>CM053602.1:36853862-36941164 GCA_028646575.1 Pseudocheirus occidentalis
AGAGGAGCAAAGAGGAAGAGAGGAGAAGGAAAGTGAAAAGAGGCAAACAGGAGGGCTAGAGGAAAAGGAGAGAGAGTGGAGGGAGCAAGAAGAAGAATAAAGGAGGAGAGAGAGGAGAGGAAGAATAAAGGAAGAGAGAAGGAGATGGAAAAGAGAAAAGAAAGGGAAGATAAAAGAGAAGGGGAAGATGGGAAGAGGAGAGAAAGAAAAAGGGACAGCAGAGAGAGGGAAGAGGAAGACAGGGGAAGAATGGAGAGGAGGGAAAGAGAAAAAAGGATAAAGGGAGATAAGAGGGAAAGGAGGATGGGGGGATGAGGAAAGAGGGGACAAGAAGGATAGAGGAAAGAGGGAGAGAGGGAAAGGAGGAAGAGAAAAGGGGAAAGGCAAGAGAAAATGGAAAGAAGAGGGAGATTTGGTGAAAGAGAGAGAAAAGAAGGAAAAAGCAAGGAAAGGAAAGGGAAGGAGAGGGAGGGAAAGAGATTTAGGAGCCATAGTTCAACTCCAGTGGGAATGAAGTAGGACTGGAGAATACAGTAGCATGCATTTGAAAATCTGGAAAAGTCCCAGGACAAAATAGATGGTTTTTTTAATGCTGCCCAATAAAGAAAGCTGAATGGGGGAAAAAACCTACCCTGAGAGAGAATGTTTCAGTGCTTCCTTTTCCTGATTTTTCTCCCCCGGATCCCATGTGACCAAAAGGGCTCCCATCCCCTTACAGGGTCAGCCTCATTCTCAGCCGATCCCTGAGTCTCCTCATCCTTATTTAGATCCAGAGGCATTGAACAAGGACACACCGAGGGGGGGGAGGAGGGTTTCTTTTGCTCAGAAGTAAATGGCATACTGCTGAGGAGGCCCTGGAATCCCTGAGGAACATATTTATGTTTCCTTTACTATGAAAAAACCCAAAGTGTTGTGGGTGCTAGTGCTGGGCTGTTCTCCGTACAGGACTCTAGAAATGGAAGGGACCTTAGAATTCAGCCCCCTCATCTGACAAAGAAGGGACTCTGAGGCCCAGAGAGAAGTGACTTGGCTGAGGTCACACTCATAGCAGCAGGGATTGGAAAGCAAACCTCCAACTGGAAAGAAAAGCCCACATTGCTTCTTAGTGACTATCAATGTCATGTGTTCCTAGTGGCATTCCTGCAGGAGCCAGCCACGAAATGGTGCCAAGGCCTATCTCTCTGTTGATTCCACAGCTTCAGCTTAGCCACCATGAAATAGCTCTGATCAGAATTGGGCTGTTTGCTTATTTGATGTGAAAAGAATTTTTCGCCTTAGAGCCAGTCCTTCCTCTGACCTTTTTTTTCCCCCTTTTGGGGCGGGGTGGGGGGGGTGGTTTTGGCTAAGGGCTGCTTGTTTCAGATGTGAGTGGGTGGTATAGTTTGTGCTCAGAAAAGGTATGGATTTATTAGAGGAAAATCCTTCTTGGGCACATAGTGACCTTTAGAGAAACACGTTTTAGAGGAGCTTTTCAAGCAAATTTAAGCACTATGTAATATAGAGTATTCATTGGTGAAGGGGGGCAGGGGCTGGGAGCCACTAATTCCATGCTAGTCTAATTTACTGTTAAGCTATATAAACAGGCAGCCTGCTATAATGGATGGAGGGGCAGTCTTGGAGCCAGCAATCCCTGGGGTCCAACTGTAACACATACTAACTGTATGACTCTGGACAAGTCACTTCAGATTCCCAGATGAAATCACAGGTCTGAACCCCTCCCCCCCCAAAAGGCTCAATAAAGGGAAAATATTTCTTTGGGATTCTGCTTTATTAAGTTTTTATTATGTTCTGAGCAGGTTACAAAGAAAAGTAGGACCTGGTCCCAGCCTTCAAGGAGCTGACAGTCTAGTAGGGTCATTTCCATTCCCAGAAAGAACCCATCATGTCCAATAGAACCCAGGAAGTCCCTAAAATCTTTACAATGGGCTGAGAGATCCAAGGAAGGGAGAGCACTTTACTCCTGAGGGGATGAGGATGGGCTCCTTGAAGGAGGTAGCTTGGGAATGGTAGGAAGGTAAATTTTCATGGGAAAATATTCTTCAGTCTTGATTATTAACATCATTAGTAAGTAATGGGTTGCTCTTGGAAGAAATGGAAAGAAAGCTTTGTAATGTCTTCAGGATGGCATTCTTAACCCAAAAAAAGGACAACTTTGGAAGCCACAAGTTAATCCTATATACTTTAAAAGAAAAGCAAGCTCTCCATTAAGAGAAGCTCTGCAGTTTTCTGTTCCACTATCACGTATATGGAAATGCCCATTTTCTTTGGTGCTTCTTAAGTTCAGAATTCTTCTTTTAAAAGGATGGCATTCTAATCCAGAGATTCTTAACCTTTTTTGGGTCATGGACCCTGTTTGGCAGTAGTCTGGTAAAGCCTGTGAACCCCTTCTCAAAATCATGGTTTTAAATAATTGAAGGAAATGCTCAATTTTAGTTAAAGGTTAGTGAAAATAAAGATGTTGTTTCTTTCCCATCCCAGTTCATGGACTCTGAGAGATCAGTGAAGCTCAAGTTAAGCATCCCTGTTCTAATTACTTTATTGAGCTACCAGTAAGACTGAAGAAAAGACTCTAATAATTAATCTCCCAATTATCCCCATTCCAGGTAGAAACAACACTGAGTGTGAGGGGTGGAGGGAGAAAGCAAGAGTGGGGAAAGAGAGAAAGAACTCACCTTGTAGATCATTAGATGTTAAATCTGAAAGGTGCCTTGGAGATCTATATGGTTGAACCCCCTTGTTTTCAAAAGGACGAGACATAAGACACATGAACAACAGCCCACTCTTTTGTCTTTTCAGAATTGTCCTTGGTACTGTTAATGAAGCACACTGGCTTTTCCCTTCCTACCCCTGGCCCACCCTTTGCCCAAATAGCCTCTTTCTTTGGCTTTTGTTCTTTTGTTTATCTCAGAAGCCATTTTGAAGAACTGGTAAGAGGAAAAGGGGTTTGCTTCTGCTCTGCAAGGATTAGGGACTCTAGTAGAGTTCATGGTGATCTATGGATGCTTTGCTTGGCCGGGTTGCTGACCTTGCCCTCTACGAAATGGAGGCAAGGCGACAGTTAAATTGGGAGAGAGGGGGGAGGGGGAGGAGGAGGGAGACGGAGGAAAGGAAGAGAGAGGGAGGAAAACAGAGGTAGAGGAAGAGGGAGAGACAGAGACAGAGAGACAGAGGGAGTGGAGGGAGAGGAGGAAGGGAGGGAAACGGAGAGGGAGAGGGAGAGAGAAAAATGAGCCAGGCTCCACCATTCCTAGTGTCTCTGTGAATGATAAAAAGGAATTTGTCAGTGCTGCATTTGGAAAACATACAGTAGAGAACTAACCTTATTATAGAAATAAGAAATAAATATTAAACAGCTTGGAGTGGTGGCTCCGGAGCTAGCCTTGGAGTCAGGAAGATCTGGGTTCAAATCCAGCCTCTGATGCATACCAAATTGTGACCCTGAGCAAGTCACTTAACCTCTGTGTTCCCAGGCACCTCCCTAAGACCATAAATGATAGACAAGCACCCATCTGCACTGATGGTGGGAGTTTCCACACAAGTAATTCCCTCTATCCAGGAAATCACAGTTCTGGGCTATAAAACAAATATACATTTTCCAAACAGAGGTATATAACCCAATGCCTGGCATATAGTAGGTGCTTAATGAGTGATTGCTGATTGACTGATTGATTGATTGACTCTTCTAAACTGCTAGCTATTACAAAGGTATGAGATGCCAGGGGATCATAGAGAGAGAACAGGAAGGGGACCTCAGAGTTCATCCAGGCCAACTTCCACATTTTAGAGATAAGAAATTGAGTGAGTATCATTCCTTCCTATTAGACTCCCTCATATCTGGAACTGAACTGTATCCATCTTTCTGGGCCCCCTTAACACCTAGAATAGAGTTTGTGGAATAAATGGTCACTGTTGCATCTGACTTCCTGTCTTTGGCTTGGAAGGCCTCTTGAGAGAACTTTCCTACAGTGACAAAGTACGGAGGATGACATTTTAGAGTAAACTCTCTTCTCAATATCTCACCATTTTAGGAGAGTAATTCCTAGCAATCTAAGGTTCTAGTGGGCTGATGGAATTTGAGGGCTTTGTTTTTCAGTTTACTATGAAAGTCTTCTCTAACAGTAAGCCTAGGATTTTTGGCTCAGCAAAGTGCCTTGCATGATTTCTACGTGCAGTTCATTACACGTCATAAATAAAATATGAAGCTAATTGTGGGAAAATCACAAATTACGGAGCACTCCTTAGAGGAAAGCCATTAGGAGCTTTTTGTATGCTAGAAGGTAGAGTATTACAGGCCATACTTTTTCATATAATAGGAACCTCTTTAAATGTTTTGCTTATTATAGGCTACCCCACCCTACCTCTCACCCTTCCAAAAAAAAATCTTGAGCCATCCTAAATCTGAAAGTGAGCTTGATGGGATAAATTCAGATCATAAGCAAATGTATTCACATGCTATGTTCTTCATCTAATATGGAAAGAAAGGGTATCATACTGTCTAGAGCACTGGCCTTGAAATCATAAAGATCTGGCTTTTTGATTCCCACCTCAGACCGGTCCTAGGAACTAGCCCCATGACCCTGGGCAAGTAAATTAACTTCTCTAATCCTCAACTTTCTTATCTGTAAAAAGGAGATTGTTTTGAGAATCAAATGTTAAAATATGCAAATTGCTTCATAAACCTGGATCATGGGAGCTGCTATGATTATTATTGGAAATTAATTGCACAGGCTGCTAAGCTTCTCATACTTGTACTTACACGCAAAGCCAAGGTTACTGTCCATGGACTGTAACAGTGGTCATCCATTTAATCATTCATTTGATACCTTATTCAGACAAGTGCTAGGGGAAAGAAAGATGTAGAAAACTTAATCTCTTCCCTTAAGGAAGCTTATAATGTAATAATGGGCAAAAGACACTGCCAAGTTCCCTGGACCTGAAAGAAATTGTGTGATGAATGTATCAACCATTTAATTCAAACTGAGAGCTAAAGGAAATATAGTTAGAATTGAATACTACATATAGTTACCACCCTTACAACATATGGTTGTTTATTCCGGGGATATAATAAAAAAAGTCAATTTCATTCATTTTGTCCTCTTGTGGGAATTACTGGCCATCAGTTCTGTGGAATGTTAGATTTGTTGGCCTTAAAATCAAGTATGGTACTTAAAAGAAAACCAAGAAATAATAGTACCCAGTGATTCTGATTCTGAAACACATTTACATCTGTTCTCTCTCTTTATTCCCCCCCCCCAACTCCTTGTATTTGAGTAGGGCCAGAAGTTATAAGATACACAGAAGGGTGGCACAGACAAATGACTTACCCAAGGCCACACAGTAATTAGAACCTACTGACCACCTAGCATACTCTAACTTCCTAGTCACCTTAAATTTAATAATGATTTTTACTTAATCAAAAGAAGATCAAAGGATCATAGATTTAGAACTAAAAGGGACCTTAAAGGCCACCCCCCTCATTTTACAGATGAGGAAACTGAGGTCTAGGAAGGGGAAGTGCTTTGCTTAAGAGATCACATTGGTAGTGACTTGAACCCAACTCTGCTGGCTCCAAATCCAGCACTCTTTCTACTACATTATGCTCATATATAGAAGTTCTGCTGCCCCACAGCCTTTGAACTGCACTAGCTTTTACTGTTAACAATACTAGATTATTTAGCATTGATTTATTATTATTGCTGGCACTGATACTATATTTATCCCTCTCAGTAAAAGCCTACTGGGTGTGTTCTTCAGATTCTTTGTGTCTAGCTGCCTAATCTGTGAGTTTAATTGATCCTTGACATCTATTCCCATGCTAGATAAATGTGTATACAGAACTCCTTCCCATGTGACTACACATGTAGGAATTACTGGACGAAGTTTAGAGGCTGGATGGTTGATTGCCCCTTTGAAATTGTGGCATTGCACCAATTGATGGAAGGGCTCATAGCTTTCTAGGACCTTCACACACAGTAGGTGTCTAAGAAATGTCTCCTGAGTCAATTGTCTCTGAACGTCAGCCTGGAGGCTTGGCGGGCACCCTGGCTGGCAGGCACCTGGGCTGGCAGGCAGGTATCCACTGCATCAAGCCTGCGATCAGAATGCTGGGGTGTGTGCTGTACCGTGGAATAGACTATTTCAAATATTTACACTGCCAGGGTCACTTTTTTTCACCTGAGATTGTATTCCAGATTGGACACTGAAGGGCTGTTGTCCATGGTCAGATACCGTTTAATGGATGAGCGTATTGCAAATGGGATTTTGTGTTAAGTAATTATGAACCTTGGAGACTTGAGTAGTTAGTTGCACCAAAGCTTGGGATCCAAGGGGTTGGCCAGCTTGGCCAATGAAGAAGTCATCCAGTATCATTGACCAAAGGGCTATGATTGTTTTTCCCTCAAAATGTAAATGCCAACATCGTTTATTATGCTGTGTGAGAACTATCAGATATTTGCATTTTTAAATCTGTTTCAACACAATAGCCATAGAGCTGGAAGGTACTTTAGAGGTCCAATTCTTTCATTTGACAGAAGGGGAAGATGAGGCCCAGACCAGTGGGAAAAGCTCATACAGCAAGCTAGTGGCCAAGGAAAGACCTATAACTGGGTGTCCTGACTCCCAATATACTAGGACATGTATGCTATGAAATCCTAATATTGATTTGGAAGGCCATACCTGCCTTCCTCACCTCTGCTTCTTAGAATTCTTAGCTTCCTTCAAAGTTCAATTCAGGTGCCCCCTCCTACAGGAAGCCTTTCTTGATTTCCACTCTTCTACTCCCTCCCTCTTAGTCATCATTAGTTCTCTCCCTGCTCTCTCCTCCCATCATCATGTATATGCTTGTATGTTCACATGTTGTTTCTCTCTGGTAGAATATAAACTCCTTGAGGGCAGGGCCTAGTTCTGTTTTTCTCTTTTTATCACACAGTGCCTTGCACATATAGCTGATGCTTTAGAAATGCTTGTTTACTATGATTGAGTCAGCAGAGCTTCTCTGTGGGCCCAGCCCCTGCTCTCTGGGCTGTGCCTTGACCCTTCTAGGGTGAACTATCCAAAAAGGCCTAAATGCTGCTGAGATTTGTCAGACACACTCTAACCAGGAGCCTTTTTGTGGGCCAAGGCATGTGTTTGCATTTGCCCATTCTCTTAATGGAGTCGGGTTCAGAGGGATGCTAAGTATGGTTTTGTTGAGAGGCTGCTGTTTTCCCCCTTCACTCTGAGGCTCTCGCTGTCATGCATAATGGTAGGAAGCAGACAGCACTCCACCGGCCTCGTGGCCTGATTAAGTGTGCTCCCTTGCTCCTCGATGGAACTGCTGTATTTGAAAAAGATCTTTTTCCTCTGGTGATAATAATGCATTAAATGGCCCCTGATAGCTACCAACTATACAAGGCCTTTCCATTCCGGGAGTCCCTCTGGCCAGTAGTCTCCATTGCTGTGTTCTCTGGGTTTTACAAGCCCGCTTTTTGGCCAGGCCTTTGGGCTTATTCTCCCATGCCCCTTCCCTATATATCCTTTTCCCCACAGCCACCCCCTAATTTGACATGATTTTCCTTCTAACCAAGTAACAAACCCCTCTGGAAGGCAAACACTTTTTAAGAGAAGCTAAATCTAAAAAAGATTTATAATTATTTAGGGGAGACAAGGGTGTCTAGACCTGTGACATCACTGGTAGGGGATATTCTCCCACTGATGCAGGTCAGCAACTGGTCTGTAACATATACTTTTAGAGGCTGACTGACCTACCCAAGGTCACATGGCTAATATGTGTCAGAGGCAGGACTCAAACCCATGTCTTCCTGGGTCTAAGGCTAGCCCTCTAATTACTGTGCCATTATGCCTGAAATCTGGCATATTGGAGAGAATGTGGAACTTGAACCCATACCTTTCTGATTCTTTTTTAACCTTAAGATTTAGTGGGTTCCCTGGGAGAGGCATTAATATTTCTCAACTTTCTTCAAAATTTCTCAGTTTCCTCTTTTGTAAGCAGGGGAGAATAAGAGCCACAGTAGCTTCCTCACCAGGCCATTTCACGGCTCAAATGTGTATGTATATGTATATATCTGTATTTCATATGTATATGAAACCCAGGACTAAATGAATGTCAGCCCACTGAGCTTGGGTGGGGCCAACAAAAGTATTCCCTTTTTGTACATGAGCAAGCTGTGGTTCCAAAAAACTAATGACTGACTTGCCCAGAGGCACACGGCTAGGAAGTGGCATCAAGCCTGTACTTGAACTGTGGCCATCTACTCTCCAGGCCAGTCCTCACTCTCCTCTGCTGTGCATGATACTTTAGACCTCTTGATGTACTCTGACAAACAGCAGCATGAGGTTAGCTTGGAAGCAAGCCATATTGAATTATTATTTTTATATTATATTTTTAGTAGGAAAAGCTCTATTCAAGTCTGATAACAGTGAATTAAGATGCCTTAATTAATTTCTCAGTATAATTCTGTCAAATATTCAATTCAATCCAACAAACATTTAATAACTACCTATGGTGTGCTGAGCATGGTACTAAGTATTGGGGAAGGTACAGAGTTAAATAAGACTTAGTCCCTCCCTGCATGGAGTTTATAATCTGGAAGCTTTTAGAATCCTAGATTTAGAGCTGAAAGAGACTTCAGAAGCTATCTAGTCCAGTTGTCTCATTTTACAAAGGGGAAATTGAGGTCCAGGGAGGGGAAGGGACTTGCCCAAGATCATACATAGGTTCCTAGGTCTAGAGCTGGAAGGAACCTCAGTGGTCTCAATACAACACCCCCCCACACACACACACACACTTTACAGTGGGGATATTGAGGCCTAGGGAGGGTAAGTGAGTTCCCCAGTGTCACACAGGTCTTCAGATGTCATACAGTATCAGAAGCTGAATTTGAACCCATATCCTCTAACTCAATATCAGTGCTTTTTCCACTATGGCAAGACTCCATCATGGTTAGCTGTGATGGACAGTGAGTGTTATCTTGAAACTACATTGGAAGGTGATAAAACAAAGTACTTGAGAAATCAGAGGGGGCAGGAAGGTTGTTAGTAGGAAGAGGGATCAGGACAAGCACCATGGAGAAGGTGGCATCTGAATTGAGTAGGTAATTAGCAGATATGAAGGGGGTGGGAAAGGAGGACATATATTACTGTCATCTGGATTAACGTTGAAGTTTAGAAAAAAAAAACAAAACTTTTCAAGCAAATGTTCATGAAACCACCTTGATTTCACAAGATACCCTAGTGGTAGGGTTCTTTGCTTTCCCCTCATCATAATTAACATCTTCACTAATGCAAAAACATGAAGAGTTGTAGATTTGGACTCTGACGACCTCGGTTTCAGTGGTAGCTCTTTCATTTGCGTCCTAACTCTGTGACTTGGGCCAAGTGACGTTCTCTCTGGTCTATCCCTACATCTCCTATCTTAAGACCCATAAATACATATTATAAGGAACATGATGTGGCCAAGAACAGTTTCTTCTTGCAACTGTATCAATCACTCACAGGATACATAGAAATCTCACTTGAGTTAGTGTTCTGCTTTCTGAACCTGCTTGGACAGTTCCATTGATAGCCTCCTCCCTCTTTTTGCATTTGTGAACAGGCATCATTTAACACTGGGGGGAAAGGGGGGCAGAGAAGAACAGAAAGAATTAATGCTTTGCAATATACTTTTTCTTCCATTTGTAGCTTGAGCATTTTATGGCCTTCATGGCTTATGTGAACCAGTTAAAAGGATGAGACCGTGTGTCGGGAGTTTAGAAATTCATTCTCGACCACCTCCCCAAGTCCTATTAATTATTACATCTTCTTTAAATAGAAGCCTCATATCTGATCACTGTCTGCGGATGACCACGTTGTTCTTTTAGTACTGGGAACAATTTCTTCATGGTCATTATTGAGTGCTGTTGATTGCATGCAATGAACTTGGCACCGTAGCTTCACTGAATAACTTAGAGCCAGAGCAGGGGACAGTAATAACTGACCACTCCTTGAAAGGCCTTCTCTGAGGCCTCATTATGGATGCCAGGTGACTCTGGCTTCTCAAATCTTGTGCCAACTATATGCCAGCTCTGATAGGTCTTACTGACATTCCTATGGTACTTAAAGGTCCGCAATGCCCTTTGACATTCATGATCTCTTCTGAACCTCAGAGAACCCTTTGGGGTAAGGGCTGCAGTGATCATAAGCCTCATTTAACAGAAGAGGAACCGGAGACCATGAGAGGTTAAGCAACCCCAGCTCTATCATTTACTAAATGTATGGCCCCAGGCTAGTCACATAACCTCCTCATGTAAAAGGAGGGGATTAAGCTGGATGATCTCATGGGTCCCTTAAAATTCTCAATCTATGATCCTATGATCTCTATTTCTATAATTGTCCCAGGGTGGACTTTAAGAGCAGTCAGAACAAGAAATTGTGTGTGCAGTCCAAGCAAGGGGAGTCTAGCTAAGTGTGGGCAGATTGGTCACCCAGTTAATGAATTTTGTGGCCACAGCAACCCATGAATTGGATTTTAAACATTGTTAGTAGTCTTCATTCTTTCATAGTCCTTTATCACTTATACCCTGATCATAGCAGAGGGATGAGAAAAGGGGATCTGAGGCCACTAAGAATCACAGAGACCTCTGACCTTCTGCAAACACCAGTTTAGCTGTTAGCACTCTTGATGGGCAATTGATCAATGAGCAGAAGGACCTGGAGTGCATCCATATTGCCATTCTCCCTACAAATGACAGTATGCTATGCTGATGTTCAGGATGCCTCTTAGTTTCTCCTCAGAGAAGCATGTGAAAGGGTTAGCCGATTTGGCTGCATCGTGTGCCCAAAGTCACATTGTGCCATAAGATACTTGGTGACCCAACTATGTTGTGTCCATGAGGTCACCTTGAAAATAACTACAGCAATTGGAAAGGGTGAAGTAGAGGACCCCATGTAGAAACTGACATCAGTGCTTCAAATGAGGTCAATATATATATATATATATATATATATATATATACCTTAACACACGATGACTCCAACAGGAAGGTGAGCAGAGAAAAGGATTTGGATAGGCAGGGGAATTAAGAAATGAAAGAGGCTTATAAGGGGCAGCTAGGTGGTAGAGTGAATGAAGCATTGGCCCTGGAGTCAGGAAGACCTCAGTTCAAATCCAACCTCAGACACTTCACACACTTACTAGCCATGTGACCTTGGGCAAGTCACTTAACCCCAACTGCCTTGCCTTTCCTCCTCCAAAAAGAAAAAAAAAGAGGCATATAAGAGGTAAAACTTTCTTCTAGATGCTTCACACTTGCACATCAATGAATATTTTCTTCAGAAAGAGACTTGTAGGCTACTGGGCACGATGAGCACAGTCCAGCACCATAGAAAAGGAAAATTCTTATTGTAACAAATACTGTAACAACTGGTTGTTGCTGTGGGAGTCATTTTGGAATCCACTGTTGGTGGGCAGTCAGATCATCCACTGGTACAGAAGGGCAAAGCCAGGCTCAAAATAGAAACAAGAATAAAGATGAGAAGACTGTGGGCATTTGTACTAGCTCTAACCCAACCTGTTCCAACAATCTGTTAACTCTAAAAATAGGAAATAAACAAAAGCAAAGATATTGACCATGGAGATAACTTTGTTGATCTATCTGTTCGGTGTCAGCATCAAACAAGGCATAAAATAGGGGAACATATGGCCACCCAATACATTTGCCAGTAGCATGGCAAATCCAAAGAGAAGAGGAATTCCCTAGTGATGATAAAGTTCCCTAGTTGTTGCTTTTGGTTGTGGATGATTGAGGATCATAGAATCATAGGCTTAGAGCCATAATGGACCTCTTCTTTTTACAGAAGAGGAAACTAAGCCACAGAAGTTAAGTGAATTGCCCACAGTTACTTACACATCTAGTCTGAGTGTCTTAGCCCCTGTACCATGCTGCCTTGAATTGGGTTGAGTGCATTGAGCCCTAGCATGCTTATGTTGCCATTCATGATCATTTGGAAGGTATCAGCTTGGCCATCCCACTTAGAAAACTGAAAATGTCATATGTCACAGTGACTTTCACTAGATAAGTGGCATCAAAGATGCCATCAAGGACCCATATGACCAGAAAAGGAAGTGGGTTAGTCATGGAGCAAGAGGAAGGGATACCAGATGGACAGTTCAAGAAGTCTTAAAGAACTGTTTTGTCGTTTTCAGTTGTTTCAGTCAGGTCTAACTCCTTGTGACTCCATTTGGGGTGGTTTGCCATTTTCTTCTCTAGCTCATTGTACAGATGAGGAAATGGAGGCAAACAATGTTAAGTGACTTGCTCAGTGTCACACAGTTAGTAAGTGTCTGAGGACAAATTTGAACTCAGATCTTCCTGACTCCAGGCGGCACTCTATCCACAGTGCCACACCAAAGAACTGTAGGAAGGCTTCTATAACATTGGTTGGATCCTTGGTAGAGGAATTATGGAAAGATATGGACAAAAATCTCTACATAGAGTCTTCATGACAGGTTGCGATCAGCACCAGTGGAAGGCATGCCCACCCCCTTGAGATCATGGAACCATCACAGCAAACATAACTAGCTATTAACTCTTTCATTCATGTTGTTGTATCAGATAAATCCCCAGAGGGACATAAATAAATTCCATATGTTAAATAGAGTGACATTTTTAGCTAAAGTGACTCTTTTTTGTAGTATCAGAAAATTAGGCCAACTTATGGGCTTTGTTTCTTTGCAGACAAAAAAAATAATCTTGTTTGGCACAAATTATTTCTTATTTTGTTTTTTTAAATAACAATTCCATGTTTTCAATATTTGTTTGCCAAGTTTTCTAGAAGCATTGAATGTCCCAGCCAGAAAAAACCTTAGAAACCATCTCCCTCCAACCCCCTCACATAACAAAGGAGGAAACCAAGACTTAACACCAAGAATAATAACAAAAAATATTTATTTGTGAGAAGAGAAGTGACTTGCCCAATGTCACACAAGTAGTAAGTTATAAAGTTGAGATTTTTACATAGGTGATGAAGGAAAAGGTGAAAAGAAAAAAGTATAAATGGGGGTTAGGGGTTGGGCGGGGAACAGGATGGAGAGAAAGACACAGTCATCCTAACTGTGGCTGTGAATGGGATGAATTCTCATATAAAACAGAAGTGGAAAGCAGAGTAGATTAAAAACCAGAATCCTATAACATGTTGTTTATGAGATTTTTACCTAGGTCTCCTGACTTCCAATACAGTACTCTTTCCACTAGGCACCCAATGCTTACTATGGCAAAGCCCTATGCTAAGCTTTGGGGCTACAAAGATAGAAATCAAGGCAGCCCCTGCCTGTCCTCAAGGAACTTACAAATGGAGGACATCAGGAAGATCTCCCTATAAAAGGTGACCCCTGAGCTGAGCCTTCAGGTGTTCAAAGAGGCAGAGGAGAAAGAGTCCATCAAAGCCATGGAGGCCAACCTTTGAGAAGGCAGATCACTGGAGAAGTCACACTCCAAGAGGTAACAGGAGCACTGGCTCAGGTCACATGATCTCTGGGGTCAGAACCCAGCTCTGACACTAACTGTGTGACCCTGGGCAAGTCATTTAACTTCCCTGGGCTGACTAGAAAAAGAAGCAGTTGCACTAGATGATATCAAAAGGTTCTTCTTCCAGACCTTAGTTTTTTTCATCTCTGGAAGGGGGCTAATAATAGCACCTACCTCACAGGTTTGTAATGAGGCCTGAATGAGATCAGAAAAGTAAGTTGCCAACTTGAAAGCACCACAGAAATGTCAGCTATTATTTAGTATTATTATTACATCAATCAATCTATGAGCCTTTGATCTTGAAGACGTCAGAGAGGGCCTGGTGAAAGAGGCAGGGCTAGACTTCCACTTCCAGACTCCCCAGCCCAACAGTGCTTCCATTCTACTTTTTGAGATCAAGTTGACTTGGTGGAGGAGAAAACAACGAGGCGTTATGAAGTTGCCTGCCTTTGGGGGTCTTTCTGTTACTGCTCACCTTCCTAGGCAGGATCTAGCCAGAGGAGCTTGCCAGGTAGGGTCCCCTTCTTCCATCCTCCTCCATTCACTGGCCCCATGTGGATTTCAGAGGCTTTGGGCTCCAATGCCATCCCCATTGCTATGGCAGACCACGCATTCTTGAGTAACTTGTTATTGACCACAGATTGAGTTAATATTTTTCTAGAGAATGATTGAAAGTATTTGCTCAGACAAAAAAAGGGGGGGTCAGTTTCAGTGTGAGTAGCAACTCCTCTTTTTTTATGATTTGTTTGCACTTCAGAAAATTCAAAGTGCAGGTTCTTTGTTCCATAAATGGAACAAGGTCAAATTCTTCCTCATTTGGAAAGTAATTTTTAATGTGAATGAATATGGATGCCGGGGTCCTTGGGTGATGTGCCCCTAAAAAGGGAGACCTTGCCTTTTCTTAGGAGGAGGCAGCCCAGGCTACAGACACCTACAAGAGTGCCCAGGCATTGTTATTGCCTGAAAGCATTGTGGGAAACAGTTGGCTGACCAGCTTCATGGAATTTTCCTTGCAGCTTACTTGAGCAGGTGGGAGGGAGAGGGCAGCTTCCCTTCAGGTGCAATATTCTGAGGACAGGAAGTGCTCTGGGAACTTCAGGTGGGTGTCAATAGATTAATTAATGGTTAAAGGAGCCTAGTGAGGGCTGTGGTTTATCTTAGCCTCCCAAAGGCTCCAGGTGCCAATCTAGGCAGAAAGGTGATCCAACCTTGGGGTAGGATAGGACCAGGGGAGGTCTGAGCCACACCCCTCTAGAGGAGCCCAGAATCTCTGAGATTGGATCAAGGTCTTTGAGTGTGTCCATATCCTTGGGGCACTGCGATCCCTCCCATCTGTACTGAGGAACCAGGTGCAAGGGATCCTCTCAGCCCCCTCTGAGGATAATCAGACCAGATTTTCATTGACATATAGAGATAGGAAGGGAGCAACAGGAAAGCAGGTTTGACCCCTGGCACAGCCTGTATTACTGATTTTCTGGCAGTTCATTGGGAATAGACAGGCATAAACACCTTCCGTCACGCGCTTACTATTGTTCTCCTCTCAGAGAGAAAAAAGAAAACTGTGTAAAAAGGAATAACAAGAGAAGGAAGTCAGTGCCTAGTGGAAAGAGTCCTATATTTGGAGTCTGAGTACCTGGTTGGGGGTGTGGGGTGGAGAATCTCAGCTTTATTACTTAATACCTGGGTCCCTCCCTGAGCCTCAGTTTCCTCCCATGTAAAAACAAGGAGTTTAGACTGCCCAGGGGTTCTTACCAGTGATCAGTCAACTTGTTTTTTTTAATATTTCAATAAATATATTTCAATCAAAATGGTTTCCTTTCTACTCCTATGTATTTCATTTTATGCTTTTAAAACCACGATCCTGAGAAGGACTTCCTCAGACAGCCAGAGGAGTCCAGGACATAGAAAGGTTGAGAACCCCTGGCCTAGGTGATCTCTGAGGGCCCTTGGAGCTCTAAAATTGTACAATTGGCATTGGGCCCTATGCATTTACTCTTGTATGTTATTAATGATCCCTAAACCGGAAGGCAGGATACAAGTTCTCATTCCAGGTTCTGCTGTTCATGACCTTAGATGAGGACTTTCCCCCATCTGGGCCTCAGTTTCCTCCTTTGTAAAACCGAATTGAACTAGATAGCCTCTAAACCTCCTTCAACTTAGATGTTCTAAGAATGAAAAGTTCTATTAGGGAAGGGCGGTTGTTGCTTTTGCTTTGGGTGTCCCATTGGCTGACACTGGCCTAGCTGAGGCACGCACGTGCGGTAGTCTTGCCCCTGGGAACTCCCTGGGATGCAGCAGGCAAGGTAATGTCAGTAAAATTGTGAATGTTTCGATCTAGTCCAACAGGCACTTTTAAAGCACCTACTATGTATAAAACATGGGCAACTAGGTAGCTGCCCATCGAAACTGCAGTAGACAGAGTGCCAGGCTTGGAGTCAGGAGGACTTGAGTTCAAAACCAACCTCAGACACTTCCTAGCTGGGTGATGCTGGGCAAGTCACTTCACCCTGTTTGCCTCCATTTCCTCATCTGTAAAATGAGCCCCAAGAAAATGGAAAACCACTCTAGGATCTCTGCCAAGAAAACCCCCGATGGGGTTACAGAGAGATGGACACAAGTGAAAAATGACCAAACAGCAAGAAACTGAAGTCCAAATGAACATCTGTTCAGTGACTCGCCCAAGGTCGTACAGTCAACCAATCAACAACCATTTATTAAGCACTTGATATTTGCCAAGCACTGTGCTAGGCACCAGAGATACAAACACAAAAAGCAAAATCATCTCTCCTCTTAAGGAGCTTACTTCTTTCTGACTGAACTACAGAGTAAGTGGTAAGTCAAGGCTGGAGCCTTGCTAGCGATCTCTCCATTGTGCCCCCCATCCTCTGATGTCTTGAGGGCACCAGTTACCCCAGGAATGCCAGGCGGGTGCAGATTGGCTTTTACGTCAGACAGCATGCCTAGACACCAGGAAACCAAAGACTACATCGTAATGGTTGGCATATGGCACATCATCATTTTCAAAAGGCCTAATAGAACAATGTACCATCTGATGCCCTCAACCCCATTTTGTAAAAATCAGACTTCTGTTGAGTATCTTTATTCAGTGTTTCTTAAGAGGCAAATGTTGATTATTTGTAGCTAAGCAGAGTGATGCCATGAAGACTTTAAACAGTTGATTCAATTGTAATTATGTTTGACAAAATGTGTTTTTTTTTATCCTTTTCACACCCCCCACCCCGATATCAGATTTCTTTGAAGAGACAAATCATTCTCCAAACAGCTGTTTGTATTAAGATCTTATGACTGACAAGCTGGAATTTTCAGCTTCCTCGGGTTCCTTTCTTCTTCTGAAGGAAAGAAGGAGTAGCTCTCCCTTGATCATAAAAAATACATTTCACAGGGCTCTCAAGTCTATTAAAATTTTCCACAACAAAGTACACTGGCAGTCTCATACCCAATAGCCTCCACACACCCATAACCCCAGTGACTTAAGTGGGATTTAGAGTCCCGCCTGGGCTACTTTCTGTTTCAATCTCGCCCGCACTTGCTTGAAAAGCCTGAAAAGGGACCAAGGAGATGGATTGAATTCTGGGGAGGTGGGTGATTGTGGCCTCTTCTTTTTGAAGTGGTCTGAAACTTTTTCCATTGTCCACCGTTGGCTTTTGGGGATGTATATGCGGTTCTGAAAACTCATTTCCAATTTTCTCCCAGCATTGCTTTTGGCCTTTCTGGGAGACCTTTAAAGGTGGTAGATTGTGAGGCCTTCCAGGCAAGGGGTAGAGAAAGAGGCAGAAGAGAATCTTGAGCGTAGGAGCACTAATGACTTTCTACTTTGAATCACTTTTCTATTTTTCTGACTCAATAACTGGGGCAAAAGACCAGAGCAGAAATGAATGATTTTATTTCCCAGACCTGTTTTTCTAAAGGGAAAAGGAAAATGAAAAGGGAGAGAACTAGAGGAAGGTACAAATCACTTTCACCCACAGTCTCTTTAGTGCCTCTTCCCTCCTGCCCTCCCCTGCTATTTTTTGATATAAAAAATACTTTCTATCAGCCCAGAGTGCCATGCTAGGTCAGGCCAGAGAGACAGTGCCTAGAGGAGGACCAGTCTTTGAAAGACAGAGGGACATTGCTAAGCACTGAACCTATCTCCTTGGGTATCCTTGACACAGGCAGTATAGGTACCCATGCTATCTCTTTGCTGTCTGAATCAGAAAAAAAGACTCCTGGCATCTCTGAGCCTGCCAGTCCACCCCAAAGGAGAGGCCGAGTCTTGTTAAACCCAGAGCTCCCCTGGGAGGTGGTTTGTTCCAGGCCAGGAGAACTTGTGTGTTTTGCAGTGGTTCTGGGGCCTCCCAGAGATTGTGAGGGAGGTAACCTTGGTGGGGATGACACTCAGGATTTCACACTGGTTCACAAAAGCCCCTCCTTACCGAGAGGACAGTGCTGAGAGTGCTGAATTCACTGGATCTGGGGCCAAATCCTAACTCTGCTCCTTACTACCTGTATGACCTTGTCAAGCAACTTCATTTGTCTGGGTCTCAGTTTCCTCACCTGTAAAATGAGAGGATTGGACTAGATAGCCTCTAATTTCCCTTTTTGACATAAATCTATGACCCTTTGTTCCTATGACTAAGTAAGGAACTTTCCCTTATTCCATTGAAGTCAAGGAAATTGGAAACTAGTGAAGAATGTCAGCTTATGTTATTTATTGCCTTGGTCAGCAACCTGGGACTGAGCAGGAGTGTCCTCAATAGCTTACCAATGTCTCCTGAACCTGACCCAACACACTTTGCAGATGCTGCCAGCCCTTGCCTGCTGCATCCCAGGGAGCTCCCATGAAGCAAGACCAGGACACGTGCGTGCCTCAGCTAGGCCAGTGTCAGCCAATGGGACACCCAAAGCATTGGTTTTCTAACTGAGGCTTCAGAACGCCTGTGCAACAGGAATAAAAGCCAAAAGAACATGGGAAACAAATGACTTTTATCATATGCATATCTAATTTAGAGATGGCAATCATTTTCCAGCAATGCCATGTTGGCTCAGTATATGCTGTCTCTGCTGGTGGAGATCCAAAGTTTGGCTAAACCAAGTTCTTTGTCCTCATTAAGGCTTCAAGTAAATGGCAGGCTAGGTAAGGAGCAGAGGAGCTGGGAACAGTGGTGGACCCATGTCACCTGAGGCTTTATTTCACCACATTTTATCATCTTTTTTTTTCTCACACACATACACAGTCTCTTATATGTTATCCTCACTAGGGCTCAACCAGTGGAAAAAATGTAAATAAGAATTATGGGAGAAAGGCACTAAAGAATGATATAAATTACTTCTCGTCATAGCTTCTGGCTAATGTGGATCAAAATAACCTTAACTTGTCAAGAAGCAGAGATAAGGCCATCCAGAAGCTGCCTTCATAATATTTTCAAGGTGCTTTCGGCCACTAGCCAGTAAATTGTCCAAACACCTGGACCTTTCCAAAGCAAATTTCTCAAACCTGTCTTTCCCTTAACATGTGCCAAACAGAATTCCATGAAAAAATAAACCTTTATTTTTAAAATAAACATTGACATTTGAAAAGAAAGGGAGAGGAACTGTTTTCCTAGTCTCTAAAGGACAATGGTAATAGGTGATAACTTCCTTTGTCCACGGTCCCAGTAAATGAGAACACAGAAGTTTGTGATCTGAACAATCTCCCCCCCCCCCCCGCAAATGACGCAACCTTGCTGCCCTCCTGTCCAGTCTCCTCCTGCTTCCTTTGATTCTGTCTCCCTCTGTCTTCCTCTATCTCTGGCTCTTTCTCTTTCTTTTTCTCCCTCAGTCCCTTTTTCCTCCTCCTCTTCCTTTTCTCTCTTCTTCTTCTTCTTCTTCTTCTTCTTCTTCTTTTCTCTCTCTCTCTCTCTCTCTCTCTCTCTCTCTCTCTCTCTCTCTCTCTCTCTCTCTCTTTCGCTCTCCTTCTCTCTCTTTCTCTCTCTCTGTCTCTCTCTCTCTAGTTCTCTGTAGGTTTCCCTCTCAAGGTCTCAATCTCTCTGTGCCTATCTCATTTTTTCAAGCTGTGTCTCTTTCCTTCTCTGTGGATCTCTTCTCTTTCTCTCCCTTTCCTCTTCTCTACATCCATTCCTCTGTGTATTTGTCCCTTAACTGACCACAATCTGAAAACAAGCCACCAAACCACATCCATATGCCTATGTCCTGTCTATTAGATGAAGCTTTACTTTTCCTGTTCTCCATCTAAAAAGCAAAGTAGTATAACATTTTGTCATTCCTTCTTTTATTTTTTTGAGGCAATCAGGGTTAAATGACTTATCCATGGTCACATAGATAATAAGTGTCTGAGGCCAAATTTGAACTCAGGTCCTCTTGACTCCAGAGCTGGTGTCAGAGGCAGGATTTGAATCCAGGTCCCAGATTCAGCACTCTTTCTGTTGTACTGCACTGCTTCCTGTACCATAGTGTGCTCTTTATAAACATCACAAGATGTGATTGAAAAAATATAAATTCCCCCTTGGTTTTACTTCATTCTTATGTTGTTGGGGTTTTTTGGGGTTTTGTTATTGAAGCTGTCGTTCGAAGACAGCTTGGCCTAATGGAAAGAGCACTGACCTTAAAGTCAAAAGATTGAGTGTGGATGCCCACGTCTGCCCCTTTCTAGTTGTATAACTGCAGACGAGTCATGTCCCCTTTTCTGAGGCTGGTTTCTCATTTGTAAAATGAGGTTGAATGAGGCCTACCAACAGATTGACCTCCAAGGTCTACTGTTTCCAAAGGGTTTTAGAAACGCTGGAGAAATGCATATTCTCATGAACTTTTCAACCAGAGGCTTAACAGAAATGATGATTTGTAAATGAACACAATGTATTGGGTATAGAAGAAATCTTAATAGTCTCTTGTCCCCAGAAAGGATGAGTTTAGTATGCCTGACATTGTGTGACTTGCCCCTCTCTGGGTCTCAGTTTCCCCATCTTGCAAACGAGGAGGTTGGACAAGATGCTCCTCAAGGTAACTTGTTGCACCCATGGTCTGTGGTTCTTGGATAATTTGTCAGATACCCTGCCCATTTTTCCCGGTTATTTTGGCAAATACATTCAGATTTATGAACCGGCTTTGCCATTCTGTGGCTGGCTGCCAACAATTAAATCCCATTTTAATGAACAAGGATGATTTTTATTATCGTTGCCATTATTTTGAATTGTGGATTGTGTGCTGTGAAGTGGGACCTTTCAGGATATAGTGAAGACAAGATATCACCTTTGGCTTGGGGGCATCTATGTAAATACCTAGGCTCTTACATGCAGAATGATGGGCAGTGAGGGGCGAAAGTCAGGGTCATAGAGGAAACAGGGGAGACCTTAGTTATTACAAACCCTTCATTTCAGAAGTAGAGTCGATTTCTGTTACAATGTGGGCCTTGAGGATTTGAGGTTGGGGTTGTAGTTAGATTGGGCTTCAAACACTCAAAGTAAAAAGCCATTCTTCCATGGCCAAGGGGGAAAAAGCTGGGGAAATGTTTCTAAGGTGCCTGTTACCCCAAAGACTTGGGCAGCCTAGAGCCAGAGAACTGTAGCTTCAGTTGAAGATAGAATCAAGACAGTGAGACCAAAATGAGTTTGATTTTGTCTTGACTTATCTGTGGATAGATAATTGGCTTTCAACAGTATGTAAACTCCTTGAGGGTTCCATTTAATTTTTGTCTTTGTAACCCCAGCATGTGTCACAGTGCCTGGCATAGCGGAGGTGTTAATAAGAGCTTTGGACAGTAAGCTGAATCTGTAAACCTGGAAATGTCCTGTGATGCTGCTAGTGACTAATGATGGTGGCTGACACCAGCTTCCAGTGACAGGAGGAAAGCCAGAGGACAGTGGAAAAGTTTGAAGGAGCCGGTCATGCCTTGAGAGCCCCAAGAAAATGCCTATCCACATAATGAGTTGTGGGGACACTAGAGTCACATCTCAGCCACTTGACTTACTGAAGAATAAGCATGATAATACCATAACTCTCTAAGGTTCTGAATTGCAGAGAAGGTACCAGCCTGTATTTGTAGAGGTTCTTCCACTGGGAGCCAATGCAATCTCGGGTCTTATCCCTATCCCTGTCTCTATCCATAATAGCAGCAAAGTATGATGTTCTTTAGCCTTCCACCCAACATCCCTGGGAGGCAGGTGCTATAGTTAGTGCTATCCCAGTTTTACAGAGAGGGAAACTGAGGCTGAAAGGCATTAGATGACTGACTCCCAGCCACACAGCTAATAAGTGTAAGAGGCAAGATTTGAACCCAGGTTTTGTCGGCTCTAAGTCCAACATTCTCTCCACTGCATACTGTGCCCTGCTGTGGGTTTCCTGAAGCCTCTTTGCACCCTACACCAGCTCCCCACAGTGTAAATTTCACCTCTGTTTCAGAAGCTCTCTGGCATTCTTTGCTCCTTTCCACTAGATAACTGATAGCTGCCTATACATCCTGAGGTACTTTCCAATTAGTCTGAACGCTCCAGAGGCATCAATGATGCATGCAACTGTGGGCCTTGCATGTATTTCCAATTTAATTTGCCTTTATTATGCATACTTATTAGGGTTCCAGGAGGTTGGAGATTCATGGGCGATAAACCCACAGCCAGCCGTCCACAGGCTTTTTTTTTCCTAAATGAGCACTGAAACTCCAAAGTGGATTTGGGTAGTTTGAGCACACACATTTTCCCAGGATCCCAAGATACCTTCATCTCATGCCAGGAATGAAGAGAAAAACAACAACTAAAGTTTGACATCTGCAAGCATCCATGCTGTTCTGCTGTGGGGAGAGTTGGGGAATTTGAACAAGGTTTGTTGCTCTTAATCTGCCAAAATCTTAGCAACAAGCTTCTAGTTAGGTTAGTGCTTTGGCATTTCAATGGAACAGCATTTCTCTTCCCTCCCCTGGTGTGGATTGCAACCCATCCAAGCCTTTCATCCTTGCTATGGATCTTATCTTGAAGATTGACCAAAACTTGCCATAGGCCTTGCCTTTCCAGCATTGGGACATTTTGTGAGAAACAGTGGGATTCTTGGGCTAGCTCTCTGGCCCTTACCACATGACTGGCCCACGAGCATTTATGATCAGACTTTTCCTAATTGATATTCCTTCCAGTTCTGTGGGCTGGGTGGTTAATGTCTGTTACACATCTTTTGTGTGCCCACAGTCTGATTTCTTATATCCAGCTTAAATCTGTCTTTCTGCAGCATCCCCCCATTTGCTCCTAGGTTGGCCCTCTAGGTCCAAGACTGGCAAATCTGCTACCTCTTCCACCTGGTAGCCCCTCAAACACTTGAATACACAATTACATCCTCTCTAAGTCTTCTCCTATTTGGACTAACCATCCCCATTTCTATCCATTGATCCTATACTCTCCAATCCTCTCATTATTCTGGTCACTCTCTTTTGGACATGCTTCAAATTGTCTGTGTCTTTCCTAAAATTTGGTTCTCAGAACTGAACTCAATACCCAGTGTCTGGCCAGACCAGGACAAAATAGAGCATACCTATTTCCCTAATTCATTCTCAACACTGTGCCTTTAATAATGCAGCCTAGTAGATCATTCATTTGCCTTTTTGACCTGTACATCCCTGTGTTGACTTATAATGAGCTTGTGGTTCACTAAGGCCTTCAAATCTTTTTTCATGGGAACTTTTGTCTAGCCATCTTATATTTGAGAAGTTGATTTTCTGAACTCCAGTAGAACTCTACACATGTCCCAATTAAGTGTTATCAGATTGAGCCAGTATAGCCCGTTGAGGTCCTTTGGGAGCCTCATATTGCCAGTTAACCTTCCAAGATTTTTGACTTCTATATATTTGATCAGCATGCTGTGATGGCTTCATTCGAGTCATTGGTGAAAATGGTGAACAGCATAGATCTGAGCACAGAACTGAGAACAAATCCCTAAGGTATCCCACTCCAAACCTCCTTCAAAGCTGGCATTGTGCCATATGTGACGATTCTTAGGGTCCAGTCATTCCACCAGTTCTAAATCCTTCTAAATGTACTATTGTCCAGCTTCCATCACTGTGCCTTAGCTACAGGGATACCGGGAAGGATTTTGTCCCAAATACTTTGCTGAAATCTAAGGAGGCTGTGTCTACAGAACTCCTCTGATCTACCTACCAGACTAGCTACCCTGTCAAGAAAAAGAGACTGGGGTTAGTTACTCTGGCCATATGCCCATATTAGCAGGAGTGCTGTCTTTTCTTCTGTCTTCCTTTGTCTTCAATATAGCTCAAACAACAACAACAAACCATATATTCTAAATTATAGCCATTTGCATAAGCTTCTAAATTATAGCCATTTGCACACACATCTTATTTCCCCATACTACAGCACCATAGTCTCTTTGATGGTAACTTACTCATCTCTTTCTGCAACTCATCCCCATCCCATAATGCCTTGCACACAATAGGCCTTCCTGGGTCTCTTTGGTTTTTGCCTCTAGCACTATTTCTATGGAGGAACCTGGATGGAGTTTAGTTTGAAGGTTCAGCTTGTGAGATAGAAAAGAAGTTAAGTTTTGCTGGAATGAAGAGTGCAGGAATAGGAATAATATGAAATGAAATGAGTACAGAAGGAAAAGTTAGAGTTAGATTGTGACTGGTTTTAAATGACAAGCAAAAGAGTTTGTAGTTTCTCCTCCAGGCAACAGAGAGTCATTGAAATTTCTTGAGCTGGGGAGTGGCACAGTTGGGTTAGGAAGCTAATTTTGTAGCTTTATGGAGAATGACCTGGAAAGAGAAAAGACCAGAAAAGTAAGGAGACCAACTAGGCAGCTCCTAATGGTAAGAAGTTCCTTCTGGCCAGATCACTCAGACACACATCTCAAAGCAAGGAGTTATTCCCTGGCTTTTTCGGTTTCTTCAGTTGTCTCTCGAAACTGGTTCTGGGAGACACAAAGAGCAATCCCCTCGGAAAACAATGGATTGCCCTTTCATTCCCCTCACTGCTTAGAGCTCTGCTCTGTTTTATCAAAACAATAGAACCAGCTCTGCCCAAATGATCTCATATTTAACTTCAGCTGCTTTTATACTGTGTGGAGAGTGAGAAAAAAAATCTTAGAAGGATGGACTTAGTTTTTAGTGAAATGTTATTAATGTTTTCAGTAATGACCATATGCCATGCCAGGGACATTTAGCAGGACGAGCCTATAACAGGTGAATTCTCAGGTGCCCTGGGCCCTGGGCTGGTCCTGCAAAGACCTGGTTTTGAGGTCCAGCTTTTGGCCTTGACAGCCAGCCTCCTCAACCCCACTCTAGGTTAGTTAGCACAAGAAGCCTGCACAGGAGGCAGGTAGGTGGGCAGAAATGAGCCTGAGGCTGGTGTGGCAAAGACCCGAGTTCAAGGCCCAGCTTTGCTACAGGCCAGCTACCTTCCAGGAAGCAAGTCTCTTCCTCTGTTGGCTTCTGTTCTCAGTCATATGATGAAGGAGCCGGCGCAGGCCTCTTCCTGCTCAAATGTTCCATGCCACTTTTTGTTGTAAAGAATAACTAATCGTTCTCATATAGCTTCTGGGATAAAAGAAGGGTTTGCCCCCAAAGGTTTAGTGTGGATACAGGAAGAGAGGCAAGAGCCTCACAGTGGAGCTGACCAGAACCCCGCTTAAGGTGGTTGCTTGATTTAGGACCATCCAATGGGAGAAAGAGAAGCAAACTTTGAAATTGTTTAGTCCAACATTCCCTTTTTTTACAGAGCAAGAAACTGAGGACTAAAAAGGAAAGTGACTTTTCCCAGGCTACATAGCTAGCTGACAGTAGAGCTAAGACTCAAAACCCAGGGCTCTAACTACTACACAGTCTCCACTTAAGCCAATTATTCAACAAGTAGGCTTCTTGGCCTACTGCTCTTAAAGTCAGGAAACTTAAGTTCAAAGCCTGCTTCTGGCACTTATTAACTCTGTGACCCTGGGCAAATGGCTTAACCTCACTGAGCCTTATTTACCTCATCTGTAAAATGGGAATGATAATAATATCCATGATCCCTACATCTAAGGGTTATTGTGAAGCTTGAATGTGTTTGTAAAGCACTTTGAAAACTTGGAAAATACCTTATAAATATCAGTTCTTATTACTTAGACATTCCTCTTCTACTTAACTTCTTTCTGTGTACATTCGGCAACTCACTAGGAATGACTGAAAGGCAGTTTGGGGCAGTGGATGGAGCTTCATTTTCCTGCTCCATAAATTGGGCTAACAAGATTGTGAAATTCCAATGGAAAAAATGTATGTAAAGCCCTAATCGGACCCTAGCTCATCTGAACTTAGAAAACATGCATTGCCCCTGACTTTGCAAGTATTTGGAACTGGAATTAAATAGAACCAAACCTTTCCCTACAAAGGAAACCCAAGTTTAAAAAAAAGAAAGAAATCCAAACAAACTTTTTTAAACCAGTATGAACCAGAAATGAGCCTCAGTATTTACATGTATCTCTAATCAGAACATCAAAATACTCTCGGAAGACCCAAATCTCTGGATCATGTAGTGCTCATCAGTACAACTCCAAACAGACCTTGACATTGTTCTCTTGATAAGCATCTCGAGATCCAGAGAGAGCAAACAGCATGGAGGAGCATGTCCCCACACCCCATCCCTCATATTGAGCCCCAACAGTGGGATTTCTGCAAGTTTCCCTACTGGGCTTGGCCGTCTTGCAAGGCTCCAGAAGGACCCAAGGTACCCCTGTGAAGTCTAGAGGAAAGGGACGATGCCCCACAGGAGGCAAACACAGGTGGATCCTACTTTGAACCAACACAGGTTGTGAAAAACTGATGTTGCAGATTCATCAATTAGTACTCTGTACCTCACATTCTTTTGCCAGAGGCTTTGCCCTGTGCTTACCTGATGGATTCAAAATGAGGTTCTGTTTCCTCCAGAAAATCAGAATGGTAACTTTTCAGGAATACTGATTTTACAAAATATGATAAACGGCCATGCTCAGAGTGGAGTTGTCTTTGGGCCCTCGACCCCTTATGCTCAAGCACATATTTCCATACAGAAGGAGCTGTTCTGAACATGCTCAATTTCAGTAGGGGTCCCTTTTGTGTGGAAAACTCCTCTCAATGTGTGGGGGTATGGAGGGAAGGGGGGACAGTGGAGTTTTGAAATAAAAATCTTGGCAAAAATGGAAAAAGAACTGGATTTGGCATAATAGGGCATAAGTTCACATTTCACCTCTCTCACTACCCATATGAACTTGGGTAAGTCAAGTCACTACCCTCCTCCACCCTCTGTCAGATGAGGGGGGCTGGGCTAGATGACTCTGAAGTCCTTCCAGATGTTGTTCCATGATCTTGTGAACTTATGAAACATCTTCACGTCATAGCATCTCAGGGAAAGGGCCTTGTCCAGTATCTCATGGCATTCAGATCCTTCAAAGAACCAAGACCCCCAAATATGCTTTGGCTTCAGTTCCCCTGATTTTTGAGGTAAAAAAAAGTTTGGCTTGAAGTGTTGGGTATGACTGATGCTTTCGTGCAAAAGTATATTTGTACATTGACACACATAGTCTATTCACATTATAGATTCACACCTCTGGATTAATTGCATATATAACCTCAAAATTTGAGTTTTACTTAATTGAAATAAAACATTTTATGTTTTCAGCTTACAAAAGCGATGGGAAATCTTTATTGTGTTTTATAAAGTTGAGGTTCTAGCTTTAAGAGTTTGCATATTTCTTTGTGTATATCAACTTCATATGTATAAACCACTTGCCTCCAGATCCAAAATGACAATGTTTACAAGCTCGGTCTTTTTGCTTTTAGGGCCGCTGCACTCGAGAGAACTGCAAGTATCTTCACCCTCCTCCTCACCTAAAGACCCAGCTCGAAATTAACGGGCGCAACAACCTGATACAGCAAAAGACTGCGGCTGCCATGTTTGCGCAGCAGATGCAATTCATGCTCCCTGGCGCTCAGCTCCAGCCAATTGTAAGTTATAGAAATATTTCTGTGAAATTTGGGTGGCAGTGTTCTTAGTGGTTTAAAAAGAACAGAGATAATGAAACTGGAATGTCTTGTTTGCCCCTGTGATGTAAAACTAACTTTCTTATCTGGAAAACATATGATTGATACTTTGTATATTCAAGTTCATTTACGTATATATGTAAATTGACAATATGTGTGTATATGCCTCTCCATCCTTATCCGGGTGGGTCTTTGGGAAACAGATATAGAGTCTATCACCAAGCCCATCCCACCTGGTGGGACCAGTCATAGCTTGGGTTCCCTGGCACAAACAGTAGGAACCCAGGGCTACCATAAGGTATCAAATGGTAAGCTTTATGGAGGCAAGTGAATGGTAGGGACCACAAATGCTTTAGGACAAGAATTCTTGACCTGGGATCCACAATGCCCAAAGAGTCCATGGGCAGATTTCAACAGGTCCACTAACTTTTGATTTCCTTTGCAATCCCATGTATCTGATTTTATGGATTTAAAACCATTATTCTGAGTTGGAGTTACTGTCACAGCCAAAGGGGGTCATTGCAGCCAGAGGAATTCATGATAACACATGAAAAGATTAAAATCTGATTTAGGAGGTCAAAAAAAGGTTGGAATCATGGGTAACTGGATAACCTTTAATCATTTCAGCTGGCATTGATACAGTACTTTAAGGTTCATAAAGCACTTTCTACACATGATCTCACTTGATCCAGATGTTTTTACATGAAGAATGGGTGTGGAGACATACAAAATTGTTCTCAAAGCTATGAATTGAACCAGGAATGAAATTTTCCAGAATCCTCAATATGTCAGAATGAGAGACAGACAGACAGACAGACAGACAGAGAATCTAATCTGATCCTCTCATTTCAAAAATGAAGACCCTGAGACCCAGAAAAGTGAAGTGGTTTAGCCTTCCTTTCACCTAGCTAATAACCAGCAGAGTTCCATCTCAAACCTAGCCCGAAGTTGACCCCTAACCCAGTGATTGCTCTTCTGCCCCAGACTTCCCAGACATGGGCTCCTGAGACCTATTCGACACTGTTGGAACAAATTTCCTGACACCTTCATGGTGTTGTAGATCCCTACCAGAGATTCCCATTGCAGAAATTCACAAGGCACAAGTTCAGCGTTGCTGTGAGCTAGAAAGTTCATAGAGACGCTTTCCATAAAAAATAATTGTCCTATAACTGTCCAATTTTCTCAAGTGCATAAGACTTAAGAAAAAGATTGTTGAGAACTCACTGGGTCTTTGTGCCTTGAAATAATAATGCTGCCTCTTGTTCTTTTGGAGCTTCCAGGGAGAGCTGAGAACTGATTCCCCCTAGCCTCGCCCACACTTCTCCTGTGTCTCCAGTTTAGTTCATGGCTATCTCATTCTACTTCTAGCTGCCCCACTCCCTCTAAGCCAATGACAGGACAAATTGGATGAGGCCCATGTAATCAGGAGCCCCTTAGAATTCGGAGAGTGTTAGAGCTGGAAGACACATTAGGGTTTCTCTGTCCCTCCTCCTGATTTGATAATTCCCCATTTCAGCATCATCTCCACAATGAACTCACCAAAAAGTGGGATCTGTACATGGTGGTGAGTTCCAAAGGAAATGGAGACAGTCATTCCTCTGAGCTTCGGTTAGTGAGCCCCTATCCTGGCTGTGTACCTAAGTCATTCTCCTCATTTAATGGATGAAGAAAAGTAAGGGAAAGACTAATGCTTCTTTGAGGCCTTAGACCTCTATATTCTTACTTGAAAGTTTTTCAGATAGGCAGTAACCTTTAAGAATGAGAAGGAGAGGATGCACACTCAGCTACCTTGAGTTCTACATGTTTACTCGTTTGTGTTTAATCAGTGACTTGGATAAATGGATATACAGCATGCTTATGAAATGTACAGATGGTACAAAGGGGAGAGAGGAGAGATAGGGGGAGTGAGAGGGGAGAGAAGAGAGGAGAGAGAGAGAGAGACAGGAGAGAAGAGGGGAGAGAGGAGAGAGAGAGGAGAGAAGAGGGGAGAGAGGAGAGAGAGAGAGAGAGAGAGAGAAAGAGAGAGAGAGAGGAGAGAAGAGGGGAGAGAGGAGAGAGAGAGAGAGAGAGGGGAAGAGAGGAGGGGGGGGAAGGGAAAGAGAGAGAGAGAAGGGGGAAAGGGGGGAGAGAGAGCTTACACACTGAAAGACAGTCACAGTGTGAAAAATCTTACCAGGCTAGAAAAACTGGCACCAATCTCATAAAATAGAAAAAACATCAAATGTTACACTTAGGTTCAAAAAATCAACTTCATAAGAATATAACTGTAGATAGCAGTTCACCTGTTTGTACTCAGAACTCACTAAAGGTCAAAAAGGTCAAAACAGCAGTCAGCAAAGCTTTTCCCATCTTAAGCTCCAGAAAGAGGCATAGTGTCCTGGGCTCAGAAAGTGATAGCCCTGCTTAACTCTCCTCCTGGTTCAACAGGGTACACCTGGAGCATTTGTGTTCACTGACGGGTGCCTCATTTTAATAAGAACATTGATAAGCTGCAGAGCATCCAGAGGAGAATGAGCAGGCTATGGCCTTAAGATTATGGCAGGAAGGATCAATTTAAGGAACTGAGAATGTTTTCCTAGAGAAGAGAAGACTCAAGGGGGCCCCAAGAGTTATCATGAAGGGCTAAAGGGCTTTCAGGAGTAAGAGGGCTTAGCCTTGCTCTACTTGGCCCTGGAGGGCAAACGTTGGAGCAGTAAGTGGAAATGGCAAAACTTTCAGCTCCCCATAAGGAAATTCTCCCTTTAGTGTCCCAAAGTGGAATAAGCTGCCTTTGGAGTTGGTGGCTTCCCCCCTACCCCCCCCCGACCCTTGCAGCCTTCAGGCAAGACTGAATGGCCACTTGTGGGGTATGTTGTAGAGAAGCATAAGGCCCCAAAGTCCCATGTGAAAGTGGTAACAAAGAATTCAGTCCTCCAGGCTGCAGGTCCTGCTCGGACTTCTCAGTAAGGCAACTATGAAAGAATGGACTGAGGACTGATTTGAAAATTTGAAAGCTCTGGGTTTATGTTCCTGTTCTCCCTTGTCTAGCTATGTGACCTATGCTATATGACCTTAGGTCATACTACGTCTTCGAGCCTGGCAGTATCCTGGCACCCTGGATCTGTTAAAACTGAGATTATAGAGCCAGAGATTTAGAGCTAGGAGGGAGCTTGGGGTGGGGTAGTGGATAGAGTGCTGACCTTGGAATCAGGAAGAAGTCTTGCCTCTAACACTTAGGATCTGTGGAACCCTAGGCAAATCACTGACGTTCTCTGAAACTCCAGTTCCTCATCTATGAAATGGGGATAATAATCAAACTTCCCTCACAGGTCAAGGTGAGGATCAAATGAAATCTTATGCATAGAGCACCTTTAAAACTTCAGAGTGCTAAAGCTAATATGATTTAGTCTCATTTTTACAGATGAGGAAACTGAGGACCAGAGAGGGTAAGTGACTTGTACAAAGTCACACAGATAGCAAGTGTCAGAGCTGGGATTTGAACCTATGTGCTTTGACTCCAAATTTAGGACTCCTTCTACGTTACCTAGCCACCAATTGAATAACCATAATCATGATATTTCTGGTATCTCCCACAAAGAGCTTTTGCCAAGATCTAACAAGTGAGTGTTTGGGGAAGCATTTTGTAAAAATCCAGGAAGTTCTTTAAGGGTAGGAGGAAGTTGTTGATCCATGAAGCTCTTGAACCTCTCAGGGACCACTTTCCCCCGGTTTCCCCCACATCTCCCTGGGTATTTTGATTGGGCTGAAAGGGAACGAGTCCCTGACAGCCCAGCATATTGGATTGCCCGGCACACATTCCACACTCCAAGATATTACTGAAATGACCCTGGAGAATCATAGAGAATGACTTCTCCACCTTACTGCTGCTTTAATGGAAGCCATCATAATGTGGTAAACTGATCGGTGATTAATTTCTTCAGTTGCTGTGCATCCCCAATCAAACCCTGAGGTGCTTGATACACAGAGATTTTTGGAAAGTTCAATTCAATTTGCCAGAAATGAGTCCCTTGATAAAGGGGATGTCAGCTTAATTGGAGCAGTGGCTCAAAAATAAGCGCAGTCCAATGTGACTGAACAACAGATAAATACCAGCCCTAGTCAGTCCCAGTAGCATGTCTTGCTGCAGTAGACAAGCCAGTTACCTGGTCTGAATTGGCAGTTGCTGGCATAAACCCCAAGCTAGGATGTCTTTTGTTTCCCTTGCTTAAACGAGGCAGAGGATGTTGTTGGCAGTTTGAAGAGGACAGCATCTCAGGCCCATCATCCAAAAGCTTTGGGCTTTGAAAGTACAATTCTTTTCCACTGACCAAGCACCATGGAAAGTGTCATGGCAGCTTCCAGAGCCCAAGTGGGTCAACAGGGCAGGGTCACTCCTCCAGAGAACTCAGGCAGGCTTCTGTAGGCTTGCATTTCACAATTTAGAGGGCCAGGAAGGAGGAACTCTCACTATTGGGTGTGGTCCCTCTGGGGGTGTGTTATAAGGCTATTAAAAAAAAAAGATTTTTGGATTTAGAAACCTAGTGTAGCCTAGACCTGTCCTTGTAGGGAATTCTTTCAATTTCCCTTTGGGGTTCTGTTGATTTTGAGATACAGTTTCTGCTACATGGGGGAACAACCCAGCAGAGTATCAGTACCTAGAGCCTTACGGAAGAGGTTTGCTGACTGAACATATTTGGGTTTAGCCTGGCTGTGCCAGCCCAAGGATTCTGCTTAGTGCTCTTCCTGGACCATATTGTGGGAGCCAACTTGTGGAATCCCCAACCCAAGAAGTTGTAACCACTGGCTCCATTTGCCTTACAGACTTCATCTGGGCCTGAGTCATCAGGACCGAGACTCGGACCCTTTTTAGCTCTTTTTTTTTTTCATTTCATTTTCCCAATGGATTCTTTATAAACTAGGCTCAAAACTTATTTGGGTTTTTTTCAAGATGAGCCAAGAAGGCAACACAACCCCTCCAGGACTACAGGGACAATGAAACCAGAAATCTAGTGGGTGGGGTGTGAGAGTTGGGAACAATATGGCTATTTTTAGGCCTTCAGATGTTTTTAGATCCCCTTTCCCCCCTTGTATTAAAGAAAATCTTTTTTGGGGTTTTTTTTGTTGTTTTTCTGCAGGGTGAAGGCAGGGCAATTGGGGTTAAGTGACTTGCCCAAGGTCACACAGCTATTAAATGTTAAGTGTCTGAGTCCGGATTTGAACTCAGGTCCTCCTGACTCCAGGGATGGTGCCTAGCCATCCTAACCACCTAGCCGCCCCTATTAAAGAAAATCTTAAAAGTATTAAACCTCTGTGAAATGTAGAACAGTGGAAAAAATCTTGGGTTTGGACTGAAAGAATCTGGGTTCAAATCCTGCCTCTGCCATAGACTACCTAGATGTGACCTTAGACAAGTCCCTTTCCTTCTATGGACCTCAGTTTACTTTTTTGTAAAATGAGGGGGGGTTGAATAGATGACCTCTGGGGTCCTGTCCTTTTCTATGATCTGAATCAAACATATGAATGTGGCAGCAGACATAGAAACACAAAACAGACTTTGTTTTCTTTTTCACTTCATTGGAGGCCAAATGATTGTTCCCCACCCTTATCCTAGATGATATACATTGCAATTTGCTTACAGCGGAAAACATTTTTCTCTGTGGTTCCTACTAAATGGAATTCGTGCTAGCAACTGCAGCATGTCATGGAGAAAGCAAACAGAGAGATCAGTTACAATCACTTCAATTTACAGAAAATGGAACTGAAGCCCAGAGCTGGACAGTGACTGGCTCAGGGCCACATAGCTAGGAAGAGATTGCACTAGAACCCAGAACTCCTGCCGGGCTTTATTCCACTGTACCACACTGCCTCCAGCTTATGGCGATCACTTCACTTCACTCCTGTAAGCTTGGATTAAACTCCTGTTATGTTCCAGGCAGCTGTGCTAGGTGCTGGGGATGTAGTACAGTGGAAAGAGTGCTGGCTCTGGAGTCAGAGGATCTAGGTTCAGATGTCACCTCTGATACTTACCACCTGTGTAAACTTGGATAAGGTTAGCCCTCCCATTTCCCAAGTAGCTAACTGAGCACCAGTGCTGCTGTTTGGGTCATAGAAGCATTCTGGTCCTTGGGCCTCCTTCTTGTGGAATGGAAGCTCCCTGACTAAGGAGTGGGGCTGTTAGTTCACAGTGAGAGTCTCAAAGTCTGAGGTTGAAAAGATGGTACTACTTGACTCCTAAGAGATAGCAGAGTGTATTGGGAAGGATACTGGCCAAGGAGAAAACCTGGGTGAAAGGTCTGGCCCTAGCTGTATGACTAAGTCACAAATATGGTCAGCCAAACCTTAGTTTCCTTCTCTGTGAAATAAAGCTATGAATATCTGTGGTATCTATCTCCCAGGGTCTCTGTGAGGCTCAAAGGAGATGATGTATAGCGCACTTTGAAAACTTAAGGAAAAAACACTACCACCTAAACATCAGTTATTCACATTATTTAGGGATCCTCCAGATTTAATGTTCTGAGGGTCTATCATTAAAAAGTCTCCATTCACCAAAGATGACCCAAACCACCCAACAGACATTATATAGTAATCAAAGCACATGACGGAGCTGGAGAAGACTATGGGCAATCAATCATACAGCCCTCTTATTTTATAGAGGAGGAAACTGAGGACAGAAAGGTCATATGACTTACCTCAAATCCCACAGTTAACAAATAGCAGACCCAGGGCTCCAACCTCGATTCTCTGTCTCCAAATTGTAATACACCCTCTTCTCTATTCATTCAACAAGTTCTTATTAAGTTCCTACTGTGTATCAGGTGATAGGGAGCCAAAAACAAAGCAGTCACCAGCCTTAGGGAGCTCCTATTCAATTGGGGGAAAAGACATGTACATGGAAAATTAAATATGAAACATAGAGAAGGTCATTTTTGAGGTCTAATGCTTCAGGCTAGACCCTTGTGGGAGGTGGCACTTTGAGCTTAAACTCTGAAGGAAGCTGATAATTCCACAAGCCCGAGGTGAGGAAGGGAACACATTCCAGACTGGGGGGGAACATGTGCAAAGTCATGGAGACTGGATATGGAATGTCCTGTCCTGGGAACAGCCCTTCCTGAACAAAATTGCATATTCTTCGGGAAACAGGTTTTGCTACTTTTTCCCCAAGATCCTATCTTATCTGGTTGGGCTTCTACTTTCTACCTAGCTATCCAGGAGATAGATAGATACCTGTCTATCTCTCTAAACATGACCTCATCCAGTCATTGCTACAGTAGCAAACAATAGGCCTTGCATATAGTAGTGTTTTGGAAATGTTTGTTGACTTGAACTATCGAATCCAACAAGCCTTGGTGCTGTAGAAAAACACAGGATCTCTTAGATCCATAGCTTTGCTGGGACTGCACATGTCACACAGCTGGAAGTTCCTTTTATTTAAAATAAAAATAAATAACAAGGCAGTCACTTTGCTTCCCATTCCCCCCCCCAACTGTATTAATAAACACTGTGAAATCATCACCCAGCTTCTTCCAAAGTTCAGTGAAAATACTTGACTTCGGAAACCAAGCAGAGACTACTCTACTTCCATACATAGCTTTCAAGTCTCCAATTCCTTTGATGGTGGTAACTAAATCTCAACATTCTGACCCATCCCCTCCCATGGGATGAATCAAACCTCCTATCTTCTCAGCTCACTTCATTCTCTTCTCCTTTGTGGCAGGTTGGAACCTAGTATTAATGAAACCTCATTCAATGTTTCAATGCCCATGTGGGCTTGTTAGCTTTACTGCCCTTTGGTCACAGATTCCACCCCCTAACTCCAGGCAGCAAGGTGGCAAACAGATCATGCTGGTTGCAGGGATAATTACAGAAGGGAGGATGGATGTTTTAGTGTCATCTCTTCCCCAGCAGGACTTCAAGGATCTGGGGTTTCAACAGTGTGGATAATGTCCTCCCTTGGCACAGATCACACCTCCTGTAGCCCTTAGTTGATGGTGTTGGAGAGTTGCTGTGGCCAAAACAATTCATCACTCACCCTGGGTGATGAATTGTTTTGGCCACAGCAACTCTCCAACACCATCAACAAAGAGCTACAGGGGCAGAACAGAACAAGCCTAATACCTCTTCTATAGGGCAGCTCCTCAGATACTTAGGATAGCTATCTTAATCCCCCTGGGTCTTCTGTTCTTCAAGCTAAATATCCCCAGGTTCTTCAGCTGATCCTTCTATGGCATGGAGTCAAGGCTATGTTGGTCCTCTAGATACTCTCCAACTCATCAATGTCTCTCCCTTTCCTGGAAGCACTGACTCTTTTATGTAGCCCCAAATCACATTAGCATTTATTTTTTGGCTGCCAAATCACCAAGATAATTCCTATCAAGCTGGCAGTCTGCTCAAATCACCAGATCTTCCTTTCTGACAAACTATATAGTTTAACCATAACTCCCCCATTCTGTACTTGGGAAGTTGATTTTTTGAACCCAAGTGTAAGATTTTACATTGATCTGTTGTGAATTCTGTCTTCTTGGATTCAACCCAATGCTCTCATCTATTAAGATATTTTTTTGCTTCAAACCTGTGTAATCCAATGTGTTAGGTATTACTCCTAGCTATGTGCCATCTGCAAATTTGATAAGCATGTCATCTATGCCTTTATCCAAGTCATGAATAAAAATTTTAAACATCACAGGGCCAAGTCCAGATCCCTGGAGCATACCTCTGGAGACCTTCCCAGTTGACACCAAGCTATTGGCAATACTTTTCAGTTTGGTAGGATCTGCCAGAGATCATTCTTCGCTGGCATTGCCCTTGAGAACCTAGGGTCATCTTCATGCCATGAGGCATTGAGGTAGAGAACTTTAGTGAAAGAAGAAATCCATCCCCACTCTTGGCAAAATTACTCAAAGCACATGCCATATTGATGGGGTAAGTAGCATTCTTTTCCCATTATCTTTCTGTACTGAAGTTCATGCATTCCAGGATTTTCTGATATGACAGGAATACTGAGCAATGTATTATGGTGGCACACTATGCTCCTTCATTTCCTTGTCTCCTACTATATGTTACCCTCAGTGGTTAGGGATGCATTTCAAATATTCCTGTTTTCCCTCCAAACTATTGTACTTCTCTGAGTCATAAATTTCTCTGAACACTCCTAAGCAAGGGAGCACCCCCAGGCCTTCCTTTAAATTCAAGTCACGTTGGCAATTCACCAGTTCTGAGACATGGTGGCCATTTGTAGCATTATACATTTTGGCCAACAATTTCCATCTTGAGCTCCTTGGAAACTTTGGGTGGGGTTCCATCTGGTCCTAGTCCGGGTGATTTTGCTACATCAACTTTTTCCATTAGTTGTAGACCATCTAATATACTTGTCAGGATTTCATTTGTCTAATGTCTCCCTCAGGAAAGACCAAGGAAAAGTATTAATCCAGTTTCTTCCATTTTTTTCTTCCTTTTCAACTCCAAGTTGACCTTTTTCTCATGATCCCCAAGTTTCCATGGAATCTCTAATTAGGGACAGGTCCAGAGTTTGGGTGGGGTGTCCAGAGCTGTCCCTGGGGCACCAAATTTAGAGGGTGCGGACAGTACTTGCAGGCCTTTAGTGTGCTCACCCTGCCTGCTCCCTCCCTCTCCACAGAAGCTTCCTCAATAGCAGCCTCACACCAGTGTCCCTGGGTTTCTGTATCCCACCACAAGGACCAGTGACTCCTATCACCTCCTACCAACCCACACTGAGGCTATCTGTCTTATCACTTGTCCCCAGGTGCAAATATTTCTTCTTGTGGCTCTGATATTAGTCCACCTTTTGCTGTAACAAATTTTTTTAAAATGTAGTCATGTCTTGCCCTTGGGTTCAAAAGAACTTTGCCTTTGCAGTCTCTCCCAAGATATCTTCTATTTTCCAATTTACACCTGAACATCCATCAATGTGAGCCAAACTATTTTCCATTTTAGAAAGGTGCCTTCTCTCTGTGGTGGCCACCACTGAGTTAGCCAGTTTGCCATGGAGGATCTTCGTCCCACCACCACTCCCTCCCAGGGTACCTGCTATTGCTGATCCTCAGCCCGCATTCATCCTGGCCTTCCTATAAGATGTTTATAAATGGTGTCCAGGCTTCCTGTGGCTTATTTCCTTTTTTGAGCTCTTCCAATTTTTACCTAACACACACAGTTTGTTATCTTTCCTTTTTCAAAAAGTGAGTAACCACATGATAGTTTTTGTTTGGGTTTTTTTTTCCTCTCCCACAAGACTATGGAACCTAATTGTATAGTGATGACCATTCCATAGTGGGTCACACTCAAATATTTTCTATACCAGTTCCTTTTCATTCTTTGGGAACAAGGCCATTCAATTTCCTCTCCCTGTGTGTTCAAGAACTAATAGTCCTAGAGAAAACAGTATTTGTCTTGGTCCAAAATCTTACTTCCACCAAGTCTCTTAAAAAGATATCTTGTTGATCTGACTTTGGGTTACTGAAATATTCTTTTCCAATTATCCAACAACATGCAGCACCTTCTCCAATCTCATTTACCATTTCTAGACCTTTAGGGATTTGTGCTTTCCTCCATGCTGACATAATTATAGGATGTGGAACTGGAAGAAACCTCAGACTGCTAGTATCCAAGAATCTATCTCCTACTTCCAGTGCCCCACTTTTCAAAGATTTCTAGGGATCATGGAAATAATGTTACATGTGTTAGCTGATATGTCAACACCATGTCTCTATGAACCAGTAGGGATGGAAAGACCGGAAGTTCTATGAATTAATGGGCAAGGGAAGGACAGTTACAGAGAGGGACAATGATAGGCTCGAAGATTTCGAGCCAGAAAGGGGATTTAGAAGGCATTGGTCTTACTCTCCAGATTTTTCTAACACTGAATTTTCTAGGTTCTCCATCTACCCATCCAATCAGCATTCATTCTCCTTTTGTAATCTTATCATCTCCCTTAGACAGGTTCGAGTATCATCTCTCACTAGTTGATTCCAAAGTCTCCGTGTCAAGCCCTCAACTCTTCCTATATTACTAAATGCCTACGGGACATGACCACCTCAATATACCCTAGGCATCCCAAATGCCCTGTTTCTGTTTAGGGCCCTACCATCCATCCAGTCATCCAGCTTGGCCATCTAGGAGTCATCTTCAGCTCGTGCCTCTTCCTCATCTCCTATGTCTAATCATTAGCCAAGTCTCTTCACTTATACAGCAGATAGCTCAGTTCCAGTATTCATTTCTTCCCCAGACTGTTTCAATAGCTTCTGGATCTGTCTCCCCCACTTCCAGTCTTTCTTTTTTTTAATCCATTTTCTACACAACTGTTCCAAAGCACAGATCTAACCATGCCACTCTCCTAGTCAAGAAGCCTCAATGGATCCCAGTTGCCTACAGGATAAAATGCTATCTCTTATTCTGTTTGGGAACAGTTAGAGCCCATCACAACCTGACTAACCCATTTTTCCAGACAGCTTTAGCCCTTCTCCCATTACAACACCCATGTGGGACACTTCTCTAACCTCCATCCCTTTGCACAGGCTGTCTCCCAAGCCTGGAAAGAAAGGGGAAAGGGAACAAACACTTACAAACTGCCTGATAGGTGCCAAGCACTATGCTAAGTGCTTTACAAACATGGTCTTATTGGATCTTCATCACATCCCTGGGAGGCGGGTGCTATTATTATTATCCCATTTTGACAGTTGGGAAAACTGAGGTAGACAGAGGTTCAGTGATTTGCCCAGGGTCACACAGTTAGTGTCTGAGACCAGATTAGGACAGGATTAGATTAGAATTAGTCCCCCAGATTAGAATGGGATCCCAGGCCCAGTGGTCTATCCGCTGAGCCATCTTCCTCACCTCCACCTCTCAGAATATCCTGTTGCCTTCAAGATAGCTCAGGTGCTACCACCTACATAAGGGCTTCCCCAATCCCTCCCCCAAATTGCTTTGAATTATTTTATTATGTTGATTTATTGTTAATGTGTGTTTTATCCTCTACTAAAATGTAAGGTATTTGTGGGCAAGGACTGAAGGGTATTTTTTTGTCTTTGTATTCCCAGTACCTACTATATGCAGGTCTAGCACATAGTAGGCCCTTCAAAAATGCTTGTTGAATTCATTTTAGCTTCGTCTATATATCCTCAGCTGGACCCCGACCACTGCAAATGAGTAGGTAGTGGTTGCTAGACAATCAGCTGGACCCCGACCACTGCAAATGAGTAGGTAGTGGTTGCTAGACAATCACTGAAAGCTGGAAGCCAGCTAGTATTTAAAGAGCTCCTTTAGTGAACCCTTTGTGAAGGGAATGAGCCTTTTGTCATTTGAATAATCACTCCCTAATTGGATTGTTTAGCTAACTGGTATGGTAGTAAATATAGCAGGTCTTAAAGCCAGTGTAGTGGTTTTCAGGTTGTGGAATTCTTCCAAGCAGTTTCTCTCTTGGGAAGATTTGGTAAGCCACAGCCACCATGGCTGCCTCCTTTCTAGAAGGGACAGCATAGGGATGTCCCCTACAGCTGTGCTTTCCAGGCACATTGGTGTCTAATGGAGCCAAGGAAGAGAACATGGTCTGCAGGGAAGGAGAGTTGATGTCAGAGGGTGTGGCTCTGAACCTCACCTCTGCTCCTTAGACTTCCATGACCTTGGGCCTTAAGTTTCTTCATCTATAAAATGAAGTGGTTGGACAAAGATGGTGTCTGAGGTCCCTTTCAATTCTATTATCAATTATCATTTGATCTATGACTAAAATGATATGAGGACTGGTGTCAAAGAACTTGAGTTCCAATATCACTTCCTCCACTTAATGCCTGTATGACCTTAAGAAAGTCACTTAACCTCTACCCCTCAATTTTCTTATCTCTTTGAGGTCCCTTTCAGCTTGAATTTGATGCTCTTGGCACTAGCTAAACCTTGAAAACTACTCTGAGCAGAATGACCTGGTAGTGACCCTCAGGGGAAGATACCACCTGGCAGTTGGGTCTACTTGTCCCCCAGAAGTCCCATGTAGGTCATTTGGATTTCTTCTTCCCATGGAGATCCTGAGAAAGAATAGCCAGTCCTTTCTGTCCCAGTCTACTCATTGTTTCAAGTGAAAGAGTTTGAGTTTGAGGGATGGTCTGAAACCTTTACAAATGCCCTGGCAAGTTCAGGACAGGAGTAAAGTGCAGAGTCAACCAAAGATGGTCCTTTTCCTTTAAAACAAGGCTGCCCCACATTAGGCCTGAGCTTAAAGCTTGACTCATGAGCCTTCTGACTGCCAGGGCACAGTCCAAGAAGGCTGAAATTCCCCTGAGGCAGAGGTGGTGGTGAGAATCCAGAAGAGTCCATTTTAAAATAAATTTGAAGCTCCTCCTTCCTACTTATGCCACAGGGTTGGGAAGGGGAAAATCTTCTGCCTTTCAATAAGGTGGATTGGAGCAGGGAAGATATTTCTGCCAGTGGAAAAATGAGCCCAGAACTCTGAATCCCAATTTCGGAACCACAATTTAGTCATTCAAGTAATTGGTTTCATCTCTGAAGGAATGTTCAGATCATTTAAAATGAGAACTTTGGAGGAGCTATAGAGCCTAATGCAGTGGAAAGAGGTGCTCCTGGGCTCCAATGCTATCTCAGATGTTTATTATCTGTGGGGCTGTGAGCAAGTCACTTCCCTGCCTTAGTAAAATGAGGAGGTTAGACCAGATGGCCTCTGAAATCCCCTCCAGCTCTACTTCTGTGATCCCATGAAATGAGTTTCATTTATATGCTGCTCATGTACTGGAAATGTCTGGCAAACTTGGTCAGCCCCCTGATTCTTGCACTCTATTCCAAAGAAAGCAGTTGGACAGCTGCTACCTAGTGTACTAGCTTGTAACATTCCACCAACATGAGAGAAAACTTCCTCTATGATACTGACCCCCACCCCCACCCCAGCAGTATAAATGGACAGCATTACATGGGTGTGCAATAGGCTAGATCTTAATGAAATGTTAAATGGTCATACTGTACTAGGGTAATGCTGAGAAAGAGAACTCACTTATTGAATGAACGATCTTAGCACTTCATTCATTCATTCATTCATTCATTCAACGAATGTTTGTTAAATAACTACTCTGAACTAAAGGTTTGAAGGAGAGAATGATATAGACATGAATATCAGCTCACATTTGTACCATGCTTTCAAGCTTATAAAAACACTTTCTTCATCACTGCCCTTTGAGAAAAGTAAAACAGTGTTAAGGATCAGATAATCACCAGATTTAAAGCTAGAAAGGGAGAGGGGGTAGAGACTCCTCCAGAACCTTTAGGTCAGCAGTTCTCAACCTGTGGGTTGCGACCCCTTTGGGGGTTGAATGACCCTTTCACAGGGGTTGCCTAAGACCATCAGAAAACACATATTTCCAGTGGTCTTAGGAACCAAGACACTGCTCCTCTATCTATCTCCAGGCGGGTTCACCCACATGCAGATACACCTACATACCAGTATTGAAGGGTCACAGGCATTAGGGAGGTTGAGAACCACTGCTTTAGGTCAACCTCTTCCTTTTGCAGATAAGGAAATTGAGACTGAAAGATAACTAGGGGGGGGGCAGCTAGGTGGCGCAGTGAATAGAGCCCTGGAGTCAGGAGTACCTGAGTTCAAATCTGGCCTCAGACACTTAACACAAAAACTAGCCATGTGACCTTGGGAAAGTCACTTAACCCCAACTGTCCTCCCCCCAAAAAAAGAAAGATAACTAGTGACTTGCGGTAGGGTTATGTGAGTCATATAATGGAGGCTGAATTTTCACCCAGATTTTCTGACTCAAGGAAATGGCATGCATAGAGTATTAGAGCTAGGACTTCAGGCGAAGTCTCTTCTTTCCACTATGGTCTCTGCCTTCAAGGGGGTTTATAGTCTATTTGGAGTAAATCAGGCATGTGGGAGATAAGACTTAGACAAGCAACCCTAGAAAACCTGAGTACAACATACAAGACCCTGCCCTACTACTAGCTGTGTGATTTGGGGCAAGTCACTTCCTGATTCACTGTAAATGCCTCTAGAATCCTCAAAATTCTGTGCCACTCTCTGATACTTCTCTAACTGTGGGGTTGGGGATACAGGGCAAATGAAAAGGACTTTATGGAGGATTGACACCTCAATAATAGGATTTCAATAGGCAACAATGGGAAGCAGGAATCAGAAGAGCAGGACCTTGTGGAGATACTCACAGGAATCCTTACCTCATGAATCTTGGGTCCATTGAGATGCCTGGTTTATACCATTGGTTACTGCTGGTTGTCTATGGCCATCCATGAACTTTTGCCATTATTCTCATGCTTAGATGACTGAAACATCCCCGAGTCTGACTCAGTCCTCTAAGTAAACACTGCCAGCAATTTCACATCTTTGCTTCTGTATTTGGGTTATTTCTTTCCTAGTCGGGTGGCAAAGGTGGAGGGAAACAGGCAGGAGGCTCACCACCAAGGAAAGTATAGTCTTTAACAATTATCTTTCATTCAGAAAAAATCCATCCCCAGGGTCCCTTAACCATAATTCTCTTGGTCACTCAAATAACAGAAAGTTTAACATGCTCCTTTGCCATTCTCTAACAAGCCAGAGTCACAAAGCATCCGAGCAAGGAAAATTATTTTTCTTTCTTCATTGAAAGATTTAGCATGAGAAAGTAGGAGCATATACCCTTGTATGGTTCACAGTAGCCATGGAAACATCTTATACTCTGGATGTTTGGGGAGAATAGATATCCATCAGTAATTTGGCTGATAATGTCAGCATTATTGCTTCAGAATGCCTGATTAGCCATTTCCAAGAGATTGCTATCTTGCTAAATAAAATACATGTCACATCAGCTCATTTCTGGAATTATCAATCTCATTCAGTGAGTCCTGCCTTCATGCCTTAACTAGACCAGTTGAGAGACCATGGTCAGGTCCCATTCCTTCTCCAGGAGAGGTAAGATAAACCTTCACTGACTGCCCATGGGAGAGGACTGGTGTGGAGCATATCAAAGGAGATCCACCATAAGTGGAGTTGTCATTCTGTCACATGACCTCAGTCCATAGCCACTCTGTATAGGTAGGTTTGCAGGTAGACAAAACTGACCAGGAGCCACCACCTCCATTCTTCCCCCTGCTTACTCAGGCTCGTGGCTACCATCCCTTTCTCCAGCTCACCCTTAACCAAATGAAACTTCCAGGTTTGTCTCATCCCTTTCAAGCTAAGCTCCCTCTGGGTTGCCTATGCTGGTGTGCCCATTGAAAAGGAGTAGAGCTCTTTCTTCTTTGAGGTAATAATCATAGCTCCCATTTCCTTGGCACTTTAGAGGGCCTCAGTTTCCTTCTCAGTTTAATGAGAGGTTTGGAATAAATAACTCCTAAGGGCCAATTCAGTTCAGACATTCTAGGTTCCTTTATATCCTTTCTCTCATTTGGCTCTCCCAACAATGATGCGTGGGGACCTTTGTGAGACAACACCCTTCCCATCTCCCATCCCACTCCCTTGCTGTCTGACCCAAAGGGTTTGGGAGCACATAACAGTATGGCAGGCTGGTGGGGAGACATTGGGGGACCTGCTGGCCTTACATTTCAGGACCACTGTGCAGGCAGACAACTGCCTCAGTCTTTGTTGGAACTGTCCCACTTCATGGGTTTGAGATGTGAACTTTTTGGGCAACTGGAAAAGAACTATCAGGCAGAGGGGTGGAGCTAAGCAAGCTTGGCATTGCAACAAAGCAGGCAAGAACAAGGTTGCCTCTATTAACATCTATGGAGAATCGTTTGCCTCTACCCTGCTCCACCCAGTTTCATGGCACTGTTACCACCAGGAAAGTTCTATATTTAACCAGGATTTACTATTCACTCAGGAAATTTCTGTTCACATCTCAGGGATTAGCATAGAACGGCAGAGCTGGAAGCACCTTGGAGATCATCTGAGCTGAACCCTTCCTTTTAAAGTGGAATCTTACTGAGCCCTAAAGTAAGGGAAGGGACTTTTATTAGACACATAGAGCAGCAGAGCCAGAATTTGAAACCAGGTCTTTTGGCTCAAAAGCCAATACTCTTTCCACTCCTTCTCTTCATGTTGCAGATTTTCTTTCTGTTGTTCAATGAGTGTTTAGTGAGCCCGAGCTCTGTGCCTAGCCCAGAGGGTCATATGTCACCAGTGATAGAGAAGAGGGAAAAAGTTCACTCTTATCCCATAAGAACTTTTAATTATGTTAGGAAGACAAGAGCACACAGAGGACAACTAGAGAACAAGTCTCATGTATAAGCATGGCACAGTCCTCAAAGGATCACTGATCTAGAGCAGTGGTTCTCAACCTTCCTAATGCCCATGACCCTTTAATACTTGTATGTGGGCATATCTGCATGTGGGCAGGCCTGCCTGGAGATGATTAAAGGAGCGGTGTCTCAGTTCCTAAGACCATTGGAAATATGTGTTTGCTGATGGTCTTAGGCGACCCCTGTGAGCCCTGTGAAAGGGTCATTTGACCCCCAAAGGGGTCACGACCCACAGGTTGAGAACTTCTGTTCTAAAGGAAAGGACCTTTCAAGAGCCTCTGGTTCAAATTCCCCTCCCCCCATTTTACAGATGGCAAAACTGAAGCACAGAAAGACAGGCCTTAAAAAAAAAGACAGGCCTTGACATACAAGTAATAAAGAGCAAAACCGTGATCTACACTTAGGTCCTCTGATTGGAAATCAGCATACCACACTACCTCACCTTAAATATATATATGTGGGTGTGGGTGTTACATACATGTATGTATATAGGCATGTTTTTATAAAACTATTTGAAAATAAGATTGCCCTCAAAGGTAAATGTATATTGCCTTTGTAGATTGTAGACAATTGTAAAATCTAAGATCGTAGATCCTGCCCCAGCTCTTTGTATATCCAAATCCAGGATGTATCCCAGTTCATCTTCCTTACCACAATATTGTCCAGTCCCTCCTGTACTGACTCCAACTCTTATCGCATACAGACTCTTTCTTAGACCTCCTCAAGCCGGCACCTAATCATGGCAGGATCTTTAGACTTGGGGCCCAGAGACCTTTCTTCCCTTTCTGCCTCAGCCTCTGCCTAGCTCTCCAGCCTTAGCCAAGTTACTCCTTTTTGAACCTTAGCTTCCTCAGGTGTCCAGTGGACCCAACAAATAACATGAGACACCACGCAACAGCCATGAAATGATCAGGACCTATCATTGTCATTATTACTACTAACTCAAGTTCCCTTTAAGAACTCCAACAGAAAGCACAGTGTGGAAATATTCATTGAAGATGTAGGACTCTTAGGAGTTCATCTGTGCGCATGTTGTTTGAGGGCAGGGGCTATTTCATTGTTATCTTTGTATATATCACAGTATATTTTAAGCATTTGACAAATAGTGCTGAATTAAATCAATCAGTAGGTATCTAGTAAACATTCACTGTGTACCTGAGCATTGTGAGGGACACAAAAGATATCTGGGCCATCCAGGCCTTCTAGTCTAGTTGCATCAGAACATTTTCAGGCGATACATAGGCATGTGTTTACTGTGGGTGACGTTCCTATTAGGGGAGAGAAAACAGCTTGAAAAGAAGAAACTCAGTAAAGGGGGTTTAATTGGCTGCTGCAGGGCTGTTGCAATTACCTGGCTTGCTTTCTTAATTAGATTATTAAGCCTTAAACATCATCAGTGTGTTTTTCCCCTAAAAATAATGGTGTTTGCTGTGTTAAAAGCAACCCATGTCTGAGGATGAATGTGAAAGTGAATGAATCAAAGGCAAGGATGATCAAATTGTCTTTGGCCTTAGGTGAAAGGGTACCTCTGTATGTAGCATTCACAACAAGTGAAGTCCAGATACCTATAATATTTTTCCCTTTCCTCTCTTCTAAATGCAGACTACATTTCCTGTGACTCCATCGCTTGCGACTAGCCCCACCATGGCTTTCAGTCCTTACCTAAGCCATGTTTCTCCTGGGATGGGCTTGGTTCCTGCAGAGCTTTTACCAAATGCACCTGTGCTGATGTCTGGAAACCCACCTGTCACAGTACCAGGAGGCACTGCTGGTCAGAAATTGATGCGTACAGATAAACTGGAGGTATTTTTATAGAAAGAAACTCTCTAATGTTAAAGTATACATTGCCTTTTGTGGAAAGCACACTACTTTCAGAACTCAGTAGTTTGAAATTCTCCTATACAAGGGTTAAAAAAAAAGTCATGGCATTGGACCACTGCTAAAGTCCCCTTCAGACTATTGGAGTTGGAGCATGTTTTAAATTTTAGTTCCAATGAAAAAATCCCATTAGAGAAAACTTCCCGCTTCCCAAGATCTTGGATACATTAAAGTATAGATCACCTTGCCTTAGACCTTCTTTCCTGATATACATGGTGATTGATAATGAATCTCTCTCCATGGAATATGGACCACCTCAAATGTAGGTATGTTCCCTGTCCCTGGGCACCAACATTACAGCAGAGTTCTACTGTGTCTGTAAGTGACCCTCTGATTCAAACTAGAACTTGAGTGCTTGTCAACCACATCACCCTCTTTAAACATGTAACTAGCCCTTTCTGAAAACAGAATCACTCTGGCTAAGCCTTACAGTAAATTAAATGAAGCCTTTGACCCAACATAAGGCCAATGCCCTGGAGATCCTCCCATAATCTCTTAGGAAGGGAAATCCAAATGAAATGTCCACCTGCACTTGGCCTGATTGAAGCCCCACTGTTATCCCTTATGTGTCATTTGCCCTCACTTCAAAGCAAGAGGCTGTTGATTCTTTACCAAGATGGCCCTATTGGCGACCTCTTAAGAACACATTGTGGTCTCATAATGAAAGTTAATCGGACACAATGTCATGGAAAGCAGTCATGGTTCACGGGTCTGTTGTGAAAAACCAGTAGTGCATTGATGTGAGATAAAAACTCATCGGAGCCCTTAGGAAAATAGCTACTGTGTGCAAACATTACAAGCTTTTGGTCCCAACCGCAAATTAAATGCAGGCCTCAAGACAATGCATGTTCAACAAATAAGGTTGGGGGAGATTGGCATGTTAATTTTCTTTTTCTTTTTCACAGGAACTGAAAGTCTGTGTCTGTCCATACTTCTTAAGTAATTTCTTTTTATGCCCTTGCCCACTTGCAACTCTGTATTGAAGTGTGTCACCCATCCCATTATTCTGAGTTGCCTTGACACAAGACAGCCTAAAAGATGTATGCATGTGTCAGAAATCTTCCTTGTGCTTTTTCTTTAAGGTTTGCAGAGAATTTCAACGTGGAAACTGTACCCGAGGTGAGAATGATTGCCGGTATGCCCACCCCGTTGATATTGCCATGATAGATACAAATGAGAACACCGTTACCGTGTGCATGGATTACATCAAAGGCCGCTGCTCCCGGGAGAAATGCAAGTACTTTCATCCCCCTGCACACCTGCAAGCCAAAATCAAGGCAGCTCAACACCAGGCTAACCAGACAGCTGCAGCTGCAATGGTAAGGCGGGGCCCATTGTCCCTGGACGTTTGCTTTTTTTTAAAAGAAGGTAATAAGCACATTCATTATCCCATAATATAAAATAATCAAAAGGATTGAACAGAATGATCAGGAGTCCCAACCTGGTGCCCTCTGTCTACACTTCATTCCCTTTAGTCCTGCTCCCTGTCCCCCTTCTTGTGATTGCTGGAAGGAGGGGTTTGCCGAAGGTATCCCAGTCCCAGAGGTAGCAGTGCTGTGTTCTCTGGCCTCAGTGCTGTGCCCTTCAGTGGTGTGGGCCTTTCCCACCATGGTGACAACAGCAATCATCAAAACAACACTATTATGGGTGCCTCTGACCCAGTCTTCTTAGAAACAGAAGCCCACTGAAGACCAGCCCCAACAAGAGCACCATGTACCCTATAGGGGACTTTTACTGTCTCTACCTGTGAGGCCAAGAAGGCTAAAACAATGGTCCTGAATTCTGGAGAGGGCACCAGCCTTCCTTACCCTTTGGAGTCTCTCAGGGCCAGATTATTATTAGGATGACAGAAGAGAATGCAGTTGAAATTCTAGGGTAATGGGGATTTTTGTTTGTTTGTTTATTTAAGCAGTGGGCCCTTTCCCGCCATGCACAAGTCAGGTGGCCTTCTCTTCGTGGAAAGATTGATGCCAGGTCCTTTTGGGGAGCTAGAAGATACTCATTGTATTCCTTGCGTCGTATAGCGGCCCTGGTACCCCAGCTTGGAAAAACTCGTTTAGCGGCCCTGGTACCTCAGCTTGGAACGGAACTTGTTTTGTTTTGGGTTGATTTGGAAACTACTAAACTACTACTCAGTGCTACTTGATCCTCCAATCAAACTAACGCATGTTTTATTCATGCGACTGGGTCCCCAACAACTAATCAACCCTATTTCTGTGCCCATCAGCTAGTAGCTCTAAAACATTTATGGATTTTGTGTCACGGAATTCCCCAGCTTTGGGAAAGAGTTTATATTATTCATTAATTTTTTGAGATCTTTTAGCCCTGGAGGAAAAGGGAGCAAGAGGAAGCCTGCTGTCCAGCGGGAATCCTCTCAGGCATGTCGGTATGAGGCTCTGGGGAAAAAAAATGAAAAAATAAATAAAAAACAAAAAAAAAACCCATGAACCCAGAAAAAAAAATGTTTCTGACTCAGGAAAGCTGAAAAAAATATTCAGGAAGCAGTTTCCTTAAACCCCTTGCTGTTTGTCCTACCTCTAAAGGCAGCTTCGACATCCTGAACAAAAGAGGTGGCAGGTTGTTTTTATCTTTAAAAAAAAATTAAGTACTTAAAAAAACCACACCAATCTTTGTGTCATTCTGCAAGTGTGTTGAACCTCTTTGTACCAAATTACAAATCAACTTTTGGAAAACTCATTGGTATCCAACCACACTTCTTTTCACTTCTAAGCTGCTTGAGAGGGGCTGAATGCCAAACAGAGTTAGCATGGGGCATTTACCAGAGTGAATGCCCCATGCCATGCATGCCTAGCCTTTGAAAAGCCATATTGTATGATGCCTTCATGGTTTTCCCTCTCCCTCGCCCCCAAGACTGCATGGTCCATCTTACTGCTGTGTTTTCATGCCACCCAGCCTTCACTCCTTGGCCCTGGGCTGCTCCTTGCCTGTTAATTAGGACTCCAGCAGCTGTCCACCCCCAGAGGGACCCCAGTGAGGCAGCCTTTGACCTGGGGCTCCCTTTTCTTGCCCTGCATGTCACTGTCTGGAAAGACCTTGCCATTTGTCCTCTGCAAGGGGGCTGCCCGACTTCGCAGGGAATGCTTCAGACTTCCAGAAAACGGCCTGCTCTGCCGAGAGTTTGCATTTCACCAATTGTGTGAATACTGAGCTCAAAGTCAGAAATCCACGTGATTGATTTCAGGGCAGTTTCATCATCACAGAGGTTTGGTGGTGTGTTGTGTGCAATATGGGTGGTGAGTGTGTTTGGGGAGGGAAAGATTTTTTTCTTTTTTCTTTTTTTAGTCAGTCTGTTTTCAGATAGCAATAGCCTTTGCAACTCCTAATACATGACCACAACAACCCTGTGAACTGGAGAGTCCAAGTATGATTTCCTCCCATTTTATAGATAAGGCGCCTGAGATTCAGAGGGGTTAAGTGATTTGCCCACAATCACACGCCAAGTGTTCTGGCTCTGAGGCCATTGCTCTTTCTGTGACCATAAGAGAGTGACAGAATAAATTCTTGACATTGGTGTCTGCTAAAGATTTAGAATATCAGTCCATTGAGAGTCAAAACGATTTCATTCTGTCACTAAAAAGATGCTTAATAGATGTTTGTTGATTGACTTCCATTCCCAGATGGTATTCTCCACATGACATCACTCCTACAGCATAGGCCCTGGAGTCAGAAAGACTTGGGCTCGAATTCTACCTTAGGTGCTTCATAAGCCTGTGACCCTGAGCAAGTCATTTCCCTTCTATGAACCTCAACTTTCTCATCTATAAAATGGGAATGATATATCTAGGTCTTACCTCTCAAGTTCATTATGAGTCTCAAATAAGATAACAAATGTAAAGCGTTTGCAACCCTTAAGAAATATGAGCTATGGGGTGTCTAGGTGGCACAGTGAATAGAGCACCAGGCCTGGAGTCAGGAGGACCTGAGTTCAAATCTTGCCTCAGACACTTAATACTTACTATCTGTGTGACCTTGGGCAAGTCACTTAACCCCAATTGCCTTTCCAAAAAGAAAAAAAAACTGTGAGCTATTCTAAAGCTGATGCTAATGACTAGCAAATAAAAAACATCTTATTAGTGTTATTAACGTTAATTACTCACAAATAAAGGAAGGGTTGGTAATTTCCTTACAGTGGAAACTTCCACTACAAATGCAGATTACAAATCAGCAGCCTATGACTTAGAAAATAAGTCCCAGGGATGGCCTTCCTCTTTCTGCTGGCAGTATGATAATGGATTGTAAACGGTTTATACCAGTCTTAGAAGCAAAGACCTGAGAGATTTGAAAGAGGAACAGGTGCAAAAGAAAATGACCTTGGCTATTAAGATGCATAAATGGCAAAATAGCCAGAACAACTTGGAACATCTCATCAGAACCGTTAAGGAGCATTTGAAAATATGCATCTTTTGATTTTATTAAGAATTCGTCATCTTAAACATTGCCAGAACTAATGAAGTATTTTCCTGGGTCAGTTCCACCACAGAGGTTAAGCAACTTACCCAGGATCACGTGGCTAATAAGTGGCAGAGATTGAAACACAGGCCAAACACTATATCCACTCTACTGTCCTGCCTCTAACATAAAGAATAATAGCTCTTCCTTTTTTTTGCTTTTTTGGAAAGCAGTTGGGGTTGAGTGACTTGCCCAAGGTCACACGGCTAGTTTTGGGGTTAAGTGTCTGAGGCTGGATTTGAACTCAGGTCCTCCTGAATCCAGGGCCAGTGCTCTATTCACTGTGCCACCTAGCTGCCCCTACTTTAAAGTTTCCAAAGCACTTTCCTCATAATAACCCCTGAGAGGGGGAGAATATAAGTGTGGTTATGATTCCCAATTTCCAAAATAATACATAATATGGGAGAGGCAGAATGACCCAAGGGAAAAGGCTCTGGGCCACTGATTTGCTGCTTCCTTCTAATGCCACCTGAAAATCAATGGGACCCTCCCTCTTCCCTCTCCTCTCTCATACCTTATCAGCCACATGAGCATCTCCCAGGGCTAAATGTTGAGCGTACAGCAGGCTCAATGCCCTATGGATTTTGTCCTCCCAAGGAAGTCTGAACTGGCTGGGGATTCTCCCAAGAAGCCTTCAGTCTGTAGGGTTTTCATAGGTATTTCCAAGTGTGAGTTAAAAACTGAGCTAAAGAGGGTCAGAGGCTGTGGCTGTTCCTTCATAATGTCCCAAGTAACAGGAAAAGCATGGGAATGAAATTAAGATCAATAACACACTTGGATAACACTGGCCAGCACTGGAGTGTTGCTGAGGCCTTGGCTCACAGAATCCCTGGGGGTAGGAAGTAGAAGGAATCCTTGCTCCACCTTAGCCAGAAGCTAAAGTGACTTGGCCAGGACCCTATGGCTAGTCGGTGTCCATGCTGGTCCTAGGACCTGGCTCTCTCCTAAGTCAAGTGACCTCTGTTGAGCCTCTCTTTTGTTAGGGTTTTTGATTTTTTTCTGCAGCTCTCTGACTTGAGTGGGTAGATGCCTTGTCAATGGAGAAAGGGGAAAGAAGAGTGCTAAATTTACTTTCAAAAATAGTTGAAGAAAGAAGACCCTTTTACCTAGCGTTCAATTATTATTGTCCAATTGTCAGTTATTCGAGTCCGATTTTGGAGTCAGTTAGTGCAGTCCAATGATTCTTGTCAATTGTATTGTTGTCCAGTGTGGATTTTCAATGTCATTTGTGGGATCAGAGATTTCAACTTGAAAGGGACCTTAATGGTTATATGGTCCTGTCCCTCTCTTTTATAGGTGGTTAGGGTGGGACTGAAAGCTAGAGTAGTGAAGTCAATTGCCCAGACTCATACAGGTGACAGAGGCAGGATTGATAATGATAGCTAGCATTTAGATAGTACCTACTGTGTGCCAAGTGCTCTTCAAATATTATCTCATTTGATCCTTACAACAACTCTGGGAGGTAGGTGTGATTAATAACCGCATTTTACAGTTGAGGAAACCGAGGCAAACAGAGGTTAAGTTTCTTGCCCAAGGTCACACAACCAGTAAATGTCTGAGGCCAAACTTGAACACAGGTCTTCCTGATTCCGGGTCCAGCTTTATCCATTACACCACACTGAAGACAAGAAAAAGGAAAATACAGAAGAGAAAGCCCAAAAAAGGGGAAAGGGCACACGATACAGGGGCAAAATTACAGGACTGGGAAATTGGCAGTCTTTATCCTTGGGCTGCCTCTATCACTATTTCTCTGTGTGACCGTGGGCCAGTCACTTCCCTGTTCTGTAGTTCAGTTTCCTCCTATGTAAAATGGGGGTCAATGGTCTCTGATGTCCCTGCCAGTCCTAATATTCCCATGGCTCTATGGGTCTTTTGGTTTATATGATTTGTGAAATAGAATCTCATCAAATCCAAGTGAATATTCAGGACTGGGGCCTCAGCTGATCGTATACAGTTTGGAGCTTAGGCAAACCCTTCACTCCTGCTCTCTCCCTGCTGATTTCCCTCTCACTGCCTTGCCTTTTAGCCATTTCTCTGTTCCCAGCACTATTGGCTAAGGGTGAATAGAGAGAAAAAAAGGGAAAAGATTCTCTAAAAACATTTCTTTTGAGTAGCTCTAATAAATGGTTGCCCAAAATGCAAAAAGCTTGAAGCTACAGCACCAGCCTGGAGTCAGCAGGACTTGAGTTCAAATTTGACCTCAGACACTTCACACACACACACACACACACACACACACACACACACACCTTGGGCAAGTCATTTAACCTCAATTGCCTACCCTCCCCCCTCCAAAAAGCAAAAACAACAACAACAAAAACGTCAAATTCAACATGTTCAAAATGAAGCCCATTTTATCTTCCCTGAACCCTGCCCCTGCTCCAGATGTCCTTGTTTTTGTCAGGCAAGCACCATCCTTCCATTTGCCCAGCTTCACAGTCTTGGAATCATCCTTGATTCCTCCCTCTCCTTCCTCTCTCCCCGGCCTGCACATCAAGCACTTGCCAAGTCTTGTTAATGCTGCCATCACAACATGTCTCATGTATGTCCGCTCTTCTTCACTCCCAGAGCTACTACCGTAGTTCAGGTCCTCAGCACCTCTCAGGTAGACTATTTTGATAAACTTCTAATTGGTCTCCCTGCTTCCATTCTCTCCCTCTTGCCAATCTACCCTTCATATAGTTCTCAAACTGATATTCCTAAAATACACATCTGATCATATTATTTCCCTGCTCAAAAATCTTATATGATTTCTAGGATAAAATACAAACATCCTTACTCTGGCCCTGAGAACCCTCCACAGTCTGGCTCCCACTCATACTTCCAGGCTTCTTTCGTATTACTACACTCTCTATACCTTCCAAAATGGCCTACTGGCTGTTCCCAGTATGCACAATTCTGGCTCCTGCCACCATACCTTGTCTGGAATGCTGTCCCTCCTCACTTCTATCTCTTCCAATCTCTAGCTCCATTTAAGGCTACCCTGAAGTGCCTCCTGAAATCATTTCCCATTTATTTTGCACATATTTGTTAGTCCCTTCTCTGTCTACACCTTGCTTTCAGCCAGTAGAATGTAAGCTTCTTGGGGGCAGGGACTGTTATTTTTGTATTTGGATCCCTTACCATAGTGCCTGCCACATAGCAAATGCTTAGTAAATATTTGTTTGATTCAGTCGAATTAGAGACCCCACTGTATGTATAATTCTTTCCTCCCCTTGTGGAGCAAAGCCATTGTTGAGAAGCTTCTCTTCATTTTGAGCCCTTCTTGCCCCTGAGAACCAAGCAGGACAGTCAGACCCCCCCCCCTTTCTGAAACATTTGAAGAATCAACATGCCTTCTCTCCTGAAATCTTCTCAGTTCTGCTTGTTTTTCAAAATCCTTTCTTGAAGGGAATCATTTACCAATGATTCTGTCTTTCTTTTTCCTCCCTTTCTTAGAGGCCACAGGACAAGTTATATGGTTTGTTTTTTCAGTTGTTGAGTTTTTAAAATTCAGATATGTGATTTCTTTGATGTAGGCAACTCCCACTACTCATAACAGACTGGCAACTAACTGCACTGCAACTTCAGGCCTTGGAGAGCTGCCTGGAGGCACTGAGAGGTTAAATTACTTGGCCAGGGTCACACAGCTGGGGAATCCTCTAACAGCTAATCCACACTGCCTCAAATGATTTTCACAGTAAATACATTTTAGTCTTTTCTAAGAAACTGAATCCCCAAAGGATCAGAATACTTCCATCCCCTCATTCTAAACCAGTCCAATATTATATAATAGTAGATTACCAACCATCAATCACTTTCTTATGGAACCAGTTGGTAGAGGGCCCTGAAGGTCTAATTAGACAGGATTACAGTTATGTTTTAGAAAGATAAGTCTGGTGGCATGGGCTTCAGGAAGTCCTGTTGGGAAGCTTTGGAGTGATTTGGGGCTTGACTTACAGAGACAGCCATAGAAATGTTAAGATACGTGTGAATTCCAGAGACATTTCTAAGGAAGAATGTGAGAGAATGGGTGGTAATCAGTTAGATGGAAGAGGGGGAAGAATTCAATATAGCCCCAAGTTGTCTCATTCTGGGGACTAGACTTCAGAGTGAAAAAAGAGAAAGGAGAGGAGAGATGAAACTTGCCTCTCCTGGTACTCCATTATCTCAAGACAGGTAAAAGGCTACCTTTAACTGACACTGTTAACCACTGTGGTTAGTAGGTTTCATCTCAAGTCAAAGGTTCCCTCTACATAAGAGCCAATCTTTATTGCTTCTGGATGGGAGAATGAGAAGCTATTGCAATTAGGGTGGTTCCTAGAGTACAGAATATTGAGTTTAAGCTTCTCCCCTCACTTATACCTGATAGGTAACTATCAAGTTTAAACAGCAACTGTGGACTTACTGGGGCAAACTATATGCTATATAAAGTATATATACTATATGAAATATATATACAATATACTATATTGTATCCTACCTATATGTCACTGCTGAGGAAACATGGTATATAGTGAACAGAGCTCTGGGCTCTGACTAGATGTGTCTCTAGGTAAGTCACCTGACCTCTCTAAGCCTCAGTTTCCTCACCTATAAAATGGAGTTACTAATAGCACTTACCTCACAGTACAGTTGTGATTCTGGGATGAGTTAATGTCCACAAAGTGCTTTGCAAACCTTAAAATGCTATAGAAATTTCAATTATTATTATTATTCTGCATGGTAACTGAAAAGAAAAGGGAGCATTGTCTCTTTGCTTACGTATTAGTACAGAAATACACAGCAGATATAGGAGCGGAACCAGAAGTCCTTGTTTCTCCCAACCCTCTCTTCCCCTCCAACCATACCAGTGTTTGCTGGATTTGACCTCATGGAAATTACGTCGTTAGACTGAAAAGCTGGCATCCTTTGCCACTTATGTACGCTTATTCTCCCTTGTACACATACACAGCCTGCATGTTGACTTTGGCTAAACACTTCAACCAAGGCAAGGATTTCTGTTTTTGGCTCCATCCGTACCTTGTGTTACCCTTCTTTTAACAGCCATTTGCCCCGATCCTTGAGATGCTGGTTCCAAGATGTCCTTTGCCTATGACTGCCTTTGGTTGGATCCTGCCCCAATGGAGTCCCTCCTTTTCTCTTTGCCCCATGGGTCAAATTGAAAAGCTACCTTTCCAGTATTTTGGCTTTCTGAGACCAGCTCTGCATCCCTGACAAGCCCCTCTCCCCAGAAAACCTGTTTCCTCCCCCTCAGTTTTTTTTTTTTGCCTTGCTCATCGCTTCTCTGTCCTTTTGGCTAAGATCAAGTGGTGTTAAGTGTAGTCAATATTATTGTCTTGCAAGTGAGTATGTTTGCAGGTGATTCATGGGCCAGACTTTGCATTGCTGGTGCATGCCTTGTTTTGTTCAGTGATGTTTTTATTTTTCACTTTTCTCTGGCCCTCCTTGATGTTCTTCCATCTCTCTCCCTTCTATAGGCCCTGCCACCTGGTGCCCTCCAACCTTTACCAAAGAGGCCAGCACTTGAAAAGAACAACGGTGCCACCACAGTCTTCAACCCAAGTGTTTTCCACTACCAACAGGCTCTAGCTAACATGCAGCTGCAGCAACCGACATTTATCCCAACAGGTAAGGTTGTGTTCCCTAACTGGCCCAACCTTAGTAGCCCAGCAAGCTGCAAGTAGTTAAGAGATCTTTAGATTGCTACCGTTGTTTTTAAAGGCTTTTGGCTAAGACTGCATATGAATGTCACTGATAGAACTTTGAGCAAAAGTAGTATGGGGTGCTATGATGTGTCCTTGCTCTACTATTCAAAAGGAACCTATTTGTTTCACAGAATTCTTGATAAGTAGCAATTTATGTTAAACTGGAAAAGTATCAAAACTTTTCTCTGATTGTTTTGCTTCATATCTCTCCCTTCATATAGTTCATTTGGTTAAATCTCAAATTAATTTCTGGACTCTTGGGTAGTATTATTCATAAATGTCTGACTGTCTACACATTTACAAAGCACTTTAGGGGCAGTGTGACACAGTGTCTTGGTATCAAACTCAACAAGAAAGGGATCCCTGCAGGCCTCATGTTGACTTAGAAACCCACCAATGAACATTATCTATGTTGAGTTCTGTTTCTGTTTATTTTGTTAAACATTTCCCATTTTAATCTGGCTCAGGCTACATTCAGAAGTTTGACAGACTTCTTTTGAGTTTGACACATCTGGTGTAGTGGATCAGGGTTGGACTTGGAGTCAGGAACAACTGGAATCAGATCCCACCTCTGTCACTTACTAATGTGTGATATTGGTTACATCACTTCACTTCTGTGGTCTCAGGGATGGGAAGGCTACGCAACCAGGAAGTGAGGAAGTTGTTACATATCTAGATCTTTCTGACCCTAATTCCAGAGATCCTTCCACTGAACCACAAATAACAGTCTAAGCTTACGGCAATGTTGCTTATTTCCCCAAAGAGCCATGTTTGCTTTGTATTTTATGGTTCCTGTTATTTTTCTTATCAAATATTAGGAACCCAAAGCAGGCTTTTCAAACATGGTCATCCAACTCCATTTTATGAACCTCTAATAATATAAAACCTTTCCAGACTCAAAATAAGCTAGCATTACACATGGAGTCTCTGTTACAGGTTTTAGCCCCCAAACTCTTCTCCATCTTGGAAAAGATAGATTGGATGATAGTGGTTAATACTTCATAGAGCCCTAGAATGTCAAAGCCATTTAGGGACAAGAGAACTCTGCAAGATGGAAATCACCAGCCAGAAAAATCAATGCTCCTCCCTTTTGAAATTTAACCATAAAATCTGCCTTGCTTACCTCAGTTCTGTCCTACTGTAGGATCATCCCCTCAGAGTTGAAGGCTGAGGCACCAGAACTTAAACCTGGAACCTCAAAGCAAAAATCCCAGAAAGGGTCCCCCTCCCCTTTATTAAGAGCAAAATAAACATGTGTTGAGCAGAGATGGTCCCCTCCCCTTTGAGGGCTTTGAGCCAAATGTTAGTAGCCTGTTTCTGTCCTAAAAAAAGAATGAAGAAAAGTTTTTCAAAGGTGAAGTCACAGAAACATTATCATCCTAGCCCCATTTCACATTTTGAAAACAATCTGTACATTATACAAAAATTGAAACATCTCTTCCTCCTTTAACTAACAAATCACTTAGAATGGACCAGCTGAATAGGAATTGTGGCAGACAGCTTTAACAGCTAGAAAAAAATCAAGTACTATTTCCTGCCCAAGAATCCAAGAATTATTTTGACTGTGTGTATATGTGTGTGTGTAGATACGTATGTGAGTGCACATGCACGTGGAAGTGCTTGCTCTCAAAGCAAAGAATTTTAAAGTCATCAATATTGCTGAATACTTTTTTTTTGCATGTGCTTGAATTGAATGCTGCAAAGACAGTAGCTGCTTTTTTTTTTAGTTAAAGTCAGTTCTAACACGAAAGCTCACTAATGAAATATCCCTTTTTGTTCATCTTTCCACGCTTCACTGCATGGTGTAAAGGGTCAGTACTGTGCATGGCACCCACTGCAAGTGTTGGTAGGTTTTTCTTTCTATACCAATTATAAACTTTTCCTGATCTGAATAGAAATTGCCTGTTTTAGTGTTGCCTGGGAGAGCTGGGTGGCTGAGTGGTGTGGCTGGGTCTCCTCTGTCTATTCAAGGCCTGGAGTGGTTTCTGTACCCTTCCATTTCTGTGCAGTTTGATGGAATGAAAATCAAGCTCCAAATGATTGATAGCATGCCACTTTTGCCCAAAGATTTAATACCCAAGAAATAGCCAGGAGGAGGAATATGCATGCATGCGTACATTTAGCTTGTTGTAAAGACAATAGTAAGCCATGTTATTGTCACCATTGTATCAACGATTCGGAAATGTGAAGAATAATAATCTACAAATGAAGTAGCTGAGGCTGGGCCGCTAAACTGAACACACCAACATATATAACCACATGATTTCAACACTCAGTATTCAGCCATGAAAATGATAAGGAACGTAGCAATGCTGTAGAATGCTATATTCAATGTGGCTCCCTCTCACCAACAGCACCCACCCCAGCCCCGCTGGATCTAGCTCTTTCTCAAGAATCCCTGTTACTCTGATTTTATGCCAGTCTACATGCCATATACGGCAGTTGGGCTCAACAGTCAGTTCAGAAATGTTTTGTTAGGTTAGAAATAGACAAGTCCCCCTCAAAATAAAAACACAGCCCCCAAAAACAGCTACCCTGGATGCAGTGGCCACCATGGTATCTTCCTGCCCCCTCCTTGCTCTTTCCTCCCTCCTCCAACTCTCTTAGCCCTAAGGAGAATTCTCAGAAGCTAGACAGTACACCTTCCATCCCCTATGGAAAGCAAGAGTATAACAGGTCTGTGGACAGGCCACTTAGCCCAGCTGTTAGGACAAAGTAGTTTCCGTGTGGGCTTCCTGACAGCCCATGAAGGAATAATAGACCAAGTCATAGCTACAAAGCCAGAAAGGGAGCCATAGGCAAACAAACCCAGAATAGCGGTAACAACTGCCACCACAACAGGGTTTGAGCCCTCTGGCTACTGTGTTTGGTCAAGAGTGAGGGGTAGGGAGGGATGCTGCTTTTTTTCCAGGCATTCCTAATTCCTTTTGCTACTAGGTAAAGTGTTATGTGCACTTGATTAGAAGCCCAGACCTCTGAGCATTTGTAAAGTGTGTCTGTACCTTTTACATTTTTTGGTTGTTTGTTGTTCCATCTAAAAAGTTCCCACACACTTTATAACTTCAGTGCTCTGCACTGGGATGCAATTTGCATGTTTCATTGGGGCTGCTGCCTACCTAACTGCTGCATTCCCAAGGTGAAATCCCCAAATGGGTATGTTTTTAGGGTCCCTGAGTAGAAAAGAGAGCTCCAAGATTTCTAGGAATGACCATTAGAGACACATATTTGGCTTCTGTGAAATAGCCCAGTTTCATATCCCCACCCCCACCCTGTTCACTTCCATGGTTGAATCACACATCTTGCTGAGTTTCCTAGCTGGAACCCAGATAAATCATCAGATACACATTCTTGCCAGTCACAGGTAACCCCCGGGTCATTTTCCCAAATGAGTTAAACCCGGGGGGAAAAAAAAAGGAAGACCTTTCTATAGCCAGGAGAGACAACACATTGAAAGGGATGTTGTTGCAGCTGGTAGCCATGTTAGCTGGTGGGGTCATAGCTGTAATATGTACCATGAGGACAATGTTTTGTCAGATATTTGCTATGAAAGTCCACTGTGTATATGAATCATAATTCGGGCCAAATTTTCCAAGGAGGCTATACTGGGTGCACCTGTAAAAACATACACACAAATCCCTGCCCTCTGCTCTCCAACTCCATAGCCACCAACCCAGCTGCTTTCTTGTGTCTACAAACTAGGTAAGTACCCACACACCTAACTGGCCCTCTGCACATGCAGAGCATGACACTGTACTCATTCCTGCCCATTTCTGCACATAGCCTATAGAGCTACCTCCTTACTTGCCAGGCAACAGCCAAACTAGAACCCCTTGAACTATGTGACTTGATTAACCCTCTGCCCAACTGTTAGGTAGCCAGTGATGGCAAATCCTCATTTTTACAGGTGTAACCCCTGTACCCACTTTTGAAAATTTGGCTCTTCCAGTGTATTACATCTTTGTTTTGCTTATAAATGTACTAAGTGTTGAGAATGTTTTAGTTTTCCTTAATGATAATTGTAATGGGCTTTTCCCCTTTTTTCTCTTTTTAATTTTTTTCCCCTTCAATGCTGTCTTGCTTTGCACTGTGAATTGCATGGCGCGCCCTGGTGTATCCTTCATGACGATGTCACATGGCTTATTGCTGTGATACCTGCCACGCCCCCAATCCACCACATGTTGTCATGGTTACATAAATGCTCCACCTTCCTGTATGTCGCTTCCATGGTTCCCTCCTGAAAGTGCCCATGATGCACGGTGCTACGCCCACCACTGTGTCCGCAGCAACAACACCTGCCACCAGCGTCCCCTTCGCTGCAACAGCTACAGCCAATCAGGTTTGGCCCTTTCAATAGATTTCTTTGACATATTCAGAACTAGATGCCTACTGTGTATTAGTTGGGCCGAGTATATTCTTTGGGGATTGGTGAGAGGGTATTGATGTCCCACTTTTCACGGGTTTCTAGAGATTGCATTCAATGTGCATCCAGAGTACCCTGTGTGCTTTGCTGCTGCTGCGGAGAAGAATCCGCACACATTGTGAGGCAGCGACTCTTTCTGAGATGCTGCTCACAACATTGGACCATGAGGGTTGCCACCACACCAGTCCTGAAATGTATATCCCAGAGCTTTCAGGAATACAAAACTGCTTCCTGTTATGACCTCAAGCACAGCTTCTCCTCTTTAGGCCAGGGTAGGGTAATACACTGCATTATGAGTTAGTGTGTTGGAAGTTTCACTGGGCAGCACCTCGCCATGACCTTTCTAAACCCCCAGAAAGATGATTTTGTCATGAGGAGTCCTCAGTGATGGCCAAGCACATTCCCTCTGAAGCAGATGTTAGAAATTCCTTAGTTTTGTCTGCAAATGTCTGCAGGGGTCTCCTTTGTCTCAGTTAGTCCCAGAGATAATCACCTGCCAGTTGCAGGCCTTGGATGGCTGTGGCCCAAGAAAGTAATGTGTAATGGGTATGGCTGCTCGTGGCTCACTACCGTGGACGCCATGACTCCATACTGAAAGTTAGCTGGCATGGCTGTTGGGATTGCATCTTAAAGTATAATGTTTGGAGGATTCATTGGGGACAAAACCATGTTCTAATCAGGGCTTTGTCCAGATGAACCAATACAGGAAATGTTTAATTTTGCCCCCAAATTGTGCCTTGAGTGGATTTGATTTATTTGTTGACCATGCCCAAGCAGTGAAGACAGTAACCAAAATGATCCCAAGGTCCGATTTTAATCTGCATTCTTTCTCACCACTCTAGATATCCCAGTTATCAGTAGATGAACTGAGTAGCAGCATGTTTGTTTCACAGATGTAAGCGTAACAAATAGAAACAGTAAGTTTCTTTACATATTCCTATAATCAATAACAATTTTTAGAGGTGACATATTGTATCTAGGTAATTGCATTTGCTAAATTCTTTGCTAACCCTTCATGAATAGATATTTGTTTACAACTTCCAGCATGCTTTCAGTAATCTCAAATTTCCCAGCTGAAATGGTGGAGAGAAAATATGCAATTAATTTGTTGAGTAATGCCAGCCAGGGACTGCATGTTTCCCAGTGAGCTGGCAAGTCCGGAAATGTATTTTGAACGAAAGAGGTTTTTAGTTCTTCTCATCTCTAGCAGGACCATTTGGATTGTGGAAAAGCTAACAAGTTTTTTTAACTTGAACTTGAATCCTAAAAAATCATTTTTTTGCTACATTGTGTGAAGTGTAACAAAGTTGGTTCTGTGACCAGATTCTGAATGACCAACATGATTAGCTTAGAAGTTGTGAATAATGTGCTTCTCCCACCACAATGTAGAAGCTGCTGCTTCCAGAGGCTGTTTGCTTTGTGTTGCTTTCAATGTGACTCCATCAAAAATCCTTCCCAGTCCTGCTAGCTGTGAATGATGCAGTTTTATCATTAATCATTTTCTTCCTAAGTCACATTTCTCCTTCACCCTCAATACCATCCTGTCACGGAAAGAGCACTGAGTTTGGAGTCAGAGGACCTGGATTCAAATTGAGGCCCTGTCACCTATGATTCATGTGATTTTATACAAAGCATTTCACCTCTGACCTTTGGCCTCCTCATCTATAAAAATCAGAGATTTGGCCAAGAGCCCTCCTAACTTAAAATGTTGTGATCTCATGGCCTTTCTTGCAAGTTCAGAATGCAGAGAAACGCCTAGAACAAGTGCTATCTGCAGTCACTGGCTATCAAAGGTTTCCCAAATGTCATAAGATCATAGAGCAAGAACTGAAAGGAACTTCTTTTGACAGAGGAAAAACTGATACCCGCAAAGTCAATCATTCAAGAACACTTATTAACCATCCTTTGGTGCCAGGCACCAAGCTAAGTACTGGGGAGATGTGCAAAGGCCAAAACAACTCTTACTCTCAAGGAGCTCACACTCTAATGGGGGAGATAACATGCAAATAACTGTCTCACCTTTTCTGAAAAGAGAAGTTGAGCCCTATTGACTTGCCCAGGGTCATCCAGCCAGTGAATGTCTGAAGCAGGATTGAACCCAGGTCTTCTCTACTCTTTGAGTCCAGCTCTCTCTCCTCTATGCCATGCTGCTTCACATCTGCTTCTAGGTATCCACGTGGATTGCATGCTTCAAACATAGAACCATAGACAGTAGTAAAGCTGGAAGGCACCTTAGAGATCGTCCAGTCCAGCTCCATTGCTTGTCAGATGAGCCCAGAGAGGGTAAGGGCCTCTCACGAGGTCACACAGTAAGTTAGTGGCAGAGCTGGGCCCATAGCCAAGCTCTCATCCCTCCCCAGCCAATTCACTTTCCACTCCTGCCCAGTGCCTCTTCTTGAATTTTTAATGAAACATGCACTAGAATAGTTATTTTGTCTTGATTCCATGGGGCAATCTCAACATGCTTCAACAGAATGTTATTTGTTTTCAGCATATACCAACAGATGAGAATTTCTTCAAAAGGAAAAAATAGTCATCATTTATATTATATAATTTGCCAAAATTTTACACTTATATCCCAACACTGATATGTCCTGCTATATGATTCCAGAACAGTGAGATAAAAAATGTTTTTAAAATAAGTGTTTGGATGTTTCTGAAAATCTAGAGATGTGGTATCATATAGATGAAATCTCCAGATGCTAGAAGTTAGGGGCTGGTCATCTGAATGGCCTGCATTGTGTAGACACAGCCTTTAAAAAGCTGAGTACCATCCTGATAACTTTGTCATAGATTCCAAAGATTCACAGAACTGGAAGGAGACTTTCAAATAAAAGACAAAACATTCCATTCTTTTTTTTAATGGGTGCTGTCCTTGGTGCTGAGGAACCAAAGCTGAAAACCAACACACCTCTTGTCCTCAAGGAGCTTGAAATCTGAGAACCTTGGGGGTCACCTAGTTCAAGCCCTGTATTGTACAGAGGAGAAAAGTAAAACCCAAAGAGGGGAAGGATTCTTTTGTTTTTGTTTTGTTTGTTTGGGGGGGGGGCAGTTGGGGTTAAGTGACTTGCCCAAGGTCACACGGCTAGTTTTTTGTGTTAAGTGTCTGAGGTTGGATTTGAACTCAGATACTCCTGACTCCAGGGCCAGTGCTCTATTCACTGCACCACCTAGCCGCCCCAAGGGGAAGGATTCTTGTATAGGAACGCCTGGCTCACAACCCACAAATAATTAGGTGCAGAGGCAAGGCTAGGACACCTGTCCCCTGACTTCCCGGTTAGTTAACCCTTTGATCTCTCTCTTTTCTCTTCCAGTGAAAATTCTGGACAGCAAAATCCTGGAGTATCAGAACCTCTCCTTGGGACGCTGCACATGGTCTTTCTGTACATTTTCCCATTTCTCCTCTTTTACCATCTCTACAGTAAGCCTGTTGCAGCATACATGTTAACCAAAAAAACCAAAACAAAACAAAAAAATCATAAATTTTTTTAAAACCCCAAAAAAGTAAAATACCAGATTTATGGGAATGTAAAAAATTTTAAAAAATGCGTGCTCTATAGAAAAGATTAACAAACAGTGCTCTTGTATAAGATATAAACATAGACAAACTAGAATCAACTTTTGTAACATGTTTCTTTAACACACGTAATCTTTTATTTTTCCGAGTACCATCATGATACGTGCAAATGCACATTGGATTGTTGTATATTATCAATGGATAAATGTTCGTCTTTTTAAAGTGTTATCTTGAGGTTTTGTTTACATCATAGTCTAATTTGAGTTGTTTTAAGGTATATCAAATATACGCAATATCATTTCCCATTAATGTTACGTCTTAAGTTTCCACATAATGTAGTTCTTTGGTGTGGTTCATTTTTTACACTAAAAATATTATGGTGGGAAATAGGGATGATGGGCTTGAAAACCACGACATGAGAATGTTGCTCTACCTTTAATCTATGGGCTGGTTCTGTAGGCTTACAGGGCAGCCTTCTTGAAAGGTTTCTCTTTTGAGGACATCCTGATTGTGCATGTAGTCCCTTACCCATTGCACATGCAGATGTATGTTAACTTACATATGTATGTTTCCCCTTTACATGAAGCTGTGCCCATAGACAGGCAGGAATCCCTCAGCTGGCTCCTCAAAAGTTCAAACAAAAATGAAATTAATTGACTTTGCCTCCACGACCAATTTCTCAGCATCACAAATGAAAGTCATACAAAGGGACCATTACCATTTCTTGGTGGATTTCGGATCCCAGCCCCCTTTTCCCCCTGTGGGAATCTCCAAATCTGAGCCATTCAACATCTTCAGCCAAGAAATTGGTCCCTGGAGGTTTAAAGGTACATTAATTAGTGAAATTTAGGGGCAACCTAGAGGGAAGAGAAGGTTCATAAATTGGTGGGGAAATGTATCCAGCCCCAGAAGCCTTTTCCTAACTAAGGTGTAGTCTGGAAAAGCCAGCACAGGTGAGAATGAGAGCTGGTTCCAAATATGACCTTTTCTCTTTAAACAGACATAGCTCCTGAGTTAATGGTCATAAAGTAGCCACAGTCAGGGAAGATAACCATGGTGGGGATGGGGAAGGAAATAATATTAGAGAAGCTGATTTAGGGAACCCTTTCTGTGGAGCCCAAGAGGAATCACGGATCATTTCTGTGAGCTTCTGCCTCCAGGAAGTTTCTGTCTCAATCCATTTTACCCGTGAAGCAACAGTAGATGAGATGTCGTGAGCACCTGTAATTTCCAGTGACCATATTTTTTTTCTGGGTCTCCCAGGCCCTCACCAAGCCTTTGTTTGTTCATTTGTTTGTTTATTTGATTATGTATGTGTTTGTTTGTTTGGTGGAAACTTGGAATCTATAGACTCTTAGACATTTTGCTGCCCCTTTTGATTGGACGCCACCAAGCTGGGATGAATTCACTTATCCATGCTCATAGAATTAACAACCAAGGAAAAGGTTTACTTGATTACCGAAATGGAATCAATTGGAAACATTTGACATTTTTCCATCAATTTGCAGATGATGATTTTCTAATAACTTGTCATTTTGTCCTTTCGTCAGGGAGGATAAAAAACAGACATCATTTCTGGCATATACAATTGGGGCAGTATATATCTTGTGACTTGCTGACCCATAGGGATCAGCAGGAGACTGAGAAAGGGAGAACTGAGGGGTGGGGGTGGGGTGGGGATTATTTGACTCCTACAAAAATATGAGAGATGGAAGGGGCTTTCAGAAAACATCTTGCTGAGCACCCTTCCTCCCTCCCTTTTATTGATGGAGAAACTGAGACTTCAAGTGGGGACAATAGCTTGCCCCAGTTAGTAATAGAGCTGGGCCTAGACCCCAGCTTTCTTTCTTGCCTGAAACAACACTCTTCCGGAGATGTGATCCCCCCAAATGCTCCCCAAAAGGGAGCACTTCTGTTGCCAGTGGGTGAGGATCCCAAAGGGCAGGACTAGGCCTGTAATGAGCAAAAAGCCTTATAGGTCCTAATCGCTAGCCCAAGAAGTAGGCTGAAAACCAGACTGCCAGTTCATTTCTCATTTGATTTTTTTCACTGGCGTCGACTGGCCTAACATCCCGGAACAGTATTGCCTGAGACTAGTGATCTAACAGGCATCTTTTAACCACTGAATTTCTGTTTCCCGTGGTCTTAACATTGTTAGTGGAAAAAAAAGTGATGTGTATTTCCTGTAAGTGATTCTTTGTGTATCAAAATGGGTTTTGCACAACCTGCGTGCCAGTGCCTCAATCAAAAGCAAACCTGATCACATTCAGCCAGAAAAAGATGTACTGCAAATGACCATGGCTTTCTTTGCTAAAGGAGGTTGGAATTCTGTATGTGCTCAATGGAGTTTTGTATATCTTGTCCCTTTGACGTTAAGCCTCCAATTTTCTTTAAGTTCAACAGCTGGCATTGATGTGCATAGAATGTAAACCTAGACCGCAGCTGTTTTCATGTTACATTTAAAGCACTGAAGAAAAAGAGCTAGAAAAAGATTTTAGCAAAGACGTTCAGTAAGGGATGTCCAGGGTAGGGTAATCTTAGTGCGCACCATGACAGTTTCCCCCCACCCTCACCCCTACCAATTGCCTGCAGATCCCATGCTAATTTGTGAGCGAGTACAAGGGAAGAAGGCTTGAAGTATTCACCAAATTCCAAACAAACCTTGACAAAAAGCAAAACATAACATAACCTGCCATTGAAACTTGCTTGTGCAATGATTTTTTTTTTACTGGAATTTTCTTTGTTCGAAAAGAAAAGCAAAACAAGTCGTCTGACTCTAAATTTCCTGAGCAAATGCAAAGCCTATTACAAAGTCACCAAGCTAATCAGTGACTCTAAGCCAAGTATAAGATTTAGATTTCATCCTTTATTTGACAATAGTTGTATGTAAAATTTAAAGCATTATAATTTTAGTGACATTTTATAAGCTTCCCGTTTTTCATGCACCTGTATTTTTATTTATCCAAAGTTAGTTCAGGTCCACTGTTCTCAGCCTTATGCAAAAATATGCAAGAACAGTGAAACTTCGGTAAAATGGGCCATGCAGAGGGAAAAAGAAAGCTGAGACTGAGTGTTTGCAAGGTTGGTAGTAATTTCAGTTCAGAAAACTGCTACACAGCCAGACCAGAGACAAAACATTTTAAGAAGAGGGAAATGGCTGCTGAAAACAGTGATAATTTTTACGTTCCGATACAGTATTTCCTTTTGCAAATGGCACATGATTCCACAATCAGCAGTGACACTTAATTTCTCATTTCTTGACAAGGTTTTCAACACAGTCACTGATAACTGTACAGTAAATCACCCTGTTCCCCCACTCCATCCATTTCAGAACATGCGCAAGCACTTGGATCTCACCGTAAGTGTCATCTTGCTCTGTACAGGCTGTGGCTTCCCAATGGCCACAGCCTGGGCTTATCAGCTCACCACTTGGTGGGGGCTGGGGGAGAGCCAGGCTTCTTCCTGAAGTACCCTTCTCCCTTCCCCCTCCTGCCATCAGCAGAAGCAGAATAGAATAAATCTTTATGATTTGAAGCTATTCTCAGCTCCACAGCTAATTAACGTAATGCTCTTTTAATTGGGCACTGTTTCACATTACATTTTATCAAATAAAAAGAGAGGGTCCCATGTGCCCCCTGGGAGCACAATCTTGGCTGGGCTCTTCCCCACCAAGTGCTCATTTGAGACCACCTGGATTGGGTCAGAGGCAGTCACAGAGTCCTGATTCATTTCTTCAAAGTGTAGACTTTGATACATCATCATACCCAGAATGATTAAGAAGCTAGAGTCCTCATTTTCCCCCTTTATCTCTTATACATATTACATGCATCAAAACCAGATTTAAAACAAAACAAAACAAAACAAAAAGATGAAATTGATGAGGAAAATCTCAAAGCCCATTCTCATTGAATGGACTTATGTCTGACAGTGACCTGATTTTACCATATGCCTGTTAAAGGCCTTAGAATATACTGTATGTTAAAGACTGTAATAACTTTCTAAAAAAATATAGTCAGTAACCTAATCCAAATGTAAATATAGGTACAAAATGTTGTTTCTAGGCATCAGCTTCTTAGTTCGTAGTCCATAATCATGCAATTAATTTTATTTTATCTTCTGCTCACTTTTAATACATTCTTTATTTTGGCTTCTTGAGCTCTTTAGCCAATGAATGAATTTAATTTTGAAGGAGAATTAGAGTAAGGTTAAGATGTTACTCTACAAACTCACCTTGTTTACTTCTGTTCTAACCCGTGAACCCCTCTAGCTTGTAAGAATTCATAGAGTCTGTCCAGTTTACAGGTTCAGAACCAAATTAGCTTTGTACACAACTCCTACAGTGATGGATTCATTCTTAACGAGTTCTCTTAAGTTCTTCACAACAAAACTACAACATGGCTACCTTCGTAGACATTATTTTTAAGGTTTTTCACATGTAAATTTCAAATGAAGTTACAGTATGAGTTTGTCCAAGGTGCCCTTCCATACTGTCAGAGAATGATGAAATTGAATATTTGAAAAATCCCAAAGTCCCATGTGAAAGCTGAATGGGTGACTCCATTGTCACCTTTTTGGCCCAGAAGTTTACAACGTATGGCTTTAGAGTCAGGTTTTATAGCTTGTAGAGATTGTTGTGTGGAAAGGGTTATTCCACAGTATTTTCACTCTCCAGACACAACCCACCCTGCTGCCTTTTATTTACACCACCGCCTCGGCCCACCGCCGGTCTCTGCTTCATTTCACGTCTCTCTCTTCTTTCCGCTGTGTGTCAAGTCACAACAGTCTGGTTTCATTTCTGTTGCTCTGCCTGCCAACGTTCTGTTGTCTGAGATTCCATACTTACTTTCATGAGTACACTAGACGCAAAAATCAGGGCTTAACGAATTAAACATATGAATATTTTAATGTTAATTTATATTTGCAAAGTTGTACATACAAAAAAATATTGTGGAATGACCCCTTAACAGTGTTGAAGCTACCAATATGCTGCAGTTAAACTGATTCAGTTAGTGTGCGAATCAATGTGTGAGACACACCTTTTTTGCACTTATGTACATAGTCCACGAAAGAAATCCTTGGAGCTTATTTTGAATATTAAAAAAAATCTGTGATAACACAGAAAAAAGTTTGTAAAAGAGATAGCTATTACTGAGGCTTTGAAAAGAAGGACATTTTTGCTACAACCCTTAATCAGAAAGCATGCCATTTTTACTTTGCCCCCTGACTGCATTCTCATTTGCCCTAGCGTACCACACAGCAGATTTTTCACAGGTCAACTTCAACTTGCAGCACTGAAAATGGAGAACAGTTCTTAGTCCGTTAGCAAAATCATAAGCAAATATTTTCATTGCATTCATATGTCAACCCTATTTTGAATCGTGGACTATGTAGATACTGATAGGTTTCTGAATCACGCTTTTGTCCTCCTTGGATGTCGCCGTTAACTGTGGAGAACACTACATGTTAGGAGACACACAACCCTCATTAAGATCAGCTCCAGGCCCCAGTCTACTGTCATAGACGGCCATCAATACATGTTTTCACAGTTAAAGCATTTCTTCATCACCCACTCCATGCCAGGCGCTGTACTCAGTGCTAGAGAAACAAAGACCAAGTGAAACCACCCCAGCCCTGAAGGAACTTATGTTTCACTTGGGCAAGAAGACAATTTGTGCACATATAAATCAATACAAATTTGGTACAAAATAAATAGAAAGTAACAGGATAGGGGGGACTGACAACTGAGGGTGTCAGGAAAAGCTTTGTGTAGGAAGGCTTGTGTGTTGCCCAGTTGGAAATGAAATCATTTACAGACAACCCCTCATCCCCAACTTCAGTCTCTAGCCACACAAAACAAAATTGGGAAATACAGATGAGAGAATTGAAGGACTCTTCAAAAGGCTCTTCAGCCAGACTTGGCTAGGGGGATGGTTTTGTGTTGGCCCCATTTCTCCAGCCACAACTTCCCTTCAGCTCTCAGGGAGCCCTGCTTGCAGGATTCCTACTTGGCAGGGACCATCTCTGAGCAGACTTCATTGGACCCCCTCAGCCATGCTATGTTAGACCTAACTGGACAGAAGAGGAATGACCATGGGCCTGGATAGCAGGTTAGCCAGGTTGAGATGTTAAAAAGATTGAATTAGGTTCCCCTAAGCCTGTTCTGGTTCCCATATCAACCACAGGAAGTCCTCTACCTAGTAAGTTGAGCTGAAGATGGAATGTAGGGAAGGGAGGTTAATGTTCAGTACCTCTACTGATGGCCGCAATTTTCCTCTGTATTCAAGGGACTTTCCCTGGGCTTGGGGTGGGGGGGATCATCTGGAGGTGGCCATCTGGAGCAGTGTGTCTTACAGTTGCTTTGACAGTGTTAGTATGCATCCCTACTAGTGTCAGGTCACCACAAAGCTTGAAAAAGGAGCCATAGCCTATAATCAACCCATCCCAGGAATAATTATCAAAACAAAACAAAAAAACAGCTCCAATGGGCTAGAGATGTTGCATTCTTCGTTATTCATTTTTTTTTTACCATATACCTCTCCAACATAATCGTTTGAATGAGCTACATGACAAACCAAGGAAATTAAGGCCCAGACATTTTTAGTTAACTAGTTAAGTTAGTTAAGCTATTTTAAGTTAACTCAAACTTCATCTGCTTCCCTGGATTGTCATTAACTTTCCAAACATTTAATCTCCAGAAATGTTTTTCCCCAAAAATTCTAATAAAGAACCCTTCCATCATTTCAACTAAAAGGAACAGCTCATACTAACAGGATTGAACCTAGTTATTAAAAAAGAAGTCATTGGCTGTTGGCAGAGCACCTTTGGGGCTCTTAACACAGTGGCTGTAATTCTAAAAGGGAAACAGGATAGATAATTAACATGACCACCTTGATGACAGAGGCCCCCAAAGTGATTTCTGGATAAGTCCACAAGACGTTTAGACTGAATGCCTCCAGCAATTCTCACAGCCCTACCATTTAACCTGACCTGTCGAGATTTCGAACCTTGCCTTGACTCACACTTCCTATACCTTTTGATCAGATTCTATAGTTTGGGGAAAAAGTGAACATTTTTCAATAGATTACATGAATGGCTCATTTTTGTGACTGCATGAACGGCTTCAGTGTGGTTCAGATTCCTTAAGTCATGAAGAATAGTTGCTTTGTGACTTTTGTTCACTTTGAGCCGTACTGACTCTCAGTCCAATCCAAGGTAACACCAATCTGGTTCAATCCATTCAGTTCTTATTTTCCAGTACATTCTAGTCCGTGCTATCTCCAATTAAACCCAGTCTGAGCTAACTTCAATTTAGTCTGAGTCATGCTAATTCCAATTCAATTCAATCCATGCTTACACCAAACCAACCCACTTGATGCTAAATCTAATTAATTCAATCTATGCTCATTCCTTCAGTCCAACAAACATCAAGTCAGGTCACCTGATTCCGTTTAAAAATACCACTTTCCTATGACTCCACAATTCCTTCTCTCTCCAGACAAAAAGACACCCTTCAGTCCTGAGAACTTAAAAAATTGCATCTCCACTGACTGCATCTGGTTTTTTTTTCCTAAAGTACTGCCTTCCACCCTTACCTTACCTTAAAAGCTTTGGATTTTACTAGTTGGTTTCATTTCAACCTCTGGGGAAATCTTTTGAAATCGGCCTGGGTTTTAGGCTGCTAGAAGATATTCTAACTTTCATCGGCTCACAGAGACAAAGAATCTCTCTTTTTCTCCCCAGACTCTAGAATTCAATCAAAAATGTGTCCTCTCTCTGTCTCTGCTCTCTGGTTAGAGTCCATTCAGTGCCCTCATCATGGTTCATAGGGGGTTAGTGTGTGCTAAAGAGCATAGGACTCTTGGTTTATACTTTCATTCCTTCTCTGATATTGGCAAGTTTAGAAATACCTATTTGTACCTGTAAATGAATCATGGCTCTAAAATCATTCTTTTCATTCAAGAAACTGCTAAAAATATTTACTTGTGATCTGCTAGGTCACTATGTACTATTTTATCAGAAATACAGATCTTTATGCCTCTGTAACAAGATAGAAAGTAACATGCCCAATTTGGAGGGGGGGAGGGAAAGCCAACTTTTGGTAACCTTTCTCTCTCTCTCTGAATACACAACAGAAGGAATTGCCTGACAGAATTACAAGGTCCCAGTGCTTTTTTATTGTACACAGATGTTTGATAGTGTTAGAAGCCAAATGATTTTGTCACCATGACTCTTGTGTCCTAGCAGATGAGGGGATGATAAGACCATCATTCTAATTGGATTGTGGGATTTCTCTGGTTCGAATTTGATTCTCTTTTGTGGTGGTTGTGGTTTTAGGGGGGAGGGAGGGTTGGGGTTTGCTTGTTGTTTGGGTTTGGGTTTTTTCTCTTTTTTTTTTTTGGTTGCAATTGATAGTTTGCTTGTTCTCAAAATCATGAAACATGAACCACCCGTTTGCTGTCACCTGATAATGATTGCCGCTTCTCGAATTGACGTTGTCACCTAATTGTGCCGAAGCAGTTGCTGAAATCACAAGAAGACAATGTGTGCTCCAAAACTGACTGGCTTTAAATGCTAACTGAAGAGCTTGTTATCTATAGTAGCTATACTGTGTAAAGTACGCGCTTATTTGCCATAGACACTTCTGGTTAAACATAAGGTAAAAGGAACATTAGGCAGGAAAAAAAACACAGCTAAGAATTGATTTGTTTTAGGTAAAGATGCTGTTAGCCCTTTGGAACTGTGATGGATCACAGCAGTGGGCAGCAGATGAATGAGGTGTTAACTGTTCCAATAATGTTCCCTCAACTGTTATCAACAGAATGGATGCTTGGACTTCTTTTCTTTTCTGCAAAATTATATCGCTATACTGCTTGTCTGTGCATATGTGCATAACAAAACCCATTTTAATATGTTACTTCTATATCGTGGTTTATTTTTTGACCTTTTAATAAAGTGTACAAAATTCCGGGTTTGTTTTCGTTGTGCTTTTGTTCTGATTTTAAACGATCCCCCAACTCTACACATCAAGGGGCGCTTCCTCCAAAATCTTTTCCCATTCCTTTCATTAATCCTAATTTTTAAAAATGAGGATGTAAAAGTCAGTCGACTCAATGAAATTTTCCCCATGCCAAACCTTACACAACACAGAGACAAATATATTTTTATTTAGCTAGCCCTCCAGCATTTCAAATTATGTTGAGAATGTATCATTTTGACTTGGCTCAATCCGACTGAAGTTACTAACACCTGAAAGGCATTTGTACGGTGGAGAAATGAAATCAGAAAAGATTTCCAGACAATGCCTGCTGGTTTCTATCGCAGCTCAGAATTTCCAAGGGCCATTCTAAGACAGCTTCTTGGCAGGCTACATTTCCCACTCATTTCTTTTTCAGCTGCATCTTCAGGGTAACAGATGAGACCCAATGTTGTTTGTGTTATTCACTTCAAGAAACCAGTAATTACATGCATCAGTGGTTTCTGACCAATAATATGGATTCCTTGAAAACATTTCCTTTCCCTTCAAACTGATTTTTTAAGTGGTGGTGGGTTTTTTTTTCATTTTTTTTTTTTTGGTCCAGATCTGTGATTTCATCAGTATAGGGAAATTCCTGTGTGAAAACTCCCTCCACTGATGCTGACCATCGATTTTTCTATAATTTATTCTCTTAGCTGTCTGGGCCACTGAGATTAGAAACAGCAACAACAGCTCACATTGCTGTAACACTTTAAAGTTTGCAAAGCACTTTAGAAAGTCAGAGGATTATATATCTGGGAACTGCTAGAAGGGACCACCAAAAGGCATTTCATTAAATCTCCTTTTAGGGTTGAGGAAACAGACCCCAGGAAGGTCAGGATCATAGACTGGGAGCCAGAAGGGACCTCAACATTTGTGTAATCCAACAGTACCAAATTCAGTCTGAACCAGATTAAAATAGGAACTATTTAACAAAATAAATAAAAATTCAATAGAATATAGATAATATTGAATTGTAAAAAACCAGCAGGGATCCTTAAACATGAATTAATGGCCCCTGTTCCTATTTGAGTTTGACACGACTGATCTAGTCCAACTCCCTTACTTTACAAATGTAAAACCTGAGGCCCAGACAAGGGAAATGACTTGTTCAAGGTCACACAAGAAGAACTGGGATTGAAACATCTAATGACTCCAAATCCAGTGGTCTTTCAAGTGCATCACAGCTGCGTCTCTGTTCATCCAAATAACATTGAATAGCTAGCAATTACATAACACCTAATGTGTGCCAGGCACTGTGGCACTAAGGTGCTTTGCAATTATTAACTCTGATCCTCACAACCACCCTGGGAGGTGGGTGATAAAATGAGAACCAGAGAGGTTAAGTGATTTGCATCCAAGCCCCATCTCACTCTGCACACCTAGCACCAAATTCTATGGGTTGCATGTTTCATGACGTAAGGAACTATCCTCAGATGAAGAGATCCCCAGGTGACGGCCAAAAACCCCAATCTATACCAAGTTGATAATTACTAGCAAGAATTTCATATGCTTTGCCTCCTAGGTTTATTTACATGCTGACTGAGGCCTTCAATGCCTTGACCCAAAGAATGCATTTCTGATGTTAGGACGCCTTGTATAGAGATAGACCAATGGGGAAGATATCTTGATGAGAGTGGTAGGGTGCTCCTCAAAGCATATGGCCCATGCAATCGATGACCTACTGCCTCCATGCAAGGGTGAACAGGTCATCCATTGCTCCACAAAGCTATAACATGGTCATAAAAGAGAAAAAATAACTGGTAATGTCTCTATAGCTCTATTAAGGGCCGCAAAACACTTTATATATGGGGTCTCCTTTAAGCCTCACAGTAACTCTGGGAGGTAGGCAGCATAAGCAGTATTAACCTCATCTTGCAGCTGAGGAAACTGAGACTCAGAAAGAGAAAGTGACTTGTCTAAAGATACAGCAGATCTAGAATTTGAACCCAAGGTTTCTGAGTACAAACCACATATTCTTTTTGCTCCTTACTGCTGATTGAATATGGCAACAAACCTAAGATTATAATTCTATGTTGATCAAGAGCCAGAATTTGTGGGAACATGGCCATACAAACATAATTGGCAGTCTTTGTCCCATTACTGAGGCCACTGTGGCTCGGTGTGATTGAACAGCTCCCATTTTGAAAGGCCCTTGCGGTTCCCAAAGGGTTCCTTGACCCGGAAGGAGGGGGTACACTGTGCCACTACCATTCTAGGGAGAAAGAAATTGAGGCTTAGAAGGTTGAAGTGTTTTTCCAAGGGTTACAGTACTAGTAGGTGCCATTTGTTTACTGGGGGACATCTACTGGTATGTCTTCCCAAAATGGCAGAAACTCTTAGAACTGTAAGGGCCCTTAGAGAGCATTTGAATAAAAACTTCCTAATCCAATCCAATAAATTTAATAAGAAAATAAAATAATCATTTTATGAATAAAATAATGTTATAATAAATATAAAATGATAAATTGAATAAAAGTAAGCCCCTACTATGTGCCAGGTGCTGTACTAAGCTCTGGGAATACAATTAATAAAAAGAATGCCATCAGAGGAAGACAACACACAATACAAGCCCGGAACAAGACCTAGTATCAAAGTCAGGCAGGTGATGAAGGCTAGAGAGAGTGAAAGGTCAGCCTCTGGCCTCCATAAAGGAAGGCTCTGAGAGGAACTTGACATGCTGCCCTCCAGCCCTCCAATCAGATGGGAGAGGAGCCTGAGGGAGGCGGGTTCACCCAAGGCTTGAGCTCATTAGAGGTGATGAGTTTAACTGGGTGGGCCTCTTGTTCCTCCGGAGTTGAAAGCAGAGCAAGTCAGTGCCCAGCTCTTGCTTGAAGACGTCTAATGGGATGATGGCACGTGACATTCTTCCACTTGGGGACAGCTCAGCTCTTGTCATTCGGAAGTTTTCCCCTTACCAGCCTAAATCTCTCTCTTCACAGTTTCTACTCACTACTCCTAGCTCTATTGCCTGGAATCAGTCAGGCTAAGTCTGATGTCTTTTCCAGATAATAATCAATTACTCAACCAGCTAGCACTTATTAATGCCTACTCTGGGTTCAAAGACAAAAATGAGACAGTCCCTGCCCTCAAGGAGGAAAACACATATTCAGGAGCAGTACTCCTGGAAGGGAGCTTTGGCCTAGGCAGTCCTAAGAACTGTCCAAAGACCCTCCCGAAGCAAGAGGTACAAAATGGTGGTGGGAAATGAGCTGGGAGTCATGCACAGTGGCCCAGTATAGGGCAAGATGCCTGCTGGTTTGACCCTGTTCCCTTCTCCGGTTTAAACATCCCGTCTTGTCTCAACCAATGCTTATAAAAGCAATATTTGGTGATTTCTTTATCCATATGGATCGCCTTCAGAATGTTAACCGATTCTTTGTTTCATTGGTGTGCTTTAGTTTACTTATTAACTATTTTGGTCTATTTTGATTCTTGTGTATGTGAATTAGCAGTGTTTCTTAGTAGCTTCAATGCTTTTGGAGGGGTAAGTGAGAAACCCGACTCCCTCTAACCCTCACTCCCTTGTGAAACAGGCACAAGCCCTGGTAGGATAATAGGATAGGATGCCTTGGATAGGAAAGGCCTATCTATTGGGATGTGAGCAACCAGGTGGCACAGTGGATAGGACACCAGGCCTGGAGTCAGGAAGAGTCATCACCTTCTAGAGTTCAAATCCAGTCTCATTCACTTACTAGCTGTGTGACCCCGGGCAAGTCACTTCACCCTGTTTGCCTCAGTTTCTTCATCTGTAAAAATGATATGGGGAAGGAAATGGCAAACCCCAGCATCTTTGGCAAGAAAACCCCAAATGAGGTCACAAAGAGTCAGACGAGACTGAAACAACTGACTAACAACATCCTTTTAAGCACTAAATCTATTGCCCTAGAGGGTTGCCAGTAAGGGAATGTCACATGTCACAGTGGGGAAAAAAGAGGCCGGGCATCAAAAGACCTGTGTTTGTGGGTTCATAGACTTAGAGACAGTTAAAAGGGACCTTTGAGGTCATTGAGTCCAAGCTCCTCATATTATATTGTTGTTCAATTGTATACAGTTCTCCATGACCCCATTCAGGGTTTTCTTGGCAAAGATACTAGAATGGTTTTTGCCATTTCCTTCTCCAGTTCATTTTACAGATGAGGAAACTGAGGCAAACAGGTTTAGTGACTTGCCCGTGGTCATACAGCTAGTAACTGAGGCTGGATTTGAACTCAGGTCTTCCTAACTCCAGGCCCAGCACACTATCCGCTGCAGTGCCACCTAGCTGCCCCTCATGCTATAGATGATGAATTTTATAGCTTCCATTTCTCCAGTGCTTAAGGCTTTCTTCACAACATTACCTGGGAAGGAAGAGGTATGATACTGCCATCCCCATCTTAGGGAGAAAAAAACTGAGACCTTCTGAGCTGAAGTGACTTGCCCAGGGTCACACAGTAAGTATCTGAGGCAGCATTCATACCCAGTTCTTCCTGACCCTAGGTCTAGATCTCCGGTCTATCACAGCTTTGCTGCTTGTATAGCTTAGCTGTTTCTGGCCCTAAGTTTCCCCATCTGTAAAATGGGGTTGGACTAGATGACCTATAAGGTCCCTTCCAGCTCTAGATGATTGATCTTCCTGCCTCAAGTCTCTCCCTGTGCCAGTCTACCTTCCACTCAGTTGTCCAAGTGATCTTCCTAAATTTCAAATCGGACCATGTCACTACCAGCACCCTCATTCAGTAAATTCCAGTGGCTCCCTCTCACTTCCAAGATCCTCTAACAGGTCACTCTATCTCCCAATTCTGGGCATTTGTCCTGACTGTCACCCATCCCTAGAATACTCCCCCTTCTCTCATCTGTGCCTCCTGGATGCTTCCCCGGCTTCTCCAAGTCTCAACTAAAATGTCACCATCTACAAGAAGCTTTTTCCTAATCCCTATTAATACTAGTACCTTCCCTCTATTGATTACCTCCAATTAATCCTGGATATGTCTTGTTTGTACTTGGTTGTTTGCCTGTGATTTTCCTCATTAGCCTGTGAGGTCTTTGAGAGAAGGGCCTGTCTTTTGCCTTCTTTGTATCTCTAAATAGCACAGTGCCTGACACATAGTAGGCACTTGATAAGCTTATTGACTGACTAAAATCCATGATCCTATTGTAGCACCTATAATCTCTCAAGCTACTTCCTAAATCTCTAATATCACTGGCAAATCAAATCTCCAGAATTAAGGGTACTGCTCCCACTTAAGGGTTCTAGGAGTAGTCCTGAAGGGTTGGAGTTATCTCTCTAGTACAATGGCTTATGAGCCCCCACTAGTGTGCTTTCCCTCATAGTTACCAATGGGATATACTACTCAGGCAGTATAGTATGAACAGTTAGTGCAAAATATCCCCTGCAAGCATCTGTGACATACTCTCCCACTAGTATATACAGAGTGCAAGTGAAAGTAGGCTCAAGTTTAGAAAGCACATGTAGTAAAGGGTTAGCATAACTAATAACAATAGTAATAGTAATAATAACAACTAGTATTTATATAGCATTTTAAGGTCTGTAAACATCCTACATATGTTACCTCTTGATCCTCACAGTAACCCTGTGAGGAGGGTGCTATTTTAGTCTTGATTTTATGGATAAGGAAACACACTGAGAAACTAAGTGACTTGGCCAGGATCACATAGCTAGGAAGTATGTAAGGCAGAATTTGAACTCAGGTCTTCCTGACTCTTAGTCTGGTTTATCCATACTGGCACCTAACTGCCTAATTCACAGCTCCTAGAAATTTGTTCTACCAGAATATTTGTGGAACCTTGTAGAGCATTTCTTCAGAGCATCCAATTTTTCCTCAACACCACCAACCATGGCTGTCTAGGGACAGTGCTAGGATGCAGATGGGAAGATGAGACGTCCAAAGTTCTCTGTATTCTTTGAATCTCACAAGGTCTTCCTCCTTCCACGGAGGCCAATTGTCTTCCCCCAATCACCACTAGATCCAGACTTGAGGCTCGGCGTCAGTGCCAAGGCCTACCTCCTACAGTGCTTTTGGGTGGTCTGCTTGGTCTTGCGCCATGATATTCGTGTTTTGGCACTGACCTTTACCTCCTGGGATTAGGCACCCCTTGATCATGAATGTTCAGAATACTGAACCTGCAGAGCCCTCTCTAGAGTCTCAGGAGAGTTTGAGGGATCCCAGAGCCCTCAAATTAGCCTCAGCTGACCTAGATGGAGGCTTTGATCACTACCACTCCCTGAGTCTCCCAAGGTCCTCACCTTGAGGCAGTTTTCTCCAGAGGCCCTTCAAACACAGAACCTTGTAAACTAGTATGTGTCTGTGACCCATCTCTGCTTGAGACAGAAAGTGGACTTTTCTTTCCCCAAACTGATGCTGGCTTTACTGATTGCTCCCTTTCCTACCACCAGCTTCTGGCTGACTTATTGTCTCCTTCCTGGGTGGTTGAAGTCACTTTCTGTAGACTGTATCTGAATTTCTTGCTCATTATTTGGTGGGGTGTGAATTTCAGGTTTTTGCTGGAGTAGGTATATAGGAACTGGATGGTCTGCTAGAAGCATGCTCACTTCATAATACAAGAGATGTGCCAGGGGGCATTGGCATACTTCACTTTTCACAAGGTGTGCCCCAAACTCCTCTCCACAGCCAGAGAATTCCCCATTCTCCAGCCACTAGCCCCAAGCTGCAATTGGATATCTTCTTTTTTTGGTTTGGCATTGAAAAGATCCCAATCCAGCTCTATGCACAGAGGCACAAAGATGCTTCCTCTGCTGAGAAATAAAGAAAGAAGAAAAGAAGGAAAGGCAGTGAAATCCCAAGGCCTCTGTGATGGGCCTTGAGGCCCAACTACCCAGGAATCCTTGTTTCCAACTTAAAAGAACACTGAACTGTGAGCAAAAAAATAAAACTTGTAAAATCATTGTTGCTCAGAGCATAAAAAGTCAGAACTGGCTTTATGATCCAAACACAGGAAGTCAGAGCTGAGAAGAACCCTAGGAATCAAGCAGCCCAATGGCTACATTGACATGATGGGGAAACTGAGGCCTAGAGAGGCAGAGGAACTTATTTAAGGTCACATAGCTAGCTGGGCTCTCAAACCAAGGGTATCCTGACTCTAAGACTGTGTTCTTCCTCTCCCCCCTGTCACCCCCGCCCCAGCTGCCTCTCTTTCATATCCCTTCCCAGAGTCCTTTCCAGGCTCCAATCTTTTGATCAGTTCTTAAAATAATAGCTTCCCCACTCCCCAACCCCCTGGCCCCAACCCTTCTGATCCTTTTGGCTTCTCTTTTCTAGACCTTTCTTAGTTGCAATGTCTTGAGCTGTTACAGGGAGCGGAACTGCACAGTGTTCCAGGCACAGATGTACCATGGTTTTATGTGCACAAGATGTTTGCTGATTTGGATCCAGTAGCCTCCTCAGTGAGACCCAATAGTTCATTGACCTTTTTGATCCCAGCAGCACATTGGGCACGTGTCCTCTGGGAACAATCAAACTTGGTGAACACTTTAGCCTTAGGCAGCTTGACCTACCTTGTGGACTACTTCTCAGGCACGTTAAAAGGTGATCCTAACCCTCAGAGCCTTCTTGGGGGTCTCCTGCCCCGAGTGGTTGTGAGAATCAAGGCCACTGAAGATTCTGAAATACTTTAACTTGTGAGAGGCAAGGCCTCCAGGGAATGGCCAGGAATAACAACAGTAGCCCTCAGTCCTACAGAATCCCACAGGTACAAAGTGCTTTTATCCCCAGATCCCAAGGAGACAGGCAAGAAAGAGCTAGAACCCTCACTTTTACATGAGAGCTAATTGAGACTAAGAGAAGAGAAATGATTTCCCTAGAAGGTCATGGAATCATAGAGTTGCGAGGGATCCCTCACCTACCAGCCAGAGGAGTAACCTGAGGCCCAGTGAGAGGAAAGGGCATGAGTCAAGGTTAATCTGCACAAAAACCAGGGCTTGATCCCAAGCCATTTCACCTCTATCCAGATCTACTTTTGTTGTTTTCTCATTTCCAGCACCGATTCACACATAAGGGCTATTCATACCTTCAGAGCCTGGACCTAAACATCATTTCTTAGATTCAGGGCTGGGGAACCTACAGCTTTGAGGCCCCATGTGACCCTCTAGGTCCTCAAGTGTGGCCCTTTGACCGAATCCAAACTTCACAAACAAAATCCCCTTAAATAAAGGGATTTGTTCTTTCAAACTTGAACTCAGTCAAAGGGCCACACTTGAGGACCTAGAGGGCCACATGGGGCCTTCAGGCCACAGGTTCCCCAACCCTGTTTAGAGTCACAGCTTAGAGCTAGAAGGGACTTCAGAAATTCATCTAGTCCAGTACTCTCATTTAACAGAGGGGGAAACTGAGGCCTAGGAGAGTGAAGTCCCTTGTCCAGGGTCACAATTAAGATCCTTGATCCAGAGCTGGAAAGGATCTCAAAGACCACCTTTCATAACCCCCTCATTTGCAGATAAGAAAACTGAAGCTCAAATCTACACAGTTGGTGGGGCAGAGGATTCAAATCCTCTGATCTGGAGTCGATACCTTTTTCACTAGAACATCCTGCCTCCCTTTGTACCATAATGCCTCTTAGAAACAGAAGAGAAACATGCTTTTTTCTGTCCATCAGATCCGGTTCTTCAAAGTCTCCAGATATTATCCTCATTTAACTTATTGTTTCTTCTGTTGCTTTGAAAAGGAAATTTGGTCCATTTACCTCCATTTTCCCAAAGCAAATAAAACAGAAAAGTGGAGACTAGCATTCCAGCTCTGCTGAATACTAGAGTTCATCAGTCATATTTTCTATGGAGACATAGTTGAACAAAGCAAATCTTAGTCTACTTAGAAAATTCACTAGACTTGAAGCTCCTTGAGGGCAGGCCCATGTCATTTGTCTTTGTATCTACCCCAGTGAGAAAGAGCCTTGAGTTTAGAGTCAGAAAAACCTGACTTTCTTTTAATCACACTTCTGGTGCATACCGGCTATGTAACCCTGGCCAAGTCGTTTAACTTCACAAAGCTCAAAGACTTTAAGTTATAGAGAAGGTACTGACCTGCATTGGGAAGAGAAGTTTCCTCTCCTTAAGTTTTCTTTATACCAATGAAACCATGGGGCCAGTCCAAAAACAAACTATTCCAGCTTCTAGCACTTCTAGCCTTGTGGGTACTTAAATCACTGTCAGAGGAGTTTCCTTTGTCCAACAGCTTTTTAGTGGAACATGGCTCCAAAAGAAACCCCATTTCAAAGCTCTTAGACATCCTGAGCCTCAAAGGTTCTTACTTGGACAACAGTTGTATGATATGTCCCAGAGAAGTTCGAGTGCTAGGAAATAGGAGAGCTGGAATTAGACAGTGGAAGGTGTGCTAAATTTTGATTTTGGAGTGACTTTGGTTCAAATCCCACCTCTGACACTAATCTGTATGACCATGGGCAAGGTACTTTAACCTCTCTGAGCCTCAGTTTCCCCATCTGTAGTAATAATGCAGGGATAATAGCAGTAGCAGTACTGACCTTGGTCAGTGACCGTGGTTGTGAGGCTCAGTTGGAGATATTGGATGAAAAGTGTTTTGTAAACCTTAAAATACTTGAGATGTGTCACAAACCACAGAATCTGAGTGTCGGAAGGGGCCTCAGAAGCCATCTGTTCCAACTCATCCGTGAAAACAACCCCTACTGTAAGACACCTAACAAACAGTCGCTGTCCAGCCACTGCTTGAAGACCTCCAGTGGCTAGGAAGCTGCTCAGTTCTAAGAAAGCCTTGTGCACTAACTCTAACTGTTAGGGAAGTTTTTCTTGACATCAAGTCAAAAGTGTCTTTCAGTCCTATGCTGCTAGGATCTTAATTGCATTGCTGATTGCTTTCCTTCAAGGTCATCAGACACATGAGGTCACTTCCATTGGTCCTAAATGGCTCTCCACATTTCAGCAAGCAGATATGGCTACCTGCCTATTTGAAAATGGGGCTATTTCCAGGGATGGAACTCTAGCTATGTATTTTTGAAATTACTTTTCATGCCTTCTACCTCCTGAAGAATAGAGACTAGGGATTACCTTCCCAACTGCTGTGATATTCTAAAGCTTAGAAATGGAGAGAGGATGGTTAAAACCTCCCTCCTCTCCTGTCCCCCCCCCCAAATTTCATGATATTTGTTAATCTTCCTGCCTCCTCTCCTCTCTGTTAAGAGCAGCTCATGAGCTGTGGAGGATGTTTTAAGACATGCCTCACTGAGAAGCCTCTTATCTGAGATTAGGAATAAAACCCATCTATCCATTTATGTGCATATGCTAAAATGCCCTGGGGGGGGGAGGTTGAGGCAATGTGCTCCCCATCCATCCCAGCCTTTTCCTGGATTTCTTTTTATCCCCCTGTACCCACCAGGCTCGATGTCTTCCCTCAGGCTGTTACCCCCACTTGGAGTGGCCTTCCCAAGTCTCTCTACCAAGTCCACACCCTACCCAATCCATACCTGTCTTCATAACCCCATTCCTGGAATTGGGAGTTCTGTCCTCTCTGAATTTCTGTTGCACTTGAAATGGATAGCACACAGTCCAGGGACTGCTTGGAGATGATCTTATATTATTCTTTTGTAATCAGTATCAAACCATAGACTGTCACAGATAAGAGAGCCACTGAAATAGAGAATGAGTCCCCAAAGAGGGAAGTGACTTGCTCAGCAGAACAAAGCAAATGAATAGCAGAGCATCTGAAGCAAAGCAGTGTGGTAGAAAGAACACTTGCATTGGGGTCAAGAAGTCCTGAATTCGAATTCTACCTCCACCACACTTTTGCTGGGTGACCCTGGGCAAATCCCTTCCCTCCCCTGGGCCTCAGTTTCCTCCTCTAGAACAAGGGGGTTGGACTAGATGACCTCTGAGGTCCCCTCCAGCTCAAGGCCCCTTCTTGGTCAAGGAGCCTCTTCTAATGTACTAGGTTGTTCCAAGTCTTATCTCTCCAGAGATCATGTCTTTTCCATAACTTAACTACCGTTCCAGAGGCCCTTGTTGCTCAGCAGATACAGAGATGCAGCCATGCTTTCAAATCCTCCCTCTGTCACATATTGGTTGTGTGATCCTGGCTCAGTCACCTCACCTCTTTGTGGATTGGAAAGTTCTCTAAGTTACAAAGTGGGGGCTTGCATTAGTAAAGGGAATTTTCTCATCTGAGACTTCCTCATATTAATGAAATCACAGGCTCAGTCCTATCTCATCTCTAATACTGGTATTTCAAGCCCAGAGAAGGCCCCCCTTCCCTTCTGATCCTCTCCTCGTCTATCTGTTTCTCTCTAGTTCTCACTGTTCCCCCTCCATAAAATGAAGAACTCAGGCAGTAAACGTACAATGATGATTTCCAAGGTGCATTCCAGCAATGATGTATATAATCTCATCCATAGGTGAGAGCCACACTGGGCATTGTCAGATCTGAGGAAGGAAAGCTCATTTTGTTGGGTTTTTTTAATTTATGGAATAAAACAAACATTTTCATAACATAATATAATAAAAAAGATGATGGGGAGGCTAGGTGGCACAGTAAATAGGGTACTGGCCCTGGAGTCAGGAGGACCTAAGTTCAAATCCAGTTTCTAACACTTGACAACTGCAGTGTGACCTTGGGCAAGTCACTTAACCCCAATTGCCCTGCCTTCCTTCAAAAAGGAAAAACAAAATTAATAAAAATGAATGTGAAAATTTGTTCCTACATGTAATTGGGAAAAAGAAAATGTTTAAAAATAAAAAATAAAAAAGATGATTATACGTGAACCTGCCAGATCAGGAAGAGCTTCGGGGAAAGCAGTTCTGGGAATCAGCCTCTCATCTGCACACACGGATAGACACATGGAGTCCCCTTCTATATATATCATATCATAAAGGTAGAGCTTAGTGAGATGTCAGAGTTCATCTTGTCGGAGCCCCTCATTTATTTATTTATTGCTTTTTGGAGGAGGGAGGGCAGGGCAATTGGGGTTAAGTGATTTGCCCAAGGTCACATGGCTAGTAAATGTTAAGCGTCTGAGGCTGGATTTGAACTAAGGTCCTCTTGTCTCCAGGACTGGTTCTCTATTCACTGTGCCAGCTAGTCACTCCTGAGCACCTCATTTTAAAGAAGAAAACCCTGAGAGAGGTGAAGGCCCAATACCACAAAATAGATAGGATTCAAATCCAAGTCTTGTGACCCTCAATCCAATGCCCATTCTCCAACGTCACCTCTAGATGAGTTTAGGAAACATTGAACCTATGAGTATCTTTTTTCCCACTTTGCACATTTTCCCTAGAGGGAATATTGGCTAAATGAGTCAGAGCTTTCTCTAGATTCAGAATTGCACAGGCCCTGTAGAAGGCTGAAAAAAAATCCATTATTCAGGGGCCGCCACAGGATAGACGGGAGACAAAGTTTTCCTTCATCCTGGCTTTATGGCTGCCTAGACCCCTTTGATCCACGTTTATTCTGGGCAAATATAAGAAGTCGAAAGAAATATTTTTATAACCCCAGTAGAGTGAGGATGGATTGGAGCCTCTCAAAATCAAAAGCCTTTCCACAAGAGTTATTGTTTTAAAACCCGGAAGTTAAAAAAAAACAGGGTGGGGGGAGTAGGAGAGGCAGGAATGGCCTTTCAGAAACCATGGTAACCTTTCATCATTTTCAAGGTAGAGGAAAGCCATAAAAGCAACTCAGTGGGAGATGTCTTTCTCCCTCTCACTCCTGAGGAATCTCAGGCTGCTGAGCTGGGTTCTAATAAATGAACACAGATAGACCTTTCTCTTTTTTCAATCTAGAAGGGCCCCTTAGGGACCACCAAGGCCCAATGCCCCAGTTTTTCAGACATAGAAACAGAGGCACAGAAAGAAGTGATTTGACCAAGGTCGTGCCATGAATAAGTGGAAGGTCAGAGATTAAAACTCAGTTCTCCTGAGAATCAGCCATCTTTCCTTCCCACCATATTTCATGGCTATGTAAAGCCATACCTAGGAATCTTTACACCTGGGGCAAATTCACTTAAAAAGGATTGGGGGAAGAGGGGTGAGGCAAGGGACAAGAACCAAAAGCTAGTCTGTGCCAGTATTGTGGATTTTCACAAGGATGGGAGATGACCCCCTCCCCGTAAGAGTCTGGCTTGTGCCCCCATGGCTCATTCAGTGGCCCCCAACTCTGCAGCTAGGAAGTGTCTGAAACTAGACTTGAACTCAGGAAGATAAGTCTTCCTGACTCTAGTCCTGGCACCCTATCTACAATAGCTTCCCCAAATCCAATTAGATTCAAACAAATATTTAAGTTCCTACTATATACCAAGCACTGTGCTAGGCCATACAAATACAGAGAATGAAATGGTTCCTGTTACATTTGAATGGTACAGACAGCAAGTGCATATATAAAGTATAAAGTGAAGAAATATCAGTCTACTGTAGAAAGCAGTTTGAGACATAGTAGTTTGGGAGGGAGGGCACTGGCAGATGGGAGGATCAGGGAAGGCTTCATGTAGAATATGATGTTTTCTTTTTTTTAATATTTTTTATTTGTTTTCTTGTTTACATCATTCATTTTCATGACATTTTTGAATTACAAATTTTTCCCCATCTTTCCCCTGCCCCAACCCTAAAACAGCGATCCCACTGTAAAGCCCCTCCCC
>CM053602.1:36941664-36963444 GCA_028646575.1 Pseudocheirus occidentalis
AGGAAGGAGGGACATACAATTAACCTCTCACAATTTGCCCACCATGGAGATGTCCTGTGTAATTACACAGGTACAGCCTGTATTGAATTGCTGCTCCTCCCAGTGGGAGTGGGTGACAGGGGAGGAATTGCAAGAATCTAGTATTTAAAGCTATACAATCAAATGCAACTGGGAAATAATACATACAGGAATGGGGGCAAGGAGCTCCAACCTGCCCTGCTAAAAAGCTAGAGGGGTGTTCGAGGAGGGCATAAAAGGGAACAGATTGTGGGAGGGGTCTTACAGTGGGATCAATGTTCTGGACTGGGGAGTAGGGGCAAAAAGGGGAGAAAATTTGTAACTCAAAACCTTGTGGAAATGAATGAGGTAACCAAGAAAATAAATTAAAATTAAAAAAAAATAATTGAAGGGAATGCTAAATTGAGAAGTCTGTAAAAAATGGAGATGCCATTTTTTTTCCTATCCCCTTTCTGATTGAAATTTATCCATGGCCCAGGTTAAAAACCCTTGCCCTAGGTCCTAGAACAGTTGTAACAAAATTTTCTTGTATTTATTTGGTATATACTCCATATATGCTAATTTGCATGTATGATCTCTTCCTTGACTGACGTGAACTCCTTGAGGGCAGGCGTTGTTTTGTTTTTGCATTGTACCCAGGACTGTGCCTACGACAGAGTAGGCATTTAATTGATGCTTGTTGGTTGACTGATTTGCCAACACCTTTTGAGTTTTTTCTAGCCTTTCTTGGGGGAAATGACCGTGTCCATGCTCATAGAACCCTGATGTCAAACACTGTGTTCTACCAGTCTGTGGGTCTCTATGGGTGCTAGAGAACTCATCACCTCTGGATGCGGTCACTTCCATTTTCTGATAGCTCTGATTGTTGGGTGTTTCCTCTTCATGCTGAGCTGAAATCTGCTTGCCAGCAACTTCCCCCCATTGCTCCTAATTCCGCCCTCTGGGGCCAAGTAAAACATAGCTAATTCCTTTGCCACCTGATGACCTTCACAGATTTCTTTATGTTTTGTATGCCATATCCTGGATGACCTGAATCTCTATCAACTTCACAAAGGAACTAACTTAATGCTCTGTACACAGTAGGAGCATAATTAAAGGTCTTTGGGTTCAAGTTCATTGAAAGTGAGTCCTTTGCCCCAATAACCTCAATCTCTTTTTTAAAGTGTCTTAAATTATTATCATTTAAATTCACAAGCATTTCATTTTCTTTCCCACACTACCCCCACTATATGCACACTGGGGAAAAAAAAGAAATACAAAAATCCTTACAACACATATGCATACTCAAGCACAACAAATTCCCACATTGGCCACATCCAAAAATGTATGTCTAATTCTGCATTTCGTTCAAGTCAAATGGCCTCATTCCCACTGCTTCAGATAATACCAACTCTCATTTCTCAGGCATTTGAAGGTTTCCAAGGCATTTTCCTCATAGCAACCATGTGAGGCAGGGAGTGTAAGCATCAATATCTCCATAGTACAGAAGAGAACAGTAAAGCCCAGAGAAGGAAAATGGCTTGGCCACGTCACCCAGAGCTTTCGTGCCAGCCCATCAGTGTGACTTAGTGAAGTGGGCCCTGGACTCGGAGGAAGGTCAATGTGAATTTGAATCCCACCTTTGGATATGTACTGACTGTTTGACCTGGGACAAATGACTTAACCTCAGTTTCCCCCTCTATAAAATGAGGCAATTAAACTCAATAGCTTCTAATAAAACTCCTTCTAACCCTAGGTCTAGGACCCCATGACTCCAAGGATGGTGCTCTTTTTTCACTCTAACACTCTGACACTCTAACACTGAGCCAAGAGTAGGGCCAGGAGGCACAAGATAGGGTTCAAATCCCAGTTCTGCCATTTACTAGCTGTGGGGCTTGGGGAAAATCCCTCCCCTGCCTTAGGCCTCAGTTTCCTTTTCTGTAAAATGACAAGGTGACTGCATGGGTTCTAAAATCACTTCTAGGATTGACATTCTAAGTGGTAGCTCTTGCCAGAGGCTGTCCTGGGGAATTCCTGCTAGGCAATCCTGGTTTTGCATTCCCGTTCATTTTCCCAGTTGCGGTACTTTACTCTGAACAAGCTTGCCAACCATTCATTTTACGGAGATACTCTCAGGAAAAAGGCATGGGAGCTAGAAGTGAATCTGTTTGGATTTCTGCGCACAAGAACTGGGAGAAGGCAGTTCGGAGTGGGGGCCTGGAGAGAGGGGAGGTAGAGCTCGCCCAACTCCATTGTCTCAGTTTCTCAGAAACAGTGGCACACCTGGAGAAGGAACCAGGGCCCCTGAGGGCCAATGCAGTCACTAAAGAGCCTCCAGCATCCTAGGAGCATAAGACTCATATCTTATAATTCGTGAATCTTGTGATTCCGATTGGTAAGATTCCTTAAGGAAAGGATCTTAGAGAAGCCTGGTCTGACCCCCTTATTTCATAGAGGAGAGCACTTGGGTGCAACACAATGATGTGGCTTCTTGCCCAAGATCATAGGATGATAAAATATCCTAGAAATGGGGGAAATTGAGAGACCATTTAGCCCAGGGGTGGGGAGTCTGCAGGGTTTTTTAATAAAGAAATATTTGCTAGATTGTTGGAAGTTGAAAGTCAGCCTTCAAAGTCAGTTCCTCCAATTTTCCAGCCCATTTTGGTCCTGTACTGCCTCTCACATGTAACCTTGACTTTTACCTGCACATTCAGAGCTCCAGAGAGTAATGTTGATGATGTCTAGTATGTCCCTTGGCTTGCATCTGTCTCTTTGTGGCCACTTTCAGTAGGAACAGGGCCTCTGAGAAGTGAGGGACTTGAGAGCAGTAGGCCTCCAGCCATCTATTGACAGAAATAAAGCCCTTCTTGCTTCTGAGGCTCTGCTTCTCTCTTCACAATAATTGAAAGGGAGTTAGACTAGATCAGGGGTGGGGAAACTGAGGGCTCCAAATGATTTGTTCCGTAAGGTTTGGATTCAGCCAAAGGGCCACACTTGAGGACCTAGAGGGACACATGTGGCCTTGATGCTGCAGCTGCCCTGCCCCTGGACTACACTGTCTCTAAAATTCCTTTCAGTTCTGACAGTCTATGATTTTCAAGTCCCACGTCACAAACATATTAACTGTGTGACTCTGGGCAAGTCACCTCCCATCCTAGGCATCAGTTTTCTCATCTATAAAATGAGGGGGTTGGACTAGATGACCTCTGAGGAATTTTCCAGCTCTAGAGCTATGATCCTATGTCATTTCACGTCTTGGGCCACAGTTGCTCCTCTATAAAATATGGAGGTTGGACTAGATAGCTTCTGCGGTCCTTTCTGACTCTAGATCTGTGATTCTGTGAATCCTTCTATTGACAGATAGAGTGAAAGGAAGGGGGACATATCTCTGTGCAGAGATTTGTCACCCCTATCATTTTGTGTTCTGGGTACAAGCCATACATGTCAAATCCAGAGATGATGGAACCAATTGTGAGAATCCCACCTGTAGAATTTTCTGAGCTCAGGAAGAATCTTAGATAGCATCTTGTTCAAATGCCATTTCTCCATTTTACAGACAGAGATATTGAGGCCCACAATGTGGAAGGGATGTACCTAAGGTCATCCATTGAGTAGCAGAGCCTGGATTAGAGACACAAGTCTCCTGAATATATTGGGCTTGGAGCTACTTCAACTTCTATGGGGCCAACTATGTACTACAGGAAATCTGAGAAGGGAGAGAGCCATAAATCACAGAATCATCAACATTTAGAGTTGGAAGAGATCTCAGCATCCATCTAGTCCAACTCATACCTAAAAAAGAATCCAAGCTACAATGTCCTCAAAAGGCCTCTTATGAGAAGGAGCTCACTACCTCCCAAGGTAGCCCATGCCATCTGGGGACAGCTCTCATAGTCACAATACATTAGCTTCCAGCAAACCTTCTTTGTTGTTCATCTTTCAATCTCAAAGAGGACCAACGACCTCGGGAGAGTGATGTCTTGACTTGTAAGTGAATTGGATTTAAGTGAGGCAGGGCTGGGCAAGGTCATCAGCCTCCAGAGTCATGGGAGTCAAGTGGGAAGACATAGGGTCAGGAAGGCTGGCAATGTTCCTTGATACAGCGGGAGACTTTGGCCTTAAAGCCTGGCTAGAGTAATTCAGGAACATTTTTGAGAGGAAGGGAGCCTCAAAGGACCTAGATAAGCAGGGTAGAGGGGGCAGGGGAGGGCCAACAGGAACAAGGTCAAGAGGTGGCAGCGAGCCTGGGACATGAACAGGACTGTCAGGGGGAGGGGATGTCATCTGGGCAGGCTACCCCTCATGGGGTTGGGGTGGGGCTAGGGATCTGGCCTTGTGTTCAGCAGTGCCTTTTATCCTGATATCCTGAAAGTACTTCAATTGGTTTCATCTAAACTGGAAGGCAAGTTCAAAAGATCTTTTTGTTTAAAGTGGCCCTTCCCTCGTTTGTGAGAAGCTCTTCACCTCGTGGGGGGTCCAGGAGGACTGGTCTTAGGAAGGTCTTATTTGGTAATGGCAGCAGGAGATATGTTCCCTTGGACTCTTACAAGGAGCAAGGTGGATTGATGTGGATGAACTTCCAAAACCAAGTTGTCTAGGCTTTCCTGGAGCCAGTTCAGAAGCAAGGGTCCCGGCGGGGCCCTGATAGCCTTTGTTCATAGGATGATTATAGGCAAACCCCATGTAGCAAAAAGTTACTGCTGCCCACTCAGGGGTAAAGGATGCAGGATTTTTAAAAGTCCCTTCTTGGCCTTAAAAGGAAATTAGCCTGGCATTCAAAGCTCTCTGTGAGATGCTTTCAACCTACCTTTCCCCCTTTTCTTCTCCCCAATGCATACTTCCCCTCCCTCACATCTCTATGTCATAAGAGACTCCTTAAGTTGACATTTAAAACCCTCCCCAACCTAGCTCTGACCTACCTTCCTTGCTTAATTTCACATGTTTCTCTTTCATGAACGCAATGTTCCAGGCAAACTGGAGGACTAACCATTCTCCAGATCTTATCCCACTATCTTCTCTGCCCCCTGCCTAGAGTACATTTCTTCCTTATCACTCTGCTAGGGTCAGCCCAGTGATTACCGAGAGAGGATTGAATACCTAATTTCAAATCCCACCACTGTAATTTATTAGCTGTGTAACCCTGGATACGTCATTCAACCTTTCTTATCTGTAAAATGAAGAGACCACCAAATTTCCTTCCAGCTCTAGATAAATTATCCTATGACCTTGTCTTACACTTCCCTATCCACTTTTCATTTTTCATCTTGGGATTGCCTCTACTACTGAACCAATAACCTTCACATGCTCAATGAATAATTCTTAAGTTGAGTTTACCACTTCTGCACCTTTCCCCATGCTCTTCCTCCCACCTAGGTTGCCATCATCCCTCCTCTTTAAAGCCCTCAATCTTCCCCATGCCTCTAAGTTCCACTTCTATGAAGCTTTCCTGACCACCCCTAGCTGTCCTGGGAAGCCCTCAGCATTTAGGATCTGTCCTATTCATTTGCTATGTTTTGTCCATGTGGGTTAGGTTCCTCTCCCCAGTTAGAAAGGGCAGCAACCAGGTTTTACATTTCACCTCATCCTGTCCATAGCAAGTGACTGGTAAATGTTTACTGACTGATTGGGTTCCCTAGATGGGTTCCCTAGATTAAAAAAATCAGTTATCCAGAGAGAGATAGCACAGTGCAACAAAATGAATCCTGTCCTGGTCAGATAGTTCTGGGAAGCCTGGAATTGGTGGGGTTTGGAAGGAGAGGGAAAGCATTTGGCCCAGAAGGGTGGGTTCCTTGCTTCAGTGGGATTAGCAGGAAAGATGAACAGTAGATAAACCCCCATTCCATGCCATATGAATGTTCCAATACCGGTGACTTTCTTCCCTCTAAAATGTTAAATATAAAATTTTACATGTGTCAAAAATACATATCATATGCAGTAATTTTTTGTCATAAATATAAGTTGTCAAGATCCCAGCCTACTGAGTACGAGTCTTGCTGACTCCAAATTAAGCATATCTAACACCTCAGAAGTGTTTTATTTTTTATTCTTTTTATGTACTTCTATTTATTTTGTTAAATATTTCCCAAGTACATGTGAACAAATTTTAAACATTCATTTTTCAAAATTTTGAGTTCTCAATTCTCTCCTTCCTACCTCTCTCTTCCTTGAGAAGTCATATAAAACATATTTCTGTATTAGCCATGTTACAAAAGAAAACACAAAAAGATAAGAAAAATAAAGTTTAAAAAGTATGTTTATTACAAAAGAAAACACAGACAAAAAGATAAGAAAAATAAAGTTTAAAAAGTATGTTTATTACAAAAGAAAACACAGACAAAAAGATAAGAAAAATAAAGAAAGTTTTAAAAGTATGTTTTCATCTGCACCCAGAGTTCATCAGTTCTCTCTCTGGAGGTGGTTAGCATTTTTCATCCTGGGTCCTTTGGAATTGGCTTGGGTCACTCTCTTAATGAGAATAGCTAAGTCTTTCACAGTTGATCATCCTTATATAATTGCTTTTATGGTGTACAGTGTTCCCTTGGTTCTGCTCATTTCACTTTGAGTGAGGTCATATAAGTTCACAAGGTATTTTCAAGAGTGCAGCTGTTGCCATGCTTATGATTAGATTGTGATCTGTCCCAGTCCCCTAGCCTAGCCCCTTAGTGTATTTGGTCTAAGTCCTCAGGCAGCTTACAGCACAGACTGAAGAACAAAACTTTTTTCAGATACACACACACACACACACACACACACACACACACACACACACACAATGAAGGGAAGGGCAAACACAGAAATTTACAGAATGACAGCCAGGTGTGAATGCACTGCTCTGCCTATACAAAGGTCTCACTTTGTTCTCTTGCTCTCTTTGTCAAAAGAACTAACTCTATAGTATACTAGTTTAAGACGATCTGCCCCAAAGCCTGAGATCTCCATGTTTTTCTCTGCCGAGAGAGACTGGTGCCCTCTCTAAGGTTTTCTGCACCACCTGCTACTTGCCTGATTCTGTAAATTAATTGCCCTATCTCCCTGACCATAGTAACATAGTTTTCTATTTTAGTCCAGGTTCCCTGGCTTCCCTTTCTTTCATTCTATACTCTCAAATCTCTAGGATGAACAAGAATGGGTCCATATTCTTTTTTTTTCTTTTTGGAGGGGAGAATGCAGGGCAATTGGGGTTAAGTGACTTGCCCAAGGTCACACGGCTAGTTTTAAGTGTCTGATGCCGGATTTGAACTCAGGTCCTCCTGACTCCAGGTGCCCTACTCACTGTGCCATCTAGCTGCCCCAGTCCATAAATATTCTAAGTCCTAAAGTGTTCCATTGCCAAATTGTCTTGGAGAATTATTTCTTAGTCAGGTTACCTTCACTACCCAAAGTCTGAGGCCTAGACCTAGAAACCAAGGCAAGGTTAACTACATTCTTGGCCTCTGCCCTCTGGGTGGCAACCAGATAAATATTGGGCTGATATACAAAAAAAACGTCAACTCAGAGAAGGAGGGAGGGAGGAAATTTGGGGGTCTTTCATAATACTGGGTGAGGCTTTTGCAGCTGTGCGACCTACAGCTGTTTAGAGATGAGGAAAACTATGGAGAATTAAACTATGAGTATGTGATCAGTCTGTCCACAACTACTACTCTACTCCTGATTCAGTTCATTCTATATTTTGGGGAAAAGAAAGCAGAACCTGACAATATGTCATTCTGGTGTCCTCTGGCCCTTTCTCTGCTGGAGGACTGTGTGGCATTCTAACAGTGATAGTAAGGTAGAGAGAGATGAGCACCAGTGACCAGGATGGTACAAGTCATGAGATCATGCCATTTGATAATCAAAGGAACAGGAGATGTATAGGCTGGGGAAGCAAGGATGTAGAGAGGGTCTGGCCTTGATCAGCTCAGCCCCAGAGTGTGGAACTAGTAGCAATGGTTACAAGTTACAGGAAGGCAAATCTAGGCTTGGTGTCAGGAAACTCTTCCCAACAATGAAAATTGCCCCAAAGTGGCAGGAGTTTGGACTGTGGTGGGAGATAACAAACCCCGCCTCCCTTTGGAGGGCTCCAGGAAGGCTCAGTGACCACTTGGCAGGGAAGCTGGCTGGAGGGGAAATCCCACTTGAATATGAGTTGGATTCACCGTGGCCCCTATGGTGCTTTCCATTACTGAGGTTCTGGGATTCTGGGAGGTGTCCTGACCTCTCATTCACCAGATGTGCATTCCCCTGTCCCCACCATTCTTCCCCACTCTCACATCCCACTTTCTCCACCCCTGCCAGGTTCTTCTCCCCAAAGAACTCTGCCTGGAAACAGAGATGCTCAGGACAATGTATTAGAAAGTCAGAACTAATGTCCTCAGGAGCTTCCTCCCTCCTATCCTCCCCTCTCCTGTCCTCTCTCCTTTCTTTCCCATCTTTTTTACTCTCTTCCCTCTCCCTTTCTCTCTGTCTCTCTCCTTTTGTCCATCTCTCTCCCCTTCTGTCTCTCTCTCTTGAGCCACTGAATTATTGTACTCTGCTCTGTGAAGTCTATATTTTAGTCAACTTTATGTCTCTCTCCCACAAACAATCCCATGCTCCCTCCATGCTTTGGCTCACCCTGTTCTCTATGCTTGGAATGTCCTCCCTCCACTCCGCTTAGAATTTTGATTTCATGGCCAGTGGCTTGCCCATGAGAGGCAGCATGGTACAGTGGAATGAGCAGTCTTTGGAACCAAAGGATGTGGGGTCAGATCCTATGTCTAATGCTTACCACCTGCATGACTTTGGGCATGACTCATGGGCCTCATTGTCATCATCTTTAAATTGAGAGAGTTAGACCTGAGGTCCCTTCCACCTCTAGAGCTGATTCTTCCCTAATCCCGCCGCTCCCCCCCCAAGTAGCAGTCTTCTCCTCTGGTATCACCTAGCAGATTGTCCCTTACCAGTAGTCAGCATGTAAATACAATGTGTATTAAAGCCAACTTGGTCGTCATTTTATCCCCTTTCTAGACTGTGAACTCCATGAGGGCTGGGACAAAGATCCAAATTTTGTGTCTTTGCACCTGCCCCATTCCTTCCCACTAAGCACATCAGACCTTTAATTTATTGAATTGAATTGAATTCTCAGAAAGTCCTTGACTTATAAAGGTCTTCATTTGATTCCAGGCACCATTACAAATGGTGTCTACAAAATCCCACCACAAATGGGAAGAGCAATGGATTTGGAAACAGAGAACCTGGGTGAGAACTAGTCCAGTTAAACTAGTGCCTTGGGGCAAGTCATTCACCATGATGAACTTCAGGGTTTTCATCCTCAACTCTTTAACCTGGAGAAGAGAAATTTTAAGGGGGGGGCGTGGAGAGAGGGACATGGTAGCTGTCTGTCTTCAAGTTTTACTGAAGGGTTGTCCCATGGAAGAGAGATCAGACTTGTTCTGCTTGGACCCTAGAGGGTAAGACCAGGAGCACTAGACAACAGATGGAGAGGCAGATTTCCAATTCAGAGAAAAGGAAATTTCTCAACATTTGCAGTGATTCTTAATCTGGGATCCATAAGCTTTTTAAAAAATTGATTACCAGTTATTAATTTATTATGTATTCTTATTAATATTGTAGGTTCTTAATATTTTGGAAGGGGAAGGCATTCTTAATATTTCATATAATTTGATTCTCTTTGTCATCATAAGTATTTTTAATGCATTTTACAAACATGATTCTGAAAAGGGGTCTATAGGCTTCACCAGACTGCCCAAGGGATCCAGGAATCAAAAATCTTTCAGAACCCCTTATATCCATAAGTGGAATGAGCTGGCGTATGTGGTAATAGGTTCTTCCAGTCTGGAAGTATTCAGGTAGAGACCAGATGACCACTCAAGTGTGTTGTTCTAGGGATTTTGGGGGGATATGGGTTGGACTAGTTGGCCTCTGAGCTCCCTTCCCCCACTGAGATTCTGCAATCTGGGCAATATGAGGGTTGGCCCAGCTGTTTGAAACCCTCTAAACTAGCAGTCTCCTTGTAAACCTCTCTCTCACCAGGCTGGATGGACCATAAGCTCCATGAGGGCAGGAAGTATGGCTTGTTACACTCTGGGTCTCCTCCTTCCCCAAGCCCAAGGCTCTGCATGTAGCAGCCATTTAACAAATGTTTGCTGCATAAATGAGTGACTGGCTGCCAAGAACTGGTTGCAAAGCGCTTTACCAAACAGGAAAGGCTGAACAGTGGGAATCCGAAATGTCTATTAGCATGCACGAGTTGCAGCTGCAGCCTGTATCCCCAGAAAGCTCGGACACTACCTGAACACTAATAGGGGCTGTTCAGTCTGCGCCTTAACCCCTCCTGGATCCCAAAGGATGAGCCTGGCCCTTACCCAGAGGAACTGGGACCATGGGAAAAAAGGAAGTATGTCATTGTGCAGAGTTGGCTCTCTGTCTGGAAGACAAGTTGTCCCAGCCTTTGGCTTATAATTCCCACCGCCCAGGGCCGGGCTGGGCCAGGCCAAGGTGTGACTCACCCTGCCTGTCCCTTGTTAATCATCAGTGAAAGGAACACTGCAGAGTGATGTCAATGATTTTGCTAGCCACTCCTAGAAACATCTGGCGCTGGGAGAGGATTATGATTATGAAAAAGGAGGAGGGGAAGATTTTTTCACTAAACCTAGTTTCCATATCTGTGGTACAGAAATGTGGGCCTATCTTGACCTAAATGAGCCAAGAGCTAAGTAACTGGAGGGTGTCCTTGCAGAATTTCTAGGTCCATTGCCCAAGGAGGAGAGACTGGTTCCTGAACCCAGTGGTCTCCTCCAAAAGTTCTTTCTTTCTTTCCCTTCCTTTTTCCTTGGATTTCTAGGGTGAGGATTGGCTCCTTTTCCCTGAGGACACAATTAGCAGCCCAGTTGGAGCCTGCTGCGGTATTTCCACATATTCTCACTGTTGTTTGAGAGGAAGCATGGCATACCCCAAGTCTCACCTCTGACCCCTACTGGCCATGTGACCCCAGGCAAGTCACTTCAGGGAGCTAACTTTCCAAGTTGTAGAGAAGGTGCCAATCTGCATTGGTAGAGAGAATTTCCTCAGCTGCTAGTTTCCTCTACCAATGAAAACACGGGTCCAGTTACAATCATTATTAATAATAGCACAGTGGACATTTTTAGTACCCTAGGGTTTACAAAGGCAGCTAGGTGGTGCTGCAGCAGACAGATCACTGAGCCTTGGAGTCAGAAAGATTCATCTTCCTGAGTTCATATCTGACCTCCAACAGAGGTGGGTGACCCTGGGCAAGTCACTTACCCCCAGCTGCCTCAGTTTCTCATCTGTCAAATGAGCCAGAGAAGGAAATGGCAAACTACTCCAGAACCTTTGCCAAGAAAACCTAAAATGGGTCACAGAGAGTCAGACATGGCTGAAATGACTGAATAACAAGGGTTTACAAAGTATCTGGCATCCATGATCTCTTTCAATCTCATAGTAACCTTGGGGGAGAAGTACTATGGATATTTCCCCTATTTTGCAGAAAAGGAAGCAAAGGCTTAGGGAGGTTAAGTGATTTGTCCAGAGACATATAAGCAGTGTGGCATGGTGGAAAGAAAACTGGTTTCTGGGGCCAGAGGACCTGAGTTCAAATCCTACCTCTAATGTTTATTACCCATTGCACCTTCCTGGGCCTCCATTTGCAATATGTTGCATTAGATGGCCCCTCAGGTCCCCTCAAATCTGTGATCCTAAGTGCAAGCCCAGGTCTTCCTGATCCCAAGGTCCTTTGCCTCTGGGGCCTGCTGCCTCCTTCCTTTTCATTGCTCAGATAATAGACCCAGCGACTGTGGGGTGATGATCTACACGTGGCCTCAATTCACTAGAAGTGGGGTTCGGAGGCAGGAACCTTGGTTTGGAGGTCTCCTAGCTGTGCAGCCCTGGCTCAGTTCCCTCTTTCTGGGTATCAGTATCCTCTATAAAGGGAGAAGGCTGGATGGGGCGGTTTCTAGGATCCACTTCTGCTCTAGCATTCCACTTTGGGGCTAATGCTATCTGAGCTGGGAAAGAATCTTAGAATTCACCTTGCCTACCCCCTTCTTTTACAGAGGGGGAAGCCATTCCCCCAAAGGCCCTCAGATAGCAGAGCTGGGATTCGAATCCACATCTTCTGACTCCTGGTCCAGGGTTTTCTCCTCAGTAGCAGGCTCACTTTGATTAACATAACAGCCAGTTAAGTGAGGGATGTGCTGAGGAATTAACAAATATACACTGAGAAACACTGGATTTCCAGTCCCCATGTATCTGTCTAATCAGCCACACCCAGACTGGCTTTTTCAAAAGGGAGAGCCTCAGACTCTCCTCTGTCTGACAGGGGCACAAATGATAAACCTGCCCATCTCATAGCCACCAGAGTGACTGTGTTCAAATGAGGATGGCCTGCTGGCAGCCAGCCACCTCCAGGCTCCTGACTAGGTCCTATTAATCAGAGGGGTCCATTGTCAGCAGGGCCTTCTCTGCAAAGTCAGTAAGTGCTATGAATTAGAAGCAGGAAGCTAAAGAGCAGACACTGGGAGCAGTCCCTCCCAGGGCTTGCCCCTGGCCCTTTGGGAAGCAGGCGGATTCTCACTTTGGGATTTGGGCCAGTGGGTGGTGACACTTCAAGGTCAAACGGTAAAAGATACAGTGCAAAGCTGAATTGCCATGTGGGAGGGGGCAGGGGGCTGAGTTGGGGTTACTGGACTGTGCCAAGTGGCTAGGAGTCAGGACAAGGGCAAAGAGGGAATGGGGAGGGGAGGGGAGGGAAGGAGGGATCCTCAGTCCAAGGATCTAAGAGAGTGCTCAGGAAGCCCATGGGACAATATCAAGGATTGACACTGACGGATCAGTGCACCAGAGCCTTCAGGAATGTATCTGGTCATAGCACGCAAAGGTTCAGAGGATATTTTATACAAATATCATTAAAAGCGGAAGGGTTCTTAGAGTGATTCCAGATTGAGAACTGGACCAAAGCCCTAAGGTCATTTAGTCCATTTTATAGATGAAGAAAATGAGGCTCAGGGAGGGGAAGTGACCTGTCCAGGGTCACACACAGAATCCTAGATCTAGAGCTAGAATGGATCTCAGAATGGATCTAGTTCAACCCCCTCATTTTACAGAGGAGGAAAATGAGACCAAGAGAGGGAAAGTAACTTGTCCAAGGTCATTCAAGGAATCCTTGATCTAGATGGAAAGGACTTCAATGCTTACCTACTACACCCCCCTCATTTTCATAGATGGGGAAAGCAGAGTCCCAAGAAGGAGAGTTTACTTTCTCAAGGTCCCTCAAGTAGGAAATGGCAGCTCTAGGAGAACCTGCACCCATGTCCTCTGACTCCAACTCTAAGGCTCAATAAACGTATTAAATGGCTGCAATGTGCCATTGCCTAGGTCACACAGCTAGCCAGTGTCAGAGCTGGGCACTTTCATTTGGGCCATCCCAGAGGGTGTCAGTATCCTATGGCAGGAGCGCCATCTTTGGATGAACAAGAGAGCACTTGACCAACCTCTTCCCCAGGACCAGACTAACCAGCATTCATCCTAGAGGTCCAAGCTGCCCATGCAGTGAAGGAGTATGGGTCACTCGCCATTGCCCAAAGCAGAAATTCCAAACACCTCCAGTCAGGGATACCCAGAGCACCTGCTACCCTAGAGATCATACCCTTCTCACTCCGGCCAGGTCCCAGGAAGCATAGGGTAGAAAAAAGAGCACTTATCTGGGAGTCACAGCTCACAAAAGGTCTTTGGGAAACAGAACCTAAAATGGCAGAGCTGAAAGGAACCCCTATTCATCTCCCTTATCTTCTAAGTGAGAAAACTGAGCCCAAGAGGGAAAGGAAGGGACTTACTTGCCCAGCATCACTCAGGGAATAAAGAGCAGGACTGCTCGTGATTCCACCCCAGGTCGTCTGACTCCAAATTCAGTGCCAGAAAGATCTGGGTTCAAGTTCTGGCTCTGCTACTCAGAGTCTGATTGTGCAACTAAGTCAATGGCGCCGGTTTTCCCTCTCTGGGCCCCGGGTTCTTCCTCGGTCAAATGAATGGTTTCAAAGGTCCCTTCCAGCTCTGATGTGGTCGGAGCCTATGGCTGGGAGAGGGCCTCTGTGGGCGGATGCTGGACCCAGATGCTGGCCCCAGCCTTGGACCAGGCGCCATTGCATTGCTGGGTTTGCGGCCACAGAGGAGCAGAAGAAAAATGTGCTGCAAACTCAGAAAGCGATTGATTCCTCAGGAGGAGGCCAGAAATGTTGTGAGTTCTGGCAGCCTCGTTGGAATCAGCAGGCTGCCTCCCGAGGGGCCTCTGGTGAAGGACAACGTTCATTCCGAGTTCTCTGTTCTGGTACATTTGTCAGGCAATCAATCACATTCTCTCAGTCACACCCTAGCTAAGGCAGATCTTCAGTGCTGAGTTGGCTTCCCCATACTACCCAACACACTCCTGCCAGATATACGTTCGGGATATACAAGCTAATTTTAACATTAGCCTGAGCAGAGCCGTAATTAGGAACACCTGCTGCTGCTGCTGCTGACAGTCCACCCCACCCTGCCAACACACACACACACACACACACACACACAGATTACATTCCTAAAACTTGGAGGTTATTCACACCTATGAATCCATCCACTGGGCCACATATTAGAGAGGTGACTATATTTGTCGAACAAAGGTGATGCTACTGTGATAAAACATGTCACAAAGCCCATGCACAGCAAATATCCTGAAGGCTATTCCTCTGTGTTATTCTTCTTGGACCAAGATCCTGCCAGGGACCCCCAAAAACAATTTGGAAATTTATCATAATACAAGAGGTCTTCTACACCAGGGCTTCTTATGACCCCTTATGATCATGACCCCTTCCATGCTTCTGTGCAACCCCTAGTTTAAGAAGTGCTAAACAGAAAAGAAAAAAAATAAAAGTTAGAGTGTGGTTAAAAGACCATTGGCTCTGGAGAGAACAGGCCATAGAAAGTAATCAACAAGGAGATCCAAAGGACAGGAAGGGAAGACGTTACCTAGGAATTATGACAGGAAGGGCAAGACCCAAACTGGGCAAGGTCAAGGGGTTGAGCTCTATGGGTACCCTCAAGGTGACTTGCTGGGAGAGCAAGCCCAAAAAGCACATCACTGGGTTACCATTGGCATTAAAGGGAGCTCTCAAATTGGTTAAGAATACAGATCTTTTGGAACATTGACTGTTCCTCTCTGTTCCCTCCCTTCTGCTTTTTGTGGTAGGCACAGTCTGAGAGAGTAGAATCAGGAGACCCAGACTCATATTCCAAATCTGTCATTTCTTCACCGTGTGACCACAAGCACATTACCGTGCCTCTTGGAGGCCTGGCTCCCTCTTCTCTTCAATGAGCATAATAACCCTTGCTCTCTCTGTCCCATTGAGGTGGAGTACGGAGGGATTTTTTCAAACTTATTTCACCAGAGAAATGAGAGATGTTATTTCTTTCTTATGGGTAAAGTTAAGTTGGAGGAGAATCTAAGCTGAAAATTTAAACAGTTCTGAAATGTAGCCACGGTACAGTGGAAAGAATATCGCCTTGAGAATAAAAGGATATGGGTGCAAATTTTGCTCTGAGGCTTGACTGTGTGGCTGTGAAAAAAGTCTTTTCCCTTCTCAAGGCTTTGGTTTTTTTTATCTTTTTAATGAGGGGACTGGACAAGATGGTCTCTCAATTCCATTCCTGCTCTAAATCTAAGGTCCAGTGTGTGACCTTGGTCAAGTAATTTAACCTGGCTGCGCCTCAGTTTCCTCCTCTGTAAAATGGGCAAGTTGAACTAAATGCCTCTGTGCTCTAGCTTTCTAATCTTATAGTTGGTTCTTAAACCATGGAATGGCCTACTTAAGTCACTGAGCTTTCCCCCATTCATCACTCCACCCCAGGTCATCAGGAAGTATGTCCTTGATAGAGGGTTGTCTGAGCAATGGGACAAAGTGCCACTATACAAACTGGTATGTCCTTATAATCCTTCTGTGAGTATGTGCCATCCAAACCTCTGGCCCTCTGCAAATTTTAATTTCCCATTAGCCGAAGTCTGCTGTCTGAGTCTCCAAATGGGTTAGTTTCTCAACCCCAGCTGTTTTTGGAGAAGAGCATCCCTCTCCATTCCAGGAAGAGCTGCAGGTCATATGAGTCCAGAAGAACGTCTTCCCCACTGTTCTCCTGCTTCATTCCAAGACTGTTCATTTGAATCCCTTTCTCTTAACAAACATTGTTCTCTTTCTTCCTCACCTCATACTCCTACATATTCATTCCAAGCTGGCCACATTGTGTTCTGTGTGAGCCTTTTCCAGGCAATTTCTAACCTTCTGTCTTCATGCAGAGGCGGCTGATGGTACAGTACACAGAGCCCTGGGTCTAGAGTCAGGAAGACCTCAGTTGAAATCTAGCTAGGTGACACAGCCTCAGTTTCCTCAATTGTAAAATTATTAACAGTAACTACTTCCCAGGGTTGTTGCAAGGATCAAATGAGACAATATTTGTAAATATTTTTCCTTTTCCCCTACCTTGCAGGATTGCTGTGAGAATCTAATGAGACAGTATTTGTTTTTTTTAAAGCCTTTATTAGCACAGTGCCTGGCATACAGTAGGTACCATATAAATGCTTATTACTTTCCATTCTCTTCCTCTCCCCTCCCTCCCCATGCACAGGAATAGAATCATTGCTCTTTTCAACAAAGATTGCTCAGCATCAATCTCTTCCCCCACATCCCACCCCCACTCTAGTTATTTGCACAGGGACCCTGGCAAAATAGTAGAGGAAACAGCTCAGGTCTGAGAATCGGGGATTCTGGAATACACCTTTATTTTTGTACCTCACTGGCTCTATGACCTTGAAAGCAAATCACTGTGTTTTTCTGGGCCTCAGCTTCTTCCTCTGCAAAATGGGGATAAAAAATATCTGCTTTATGTATCTTGTAGGTGTGAGGATCAAGTCAGAAATTAGTTGGGCAAATATTGGGCAAAGGGGATTTTAGGTATACAGAATTCTAAGTATTTACTCAAAGTCATTTAATCGGGGCTTCTAGCTGTGTGACCCTGAGTAAGTCATTGCTCCTTTCTGAGACTCAGTTTCATTGTACATAAAATGAAGGGGTTGGGTCATATGGGCTCGCATAGTTTAATATCAATGTTTGTTTTGTGGATGGCTCTGAGATACCCAGCTGGACCTTTACACCTTTACCAGAAGGTGTAACATCAATATTAGCCTCACAGGAGTTAGGGGTGGGCTAGAAGCTTGAAGCTTAACATGAAAAAATTACAATTTTGGCAACTGGTCCCATCACTTCCTGGCAAATAGAGGGTATGAAATGGAAGCATTGTCAGATTTTACATTCTTGGGCCCAAAGGTCACTGCACATAGCAACTGCAGTCATGAAATTAATAGACTCTTGCTCCTTAGAAGGAAAGCTATGGCAAATCTGGCCAACATACTAAAAAGCAGAGATATCACCTTGCCAGCAAAGGTCCATATAGTCAAAGCTATGGTTTTTCCAGTACCAATGTATGGCTGTGAGAGCTGGACTATGAGGAAAGCTGAGCGTTGCAGAATCAACACTTTCTAATGGTTTTTTCTGGAGACTTTACCAGTCCCTTGGACAGCAAGTAGATCCAATCAGCCAATCCTTGAAGAAATTAATTCAGACTATTCATTGGAAGGACAAATACTGAAGCCAAAGCTTAAATATTTTGGCCACATAACAAGAAGACAGGACTCATTGAAAAAGACCCTGATGTTGGGGAAGATTGAAGACCAAAGGAAAAGGAGACAGCAGAGGATGAGATGGAGAGTGTCATGAGAGCGACAAACGTGAGCTTGTCAGACTTTGGGAGATAGTGGAGGACAGAGGGGCCTGGCATGCCATGGTACATGAGGTCACAGAGTCAGACATGGCTCAATACCTAAACCAGAAACCACAGCGAGGGAGACCAAAATAAAGGAGATTACAGCCTTCAAACTGTTTCTACTTTACTAGGAGGACTAAAAAAATACAGATTGACAAATTAAATCTGGAATGGGGGGTTGCTGAAGTTCATCTAATCTGTGCTTGATTGTTAACTCTTAGCGAGATTTTTCATTTTGGATGTAACAAGCACACTTACCTTAGAATCCCAAATACATTTATTAGGGAACCAAAAAGAATCTCTACATCATAGAATAGGGAGGCTATATGGTGCTGTCAAGAGTATGCTGGGTTTGTAGTCTAAGGACCTGCATTTGAATCCCAGCTCTGTTATTTACCCTGGGCCTCAGTTTCTCTGTAAAATGAAGCAGTTGGAAGTCCTGGCAAAGGGGTCACAGACTCAAGATGCAGAATGCGACGTCTTCTTTTGGATATAACAAATGTGTGGGTTTGCTTTGCTCGACTATATTTGTTTGCTACAATGATTGACTTTTTTTTTTTTTGCTTTTTGGAGGGCAGTTGGGGTTAAGTAACTTGCCCAAGGTCACACGGCTAGTTTTTTGTGTTAAGTGTCTGAGGCCGGATTTGAACTCAGGTACTCCTGACTCCAGAGCCGGTGCTCTATTCACTGCGCCACCTAGCCGCCCCCATGATTGACTTTTTTTTAATGGGGAGAGGAAAGGTAGGGGAAAGAGGGAGCAACTTGTAGTATAAATATAAAATTGAAAAATATCTTTTTAAAAAACGAAGAGATTGGGCCATATGGCCTTCAAGGTCCCTTGTAGCTATAACTCTATATGTGATCTATGAGCTAAAACAAGTATGTTGTCCATGTGGTGTTGGAAGGATGTACTGTAGCTCATATGGTATTGTAAGGTTTAAGAAGCTGTCACATGTAGGCTGACAGTATCTCTCTTGAATGGGGGGGGAAGGAGTCAATATTTGCTATGTGCCTACTGTGTACCAGGCCCATTACAGATATTATCTCATTTGGTCTGCAGAACAACCTTGGGAGATAGGTACTACTATTATTACCTCCATCTTTCAGCTGAGGAAACTGAAGCAGTCATAGGTTGAGTGATTTGCTAGGGGATCACACAACTAAAGAAGTGTCTGAGGTTGAATCTGAGAATAAGGAAGGATCTCATCAGCCTTCTAGGTTTACCCATACCCACTACCACCTGACAGGTAGAAAGCTCCAAATCTCAGGCAAATTCAAGTGTTCAGAGCACAGCTGGGAACCTAGAAGGCCAAGAAAGTCAATAGGTCAAAATACCTGCCAGAAAGTCCATACACCTCATTCCAAAGAGAGGCTCTCAGGCCAACACTATGAGGGATCTTTTGCATGGGACTGGGGCATACTCCCTTCTTTCCTCCACTACTGAGAAACCCTAGCTTCCTTCGAAACTTAGCTCGATGACTGAACAAACTACGACATATGAATGTAATTGAATAATATTATGTTATAAGAAATGATGAAAGGGACAGTTGTAGAGAAACCTTCAGTGAAAGAGTTGTATGACTGATGCAGAGTGAAGTGAGCAGAACCAGGAGAACAGTTTACACAATAACAACACCACTGAAAAAATGTGCAACTTTGAAAAACTTGAGAACTCTGAGCAACACCATGACTAGTCATGATTCTAGATGACCCATGATGAAGCAGGCCACCCACCTCCTGGCAGAGAAATGATAGACACAAGATACCAAATAAAACATATTTCTGAGCATGATCAATGTGAGAATTTGTTTTACTTGACAATGCATATTTGTTACAAGGATTTGTTTCTCAGTGGTTGCAGGGGGTGGGGAGGAGAGGGAGAGGGAGAGAAATAAATGCTTGTTAATTGAAAAAAGTAAAGTAAAAAAGTTACATTAAAACCAACAAAGAAACCAACTTCTGCATGAAATCTTTGCTGATTCCCTGCCCTCAACTGCTGGTGTTTTTCCTCCCCAAACTCATTTTGTATATCCTTGTAAGTGTATCCATGTTATCTCTCCCTATGGAATGTAAGCTTCTTGAGGCCAGAGCTGTGCCATTTTTGTCTTTGTATCTTCCATCACCTAGCACAGTCTCTGACACCTAATGGGCACAGACAGTGAGCTCCTCAAAAGCAAAGCCTGTCTTTTACCTTTCTTTGAATAGACAGTGTTTAACACATAGTAGGCGCTTAAGTCAACAATAGTCAATAAGCATTATGATCAGCAAAGGAACCACTTAGTAATTCACTCTACTATGAGATCTAGTCCATGATTTCAAATGGTTTACAATTTGGGGAGGCAGGACATAAATCCCAAAACGTGCCACCATCTCACAAGCTTCATTACCTGATTTCCTAACAACAAATCAGAAGCAGATAGATAATACAAAGGCATTAGTTAAGTGATTAAAGCTTAAAACTGCACTAAGACTTTAGGGACACCATGTATGCTGGTTGGGAGAGGAAGTAAGGGAGAACACTAAAACAGGACAGAAGCAAGAATTGCAGTTCATAACAGAGGAATGGAAGCCAACAAAATCTAGAGGAGGATTGGTGAAGCTTAGGTGTCTGGCGACATTTAAAGTCAGGGCCAACAGTCCCTCATCACTTCCACAGGCTCTGAGGGGAGCACTATTGTTCTCTTGAAGACTAACCCATTAATTCTAAGGTCAAAGAATGTCAGAACCCTAAGGGACCTTAGAAATTGACAGAGTGGGAAACCAAGGCCTAGGCCCAGTGGACAGGAAAGGCCCACATACACAACAGGGGCCTATTTGTCAAGCTATTGAATCTAACAGTCAAATCCAAGTCTCATGACTAGATGAAGGGAAGAGAAAGAGCAATAAAAGGAACCTACAAAGAGACAAATTTAATGTTGATGTAAGGAAGAATTCCCTAATAAGAAGTGGAATGACTGCCTTAGGAGGTTGGGTTCCTCCCCTCCCCACTCCACCCTCAAGTAATTCGGAAGGAAATGAGCATTTATTAACTGCCTTCTGTATGCTAAGAACTTTACAAATATTATCTCATTTGGTTCTCACAACATAGATAGATACTATTATTATCCCCATTTTACAATTGAGTAACCTGGGGCAGATGGAGGTTCAGTGACTTGCCCAGGGTCACACAATTAGGAAGTATCTGATACTGGATTTGAACTCAGGTCTTCCTGATTCCCAGCCCAGTGCCCTAGGCTCTGCAGCACAACCTAGCTGTCCTACTGTGCCACCTAGTTGCCTCTTGGGCAAGAGTTGGATGACAATTTATTGGTTGTATTATAAGTCCACTGGTGGCCCTTCCAACTTTGAAATAGTGTGCTCCTGGCACTCCCAACCCAGTGCTCTTTCCACTGCACTGTTATAAATCCAAGTTTTCAAGGAAAGGATAAATCGTTTTCAGGAGATTCTATTTCCTGAGATAATATGTCATAAAGAACAGAGCCCTAGACTTGGAGTTAGGAAGACCTCCGTTCAAATCCTGTCTCATGACACTTACCTGGAAAATCATTTAATCCTTATGTACCTCAACTGTCTCCCCAGGACTTGTCATAGATCAGTTGGGAGGCCGAGTTCCCTATGCTTATTTAAGAAGTTAAGGGCGGCTAGGTGGCGCAGTGAATAGAGAGCACTGGCCCTGGAGTCAGGAGGACCTCAGTTCAAATACAGTCTCAGGCACTTAACACTTACTAGCTGTGTGACCTATCCACAGTCCCCTGGAATCATGGCTGCTCATGGATCTGATCCGATTTTCTTTATTTTCTTTACTTTTTTTTAAATTTTAATTTATTTTCTTGGTTACATCATTCATTTCCACAAGGTTTTGAGTTACAGATTTTCTCCCCTTTTTGCCCCTACCCCGCAGCCCAGAACATTGATCCCACTGTAAGGCCCCTCCCACAATCTGTT
>CM053602.1:36963944-36990674 GCA_028646575.1 Pseudocheirus occidentalis
TGCGCAGTTAAAAGACAACTCTGCAAGTCTCAGGATGAAAGGAGATATCTACATTCAGAGAAAGATCCATAAAAACCAGAGTTTAAATGGAGACTGAAGCAATGCATGCTGTCATTCTTTTCTGTGTTTGGTTTTTGTTTCTCTTTTCTCATTGTTCACTCCATTGGCTATAACACCTATACAACCAGACTATTGTACAATGTGAAAGAGTTTGCAGATCCTATACATGATTGTATGCCACCATGGTGGGGGTGGGGAGTGGGGAGGAAGGGGAGAAAAATCTGAAACTCAAGTGATTCTGGAACTGAATCTTGTAAACTAAAAATAAACAAACAAGTCAATTTAAAAAAAGAAAAAATAAGAATAGAAAGGAAGTAGAGTGCTTGAAGAAGAAATTTTAAAAGACAAATGAAAGAGTAAAGAGTTGAGACAAAATGAGCAGAGAATCTCTCAAAAACAAAAGACTCTCTGAAGAACAGAATGACAAGATTTGAACTATTATGCAGAGTTGAAAGGAAATGAAATAATTTTTTAAACCAACAAGATTTCATGAGTATATGAGGTCTCTACAAGTCAACAAAGTGGAGCTTGAAGAGAGGATGGGAAGGGATAATCTAGGGGTTGTAGGTCTTCCAGAAAACCATGAATAACAAAAACTAATTATCATACCTCAGACAACCATACAAAAAATTGCCCAGAAGCATTGGAAACATAGGGCAAAGTACAAGTTGATAGAATCCTCAGTGTGCTGAAAGACAGAAACCTTAAGTTTTACTCATCAAGAAGATCATTGTGAAACTTCAGAGCTTCAACGTCTCTCAGTAAATAATGCACACAGCCAGGAAAAAGCCCTTCAGTTTTAGCATGTCCCAAGAGTCTCAGTGCAGTTTTAAAGCTTAAAGCTTAAAACTATACTAAGACTTTTGGAACACTCCATATAAAGGAAAATCATTTTTAATTGCTTAATACTAATCCTCTTTTATAAGAAATCAAAGGAAAATTTGGAATATAGTATTCCAAAAATCAAAGTAGATGGATTTGCACACACAAAATAATGCAGCCTAAGCTCAGCTTCATTAACAAAGAGAAAAGATTGATTTTTAGAAAATGGGAGGAATTCAAGTTACCCCTTCAAAAGAAATCAGAAGTGAGAGCAGCGTTTGGCATGTAAACTCATCAAACAAAGGAACCATAGGAAAGGTAAACAAGTATAGTTAGCAATGAAGTCAGTGTTTTTATTCTTCTAAGGCTAGACGAGGCTATTTTTTAAAAATTCACATTCTTTGAGTGCCATTGAGACAACAAAGAGAACATCTATGGGCAAACTTCAAGGGAGGTCAAAAGAATCAGGAGAAGGGAAGGGAGGGGAGGACTAAATTAATATTTCTCAGACTAAGACTCATGTTTACTCATTAGTAAATCAATATTTTGAAGAGCGGGAAGTCAAAGAGAAAGATCTTTCAGGTGGGGAGAGTAGAGAACAAGTGGTGGTCCAGAAACAACTTTCTTTTTGGGCTGGCTTCAAACAGAGAGAGGGCTATGTTCTTTCAATGTCTTATCCTGCCTGGGCAGCTCTGTGAGTTCAGAGAAAGAGCACTAAGGTAAGAGTGAGAAGAATGGGAGTTGGGTTCTGCCCATGGAGAGGGAATACTCTATGGGCAGTCACAGTGTTTCCCCAGAAGTGAGGGGGGTATTGTATAACAGAGGACTTATGACAATTTCTGTTCTAGGGGAAGGAGCACTTTAGGAGATATTCAATAGCCAGTTGTGCTTCTCAGGACAGGAGTGTAAATCTCAGGACACAGATAATACGTTGACAATCAAAGACATTGCAATCATGGCAACAATTGAAAAAGAAATTATTATTCTTTTTTCAGAGTTGGATAACTTCAACAGAAAGATAAACAAGAAAGAAAAAAGAGCTAAGCAGATTGTTAGGAAAATTAGAATTGAAAGAATGATGGTGACTTCTGAATGGCATTATGACAGAATAGACATATTTCTCAACATACTTTATAAAATCGCTCATGTACTAGGGCATAAAGAATGATAATTCAATGCTCTAATGGATCTATCATCTCATTGACTTAGCTACTCTCTCCCAGTGATGTAGCCCATAACCTAAGTATGTCTTCTCATCCTCTATGACTCTCATCCATAAGTTTGCCCTAATGGGGCCACACAACATTCTGGAGGAGAGCTCTTCCTTGTGTCCTCTTAACATGATGAAGATACTAGTGAAGCATGTGAGTTGCTCATTGGTTATATATCTCACTCTCGCTACATGACCAGTTCATTTTGGCATGAGGAAAACATAAGTTAAGTGCTAAAAGCAGAACTATTAAATATATCCTTTATAGATCATAATGCAATAAAGACAGTAAGCAATGAAAGAAATATGAGCCAAAGTTATAAACCTAAATGGAAACTATACAATGGCACCCTGAATAAGGGGTAAGTGACACAACCATTTAAAAAAGAATCATAACAACTAGACAACATGCAAACATTTGTGGCATACAACTAAAAGGGTTCTCAGAGGAAAACAATTTTTTGAAAGTATATATTATTGAAATAGAAATAATAGAAATAGAAAAATCTATAAAATTAAAAAAACTAATAAATCAACAATCCCAAAACACAAATAGAAGATTTTATGAAAATCAGAGAACTAGATAACATTGGAAAAGACTAAAGCAAAGAGCTGTTTTTAAAAGACTAACAACCATGAAATACCTGGATCCAAAAGAGAAAATTACTTTGCCAAAATACAAAATGGACACAATGAAGTCACAACAAATAAAGGAGAAATAAAAATAAATATCTGAAACATGTATACACTATTATACACCAACAAAACTGTGAACGTCAAGGAAATAAGTTATCTACAAAAATGCAAACTATTCAAATGAACAAAAACATAAAACAGGTATCTGAAATAACCCAATATTAGAAAGAGACATTAAGAAAGCCATAAATGCAGTTATAGGGGGAAAATGGTCCAGATGGATTTATACTGATCCTACCAAACATTTTAAAAACCAATTAATACCAATACTACGTAAATTGTTTACAGTAATAGAAAGAAGGCACTCTACACAACTCTCTTTTATGAGATAAATACAATCCCAATGCCCAAACTAGGGAGGGACAAAATGGAGAAAGAGAAGTATAGATCTAGGACTATGGGGGCAAAAAAAAATTAAGTTTCAGCAAAGAGACTATTGCAATATATTTTAAAAGCATATAAAAATATGAAAGGGAAATGACAATATCACTTGGGAGTTCAGTTAACTATTTGTCTAAAGTATTACAGAGATTTCTTTTCTGGCTGAGTATCCAATTAATTATGCTGGATGAATTATATTTGTTTTTGAAGGACAGTGAACTGATTATCTGTGTGTGCTGGAAATCATTTCCTGTTATCCAACTAATTATGTATTTGACCACTTTACATGCTATTTCACAAGTGAACTACAAAATTAATCAGGGTGTACAATGTAATTACCTCTGGCTGTCAATAGTGACCAGGAATTAATACCAAGCTCAAGTATTTTGACATAAAAATGAAATGTGCTTCATAGGACTTTAGAAACATGGAAAGTTCTTGGTATTTAAAATTTAGTGACACAGAAGAGGATCACAACCACCAGCTTTGAAATAGAACAAAGTGCTCCCCACTTATGTTCTTGGCTTGCTGTATGCCTAAATAAATTTCATGCGTAAGAGATGACAAGAATTTTCCTATGCCATCAACTCTGTTATTCGCATGCAGTCTGACCACTTTATAGATTATCCATGGTTTGGTTTTAATCTCAATGGAAAGAAAATTGACTCTTGAGCCAGAAACCAAGTTCAAATCTTGCCTCTCATACTTACTATCTAAGAGAACATGGGTAAATCACTTAAACTTTCTTGAGCCTTAGTTCCTCATCCAATGAGGGGATTGAAATTTCCTTCAAATTTTCTTTCAGCTCTAGGTCTATGATTCTATGACTTCCCATTGCCCACCACGCAGGCAGTGTGTGCTTAGGGAATAAAAAATAATTTTAATGTTTGCTTTTCAATTAAAATTTAGTTATAGCACAATATTAAAGACTTTAATTTCCCATAGCACTCTACCTGGACTTCACCTTTACATTTAGCTCATGCTCCTTTAGGTCAGTGTTATTTGTCTATGTCTTCCTCTCTCCATTACACTGTAAGCTCTCACCTAGTCTCCTGCCTCTAAGCTCTCCCCTCTCCAAATCATTCAAAATAATCCTCTCCATACAAAGACACAACCATGTTGGACTCCACTGGAAAACTTTTAGTGGCTCTCTAGTGCTTCTTGGATAAAATACCATCTTCCTCCCACCAGAGAGGTAATGAAATGAAAATGCCAGGAGAGACACACATTTTGGGGCATGACTGACCTGGGAACTTGTTGTTGCTGGACTATGCATATTTAGGACGAGGGTTTTCTTTTTCAATTGTTCAAATGGAAGGGGTAGTGGGAGGAACAGATTATAAATTCATGTGAAAATAAACTCATTTTTAAAAAGAAATTCTTCTCTTCATGTAATGTCCAACTCAGTTGTCATTTCTTCTATGAAGTGCTCGATTATTCTCCCAGCTTCCTCACAAATTTTCTTACGTTCAATTCTTACATCATATTTATTTGTGCATATGCCAAATCCCCCCCTCCCCCAAATTAAATGATAAGTTCCTTAAGGACAGGAACTATGTAGGTTTTCATCTTTATATCCCAAGTACCTAGCACAGTGCCTTGCATACAGCAGGTACTTAAAAAAATGAACAAATGAGAGTAAGTATGCGCCATGTCATCATTTGTAAATACCCCTCCCACCACCTCCAGTGCCTTGTATATGGTGGATGTTGAGTAAATCTTTACAGAGTTGAATTCTTTTGAAAGGCCAAGATTAGCAGCAAGTATTTATTGACTAAACATCACATGGAGTTACTTGTGACTCCTCCTCCTCCCTGCCTTAGAAGCAGCTAGTGGTACTGTGAATAGAGTGCTGGGTCAAGAGTCAGGAAGACCTGAGTTAAAATCCAGCCTCAGACACTTCCTAGCTATGTGACCCTGGGCAAGTCACCTAACCTCTGTCTGTCTCAGTTTCCTCATCTGTAAAATGGGGATAATAGCAGCACTTACATCCCAGGGTTATTATGTGGATCCAATTAGATAATATTTGTAAAGTGCTTAGTGTCCAGCATACAGGAAGTACTTATATAAATGTTAGTGATTATTATACGTCTTCTCATATTTTTCTGAATTCCTTGTGTTCATTATTTCTGGTATCCTGGACTATTTCAATAGTCTCCCAACTGGTGTCATCTCCTTGTCCCCAGTCTTTCTCCCCCTTCCACTCGTTCTTCCTATGCTGGAGGAATAATCTTAAAATAAAGCAGTGACCATGTCACCACCATAACCCTCAGGACCTGAACCACACCCTCTTGCCCCAGGAAAGTCCAAGCTCTTGAGTTCTGTTAACCAGCAAGTCTCCTCTCCCTAAGGAGTAAGGAGCTGACAGTCACCAGCCTGATGCACATAGTCTTTCAGTGGCTTTCCATTGCTTACATACTGACAAGCAAGGCCATCCACAAGCTGGCCTTCTCTACCTCTCCAATTTGATTTTTTATGATCCATCCAATCTCAGCAAACTGCCCTAGTCATTGTTTCCTTGAGGGTCCAAGCAAATAGCCACCTCTTCACCTTTGTTTATAATGAACTGGTGTTACCTTGAACTGGCTTGGCTTGGACTGCTTCGGACAATCCCCTTGGCCCACATTCCCTGATCCCTCCTCTCTACTTGTCTTTAGCCTACCTTTCTATAAGGCCCACCTCAAATTCCATCCCTTTCATAAATCCTTGGGAGCTGCAATCTCCCTGACCCCCATGTTATGGAGATACCACTCTCCTCAATCCCTATGAATGCTCTGTGTTGCATTGATTTATTTCGAGCATCACTCCCCCCGCCTTTACTGCCTTGTCTAATTATCTTATTATCTATGGGACTTATTTTCACAATCAGATTATAAACCCCTGGAGGGCAGAGATCAAGAGATACAAAGATATATCCACAGAGTCCAGCATAGTGCCCTAAGTATAGCAGGTGATTGATATACCTTTGTTATTACCATAAGAGAACACTGAATTAACCTTCATTATTATGATTAATGTTATTATTATCTCATGATTATCAGTTTTTATTAATGCCATTATAAATAATGGCTGGCATTTATTTGAAAAACCCCACTTTTCCACAGCATTTATAAAGGCTGGCACTTTACAACTTGTAGAGTCCTTCTGCAGACATTACCTCATTTGGTCCTCATGATACCCTGATGAGGCAGGTAGCTTTAGCCCCATTTTACGGAGGAGGAAACAGGCTCATAGATTCAGGTGACTTGACCCCAAATCAAATCACTAGCGAGCATCAGGGTAAGTACTTGAACCCAAGAATATTAGTGTCAGGATGGTGCTCCTTGGCTTCCTTTAAGTGCCAATAAAAATCCCACCTTCTTCCCCAACCCCTTTTTATTCCAGTGTCTTCCCTCTGTTAATTATCCCCTATTTATGCCATATAGAGCTTGCTTTGTATATATTTGTTTACAGCATGTTGTCTCCCCTGCTAGACTGTAAACTCCTTAAGGGCAGAGACCGCCTTTTGCCTCTTTTTGTATCCCCAGCATTTGGCGCATTGCCTGGCATATAGTAGGCACTTAATAAATGTTTATTGTTTGATTGCTATAGTACTATACTAGGCAATGTGAATGATAAATCTAAGACATGATCCCTAAATCCAAGAAGTTTACTGGGATAGAACAAAGTGAAATAATTTTTTGGACTATCTATACATGTTCCACCTTCTCCCATTAGAATGAATTGTTTCTGGGTGACTGATTCAAGTTAACTATATATCTGCTAAGAATGTCCTTAACCCTGAAATAAATATGATCAGAAGCAAATGCTTTCTCTGTCATATATTTCACATTAAGGAGCTTTCCTCCCTTGTTCATTTGGAGAACTTAAGAGATGGAATGTACTGATCTCATTATCTTGGAGATTGTTTGGGGTACAAATTCCCTCCAGGGGACACCCAATTTATTTACAAGTAGACCTCTCACTTATGGTGAGTTATATTCCTGGAGCAGTTTCTGTGAGCAGAAATGATGGAAGATGAATCCAATTTTCTCGTAGACACAATATTACAGGAGGTTACATTCCTGACAGCCTGATGCCAAATTTTTTTAATGGAAATGATCAAAAACATAATGTTGATTTGGCCCTGATATGTTTATTTAGCATGTTACTTCCTCTTCCTGGGCCTCAGTTTCCTTCTCTGTAAAATGAGGGAAATATATCAAATGATTTCTGAGGTTCATTTCAGCTCTAAATCTCTGAGATGTGTGACCTTGGGCAAGTCACCTGTTATCTCTGGGCCTCAGTCTCCCCCTTTGTAAAAGAAAAGGGCTAGACTAGCTGGCCTGAGGTCTTTTCCAGCTCTAGAGCTATGATCCTATAGATTTGTGTATACCTGCGCAGTAGAAAGCTTTCTGGGGTTCATTTAAAGTATGAGGCTCTTCCTCATTCTTTGTTTTTACTGCAGCTAATCATAAAGTAAAGGGTCACCTCTATGGTGCCCATGGAGCTTGGGATTACAGATCCTCTGATTTTCCAGAATTGCATTGACTCACAGTTTGAAGGTACCCCAGTGGCTGTCTGGTCTAAGGGCTTCCCCCAAACAATCTCCACCTGAGAAGGTAGCCCATTCCACTATTAGGTAGCCTTCCCTGACAGGTTGAAATTTTGCCTGTTTGCAACTTCTACCCCTTGCTCCTGGTTCCCTCTTCCATGTGAGAGTCCTTCAAATATCGGAAGACAGCCATCATAGCAACCTGAAGACTTCTATTCTCCAGGTTAAACATTCCCAGTTCCTTTAATCAGCCCTAAGGTGGCGTTTTAGACTTGAAAAGACCTTAGAGGTTATCCAGTCCAAACTCCTCACTTTCCAGATGGGGAAAACTGAGGCCACACAGGTAAGGACTGGCAGAAATGGCATTCGGACCCTCTTCTTCTAGCTCCAAATCCAAGGCTCTTTGCACTGTGCCCACATTGTCATAGCTGACATATCTATAGTGCTGAAAAGTCTTTTACCTCAATGTGGCCATGTGACCTCAGGGCTAGGAACCCTTGGTCCCAGCACCCTCTCCTGCATCCTATCCATATCAGTCCATTTTCCAGAACCAAGTGGCTCCTCTTTCTGTTTAAAGCCCATATCCCTTGTTGATCTCTTGCTAAAGTACTATTTCCAGTCCAAGGGCCGTATCTAGGCCTGTTCTTATTCACACAGTCCTGACAGATGATGGACATGCCCTGGGCCCAATGACTGATCCTACTTTATCTTACTCAGGTGGCCAATTCACCTTCCTCTCCGGCTAATTTCCAACTTTCTTTGGCTGCAGTGATTCAGGAAGGGAGGGAATCCTTACATTCAGCAGTCCTAAAGAATGGGGAAGACATGAAAAGGGGGAGAGAGAATTTGACCCAGGGTCTTTGAGGATCACTTCCAGAGAAGCCCTGGGTTGCCCTCTGTTTATCATTCCTCAATTCCTCTGCAGCCAGGCCAGACATTTCCTTCAAATCGACCTGGAGAATTCTGTCCTGAGTGCCCTAAGTAATCACCTGGGGGTAATTGGCCCAGCCAAGCAGGGGTGAATTGCTGTAAATCTGGGGCGGCTGCAATTGTGTATTGTGAAATCCGTACCTAGGTCTTTTGGCCCCCGGCCTATTCCCAGTCTTCTAACAAATCACACAATTGAACAGTTAAAAATCATTGGCGCAAGCTGTACCACCGGTGGGAGTATAATTTCCAAATTAACCAGCCAACGTGGAAGCTGGGATGTTGATGCCTGGCAAAAGGAAGTATGTCTTGTTGGGGGACGTTATTTCGCCCACTGACTGCAGTGACTGCAATGCTAAAAAGCCTTCCCAGGACAACGTGCAAACCTGATCAATTGCAAGCAAGAAGGGATCTGGGCTTTTTATTTATTTATTTTTAAATGCCGCATTAAGGGGAAAAAAAGCCGGGTGCCCTCCAAAATGCGACGGGGAAATTACTAGGCAAAGAAAGTCTAATGAGTGAACAGCCGCATCTGTTAGAAGGGGCTGCAGACTTGGAGGGGGGGGTGCTGCGGCGCCGCCGCAGAACTTCCCCCCCCCCCCCCCCCAGCCTGGCGCTTTGCTGACATCTAGTGATACCCCGGCCTGCACTACGTCCCAAAATGCCGGAAAGAAAATTGCTGCAGCAATTCCCAGCCTCGGGTGCAGAAAGAGGGGGCGCACAGGGATGAGTATTTCTCTTTTGGGGGGAATGGAGGAGAGGAGGGTTTGGGGTGGGGGAGGCAGAAATACATCTGACAAGCTTCTCCCTATTCTGGAGAGATTTGTTACTTAAGGCAACAGCGGCAGTGTGGCCCAATGGGGATGGGGCCCTCCAAAGACCAGACTCGTGGGGGGTTGGGGGGGAGGAAAATAGTCTCAGATGCTTCCATATTCTGTCATCTACCAATTTGGTCCTGAGAACCCCGTCCCCGGGGCACCGAAGGAGAACACACACTGGTAACCAATTTACAACTTAGGCAAGAGAAAGGCCCGGAAGGGGAGGCAGATTTAGGACACCCCCCCTCCCATCCCTCCTCCCCCTCCTCCCCCTCCTCCCCCTCCTCCCCCTCCTCCCCCTCCTCTTTCTCCTCCTTCTTCCCCAAAGTGCCCAGGATGAAGCACCCGTTCAAAATAGGACTGTTTGCATACATAAAAAAACAAGCAACCACCACAATGCAGTTTTTTGTAAAAGCTCTCTACTTCCCTCACAAAACCTGGCATTATTAGAAACTGCTCTGTATTAACCAGGAAAACGGAGAGCTCTGGCAGGCAGGAATAGGTGGCTAGAAAGCCCTGCCCCAGAGCCTGGGAGACCTGGGTTCAGAATGATGCAGTGGAAAGAACTGTGGTTTTGGGGTCCAAGAATCTGAATTCCAAACTCATTCTAATGTGGAGTGCTTCTGTGACCTTTGGCAAGTCATTTAACTGAGCTGGGCCTCAGTTTCCTCATCTGTAAAATGATGAGGGTGAACACTTATTGTCTGTGTGGTCTTTGACAAGTCAGTCCCCTCTTAGTGCCTCAGTTTCCTCATCTGTAAAATGAAGAGGGTGGATTCGGCAACCTCTGTGATCCCTTTCAGTTCTATTGACTAGATGACTTCTGAGGCCCCTTCTGGTCCAAAACCTGTGACTCTGATACACCCTGTGTTACCCCAGTCCAGTCACTCAGCCTCTCAGTGTTGGCCAGCAGCACTTCTGAGGCCTAAACCAGATTAAAGTATAATTGGGACATATTTAACAAAATGAATGAAAATATGCTAAAATATGGATAACGTTACATTTTAAAATGAAGTCAGCCTGTGCCCTTCAGGGATGCTTCTGTACAAATTAGTGGCCCTGCCTCTGTTTGAACATGACGGAAATGATCTAGGCCAGCTCTTCTTAAACTGTGGGTCGAGACCCCACATAGGGTCTGAAGAAGGGGGGGAGTCTTGAGTGGAAAAAGTTTAAGAAGCCCTGATCTAGGCAAGTCTCTGTGGCTCTAAATTGGAGAGAAGGTGCCAATCTGCACTATAGAAGGCAGTTCTTCACCAGCAGCTCCCTGGGCCAACAAAGTCACAGATCTGCAACCCTCCTCCCACCCCCACCAAGAGCCTTAGAGTTTGTTGGAACCACAGAAATGGTTTGAACTCTTCATGGGGGTGGGGGTGGAGGCAGAAGAGGGTCCAGACCCATGATTTCACCAGCATGAGGAACTCTCAGTGTGAAAATTCCCTCCCTGAGGGAAATTGCCTCAGCAACTTCTCTGTAACTTAGTGGTAAAGAGAGTTGGGAGAGTGGGGAGAAGGGGAGGTACATAGACCATAGGGGTCAGGTAGAAGGTGATCTCATGGTTTTTCAACTCTGATGTCAGTCCCCTATCTCCTACCCCTCTCATTTTAAAGAGGGGTAACTGAGGCTCTGAGGGAACTTCTCCAAAGTCATATGGCTAGGAAGTAGGATTCCAATCCAGGGCTCTCAATCCCAATCCATTTGTTCCTGCGGTTGCACCACAACCACCTCCATGTGAAAAGAATGAATGGTGATTTCTGGTTTCTAAGTCTCTTCAGTAAGCTTTTGATTGAGTTATTTACAAGCCTGGGAAAATGTATTTAGAGGGGCCATTAGAGTATATCCAGAGTCACGAATTCCTTTGCACAGTGGGATGCTTTGAGAGGTCTACCACTTGGATTTGGATACATTCTAATTGCCAGGACCAAACAAGACTGTTCAAAAGTTGAGGCTGTGTTTCTGAGGCAAGATGTTCAGTCAACTTACCAGCTGTATTGTCTCCTCATCAAACTATTTTGATTGATATTTGGATAGGCGTGATGGTATCATATCAGATCAGTCCTAACCCTCCCCCCATCCAGGCCTCTCTCCTTCCCTAGGAGGAAAGCAGATACAAGAAGTGGAAGAGGCAGAAAAAAACAGAGCTTCATGAAGCTGTGCCAACTATGTAGCCATTGGGCAGATATCGAAACTACCTCAAAGGTACAGGAGTTTGTCATTGTCATTCACTGCTCTCCTAGACACCTAATTACTGGCCAAGGCATGGACACAGTCCTTTCATTGATGATCAGTTGACTAATCCAGGCCATTGCCTGGGGGGTAGCAGGGTGTTGTGGCATTTTGCCCATGGTTGATGCACACTTAGCAGGCATCAAAGTTGTTCTGAACTTCAGCCCTAGGGAAATCCTATTAATTGCCACCGGTCAGGAAGTCAGTTGGTATGAGTTTTGGGTGTCTCCTTGATGGCTCATGATACTTGGTTAGGACCATAGGATGACCTCAGTCATCCTATGTCTGTGTCTTGGCAGGGGTCACCATGCCTCTTGGCCTAGGGTCTGTTGGTCTGTGCATTTGTGAGCAAAGAATGTGCTCAGAACCTGCCAGCCTCAATCCTACTGGTCAGAGACAGTGATGAACCTGGTATGAGAGTCTGCTAATGGAATACATGTCTGATAACTTGTTTCTGAGACTACCTAATTTTCACAACATTACTAATGGGGAAATATATTTACATGATTGTACATGTATAATCTACATCAGATTGCTTGCTATCTTGGAGAGGAGAGATGAGACGGAAGGAGAGAGGAAGGGAGAAAAAATTTGAAGCTCAAAAATCTCAAAAAAAATGAATGTTGAAAAGGATCTTTACATATAATTGGAAAAAATAAAATACTGTTTACCAAAAAAAAAAAAACCCAAACCCCAAAAACCAATGATTTACAGCAGTTTTTCATATGATTATATATAACTTTGATTTCTTCTTCCAAAAACTGCCTGTTTATATCCTTTGCCCATTTATCAATTGGGGAATGATTCATATTCTCATAAATTTGACAAAGTTTTCTATATATTTGACATGAGGCCTTTATCTGAGAAACTCTATACATTTTCCTCCCAATTTTTCTGCTTTCCTTGTAATCTTGACTGTATTGGTTTTATTTGTACAACACCTTTTTTTTTTACATCAGCTGAAGTATAAATTCTATTCCAGCCCTTTATTTTTACTCTCTGTCTCTCATTTTAAAATGTTTCTTGTAAACAACATATTGTTAGGTTTGTGAATTTAAGGCTAATTTTTGATCCATTCTGCTTTCCGTTTTATGAGAGAGTTCATCCCATTCAGACTTAAAGTTATATTTACTAATTGTGTATTTCCCTCCATCCCACTTTTCTCACTGTTTATTCTTCTCTCTCTCTTCTTACTCTATTCCTTCTCAGAAGTCTGTTACTTCTGACCACTGCCTCCCTAATCTGCACACCCTTCTAAGAGTCCCTCCTTTATCTTATCCCCTTGCCCTATTTCTATGTAAATTGACTTTTATACCCTTCTAGATATATATGTTATTCCCTCTTTAATCCAGTTCTGATGAGATTAAGGTTCCAGCACTAAAAGCCCTCCACCCCTTCTTCCCTTCCATATTAACAGTTCTTCCATTCACATCTCTTTTGTATGAGATAATTAGCTCCTTTTAACTCTCCCTATCCAGTTTTATTTTCTAGAATCATCACATTATAATTAACCCAACCCCAATCCTTCTCTTTATATATACTCTTTCGTACTTTCCTACTAATAACATTCTCAAGAGTTAAAAATAACATGTTCCCATCTAAGCAGTACACAGTTTAACCTTATTAAATCCCTTATAATTAGTCTTTCATGTTTACCTTCTTAGGTTTCTTTTGATTCTTGCAGGTCAAATTTTCTGTTCAATTCTGGTCTTTTCCTCAAGAATAGCTGAAGTGCTTTCATTCATTAAATATCTCTTTTCCCTTGCAGTATTACACTCAGCTTTGCTAAGTAGTTTATTCTAGGTTTTAGACCCAGCTCTTTTGCTCTTCATAATATCATATCCCATGCCCTTCCATCTTTTAATGGAGAAACTGCTAAATCTTGTGTTACCCTGACTGGAACTCCATAGTATTTAAATTGTTTCTTTCTAGCTGCTTGTAATATTTTCTCCTTGACCTCTGAACTTTGAAATTTACCTATAATGTTCCTGTGGGTTTTAATTTGAGGATTTCTTTCAGGCAGTGATCAGTGGATATTTTTTTTCAATTTCAATTTTTTAAAACTTTAGTGTAATTTTCCTTAATAATTTCTTGAAGTGGGGCAGGTAAGTGGTGCTGGAGTCAGGAGGGCCTGAGTTCAAATCTGACCTCAGACACTTGACACACTAGCTATGTGACCTTGGGCAAGTCACTTAACCCCAATTGCCTTGCCTTCCCCCCTCCAAAAAAAATAATTTATTGAAGTATAGTATCTAGACTCTTCTTTTGATCATAACTTTCAGGTAGTCCAGTAATTCTTATATTGTCTTCCCTTGATCTGTTTTCCAGGTCAATTGTTTTTCTAAGGAGATATTTCAGATGCTCTTCTATTTTTTCATCCTTTTGATTTGTTTGTGTATGTGTGTGTATGTGTCTTATGAAATCATTAGCTTCCCCTTGTGCAATTCTAATTTTTAAGGAGTTGTTTTCTTTTGTAAATTTTTAGGCTTTTTTCCAGTTAGTTGACTTTTTTTTCATAATTTTTTTTATTTTCTTGCATTATTCTTATTTTTTTTCCTAATTTTCCCTCAACCTCTCTTATTAGATTTTTAAAGTCCTTTTTAAACTTTTGCAAGAACTCTTTTTAGGCTTTGGCTGTTTCACATTGTTCTTTGAAACTTTACAAATAGTTGCACCAGTGGAGGGCCCCCACAATCTTCCCCTGATCCAGTGCCCTGGGGCCAAACCTCTGGAAGCTGAGGTTGCCCCCCACATGACTGGCCCCCACATGGCTGTTCCCAGGTCTTGCTGTTTGTTCTTTTGGAGAAATCTGTACTTCTGTTAAGTCAGACCAACTCTGACCTGGAGAGGACAGAGCTTTCCTAACGTCCACCCAAGTTCTCTCAGGCTCCATTGCTTTTCATATTTAAAAAAGTACGCAATGAATCTCAAATGTTATTTGCAAAACTGTTCTGTTTATCTGTGCATTCTCTTAGATGTTCTTCTGTTCTATTGCTAACTCTATCCCCCTCCTACTCCCAATAAAAAACTGAGAGGAAAAGAGGAAAAATTCTTTGTAACAAATAAGCATAGTCAATTTGAATTCAGGCCTTCTTGACTCCACTGCTGTGCCTGGAGTCAGGAATACCTGAGTTCAGATGTGGCCTCAGCCATTTACTAACTGTGTGACCCTGGGAAAATCACTTAACCCTGTTTCCCTCAGTTTCCTCATCTGTAAAATGAACTGGAGAAGGAAATGGCAAACCACTCCAATATATTTGCCCCTAAAAAACACAAAACCAAATGGGGTAAAGAAGAGTCAGAAGACTGAAACCACTGAACAACAACAAAAGAATTTGTATAAAAGGAAGGAGTTATCTTAGAGCAAGATAGAGATTCTAAGGGTCTGGAATTGGAACTGTTAGAGCAGCAGTTCTCAACCTGTGGGTTGTGACCTCTTTGGGGGTCAAACGACCTTTTCACAGGGGTCACAGGGGTTGCCTAAGACCATTGGAAAACACATATTTCCTATGGTCTTGGGAACCGAGACACGGCTTCTCCATCTGTCTCTAAGCAGGTCTGCCCACATGCAGATAGGCCCACATACGAATATTAAAGGGTCCCAGCATTAGTAAGGTTGAGAACCACTATGTTAGAGGAAGCATGGTGTTTGTTCCAGCACACACTGAGATGTAAAGGCAGGGCTGAGCTGGGGTAGAAAAGGAAGATATTGAGGAGAGTCTTTCGACTCAACAGAAATCTCAGAACAAAAGATCCAAGCAAAGGAAGTTCAAAGAAAAGGTCAGCTCTTTCCCCATTTCTACTCCCGGGGCCTGTAGTATATGCACAGACACTATAATATAATCTGCTGTTTTATTACCCAAACACTTCCAGTAAACTGAATTTTGTCTCTACCTCCAATGGGCCATGGGTTAAGTAGAGACAGATATAAATATAAAATTAGGCAGAGAGATTAACTTCTGCCTAAATATTAGGAATTTTCCTAACTAGGGGCTCAGCAATGGTGATTGAAGTGCTAACTATTCCTCTAGAATTAAGCCCCTAAAGCCAAAGAGGAAGGAGCCACGTGGACCTTAGGGGCCATTATATTGTCCCTAAGCTTAAATGAGCTAATTAGTATAACAGTGTTACAAGTTGGGAATCTTGTCAGGGCTAATTTAGCTTTCTTGCTTGCCTTTTTTTTTCTGTTTTGGGAGTTTAAATACTGTGCTAAATTTTTATTTCTTTTGTCTTTGGCTTCCTTTTAAGCAAAATTGACTGAATTGTTGTTCAAGCATTGTAATTTAAGCAGTATTCATTTTAAGCATTTTTATGATAAGAATCTTAGTTCTCATCGATGCCTAAGAGAATACCAGTTGTTTTATAATTGGCATAATCTGCTGGGAGCTGTGGTTGACAGTGTGATAGATAGGTGGATAGACAGGGTGTTTATTGAGTCCTTACTTTGAACTAGGTCTATGCTAAGTACTGAAGATATCTATAAAGGCAAACAGGGGAGTCCCTGTCCTCAAAAAGCTTACATTCTAATGGAAAAAGACAACACATAAAAGGGTGCTGTAGGCGTAAGAGAAGAAGGGTACCCACATGGAAGCATGGTGGCAAGGTAATAGGAAGTGTTGTGATTGCCTGGTTCCCACCTAGTTAAGGCAAAAAATTGACCTCCCAGAGCTGAGAGGAGCCAGGAGTGAAGTCCCAGTTTCTGATGAAGTAGAGATGGTCGGAGAATTAATAATGAATTATTGCCATGGCAGGGAAATTGTATATTACCGTTTCTAATTTGCACTGTTGGAATTCATTTAATTGCTTGATAATTATAATATTGCTTTTTGGTGGTAGGGTAAATACTGACATCATGTAACATCATTGTGAGGATAAGGATACGGTATTTGAAAAATATTGTCAACTTGTGAAGGTTAATATTTATAAGGAGAGGGCTGTTAGGTAGCACAATAGATAGAGGGCAGGGTCTGGAGTCAGGAAGACTCCTCTTCCTGAGTTCAAATCCATCCTCAAACACTAGCTGTGGCTGAGCAAGTCACTTAACCCTGGTTGGCCTCAGTATCCTTATCTGTAAAATGAGCTCAAGAAGGAAATGGCAAACCACCCTAGGATCTTTGCCAAGAACATCCAAAATGGGATCATGGAGAGTTGAACACGGCTAAAAAGAGTGAACAACAGTTCATAAGGGACTATTGATTTGTGCAATGGAACTTTTTTTGAGGGCAATTGGGGTTAAGTGACTTGCCCAAGGTCACATGACTAGTAAGTCTTAAGTGTCTGAGGCTGGATTTGAACTCAGGTCCTCCTGACTTCAGGGTTGGTGCTCTATTCACTGCGCCACCTAGCCACCCCTGGAACTTGTTTAATGAGGAGAATGTATAAACTTTGGAAAGATCACAGAGAACTAGTGGACTGTAAAAAAAAGTGTTGGGAGGGGAGATCAGGAGCATCCACTTAGGATATGCTCTTTGAAATAACAAAGTCATTTGAATTTTTTAAATTCTTGGGAAAAAAACAACAGGTAAGCCATATAATACTTGGAAGCTGGTTCATACATAGTCTTCCATTTAAGGGGAAGACATTAGAGAATACACTTGCAGAGTTAATGAATGGACATGATAACTCTGCCCAGCAACTGATGATGAAAATAGAGTTGGAATTTCACCCTATAAAGAACAGTGCTGTAAGACTTTTCCTGGAAAAATGCTTGAGTGACGCTGAGTCTGCCCCCTATAGTCTGCCCCCAATGATGCTTCCTGTACCACTTGCCTAGATGTCCAAGGAGGTCAATTTCCCCAACTCAAATAGCAGCATGAATTCAGGGAGAAGATCCAAAGACAGAGCCATCTCACCAGTGTGACAAATGGTGGCCAGTTCTCCTGAGAAACTTTCCCTGGAGACAGATTATATAACGTACCCATTACAAACAACAAAGATAAACCCAATCTAGGAACATTTTCCAGGAAGTTGCTTCGCCTCTCTGAGGAAGATGACTAGGCTAGAAAGTTAACAAAAGTGTTTACAGTACTGGCCAGCCTCTGACAGTGACATGATTAAGAGAAAGTCTTAAGGACCCTGTCTTTGGGTACATGAGGAGATGAAACCTTGGACACACATACTTTAGAATGCATACCTAAACATGAATTGTTTTACACCTCTGGCCAAACAGTAGCAATGGCATTGATTAAGTGGGGGGGGGGGGTGTAGGGGAAAACATCTTCTACCCCAGTTCCTATTCTGGGTTGACAAGCCCTTTTCCAGATTTGTTGTGAGAAAGGTGGGTACCCAGAGGCATGCTGGAACCAACTCAAACCGGCTGGAGTGCTGAATTATTAAATTTTCAGTGTGAACATTTACACCTCAGAAATCGAACTACAAATCAGGGCTTGATTTATTGTTTCGGTGATTGTCTAGGCTTAAGAGAGTGTTAGTAATGCAAATTAAACTAAAAAAAAGGTGTCTGCAATACTTTTTCCCCCCTAGAGAGAGTTGTTAAACATTTACCAGCATAGCCCAGTACTCGGTGAGGACATAGGCTTGGCCAAGAAGACCTATGTAATCCAGAGCTATGGGCTGCCCTGACCTAGAAGGGTCTATAAAGACTATTTTGGCACTGAAACAAATCATCTGTGGCAAAATGATAGATCATTTGAGTATGTAAATGACTACTCAAGAAATGTCTGACTTGACAAATACCGGCCTAGGGACCTTTAATTGCCCTTCCACTCTATTGGTTTTATTGTTCTTGTTGTCGTTGTGTTTCGTTTTGTTTTTGCTTTTCGGAGGGGGGAAGGCAGGGCAATTGGGGTTAAGTGACTGGCCCAAGGTCACACGGCTAGTAAGTGTTAAGTGTTTGAAGTCATATTTGAACCCAGGTCCTACTGACTGCAGGGCTGATGCTCTATTCACTGCCCCACCTAGCCACCCCTCTTCCAGTCTATTTAAGATGCTAATAGAATACTGCAAATAACAACCTGGGACTAGATACTTTACACAGTGGCCACCCACACAGTTTGTACAGAAGCATGTCAAGGCGATGCAGTGAACAGCATGAGAGCCCCGGCCTTTCAACCTTTGACATAGATTCATAGACATTTGAATGGGAGGATGCCCAAGTACCAGAGAAGAGAAGTAGTGGTTCAACATGAGCTTAGCAATTAAAATGAATTCCCTCAGTGTATGAGTGGGATGTGGCATGTGTTTAAAGAGAAACTCTTAAGGTCCAACTCACTGACTCCTGGCCATTCCAGGAGAGGGTAGATGGATGTGATGAATGACTTTAGTGAACATGTGAAGAACATGTTAGTGAATAGCATCTCCACAGATGGGGTGGTGACCCCATTGGTACCCTATATGATGCCCATAGGGGTAGTACTGAAGAGGAATGTAAAGATACATACGCATGTATATATACATATATATACATGTTTATATATATGTATATTGGCTACTGTACCATGAACAAAAGAACCAAAATAGAACAACTTGCTATTCCAAGAGTTCAAGTTGCCAAGAAAACCCCAAATGGAGTCATTGAGAGTTGGACATGACTGAAAAATGACTCAACAAAGATAGCACAGTAGATAAAACACTGAGTCTGGAGTCAAGAACTGAGTTCAGTCAGCCATGGACACTTCCTAGGTGTGTCACCCTGGGCAAGTCGATTCACCTCTGCCTCAGTTTCTTAAATTGTAATGGGAATAATAATAGTACCTACTCCCAGCATTGTTGTGAGGATCAAATGGCACATAGTAGGTAGGGGCTTAATAAATTATTCCTCTTCCTTCCTAGGAGGCAACCAGTGGCTTTCTGTATTGGATTTACTTACTGGTTAGTACAAATCCCTGAGGCAGAGGAAGACAAGGAGACAGCTTTCATCTGCCCTTGGATTTTTATCAGTTTGAGCAAAGACCCTTAGGGCATCTCAGGGGATTCTTCTATTTTCCAAAGATTGATAGAAAAAAAATGGTTGAAGACATGAACTGCCTGTAAGTGTTGGTATGCTTTGATGATAGCATTGTCTTTGGGAAGTCCTTGAAAGAAACACGAAGAAAGACTAACAGAAGTACTGGATTGGCTAGAAGAAAATAATTTATAACTTCACATCGGCAAGAGCCACTTTTGTAGAGCCTCTGTGAATTATTTGGATCTCTTCTTTTAAAAATGTTTTTACTCTGAACTGAAACATGAAAAAAGAGCATTTTCAAGTATACAGTAAAACAAAAAGGGGGGCGACTATAGGTGGCACAATGAATAGAGCACCAGCCCTGCAGTTAGGAAGACCTGAGTTCAAATCCGACCTTAGACACATTATACGCGCTAGCTGTGTGACCTTGGGCAAGTCACTTAACCCCTATTGCCCTGCCTTTCCCCCCCCTCCAAAAAAATAAAATAAAACAAAAAACAAAAAGATTCTGCAAGAAACTGAATATCCATTCCATATCATGTTTTCTTCTAAAAAGCACATGATAAATTCTATACATTACTTCAAAATGCCTTTGTCTATTTCCTTCTAAACTTTCCTTTCTTCTTTTCCGTAATTGTATTTTTCATTATTTTATTTTTCAGTTAACAAAAATTTATATTCTCTCCCCGTAACCCCCAATTTAAAAGAAAAAAAATCCTTTGTAATAAATATGCATTAAGAGGGGTGGCTAAGTGGTGCAGTGAAATAGAGCACCAGCCCTGAAATCAGGAGGACCTGAGTTCAACTCTTACCTCATACACTTGACACACACTCACTAGCCATGTGACCTTGGGCAAGTCACTTAACCCCAATTGCCCCTCCCCCCCAAAAAGACTAAATATGCATAAGAAAGCAAAACAAATGTCCTCATTGTATCCAAACATTTATGGCTAATTCTGCATCTTGAATTTATCACTTTTCTTTCAGAAGGCACATAATCATTAGTCCATTGGAATTACAGTTGGTAATTGGATTGTTCATAGTCTTTAAACAATGTCTTTACAAAGTTATTACTATAGAAATTATTTTTCTAATTTGTCTCCTTTTTTTAATCATCTTTGCCAATCTGATGGGTGTGAGGTGAAGCTTCAGAGTTGCTTAAATTTCCATTTCTCTAATTTTCTACTGACTTTAATGATATAGATTTTTCTCAAACTTTAGTGATTTGGGGGCATTTTTAAAAATATGACTTTTAATAGTTTACATATCTGCCTTGATACCTGTTCATATAGTTTGATAATTTACAAATTGACAATGGCTCCAATTCTTATAAAGTTGAATCAATTCTTCACATATCTTGGAAATGAGACCTTTAACCAAGAAACTTGCTGCAAAAATATTTTCCCAGTTAACTGTTCCCTTTCTAATTTTAACTATATTGGTTTTCTTTGTGTAAAAACTCATTATTATACGATCAAAATTGTCCATTTTATCATTTGTGATATTCTCTACCCCTTGTTTGGTCTTGAACTCTTCACCTATCCATGAATCTGAAAGGATTTTCCCCACTTGTTCCTCTGATTTATTTTTGATGTGATCTTTTATATCCAAGTCATGTATATGTTTGGAGCTTATACTGCTATATGGTGTGATGTGTTTGTTGCTCTTGTTGAGTTATTTTTTCAGTCCTGTCCAACTCTTTGTGACCCCATTTGGGGTTTTCTTGAAGAAAATACTGGAGTGGTTTCCCATTTCCCCCTCCAGCTCATTTTACAAATGAGTAGTTGAGGCAAACAGGGTTAAGTGACTTGCCTAGGGCCACACAGCTAGTCTGAGGCTGGATTTGAACTTGAGAAGATGAGTCTTCCTCATTCAAGGCTAGACACTCTGTCTACTTCATCATCTAGCTGCCCTTGTGAGGTCTTAATCTCAGCCTAGACTGCTTTCCAGGTTCTCCAACAGTTTTTGTCAAGTAGTGAGTTCTTAACCCCAGTAGCTAGAATATTCAGGTTTATCGCACAGTAGGCTACTGTGTTCATCTGCTTCCATATGTTATACACCTAATATGTTTCATGGATGGACCTATTTTTAATGAGAATAAGATTATTTTGATTATTACTATTTTGTAGTATAGTTTGAGATCTAATACTGCTAGGCCCCCTTCCTACATTTAAAAAAATCATTTCACTTGAGATTCTTTACCTTTTGTTTCTCCAGATGAATTTCATTATTATTGCTTCTAATTCTAAAATAATCTTTTGGTAAATTGATTGGTATGACACTTAACAGATAGATTACATTTGGTAGTATCGGTTTTTTTATTATTGGCCCAGACTTCATATAAACAATTAAGATTTCTCTATTTATTTAGGTCGATTTCCATAAAGAACGTCTTGTAGTCGTAGTCATAGAGTTTATCTATGTATCTTCATAGGTGGACTGCCAGTTATTTTATATATTCTGTAGTTATTATAAATAGAATTTTTCATTTCCTGCTGAATTTTATTAGTAGTATACAGAAATGCTGATTATTTATGTGGATTTCTTTTTTATCCTGCAAATGTGATGAAGTTTTATTGTTTCAGTTATTTTTAGTTGATTCTCTGGGGAGCTTTAAACAAACCATCATATTAAATGCAAAAGCAATAGTTTTGTTTCCTCTTTGCTGGCGCTTATTTACTTGATTTCTTTTTCTTGTCTTATTCCTATAGCTGACATTACTTGCATTATTTCAAATAGTAGGGTTGATAATATACAGCCTTGCTTACCTCTTTTATTATTAGAAAAGCCTCAGTTTATCCCCACTACATATTATTCTAACTCTTGGACTGAAGTAGATAATACTTACCATACTATGAAAAGGTTCATTTACATTTATTCCTAAGTTGTTTTTTTAAAGAGAAATAAAATTTTTATTTCAATAAAATAAATAATAATATAATAAAATAAAGATTCTTTATAAGTTGCTATAATCATTTGATTTTGTTGTCTTTGTTATTTTTTTTTTTTGCTTTTTGGAGGGCAGTTGGGGTTAAGTGACTTGCCCAAGGTCACACGGCTAGTTTTTGTGTTAAGTGTCTGAGGCTGGATTTGAACTCAGGTCCTCCTGACTCCAGGGCCAGTGCTCTATTCACTGTGCCACCTAGCTGCCCCTGTCTTTGTTATTAATATGGTCTGTTTATAGTTTCCTAATATTGAATTAACCCTGTATTTCTGGCATAAACTGAGCAGGCCATAGTTTAGTATTTTGTTTATGTACTGCTGTAGCTCCTTTGCTAATGTTTTCTTGGTTTGTTTTTTTTTTTGCTTTTTGTGGGGGAGGGCAATTGGGGTTAAGTGACTTACCCAAAGTCACATGGCTACTAAGTGTTAAGTATCTGAGGCCAGATTTGAACTCAGGTCCTCCTGACTCCAGGGACGGTGCTCTATTCACTGTGCCACCTAGCCACCCCAACTAACATTTTCTTTAAAGTACTTGTATCAATGTTTATTACAGATATTGTTCTGTAGTTTTCTTTTGACTTTCATTGGCTTAGATATCAAGACCATATTTGTATCATAGAGAGGATTTGGTAGCATCCCTTTTCCTATTTTTGCAAGCCTTTTATATAATATAGGAATAAATTGTTCTTTGAACGTTTGATAGAATTAATTTGCAAATCCATCTAGTCCTGGGTTATTTTTCCCCTTGTGGGAGCTTTATGGTCTGTTCAATTTCCTTTTCTGAGATTGCTAGTTATATTATCTATTTCCCCTTCTGTTAATTTTAGTATTTTATATCTTTGTAAATATTCATCCATTTCATTTAAGTTGTCAGTTTTATTGGCACATAGTGGACAAAATAATTTCTAATAATTTCCTTTATTTCTTTTTTATTTTTTGTGGCTTTCCTTTTTTCATCTTTGATACTGATATTTTGGTTTCCTCTTTTTAAAGTATCTGATTAGCTAAAGGTTTATCTATTTTTTAGGTTCTTTTTTAAAAATCTCCTGATTTTATTTATTAATCCAATAGGATTTTTTTTTCATTTTTAGTTTTGTTAATCCCTTCTTTGATTTTAAGAAATTCTATTTTGCTGTTTACTTGGTTTAAATTTGTTGGTTTCCATGGAATTTTTAACAGTTGAATTCCTAATTCATTGATCTATTCCTTCTTTTTTATTGATGAAAGTATTTAGAGATATAAACTCTCCCTTAAGAACTACTTTGACTGTACCCCAAGGTTTTTTATGTTTTGTCTCATTGTTGTTTTAATCTTTAATGAAATTATTTATTATTTCTAAGATTTGTTTTTGAGCTATCAATTTTTTTAGAATTAATCTATTTAGTCTCCAATTACTTTTTTATCCTTTCATTAGCCTTTTATTGAATATAATTTTCATGGCATTATGGTCATTAAGGATGTGTTTAACATTTCTGCTTTTCTGCACTTGCTTGTGAAATTTTTATGCCCTAAATGGCAACTTGCATAAAGATGCTGTGCACAGCTCAAAAATGTAAATACTCCTTTCTATTCTCATTTAATTATTGTCAGGAAAACTATTGGCAAAAATTTCATTCAGGTCTTTAACTTCTTTCTCATTTATTTTTTTACTAGCTTTGTCTAGGTCTGAAAGGAATACGCTGAGGCCCCCAACTATTGTGTTTTACTGTATATTTCTCCCTGTAACTCAGCTTTTAAGTATTTACATGCTATGATTGTTTATGAAACCTTTATACATAATGAAGTTTCTGTTTATCTCTTTTTAATGAACTCTGGTTTTGCTGTTGCTTTGTCTGAGATCACAATTGCTTCTTCATTTAAAATTTCATTTGATGCATAAAAAAACAGACTTTACTGTTGTCCACTATTTTAACGCTAGGTGAATCTTTATTTTAGGTGTTTCTTGTAAGTAGCATGTTGTTGGAATCTGTTTTCTAATCCATTCTGCTATTGTCTTGTGTCACATTTTCTGGGTGAATTCTTCCCATTCTCTCATGTTCAGTTATTATCATTAACCATTTATTTCCAAATATCCTTTTCTTTTAATACTTTTTCCCTCTCTTTGTCCTTGGTCTCCTATTTACAAAGAAGAAGGTAGTAAGAGAGGAGTATGCTCAGGATCATGATTGATTGTAATCTGCTTCTAATCCTCTGTGCCTCTTCTCTTTTACTTACCCTAGACTAAACTTACAAGTTTTTGCTCTTTTCTTCATTTTAAACCCCCTTTCACAATCCCTACCAGAATTGACTTTTTATTTTACTCTGTACACCCTACTGCTTCCTTATTGAGTTGAAAATATTTCTACACCAAAACACTTTGTGTGTGTGTGTGTTCTACCTCCCCCACTTTAATTTGAATGAAAGTGAAGTTTGGGGGGTGCTCCCTATCCTTTCCCCCTTGTTAGTATAGACTTCTATTTGGAGCATCCCAAATATGTGAGAGAATAAATTCTCATACATTTCCTCCTCCCATCTTCCTTAGTATATTCCTTTCCCTTCTTTCTTTCTTTCTTTCTTTCTTTCTTTCTTTCTTTCTTTCTTTCTTTCTTCCTTCCTTCCTTCCTTCCTTCCTTCCTTCCTTCCTTCCTTCCTTTCTTTCTTTCTTTCTTTCTTTCTTTCTTTCTTTCTTTCTTTCTTTCTTTCTTTCTTTCTTTCTTTCTTTCTTTCTTTCTATCAGAATGTAACAAAATCACTCCTGTGCTCTCTTTTCTATTTAACTCCCTCTATAATTCTTGACCACATTAGAATCTCTAGGGGAAAATGTGTATCTACTCATATATAAGAAGAAGCCATCTTAGAATTGAAGGGTAGAGTTGTTATTTTTTCCAGATGATTTTTTTTCCTGCTAGAGTAGGAATTTAAATCTTCTGGATCAAAAGAAATGTTAATTACCAGATTTGATTATGAACTGTGACACCCAGACCTTTCCTAAGACTCTTTACACAGCCCTGTTGAAGGCATTCAAAAAACTTAATGTAAAACCTCTCTGTGGCAATAAAGAGCTATCCAGGATTTAGGGCCATAGATTTTGCCAAACGCAGTCCAATATATTGGCTGAGGATTGCAAATATTAAAATGGGGGTGGGGAACGAATATATGATTGGTTCTAATAGCTTTGGGTAGTTTTTGTTTATGATTATCCCAACTACTAAGTAATAATTATAGTACCTTAGGTAGTAAAAAAAACACTTCTTTGAATAGGGGCTGCCTGTGAACCTACTTAAGTCAATCAAAGTCATTGTCAGAAAGGCCTGATCACTTCTTAGGGAATCTGAATAAAAGGAAGGAACAAATCTCAGAACCAGATATATATTCTGAGGGTCTAGAAGCAGTAAGGGTGGAACAAGCATGGAGTCCCAATACATTTCTCAAGAGCAAAGGTTGAACTGAGCTGTGGCAAAGAAGGAAAATTATCAAGGAGGAATCATAGAGCCCTGTAGGAATCTTGGAGTATACATGGGCTGAGGGACATCCTGGGAAAAGGTCAGCTCCTTAGCCAACTTCCCCTCTCAATGCTTTTCTCTCTACAGAAATTATAATATAATATGCTGGTTCATTACCCAAGCATTTCCAGCAAACTGATTTTTTGCTTCAACTGCAAAAAGACCAAGGGCTATCCAGAGATAGATATAAATGTAAAGAAAGAAAGTCCAAATCTCTACCTAAATGTTAATAGTTTTTCTAACTGGAGGCTCAGAGAGACTGATTGAATTCAAACTTCTTGCTTAAAATGAATTCCCTAAAGTCAAAGATGAGGGAACCATGTGGACCTTAATATAAAGCCATTATATTTGATCTAGGCTTAAATGAGCTAATTAGCATAATATAACAGCATCCTCCAATTGATGATCACTTCCTAAGATTCAGATTCTTTTCTTTTCTCCATCCTTCCTTCCTTCCTTTCTTCCTTCCTTCCCTCCTTCCCTCCTTCCTTCCTTCCCTCCTTCCTTCCTTCCTTCCTTCCTCCATCCCTCCCCTCCTTCCTTCCTTCCTTCCTTCCTCCCCTCCTTCCTTCCTTCCTTCCTTCCTTCCTTTCTTCTTTCCTTCCTTCCCTCCCTCCTTCCTTCCTTCTTTCCTTCCTTTCTTCTTTCCTTCCTTCCCTCCCTCCTTCCTTCCTTCTTTCCTTCCTTCCTTCTTTCCTTTCTTCCTTCCTTCCTTCTTTCCTTCGTTC
>CM053602.1:36991174-37016894 GCA_028646575.1 Pseudocheirus occidentalis
TTATAAACACTGGCCTTCTCCCAAGTCAACATGGTTCAGGGGAGTGTCTCAGCCAATGCTTCCACATCAACAGGGAAATTCACACCTTTTCACCAATGGACAGAGTTCTATACTTAACACTAGGTTACTAGGATCTACTTAACATCTGATCAAACAAATTAATTACCATTACAGGAGACTGAGAAGGAGCAGTCACGAGGTAGGAGGAGAACAAGGATAAATTAATGAGAACTTAGAGAGAAGAGAATATCAAGGAGAAGAGGGTGATTGATGGCATCAAAGGCTACAGAGAGGTCATAAAGGATGAGGATTGAGAAAAGGCCATTGGATTTGGTAATCTAGAGATCACCAGTAACTTTGATAGCACTTTCAGTTGAATGATGATGTCAGATGCCAAACTGTAGAGTGTTAAAAAGAGAATGAGAAGAAAGGAAGTGTAGCCATGTGTAGATAGACTTCTCAAGCGATTGGCTCACAAAAGGGAGGAAAGATATGGAATGATAGCTAGCAGGGATGAATGGATCAAGTGATTTTTTTTTTGAGAATGGGAGAGACACAGACATATACAGTAGAAAAGTAGCCAATAGACAAGAAGAAATTGAAGAAAAGTGAGAGAGTGGGGATGATGGAAAGGACAATCTGCTAGAGAAGACAGGATGAAATGGGATCACTTGTGCATGTAGAGGGGTCAGGCTTGGTAAGGAGAATTTTCCCTGGCTGTCCCCTATCTCCTCCTACCTTCCCTGGCTCCCTTTTTAAGTCTCAGCTAAAATTCCACCTTCTGCAAAAAACCCTTCCCAGTTCTCCTTAATTTTAGTGCCTTCCCTCAGAGATTATCTCCTGTGCATGGCTTGTTTGTACACAGTTGTTTCCATGTGTTCTCCACCCTAAGAGTGGGAGCTCCTTGAAGACCAAGACTGTCTTTTGCCTTTCTTTGTATCACCAGCACTTAGCACAGTGCCGGGTACATAGTAGGGGCTTACTCAATACTACTTCACTGAATGACTTTCCTATCCATGTGAGACAGGGCTAAAGGTCGAGATAGTGGCAGAAGGCATTTATTTGAGTGATGTGAGATGGGGAGGAGGGGAGAAGAGGGAGCTCATGGTAAATGGCCTCAATTTTTTTCAGTGAAATAGGAGGCAAGATTCTCAGCTGGAGGAGGAGGGGGAGCCATGGGAGGTTTGAGGAGTGATGCAAAGGTTTGGAAAACCCTGTGGTAATATAGTGAGTCAATTAGAAAGGCGTGAAAGGATTGCCTTGTTGCCATGAGGGCCCAGATGAGATTATATAAACATAAATCTGTAGTGGAGCCTGTTAACATGGGTTGGTTATTTTCTCCAGCTCTGTTCAAAAGCACATTAGTAAGAGCAAAACAGCAGATAGTAGGAGAGATCCAAGGCCAAGGTCTGGCAGGGCAAGACCAACAATAATATAAAGAGGCAAGCACTTTGAGAAGAGGATGGTATAGAGTGGAACTGGTTCACCAAGGTATCAAGATGGGGAAGACTTCATGAATCATGGCCTGAGAAAGAACAGTGGGGTGGAGGGATTGCAAGTCATGTAAAGGATCAAGAACAGAGTTTGGGGTTGACAGGCAGAGGGACAGGAAGAATGGCAAAAGATGATTAATTTGAATGCTAATTATTCGCTAAAGAATTGAGAGTAGCACAAAGGTTTGAAGTTCATGTTTGTTAGTTGTCTGTTTCAGCATAATGTAGTTTCCTTGTTTATTTCTATTTATGTTGTGAATTTTTGTTTGTGCTTTGTCTGATACCATGATTGCAACTGTTGCCTTTTTTTAGATTTACATGATGCATGAGAAATTTTGCTTCAGCCCCTCATTTTGATTCTGTGTATGTCTTTGATTTTTAGATGTGTTTCTTGTAAGCAACAAACTATGTGTTTGGGGGGTTCTTTTCTGATTTGTCACTGTCATTTTTATTGAATTAATCTATTTACATTTAAAGTCATGAGAGTTGGACTTATATTTTCCTTCATCTCTTTTGCATATTGGTTTTTTTCCCCTGGATTAGGACTTTTTTGTTCCCTCTTTAAAGACAGTACTTTGTCTTCTTAGTTATTTTTGCTCAGCGTACCTTAAGGCAACTATTTTTCACAGACTGCTTCCCCTCAGAAAGTCATTCAATCAGGTAGTATTGAGTAAGCCCCTACTATGTACCCAGCACTGTGCTAAGTGCTGGTGATACAAAGAAAGGCAAAAGACAGTCCTGGCCCTCAAGAAGCTCCCACTATTAGGGAGGAGAACACATGGAAGCAACTGTATACAAACAAGCCATGCACAGGAGATAATCTCTGAGGGAAGGCACTAAAATTAAAGAGAACTGGGAAGGGTTTTTTGCAGAAGGTTGGGTTTTAGGTGAGACTTAAAGGGAGCCAGGGAAGGTAGGAAGAGGAGATGGGGGACAGCCAGGGAAAATTAATGGAGTGTCATGATCAAGAAACAGGAAGGAGGCCAGATTACAGAGAATGGAGAGGGGAGTTAAGTGTAAAAAGATTGTAAAGGTAGAAAGGGGACAGGTTATGAAGGACTTGAAAAGCCAAATGGAGGATTTTCTGTTGGGTACTGTAAGTAACAGAAAGCCACTGGAGTTAATTGAATGAAGGGGTGACTTAGTCAGACCTTCGTTTTAGGAAGATCATTTTGACAGCTCAGTGGAGCACGGCCTGGAGTGCAGAAACACTGAAGACTGGGAGACCAATCAGTGGGCTAGTTCTGTACCCCAGTGTGAGATGATTAGGCCCTGGCCTAGACAGAGGAGAGAAGAGGCATATGGGAGAGCTGTTGCCAAGGTAAAATACACAGGCCTTGTCGACAGATTGGATGTGAGTCGGGGTAGGGGCAGTGAAAGAGGGGGAAGAATTAAGGGTAACAGCATGTAGGTTAGGAGCCTGGGTGACTGGGAAAGTGATGCTCCTTTTAATAGTAATAGGAAAGTTAGGAAGAGGAAGGGTTTGGAAAGAAAGATAATGAGGGCAGTTTTATACTTGCTGAATTTATGTTGTCTTCAGTACATTCAGCAAACACCCTTCTCAGCCATTTGCCATTATATTCTTGACTTTTGGAGTTTTACCTCATCTGTTCTGTTTTCATTCTTCCTTTTATCTAATTATCTCATTCTTCTGCTTCTTTTTCTCCCACTTAAATAGTTCAGTAAAATCCCCCTTCTCTTCTCCCCTCACATTCCTTTATTTCTTAGGGATTTTTTTTCCTTTTTCTGAGCCTTTTTTTTCTAAAAGGGATGTCATTACCTTATTCTCTTCCCCTTCTGTTTATTCTAAACTTTTATCCATTGATTCATGATCTTTATACTTATTTCTTATCTTTAGTCTTTTTGTTCCTCATGAAATCAAAGCCTCTAAAATGCCAATTTTGAATTCTTCTGTGCAGCTTCTATGGTATTGCTTTGTAGATTTTGCCCTGTCCTTCCTTGTCCTATTGTATTTCTATCTTAGAAATATCAGTGCTATAAGAAATGATGAGCAGGTAGACTTCAGAAAAACCTGGAAAGACTTATATGAACTGATGCTGAGTGAATGAGGCAGAACCAGGAGAGCATTGTACAGTTACAGCTACAGTGTGCCAGGACTAACTTTGATAGACTTAGCTCTTCTTAGCAATGCAAGGTTCTAAGACAGTGGTTCTCAACCTGTGGGCCACAACCCCTTTGTGGGTTGAACAACCCTTTCACAGGGGTTGCCTAAGACCATCAGAAAACACATACTTCTGATGGTCTTAGGAACCAAGACACCTCTATCCGTCTCCAGGACGGTCTGCTCCCATGTGGATACACCAATATACAAGTATTAAAGGGTTGTGGCATTAGGAAGGTTGAGAACTACTGCCTAAGACAACTCCAAAAGGTTCATGATGGAAAATGCTATCCACATCCAGAGAAAGAATTACAGGGTCTGAATGCAGATCAAAGAATACTATTTGCTCTCTCTTTTTTGTTTTGTTTTGTTTAGTTTAGTTTTTTCTTTCTCATGGTTCAATCCATTGGTTCTAATTCTTCTTTACATCATGACTAATGTGAAAATATGTTTAATATGAATGTATAAGTAGAGCCTATATCAGATTGCATGCCACCTTGGGGGGAGGGGAGGGATGGGGAGAAAATTTAAAACTCAAAAGCTTGTGGAACTGAATGTTAAAAACTAAAAATAAATAATTTAAAAAGATGCATCAATTCTTTTTTTAATAAATTAATTTATTTAATATTCTGTGTTCTTTCTTTCCCCTTTGTTGTTTACCATTGACTTGATTAGGGTACATCCTACTTTTCCCTCTGTCTTCTTCTTCCTCCCTTCTCTCTTATGCACCCTCTCATTCTTCAGTTTAGTCCCTTTTCTCAGAATAAGTTCACCTGTAGACCTGGTGTTGTGAGGTTTGGTCAATGGGCAAGGATGGGGAACCTGTGGCCTTCTAGGCCCTTGTGTACGGCCCTTTGACTGAGTCCAAGTTTTACAGAACAAATCCTCTTATTGAAGGCATTTGTTCTATGAAGTTTGGATTCAGTCAAAGGGATGCACTTTAGGATCTAGAGGATCACATGTGGCCTCAAGACCCCAGGTTCCTCACCCCTGGTCCATGGTGTTTCTTCCAGGAAGAACAGTCCTGTTCTTCCACCATCATTTCTCTTTAAGTTCTGCTTTCATTTTGATCTCCTTATATATGTTTAGAAAGAAATCTTTTCATTGTCCCTCTTGTTGTTTGGATGTTGTTATTGTTTTTAACCCCATAGTTGTCTTTCCCTTTCTAGTTTTTCCCCTTTTTTCTGGGGGTGATTGATTTTGTTATTTGGGCTTTCCTTGATAGCTGTATTTTATTTACCCTTCTCGTGTTTCTGTCTGTTGGAGTATTTGCAAAGCATAAAATCTGCTTGAGAATATTTACAACCTTAACTTTGGAGGTCAGATCTTGAGTTGGTGTTTATAAGAAGGAAGGAAAAAGTAAGAATTCATGATTGGGCTCTGGATGAAGGAAATGGAAGAGGGGTAGCGCAGAAGGGTAGAATCAGACTACACCACTCAAAGAGGAGACATAAGAAAGAAAGGGAAGAAAAATATACGAGAATAGAGTGAAGAGAAACACACAATTAATGATAATGACTTTGAATGTGAGTGAGATGAGTTCAAACATAAAATGGATGAAGATAGCTGAATGGATTTGAAAATATATTGTTTTTAAAAACACATATCATCATAGCAGCAAACATTTATGTAGCACCTACTATGTGCCTGGCGATATGCTAAGAGCTTTACAATCATTACCTCATTTGATCCTCACAAAAATCCTGGGAGGAAGGGGCTAATATTATCCCCATTTTACAGATGAGAAAACTGAGGCAAATTGTGGTTAAGTGATTTGCTTTGAGTTATATAGCTAGGAAGTGTCTGAGGCTGGATTTGAGCTTAGGCCTTCCTGACTCCCAGTCCAGCACTAAATCTACTCCACTACCTAGCTATCCCTAAAGGTTCACAAAGAGTTAAAAAATATGGGGCTGGAACAAGGTTTATTATGCTTCAAGTGAATTTTTAAAAAGCAACAGTAGTAATTATGATCTCAGATAAGGCAGTAACAAAACAGACTTGATTAAAAGAGATAAGTAAGGAATCTACATTATTCTAAAAGATACCATAGGCAATGCTTTAATATTAATATTAAACACATGCACTCCTAATGATATAGTGTTTAAATACTTAAAGGAAAAGGTAAATGAATTACAGGGAGAATTATACAGTAAAATTTTGATAGTTAGGGATTACACCATATCGCTTTCACACTTAAACAAATTTAACAAAAAATAAATAAATGAGAAAAAAGTAAGGGAGGACCTGAATAAAATTTGGGAAATATTAGATATTCTAGACCTCTGGTGGTTTTTTAATGGAAATAGAAAGGAATTTACACATCTTTTAGCTGTGCATGGCATCCTTATACAAATTGGCAATGTGTCCGAACATAAAAACCTTACAGAGAAAGGCAGAAATATTAAGCACATCATCTGTTGCCCATCATGCTATAAAATATATTCAATAAAGGGCTCTTGAAAAAAAGAATTAAAAAATTAATTGGAGACTAAATAACTTAATTTTAAAGGATTGGTGAGTCAAAAAGCAAATCAGAGAAACGATAAATAATTTCATTAAAGATAATGACAACAATGAGACTACATGCCAAAATCTTTGGGATGCATGCAGCCAAAGCAATCCTCAGGGGATAATTTATATCTCTAAACTCTCTCATCAGCAAAAGAGAAAAAAGACAGATCAATGAATGGGCATAAAAAAACCAAAAAACAAAAGTCCTTTAAAAGCAATAAAATTTTCAAACCTCAAATGGTAATTTTGAAAATCAAAGTGATTAACAAAATTATAAGCTGTAAGTGGAGGAGGGAGGGAAATCCAACCACACAACCTATTAGGAACTAATTTTTTTGAAAACAAAACATGAGCTAGTTTGATTCCAAAGATGAAAGAGAAAACCAAATTAACAGTATAAAAAAGGAAAAATAGGAAAATTCACAACAAACAAAGAAGAAACCAAGGAAATTAATAGAAACATTTTGTCCAATTATATGCTAATTAAGCTGACAACCTAAATAAAATGGATGAATATTTTAAAATATACAATTCCCAGATAAATAACCCAATATAAGTAAAAGAAAATGAACAAGCCATAAATGAGCTCCCAAAGGAAAAATCCCTGGGACCAGATGGATTTACAAGTGAATTCTATCAACCCTTCAAAGAAAGATTAATTTAATTATTACATGAACTGCTTGGGGAAAAAAAAAGAGGAAAATGAGTCTTACCAAATTCATTCCATGATATAACCATGGTCTTGATACTTAAACCAGGGAGAGTCTAAACACAGAAGGGAAAAAAAACTATAAAATAATATCCCAAATGAATGTCAATATATTTGAAATAGTAGCAAAGAGACTACAGCAACATATTACAAAGATTAGACAATGTATTTCTACCAGGAATGTTCAATATTAGGAAAACTATCAACATAATAGACCATATTAATAACAAAAATAACAAAAGTCATGTGATTATATCAATAGATACAGAACAATTTTCTTGATACGATACTTGATTAATCATTCCTGCTAAAAGCACAAAATATTATTTGTATCTCCAGCACTTGGCATGATGCCTGGCACATAGTAGGTGCTTAATAAATGTCTATTGAATTGAACAAATGGAGTCTTCCTTAGTATATCCATCTCCTGACTACAGTGGTACCTTGACTTATGAGTTTAATTCGTTCCGTTACTGAGCTCGTAACTCAATTTGCTCATATATCAAATCAGTTTTCCCTATTTCCCCAGTTTAAGGAAAATTAATTGAAATGCCATTAATCCCTTCTAGTTCCCAAAATGTCACCCCAGTATTTTTTGTTTTGTTTTCAAATAAGAAAAAGTATGTATAAATAACAAATACTGTATAAAAACATAATAAAAGAGAATGTAAAGAAATAAACTGGTTTTATAAAGTGCATATTTACCTTGGATATCAGACGACTTGAGCTAACAGAAGACACTGGTGGAGATGGAAGGTGGAGGAGATTAGAGGGAGGAGGTTAGAAGAGTTTTGTTTCCTGTTCTTTGGTCACTTTCGTTTACTTACTTGCTACACTCTTAATGCTACACTTTATCCCTGAATTTAATTGCTGCAATATCTTTTTTACTTTCGCTGAACTTAATTTTCTTCCCTGGTGAGGTAAACACGTGGATTGAATGAGCGAGGCAGGGGATGCTGGGTAAGCATTGGGTTGTGGCATTCTCTGCGCCAACTAGCAGGGGCTCCTACCTCAAATTTTGGCTCCCAATTCAAAGCAAAAAATCGGCCGAGTGACAACTTGTATCTGAAATCTTGTAAGCTGGTGCATTCGTATGTCAAGGTACCACTGTATGTCTTTGAAGAAGCTGTTCCCCATGCCTGAACTCTGCCCCCTCACCTCAGCCTCTTGGCTTCTTTTTCTTGTGTTAAGACTCCGCTGAAAGGGAAAGGCATCTTCTTCAGGAAGACTTACCATCCCTCCATCCCAATAATTTTTCCCACCTTCTGAGATTACCTTCCACCTGCTCTGAATATGTAGATAGTTATTTGTATATTCTCTCCCTCAAGCTCCACCTATAATGTTAGCTCCTTTTGAACAGGGACAGTGTTTTTGCCTTTCTTTGCCTCCCTAGTACTTATCACAGTACCTAGTTGCAGCTAATAGAAGTTTGTTGACTGAACAAACTAGGGCAGTGGCTGTGTGAGTGGTGAGAAGGGGATGCTATATATTAAAGAGATTTGAGATCTATCTCTGTAGATATATAAGGTAAGTGGTAATTTGAGGAAGCCACCAAGGCTGTGAACTGGAGTGCCTGAAGAATGGCCATACCCTCCACAGTAGTAGAGAAGTTTGAAAGAGGCGTATGTTTAAAGAAAAGATAATAATTTCTGTCTTGGACATGTTGAGTTCAAGAGACCTACTGGATAACCAGGTCAAACTGTCTAATAGACAGGTTGTAACATGAGATTGGAGCCCAAGAGAGAGACTTAGGTCAGATATATAGATCTGGGAATCATCTGCATAGAGATGATGATTGAACCCATAGGAGGTGATGAGATTCATCATCAATCAGCTCTCATTCATCTCCTCTCACTAAGGGAGAAAGAGTAGAGGAAGAAGAAAAGGGACAGAGCCTGGGATGGTATCCATGCTTAATGGGAATGACTTGAATGAAGATGCATCAAAGGATACAAAGGCAAAATAGTCAGGCAGATAGGAAGTTAGGAGATGTTGCCCAAGACTCATGTTCAGATAGCTTGAACAAAATATCAAGCTCTCTACCATAGCTATTCCACAGGCTGGAACAACTGCAGTGTCCCAGTGACAACCTCTGAAGAGGGAGAAGTAAAGGCCTTAAGGCCTTTGGGCTTGCCCTAAATCTCTTTCCCTCCCCTCCTACAACCCTCTGTGGGTAGAAGAACTTTTAAGTTTCACAAGGCCCAGATTTTCCATTTCCATCTTCTCATTTGCATCCTAGCATTGTCCCGCCAGGATAGTACCAACATCGGGGATCATAGAAAGATTGAATGCTCTATAAAGAGCCCAGCAAAGAAGCTACACCATGCTTAAGGGCAATTTCCCGGGCCCTTCACAAAGGAGAGGAAAGGACTTGTGACTTACCCTTCTGCCTTGTCTTCTCTAAGTTTGAGCCCACTTTGTATGTACTGGTGGGAGAGTGTGTCACAAACTTTTGTACTGACTATTCTTACTGTACCACATTGGGTAATACCCCTTTCTAAAAGCTACTCCAAGCTTGCTGAATAAATTGATTCTCAATTGATAATGTCAGAAGGAAACACACTAGAATGTGGGCTCAAAAAGATACTACTAGAAAGATAACCCCCTAACTCCTCAAGCCTAACCTCAAAGCCTTGAGGGGACATAGTGGCCACTGCAGACCTAAAAGTGAGCATTGGTGTAGTTACCTTAGAACATGTGGCACATATATTTGATCCTAGAGGTAATAGGGAGCCACACTAGTCTGTTGAGTAGGGGACAGGAACATGGTCAGACCTGCAACCTAAGAAAATCACTTTGGCAGCTGGATAATGGTTTGTAGTGAGAGAAGTTGAGGATGACCCCAAGGCTGTGAGACTGGGTAACTGGGGGAATGGTAGTACCCTTGACAGAGTTCAGGAGAGCAGAGGCTTTGAGGAAAAGATAATGAGTTCTGCTTTGGACATGACAAGCTTAAGATGCCAACAGGACATTCAGTTTGAGATGTCCACAAGAGAATTGGTGATTCTAGACATCAATCATTTCAGAAACCATATTTCAGAGGATTTAGAAGAAGTGGAGGTACTGAGTCTGGTTTTTTCAAGAAGCTTAGCTTAGAAGAGGAAGCAAGATAGATAGGATGATAACTAGAAGAGATGGTGGTATCTAGTGAGAGTTATTTAAATGATAGGGAACCCCAGGAATGTTTGTAGGCAGCAAGGAAGGAGCCAGTAGATAGGAAGAGATTGAATAGGAGAGTGTAGGAATGGGGAGGATAGTGGGGGCAATCTGCTGGAGAAGATGGCAGGGGATGGGATCAAAGAGATTGGCCTTGGCAAGGAGAAGGGCTACCTCTTCATCAGAGAATGTGGTGAAGGAGAAGATAGTGGGGGTGATGTCAGAGGAATGTGAACTTAGAAGGAGAGAAGAGGGAGATCTCAGTGAATAGCCTACATTTTTTTTACTGAAGTAGGAAGTATGATCCTCATGTGGGAGGGGAGAAAGAGGGGAGTTGAAGTCTGAAGGAGAAAAGAAAAGATCTGAAACAAGCTCTGTCGTGAGTGGTACAGAGAATCCATTGATGGGGGAATCATAAGTTATGCCTTGCTGTATTGAGAGCCCAGTCGAAATTACACAGAATAAATTGGTAGAGAACCTAAGTCAGCATGGTTTTGTGATTTACTCTAGTTCCTTTGAGCAGCACGCTAATAGGAGCCGAGGAGGCCAGTGGTGGGGAAAATAAAAATCCAGATTTGGGGTTTGGAACAAGGCATGATCAGCAATAGGACAAGAAAACAAATGATTCAAGGGTATAGTGTGGAGATGAATGGGATGACCATTGGTGGAGACTGGGAATGTAGGAGGGTGTAGCTGAAGCAGAGGTAATATCCTTGGAAACTACTGCGAGAGAAGAGAGATTGGAGGTCATAGTGAGAATAAAGAATGGGCTAAAATGGGCAAGCCAATGGGAAAGATGTAATAAAAGATATGATCAGATTAAGTATTTTTTGGAATTTTTAGACATGGAAGTCCCCATGTGCAACTGAAATGCAGTAGAGTAGGTCACAGGAGTTAAGTAGATTATGAGTGTATTTGAGAGAGCATCGACTTGCATATTCAAGTCTCCTAGTAGGAACACAGGAACTGGGGTATGAAAGAGTCTCTGAGCTAGGCACTAAAGTCATTGAGATAGAAAGAAGAATGTCCTAGAGATTAGTAGGTACCAGCCTTGAGCATCTAGAGAGGGTGATAAATTTGGATATTGTGAACCTCAAAGGAAGAGAAGTTGCTTAGCGAATGATGATGGAGTAGAGAGAGAGAATCCGGAAGTGTAAGGGGGTATTCTGAGTACCCCACTGAGACCACTGAGTTAAGGAGTATGAGTAAAAGTACAACTAGTACTGAAAAAGATGGCCAGGGACAAAGAGTCATCTGGAGGGAATCCAGCCTCAGGGAGAGCCAGGAGGTGGAAGGAGATGGAGAGGAAGAGGTTTAAAATGAAAGGAAGTTTGCTAATTATGGAGCAGGATTTCCAGAGGACACAGAGAGGAGGCAGGCAGATCTGGAGTGGGAAATAGGGTTGGGGGTGGTTCTAGTTGAAGTGTATGGGAGTGAGGATGCAGACAGCTGGGGTTGAGGAGGAGGGTTGTTTTTCCCAGCAGTGGAGGGGTTCAGAATCATTAGCATGAAGAGAATAACAAAGAGTGGGAGTAGGCCAATCGATGAGTCCAGGCTGAGTATCAGAGGTTGAAAGGGAGATCCACTGATAAAAACAGCATTCTAGGTCTCAGTATAGCTCTGATGGCAAGAAATCAATGTTGCTCTGCCGTGGGGTGGTGGGAGTAGGGGGGTGTCCAGAAGCCTGCCCAAGGCAGGCTGGGAAAGTGATTTCAAGAGAATCATTTATGTTATAAACTGGTAAGGTATTGTTATCAGCTGGGAACATTTGTCAGTCTTCAGCCTCCATCCCCTCCTCCTCACTCTGCCCAGCTCTTGCCAAAGGGACCACCAAAACCTTTTAAGTACCTTGGAAGAACATCGAGACTAGGTCAGATATTGGTTATGCCTGATCACACACTTTTCTGGGAGCCTTGGCCACTTTCCTTACACTTGAGGCTAAATGTGCCTCTCTGTAACTTTTAATCACAGCTCCGGTTCCACTCTCTGGGGCCTAGCAGAACACATCTAGCCTCTCTTGCATGTGAGCTACCCTGTCCTTCCTAAGTTTTCTCTTGGTTGGGCTAAACATCCTCAATTCCTTCCATCTAGCCTCATATGGTAAGAACTTGAGACCCTTCCCCATTCTGGTTGTTGTTCTCTGGATTTTCTCCACCTTATGGTGTCTTCTATGCTGGGGGCGGGGGTGGCACTCTGCTAGGTTCTGGGGAGACAGAGGCAAAAGTGAGCTCTTGTACACTGTGCTTCTCTCTCTTTTAATTTTATTTTTTATTCTAAAATTAATCATCAAAACAAAGAAGAGCATTTTCATATATGCAACAGAACATTAAAAGACTTCTATGTGAAACATTTTATATGACATGGTATATCTCCATTTGATACTGTTTTCTTTTTTTTTTTGCTTTTTTTTTTTGGAGGGCAGTTGGGGTTAAGTGACTTGCCCAAGGTCACACGGCTAGTTTTTTTGTGTTAAGTGTCTGAGGCCGGATTTGAACTCAGGTACTCCTGACTCCAGGGCCGGTGCCCTATTCACTGCGCCACCTAGCCACCCCTTGATACTGTTTTCTTAAAAAAAGCCATATAGTGAATTTTAGAGTTTGTTTTAAACCTGTCCTACTCTCCCATGCTTCCTTCTAAAATTTCTTCTGCTTTGTGCATTTAAAGAATTGTTTCTTTTTTTCCACATCATCATTGCTAATGCTGCCCATTCTTCTTAATTCCCCACCCTGAGATGGGGGAAAATGACTTGTAACAAGTATCTAGTTAAACACATAGTGACTATATCCAAGATTGACTGTTTCTTTCTGACCTTGAGTCCATCAGCTTTCTGTGAGCAGGTTAGTTACATTCGTGCTTTATTTTAGCTCGTGCAGAGATAAGGTTGGCCATTGGTGAGGCATCTCCAAGGTCAGAAGGCTGCTGAGACTTGGGAAGTCCACTGTCTGGAGCAGAGCCAGGAGAGAAGAGAGCATGGCAGCCCTGAAGCAGGTCCTCATATGGAAGTTTAGGGGTGAAACTCACCAATCAGAGGAAGTTGAAGGTGCGAGGAGAAAAAAAGGGAGAAAAGAGAACATTAATTCCCAGGGAAAAAAACCTGAAAATTATGCAATATTCCACATTTGTGGATCTCCTTCCTCTTCAAAGAAGTGGGAGGTAGGGGGGTAGGATGGGGGAAAGTGTCTTATATTTCTTTTTTGAGACTATGTTCTTTTAAAAAACATTTTTATTGATCTCTCTGGTATTTTATTTCAACAGAATTATTCCTAGTATGCCTCCCCTACCCACTCCCAGAGAGCTATCCAATATAACAAATGCTATTTTTAAAAATAAAAAGGAAGAAAACTAAATCAACAAAAAAGTCTAAAACTATATCCAGCGTTCCATACCTATGGACCTCTTGCCTCAGCCAAAGAGTAGGATGGGGGTGTCTTTTCATATCTCCTTTTTGGGGTTCTGCTTGCATTTTGTCATTTTGCCACACTATTGTTCTATTTTTTGTGGTGAGTGTGTAGACTGTTTTCTTGGCTCTGCTTACTTCATTCTGCATTAGTTGATGTAAATCTTTCCATGTTTCTGTTTTTTTTTTCACATTCATCATTTCTTATAGCACAATAATATCCACTACAGTCATGTAGTCATATCTACTTTGTTCTAGTTCTTTGCTACCACACCCAAAAAAAGCATCTATAAATATTTTGGCACATACTGGGGATTTCTTATTAATGACTTCCTTGGAGTATATGCTTAGTAGAGGAATCTCTGGGTCAAAGGGTATGGATATTTTAGTTACTTTATTTGTAAATTGTGTTTCAAATGGTTATACTAATTCACAGTTTCACCAACCATGTGCTAGTATTCTTATCTCCCCATAGCTCTTCCAATATTGACTATCCTTAACTTTTGTCATCCTTCCCAGTTTGCCAGAAACAGCTTCATGATTGTTTTGGTTTATATTTATCTTATTATTAGTCATTTGGAGCATTCTTTCATAGGACTGTTAATAGTTTTACAATTCTCCTTTTGAGAGCTATATGTTCATTCTACAATAATTCTTTATAGTGATCAGTGTCTTCTTCAGTTTACTCATTTCTCTAGCCTTAGTTCCTGAACTGTGGCTTTTGCTAGGTTCAGTCTCTGTCCCTTGCTGACCTTTTAGGTGTAGTGGTGCCCATGCTCATATATTTTCCCATGCTGATTTTTACCTCCAAGGTTAGCCCCCCCCACCCAGATCTTTGAGGTTTAGTGTTCTGGATCTTCAGGGCCCTCTGTAGTACCTGAGGTCAGAATGCTAGAGATCTCTGAGACAAGGACCTATGGTGCCCTCTTTGAGCTCTGCCTGGCTCATTCTTAGCTCTAGCTGTCTCATGGCCTCCAAAGTTTCTGCTGTGGATTCCCTACTTCCCTAGGCAGGCCTTTGTTGGTACAGTCCTCTGTTCTTGCTGTCTCCAGACACAGAGCCTTGCAGGCTACATAGGTTTTGGGCCTGACCCTGGTGTCCTTGGGAGGCTGCAGGCTTATTTGCCTACATTCCATTGTGTCTCTCTTCTTTCATCTTAAATGTATGAATTAAACTACCCCCACCCCCAGGGATTTAGACAGTAGGGAATGCTCAAAATGATGGGGTTTCTACAGTCAATCAACAAACATATTTAAGGTCCTATGTACCAGGCACTGTGCTTTGTGTTGGGGGCACAAACACAAAGGTGAGACAACCCCTGCCCTCCTACAACATGTTCATAGAGAAGTAAATATAGGATAAGGGTAGAGATAGTGCTTGGATCTGTTATTTTACCATTATAGGGAGGGAGGGAGGAAAAGAAGGAAGGGAGGAAGGAAGGAAGGAAGGAAGGAAGGAAGGAAGGAAAGAAGGAAGGAAGGAAGAGGAAGGAAGGAAGGAAGGAAGGAAGAAGGAAGGAAGGAAACACTTGTTAGCATGGTGCTAAACCCATTACAAATATAATCTCATTTGGTCCTTAACAATAACCCTCAGAAGTAGAAGCTAGTATTATCCCCATTTTAGAGTTGAGAAAACTGAGGCAGATGAAGGTTAAGTGAATTGCCCAGGGTCACACAGCTAGTAAATGTCTGAGGCTCGATTTGAGCTCAGGTCTTCCTTGACTACAGGGTTGATGCTCTTTCCAGTGTGTCCCCCAGCTGCCTCTATAGGGAACTTCCAGGTAAGGTGGTTCCTTTTACCAATCAGGTTGGTACCTTCTCCACAATTTAAGTCTTAGAGTGTTGGCCAGAACACTAGAACATATGTGGGTGTGTATGTATACACACCTACATATATAGAAACACATACATATCTAACTACATATATACATTTAAACTTTATATTTATCACACACACATACAATGATGTGTTATATGTGAGTTATAACAACTGGGAGCACCAGGAACAACCTCCTCAAGGAGGCCCTTTACTCTGTTTGTATGATGTCTAATACCTTCAGTTGATAACTAAGTACCTTTTGAATCCAGCCTGAACATCCAGGCTCCCAAGTCCTGGAGTAATTGCTTTGTCCAGGCTTCTTGTGGGGGCTTGAGTGACAGGATTCTGATACCCCGTAAAGATAACTTGGCCCTTCAGTGATGCAAGGGTAACAGAGACAACTGGTACAGTTAAAAATTCATGAAGTGACAGTTATCTCTAAAAATAGGCATTTCATTTTTCATAGTAGGGACTTCATTATTTACCTGTGAATTTTAATGATAGCTATTAAACAAACTTCAGAGAAGAAAGCCAGCCAAGCTGATAAGCATGGGCTGCAGGAAAACACAGAAACAACAGCACACACACACACAGACACACACACACAGACACACACACTGTAAGCCTTTAAAATGTTCGCTGAACTCTTCCTTGGAAACTAAGGGAAATCTGACTGTTGTATCATACTATATCAGTCAGTAAACATTTATTAAACACCTACTATGTGCCTAGGCACCGTGCTACATGCTGCAGATACAAAAAGAGGCAAAAGAGAATCCCCACCCTTAAGGAGTTCACTGTTTACTGGAGCAAAGAAATCTGTACAAACAAGCTACATACAGGATAAACAGGAAATAAATGAGAGGAAAGTCTATGGGATGAAGAAGGTTTGGGAAAGTCTTCCTGGAGAAGACTGGTTTTTAGTTGGGACTTAAAGGAAGCCAGGGAAGCCGGGAGGTAGAGATGAGGAAGGAGAGCATTCCAGGCCTGGGGACAGCCAGAGAAAATGCCAGGAGCAGAAAGATGGAGTGTCTTGTTCATGGAACAGCAAAGAGGTCAATTTCCCTAGGTCAAAGAGTACATGGCAGAGACTAAGGTGTAGGACTGGAAAGGTAGGAAAGGGTACTGAATGACAAACAGAAGATTGTGTATTTGATCCTAGGGGTGACAGGGGACTTCTAGAGTTTGTTGAATAGGGAAATGACACAGTTGGACTTGTGCTTGGTGACTGAATGGAGAGGCTGGATTGGAGTGGGGAGAGACTTATGGCAGGTAGATCCACCAGCATTCCATTTCACTGGTTCAGGTGTGAGGTGATGAAGGCCTGCCCCAGGGTGCTGGCACTGTCAGAGGAGAGAAGGGGGCATATAGAATAGATATTGCTAAGATTACCTTGACAATAGATTTGATGTGTGTGGAGGGGGTGGGGATGAGTCAGTGAGGAGTTATTACGGATGACATTTAGATTTTGAGGCTGAGGGACCAGGAGGATAGTGTTTGCCCTTTATAATAAAAAGGAAGGTAGGAGATAGGGAAGGTTTAGGAAGAAAGATGATGAGTTCTGTTTTGGACATGTTGTATTTAAGATATCTACTGGACAGCCAGTTTGAAATGTCTGAAAGGAGGTTGGAGATGTGAAATTGGAGATCAGCAGAGGAGTTACCTAGGGACACTTAAGTGGTACAGTGGATAAAGTGCTGGGCCTGAAATCAGGAAGAGTCCAGAGTTCAAATCTGACCTCACACTGTGTACTCCTGGGCAAGTCACTTCACCCTGTTTGCCTCAGTTTCCTCATCTGTCAAATGAGCTGGAGAAGGAAGTGACAAACCACTCCAGTATTTTTGCCAAGAAAACCCCAAATAAGGTCATGAAGAGTTGTATGACTGAACAATAACAGAAAGGTTAAGGCGGGAGTGGATTTAAGAATTGCCAGCACAGAGATGACAATTAAATCTATAGAAACCGAAGAGATCACAAAATGAAGTAGTATAGAGGGAGAAGAGAAGAGAGCCCAAGACAGATCCCTGGGGAGTACCTTGGCCTAGAGGGTGTGGCCTAGAAAAGGAGTCAGAGAAGGAGCAGTCAAACAGACAGGAAGTGAATCGGGCAAGAGTGGTGTCCTGAAAGTCAGGAGGAGAGGGTGTTCAGCACTGTTAATGGCTGCAGAGAAGTCAAAGAGAAGGAGGTTTGAGAAAAAGCCATTCATTGGATCTGGCAACTAAGAGACCATTAGTAACTTTGGAAAGAACAATTTTAGTGGAATGATAAGATCAGGAGGCAAATTATAAGAGAGTGAGAGAGAAGAAAGTGGATGCACCCATTGTAGATGCCTTTTTTTTATTGTAGATGGCCTTTTTGAGGAGTTTAACCACAAAGGGCAGAAGAGATATAGGATGAGAGTTAGCAGGCCTGGAAGGATCAAATCAAGGTTTGTTGAAAATGGGGAAGACATGGGCATATTTGTAGGCAGAAGGGAAGGAGCCAGTGAACACGGAATGATTGAAAATAATCGATAGAGCAGGGATGATATAGGAAGCAGTCTGTTGGAGGAGACAGTTTGGAACAGGATTGCTTGGGCAGGTAGAATAGTTACCCTGGGTAAGGAGTAAGGCTTCCTCTTCATATGAGACAGGGGTGAAGGAGGAAATAGTGGCAAAAGGCATGTGAATGAGATGAGATGAGAAAGAGGGGAGAAGAGGGAGTTCATAGTGAATGGCCACAATTTTTCTGCAAAATAAGAGGCAAGGTTCTCAGGTGAGAGGGGAGGGAAAAGAGAGGGGAGCCATGTGAAGTGTGAGGAGGGATGAAATGGTCAGCTATGGCACTGCTATGGAGGAAGGTGGCATAGTGACTTGATAAGTAAGGTCTAGTAAGATTTTCTAGTAGCGATGAGGGTCCATTTGAGGTTGTGTAACATAAATTTGTAATAGATCTGATGAGGTGTAGGCTCTGGGACCCCTCCCCCCTTTTTGAGCTCTCCTTGATTCTTTGAGGTACAGGGCTCTGGGAAAGTAAACCTTCCCAGGGAAGACATTTGCCTGCAGTCATGAGCTTGCCCAAGTCTCTTTAGCTCACTTTGTTCCAATAGTTTCCCACCCTTGAATTGGCCTGGCCCACCATTGTCTGTAGTCTCCAGGTAGCCTCCAGCAACTTCCCACCCTTAATCACTCATTACTGGAGTCTGACCTCATCTGACTCCTCCTGAACACCCTCCCCAATCTCCTCCTCTGTACCACCCCTAGACTCCTCCTACAACTTTTCAGTATATAGAATCCCATCTTCCTTCCACGTGTGTGAGAGCGCCATGGGATAGCTTAGCATAGACTTTGCTCTGTGAGAGCGCCTTAGAATGCCTTAGCAGAGACAAGGCTCTATGAGAGCACCTTTAAATGGCCTAGCACCCCATGTGGCGAACTTGAACTTTCAATAAACTTTTACTTTTTCCTTAGCTGAGAAGACTTGAGTGGAATTCTTTCAGCAGGACCTGGCTTGTTCGTATTTTGGGGTCTCAGGCAGCCCTAACCCTTTTTGGGCTCCTCTTCAGATCCACTGAGAACATTGGTGTGATTTTTCTACCTTTGTTCAGCAGCAAGTGTGAAGGACTGAAGGTGACAGATGGTAGGAGTGATCCAAGGCTGAGGCTTAGCAGGGTATAATCAGTAGTAGTTGTGCTTTGTTCTCGAAGAGGACCAAAATGACATCACTACTTTGGGATCAAGGTACATTGTGTCCGACTGTGGCTGATCAAACCAATAGGAGCGTGGGAGGTTCTACCATAGGTCGGACGCAACTAGTCCACATGGACATTTGGAGTAGTGATGGCTCTGAATTTGTGCATCTCACGTTTCTTTTGAGCTACTGCAATTCTACTTTGCTCATAGAGCACGGTACCTTCTTTGCTGCAAGCACATCATACTGGATGGTCCTGTGCTGTGTCTCCCATGTCTCCCGATGTCTTGAAAGTTCTTTAGAGACACTTTGTGAGTGTCCTTATATTACTTCTTCTGACCTCTGTGTGAGCTCTTGCCTGCTGTGAGTTCTCTGTAAAATAGGTTTTTTTTCCTTAGTCCAATAAGTTTATTTTTGAAAATGTACACAAAAATGTTGAACGATTTTATGCATCTTCAGCAGCTGGAGCATCTCCACCCTTGGTGTTCCTGGTATATATCACTTGTGCTCTGTGTTTGGAAACCAGCAGACCTTTACTAAGCAGTTCCTGGAGGGCTGCTCGGGCTAGAGAACCCTGGATCTTCAGTCTCTCTGAGACTACTGCAGGGGTGATAAGTTTATAATTGGGGACCTCCTTGCAGAGTTTATCGTATGTTACTTTGTCAAATAGAACCAGATTGTTGAGCTTGTCTCGAACTTTTCCCTTGGACCACTTCTTCTTAGTCTTGCCCCCTGACTTGTTCACGGGATCTTTGTCCTTCTTGGCCAACTTGCTGGCATCTTTCTTCTTCTTATCGTCCTTGGGAGGCATGGTGAGACTTCTGGAACTCCTGCTGTTGCCGCCTCCAAGAAAAGATGTCGTACAAAAAGGCTGTAAAATAGTTTTTTTAGGCAAACATATCTGGCATTCAGACAATATGGCCAACCTATCAGAGTTGCACTCTCTACAGTAGAGTTGGAATGCTTGGTAGTTCAGCTTGAGAAAAAACCTCAGTGTCTGATTTCTTATCTTGCCAGATGATCTTCAGAATCTTCATAAGACAATTCAAATGGAAGTGATTCAGTTTCCTTGCATGGCGCTGGTACACTGTGCAGGTTTCACAGGCATACAACAGTGAGGTCAATACAATGGCTCTGTAAACCTTCAGTTTGGTAGGCAGCCTAAAAGCTCTTTTCTCCAACACTTTCCTTTGGAGCCTCTCAAATATTGAGCTAGTTCTGTCAACGAGTGTCAGCATCATCATCTATGTATACATTCCTGAAAAGTATACTGACAATGTAAGTGAAATTATCTACAGCATTCAAATTTTCTACATTTGCTCTAACCAATGGTTTTATATATGGATGGTGCAGTGCTGGCTGGTGGAGAATTGTTTTCTTGGTGTTAAATGTTAGGCCCAAATTAGTACAAGCAGCAGAGAATTGATCCTACTCTGTTGCATCTGTGCCTCAGAGGCTGCATTGAATGCACAGTCATCTGCAAACAAAAAGTTGTAAGCCAACTCTCCCTCCACTTTAGTCTTGGTTTGTAGCCTTTTCAAGTTAAATAATTTGCCTTCAGTGCTGTAGCTGACCTTGATGTCATTTTCGTCCTCATGGAAGGCATCAAACAACATCTCTGAAAACATCATGCTAAAAAGAATGCTTCACATACAGCTCTGTTTCACTCTATTGGTTACTGGGGAAAGCATGAGAGCATCATCCATTATCCTGCACCAGTGCAAGCTGGTGTATGATACTAGTGAAATTCTTGGGGCAACCAAATTTTGCCATAATCTTCCACAAGCCCTCACAACTCAGTATCAATAAGCAATGTGATAAAAAAAAAGGGCTAAGGACTTAAGAGAAGAGGATAGTGGAGTTTAACTGATTCACCAAAGGGGTCAAGATGGGGGGACAGCTAGATGGCAAAGTGCATAGAGCACCGGCCCTGGAGTCAGGAGGACCTGAGTTCAAATTCGGCCTCAGACACTTGACACACTTACTAGCTGTGTGACCTTGGACAACTTAACTCCAATTGCCTTGCCTTCCTCCTGCAAAAAAAAGATGGGAAAAGAGCACAGATGTGATGGTCTGGGAGAGAACTAAGGAGTTGTAATGGTAATGGAATTTGGAGATCCCCCCTCTGTGGGCTTTGTTTTGGGGTTGAGTGTTAAAACCCAGAGCTTGTGAATCCCACCTGTGGGATGGACTTGTTGACATGAAGAGAGAGGGCTGAACTAGGAGGAGCAGTGGATTTAGAGAGAAGCCCAAGCAGAGGGAAAGCCTGAGCAGAGAAGGCCAGAGGGACTTTTGGAGAGCAGTGTCATGGACTGCCCCCGGAGCTGCTGAGAACTGAGGAGGCATGGCTGTGATGCTGGTATTTTGTCCGTTTTGATGTTTTGCCAGATTCACCTGCTGGTGAAGGGCCCTGTTGCTGTTGTAGTGGGCCTGGAATCTTGCTGTTGGTTCAGAAGTCCTGAAGGAGGATTTTCTTGTTGAATGTTTACAGAAATCCTGGAAGATACCTTGCTTATGTTTTCAGGGGTTCTGGAACTGTTCTGCAGGCAGAGTGACTTGACGAGGACACTGGCAATGTGTGTTGTGGCTTTGCCTCCCCAGGAACCGTGATTGTCCAGGATGAAGGCAGGACCGCCCCTTGGGTGTTGAACCCTGCGATGATATTTTAACCTTGAGGTAGCTTAAGGGTGAATGGCTTTTTGTGCTCTGCTGCCCCTTTTGAGAAAGTCCTTGGTGTTAATGGATGGTATTGTAATTCAGCTGTGATCCAGGGGTGGGAAACCTTTGACTTTTTTGTGCTCTGTAATTGACCAAAAGAATGTACTTTGCTTATTATTGGAAACTAATCTCCATTTGAGAAGAGACTTTGACTGACTAAATGAATGTTCTGTCCAAGGGTGGAGTAGTACCTGGATTGAATTAAGAACTTACTTGCTAAAGGAATGAGTTACACTGTATTTTGATTTTCTCTGTTCTGTGAATGTTTGCCTTAATCTGTCACTGAATAAATGGGGTTTGCCAGTAATCCGAACCTTGGAAGTTGCCTTTGCTTGGCATTACAGGGGTTGAAGGACTGAAGTTCACAGTGTGGGTGAAGAGCAGGGTTTGGTAAGGGAAGGCCAGAGGGAGAGATGGAAAGCCAATAGATTATAATCAAATAAGGAGATTTTGGAATTCTTGAATGTGGAGGTGGTGCATCTGTGGGTGATGGCAAGATCATGGGTATGACGAGCTTTGTGTGTGGCTGAAGTGGGGAAGAGGTCACCGGAAGTGACTAGGTTGAGGAACTGGGCAGGGTTGCAAATGCTTGTTTTCTAGCTTAGGAATAAAAGGGGTAGGTAAAAAAAAAAAGAAATAGGCAGTACAGAGACAGGAAAACATAACCCTCATACATTAAGTTCAGCTGCAGCATAAAGGGAAAGTTTCAATTGAATTTCTTTAGAATGTAAATTCAAGTAGGTATTGTTTCATTCTTTGTATTCCCTGAGCCTAGCACATAGTACCTGGCATAGTAAGAGTTCAATAAATACTTGTGGACTGATAGATAAGGGAGGATCACTGTTCTCCAGGTGTCTTCTGATTAGAAAAGGAATAAGCCAACAATACAGTATACATACACACACATACATATATACATATGTGTATGTATATATGTGTGTAATTTACCAATGCTGATGAGACATCTGATGATATTTGCTAGCCTGACTTGCTTTAATTTTCCCGGTTTTCTTTTTTAGTAAAAGCACACTAACCCCTTTCATGTGCATCTTTCTTTAGTCTACAAAGTGATTTCACATGTTATCCCATTTGATTCTTACAACAAGGGACATGAGTATTTATTCATTCACCAAATATTTACTGAGTATTCATTACAGAAGTATTGGTTCAGATGCATAAATATGATAGCACCACTATCCCCTTAAAGTCTCATAAGTGAGATGGAACAGACAAAGCACTAGAACAGAAGATAGGAAGTGAAAATTTGATATGAGAAATAACATGGCAGGAGCTCAGAGGCAGAGCTTAATGCATAGTGGGGCAAAAGGGGAACCTTTATGGATGAGGTGGCATGGTGGTGGTTAGAAATTGGACAAGCAAAAATGGTGGGGGGGGGAGTGTGCATGACTGTGTACTTCCTGAATAGAAGCTCCTGAGCCAAGGTAAGGAGGCTGGAAAAGAGTGGGACTTGTTTGGGGATCAGCGGGAAGTCTACATTGGCTGGGACAGATGAGAGATCTTCATTTTACAGAGGAGGAAACGGATGCTCACAGAGGTTGTGGTTTGTCTGAGGTCACATGGGTAGGCAGGGACTTGAAAGCCTTCGCTCTAGGCCTCCTTTCACTATCTCTTCCCTCTAGGGCCCATTCGGAATCAGAGCAGTAAGAACAATAACGAAACTCTGTTTGACCCGTTATAGGTTCTCAGAAAGGCTAGGTAGAGCAACCGTATGGCAGACACCTCGTGTAGTGGAAAAAATATTGGATTTGGAATCAGAGGACCTGGGGTCTTCCCTTTGTTGGGCTTCATGTCCTCCTGTCCTAAGAGAGGAAGTCAGACTAGATGGCCTCTGAGGTCCTTTGGAAGTCTCAACAGGTCTCACCCTGTGGACTGCAAGGGAAAACAATTGGGAAGCTGGAGCTTTCTTCTTTTTGGTTGTCATGACAGAACTATTCCTTTTCTTGGCTTCATTTTTTATTCGACAGATATAATAGCACCACATTGTAGGAGGCAAAAAGACTTCTATAAATGCAGAGCCACTGTTTTGTAATTTATAGTTTTAAGAGAGTTGCCTTGGGGCTCTGAGAAGTTAAGGGACTTGCCTAGGTTCATACAGCCAGTACAATACATATTCCAAGTTAGGAACCCCTGACTGCAAGTCAGGGAGACCTAAATCTAGGTACACCTTAATAGACAGACATACTTGATTTGCAGTCAGAGCTCTTTATCCACTAGGTCAGGGGTTCCTAATCTGGAATATGTATACTTCTAGGAGGGAAGAGAAACTTGTCAAAGGGGTTCAAGAAATACTTGGTAAATAAACATATTATTCTGTTGAAATTTATTCATTTCTTATGTGCATGTGATAAATACTAGAATTTATTTTCTTTTGTACTTAATAGGAGGTTCACAGAGAGACAAGGAGTATGGGGATGGAAAAAGTTTGGGAACCCTTGCACTACATTATGCTGCTTCTCTCATTTTTATACACCCAAAACATTAGAGGAAAGAAGAGAGAGTATATGCCTATAAGGGGGGGTGGGTGGAAAGGCCTCATGAAGGAGGCTGACATCTGAGTTGTCCTTTAAAGAGATGGTACTGATTTTAAAAGGTGGAGGAAAGACATTCCAAGACTAGAGAACAGTTGATGTAGAAGACAGGTTCCTTACTGCTGTGCACCTATGATCCGGGTTCAAATCCACTCTGTTGCTTACTAGTTTTGTGACCCTGGGCAAGTGACTCGCGGTCACTGGGCTTTACTTTCGTCCTCTGTCCTAGGTGGGTTCTAAAGCCCCTTTTCACTCTCTCTGATCGCGAGATTTGAGGCAGGGGGGAACAGTGCGGAGGCCACCCAGGTGAGAGGTGAGAAGCGCAGCCCTTTGGGAAGGCTCCAGCTAACGGTTCTCTTTCCACTAGTTGTCTTGGGGGACGGTGGCTAAGTCGTCATAGGACAATAACCATTTAACGGGCGCAGGATAGCAAGGACTCGGGAGACTCAGCCCGGGGTCTACTGCCTGCCCGGGACCATGACCGTGACCCCAAAGTCAGACAGACCCCGCCCAACAGGGCGTCGCCCTGACTTCCCGTCGACCCGCCCCGCCGAAGGAGGCGGAACTTCCCCTCCCGGAAGTGATCCCGGAGCATCAGGGGAACTGGGACCCCTCTGTCTGTGTGTCAGGGAAACCCTTCCGGGCGTGGGGGAGGACTGGCCAGGCTAGGGCAGGGCCGGCGGAGCCAGGACGGAGTTGAGGGAGCTGGGCTCGGTCCGACCTACTGACCGCTAGAGCCGCTGAGCCGAGGCAGGAGCCGTCTCTGCGCCGCCCGGCGCCCCCCTCCCCCATCCCCTCCCCCTGCCCGCCCCCTCCCTCCCTCCCTCCCTCCCTCCCTCCCTCCTTCCCTGCCTTCCTCTCTCACTCTCACCCTGCCCCTCTGCCAGTGACCGGGCAGACGCCCGCCAGACCTGATCGGACCCGACTGGAAGCGCGGCGGCGGCGGTGGCGCTGACGGGGCGGACGAGGAGCGTGTACCCCGGGGTGAGTGGCTGCGGCCCTTCTCGGTACCCCTCTCCCCGTACCCCTCTCGGCAGGCCCTGGGGGGAGCGGGGGCGGGCGCGGGCAGGGCCCTGGGGAGAGGGGGAGGGGGAGGCGGCCTAACCCCGGTCCTTCTCCCCCCTCGCAGGCCGGGGCCGGACGGGAGGAGCCAGCAGCGAACCAGCAGCCAGCCCCGTCCCTCCAGCCTTGTCAGCTTCGGAGGGGGCGGCGGGAAAGGAAGGCTGGGCGCCCGGCCGGCGGCAATCCCGCGGCGGCGGCAGGAAGCCGAGCCGGGCTCGGGCCCCTTTGTGTGGAGGCGGCAGCAGTGACCGTGACCATGCCCATGCCCCCCCCAAGCAGCAGCTGAGTGAGCCCCCTTGCTGCCTCTCCGGCTCCCCGCCCCCACCTGCAGCCCTCGCTTTCTGGAGTGGGGACCACTGGGCTCCTCCCCCCTCCTCCTTCTCCTCCCCCTTCCCCTCCCCCCCAGTACCCACCCACCCTCTCCCGTGCGTCCCGTCCCGTCCCGTCTAACCGCCGCTCCTAGGAAGGGCATTTCCAGCCCCCCCCCGGCAGGCAGCCAGCCGCACCCACCCCCAC
>CM053602.1:37017394-37041731 GCA_028646575.1 Pseudocheirus occidentalis
AGCCAGCCGCACCCACCCCCACCCCTCCTGCTCCTCCTCCTCCTTGCTCAGTCTGCCTGCTCCTGCCCTGCCTCTCGCTCTCTTTCCCCCTGCTGGGCTGCCGCCGCCTGTCTTGAACTTCCTCATCTTCCCCCTGCTAAGCTAGGCCCTCTGTCTCTCAAACCCCAACTTGAGTTGGCAGATTTCCGCCCACCGCCCCCACGGCCCCCATAGCTGGTGGAGCCCCTTTTTATGCTGCTGAGAGGGAGCTGGTGAAGGGAAGACTGATGAGGGAATACAAGGTGGTGGTGTTAGGGAGCGGAGGGGTGGGTAAGTCTGCCCTGACTGTGCAGTTTGTCACGGGCACCTTCATTGAGAAATATGACCCCACCATTGAGGATTTTTACCGCAAGGAGATCGAAGTGGACTCTTCTCCCTCTGTACTGGAAATCCTGGACACCGCAGGGACTGAGCAGTTTGCTTCCATGAGAGATCTCTACATCAAAAACGGCCAAGGTTTCATCCTAGTTTATAGCCTGGTTAACCAGCAGTCTTTCCAGGTAATAATGATGACAACAATGGCCCACATTTCCTTAGGGCTCAGAGGTTTTCTCAGGGCCTTCTACAGGACTTGCCTGGTGAGGTGGGTAGAGCAGGTGTTGATTATCTTGATTTTACAGAGAAGGAAACTGAAGATCATAGAGGTGAGATGACTTGCCCATGGTCACACAGCCAGTAAGTGTCTGGAGTGGAATCTTGTCAGTGTCTCCTAACTCCAAAGCTAGCATTCTTTCACTAGCCCAAGTTGCTCTTGAGTTGGATTTAAGTGGAATATATTATTGTAACACTATTTTGATACCTGCATTTTATTTTTGAAAGGTCAACTCTGGAAACTCTTGAGATTCTGGCTTACCTAGAGAGCTGCTCCCCATATTGTCTTTTTGTATACTATAAAAGCAAAAAAGTTGCCCGGACAAGTTTTGCATAGTTCTGGAAAAGCAAATGGAAATAGGAAATAGGCTAGTTTGGGTACAATGTTGCACCAAAGATTGAAGGGAAGCAGCACCTTCTGAAATCCCTTGTAATTTGAACACGTGGTTATTGAATAGGTATTTGGGGGCTTGGCAAACCTGAGATTTTAGAGAAGTAATGGTACTTACAAGAAAAACAATGTTTGAACCCATTACTAGTTGTGCAAGCAAATCTTTGAATTTTCCATTCTCTATGATCACTTATGTCTCAAATCCCTGATCAAGAAGAGATCTAACCCCAGGATTAGTGTAGCACCTACCCAGGCTCCAGGCCTGTTTCTTGTTTGAATTCTTACCCAGAAATTGCATGAGTCTGTAGTGTAGTAAAACTTGGGGGTTGGGAGGGTGTGAATCAAAGTGCAGTAGTAGGGCAGAAAAAAATCTAACAATCACTCAGAAAGATGAGGAAATTTTAAGTGCTTTTGATAACAACTGGACTTTAGAGGTGGAAATTAAATAGGTTTGGAAAATACTGGACATAATGCAGATTTCTTACCTTGACTTTAGTTGAGGTGTTGGGCTAGGTGTAGGCCATTTTCTTTGGTAAGCCCTCATATCCCTACTGGAAGGACTGACTGGGACTTAATATTATTTTAGAAGATCTACATAAATGTAACTTTTGTGTGAAAATGCAGAATAGTGGTATTGACCTGCCTTGACACAGAAGATGGAATTGGTTTTTTTTTGCTGCATTTAAAGTATTGAATAAGTGCTGTTTATTCAAGGGACATTAAGTGCTCTCTCCCAGAGGAATTTGCTTATTTTCTTTTTATTAGTACTGTAATATCTGGTTGAACTTTTGCAATGGTAGCATCTTTATAAAATGTGACTTTTTGTCTTAGAGAAATTAAGTATTGATGATAGGCCAATCCTTGATCAATAAGTAATTGAATCAGATCTGTTGTAATCAACACTCCCAGTATCAGATGCATTATTTTCAAAGGGTACTAAAGGTGCCATTTAAATGTACTTTGGCGAGGGGAGAGGGAAAACTTCAAAATATAGTTATTAGTTAGCTGAGTTTCTTGAGGTTGGGGATTTTTGTTGCTCTTATTTCCATTACCTCTGTTTGCATTTCAGCCTACTAGATTATAAGCTTTTAGAGGCAGGAGACCATACCTTGTACATAGCAGGTACTTAATAAATGTTTGAATGAAAAAATAGTGGAGAATTGCCCCATCCTTTCAATATTTATTGAATTTACTGTGTAAAGGACAAATCTGTGTTCTTCCCATAGCTAGCTTTCTCATTGGTGTGGGTAAAAAAAAAAAAAAAAGCTCACCATGGGAGAAAAGTGATTCAATCTATAGTGTTATAAAAGTCTTATTACACATTTTCCTGCTCATGCTTTTTAAATCTTGATATTCTTTGATATTGACCCCGTTTTTAGCCTGATTCCCAGTCAAGGGAATGATTCCCAGTGAAGGGAAATTTTCTTTTAAAGTTCCAACTTTTTGAATTATGGACAGTCAGGGCCTTTGGAATGTTCAGATTAAGGCTTGCCTTAACCACACTCCTCCCCTCCCCAAAAGGATGGCTTTGGGGGACTTCTCTAAGATATTTTAAGATGTTTGCTTTTCCTGGGATAAAGGAATGCATGCAGTAGGCTTTGTAAAATGGAACATATTTAGGTGTGTTAATTTGGGTCTGGTATATCTAGAAGCCCAAAGTCAAAGCGTTCTTGTTTCTACTTTAAACATTTTCTCCCAGGCACTCTGACTAAATGTTTAGGAGTGGAGCGTATGGGGCCTACAAGCCTGAACTGGGATAACAGGTGTTGCAAGGAATGATGGCAGCAGACAGATTGAGGGGAGATAGGCAACTTCTCCCTGTGCACATAAATGAAATGTCTGGAGAACTTGTTTTTAATCAGTGCAGTCTGGGAAAGAGTGATTATAAAGTTCTGAAATTGAGGCGTTGCTCCCAAGTGTTCCTATTTAGAACAAAATGTTTTCAAGCTCTTTCTTACGGCTCTGGTTTTGTACTTGACTTAATAACTTCCCTGGTGAGTGACACTCAGTAGTACCTCAAACCAGTCATTTCACAATCACCTGGGGTCCAACCAGACAAGATTTTGTGTGGCTAATGCTGCTTTCTGTGACAAGGTGACTAACAACTTTGATTATTTAAATAGGATATCAAGCCGATGAGGGACCAGATTGTCAGGGTGAAGAGATATGAAAAAGTCCCACTCATCCTAGTGGGGAATAAAGTGGATCTGGAATCAGAAAGGGAGGTTTTGACTGCAGAAGGCAGAGCTTTGGCTCAGGAGTGGGGCTGCCCGTTCATGGAGACATCAGCCAAAAGTAAAACAATGGTGGACGAACTGTTTGCAGAAATTGTCAGGCAAATGAACTATGCATCTCTGCCTGAGAAACAAGACCAGTGTTGTACAACTTGCATCATCCAGTGAAGAAGCTAACCTCGTTCATGGCCATACAGAGCAGGTTAGTCAACACTTACTTGTTTGACCCACGTAAGTAGGGTATTCCTTGACCACATGTAGCTAAGCCAACTGGAGCGTTGAGTATTGCTACATAGAGGCTGCAGAGAAGGCCTTGGCCTGCTTTGGGAGAGAGGAGGTTTCCTCTTCTGGGAATTCCATATGTTAATGAAGTCTTTGTCCTTATCTGCTACCCCACCTTGTAACATCTTTTATTTTTCAAAGAACACAATTTTTTAAAGATGTGGTTCCACTTGCTCCTACTCCCTGCACCCCTCATATAGTACATCAGACCAGACATTTCATAATACCATGGGGTCATTGGTAAAATGATTGGCAAAATATTCTGTGTGAGTCAAAATATAGCCTGTTATGTCCTTAACTTATTCAAAGACATTTCATAATACCATGGGGTCATTGGTAAAATGATTGGCAAAATATTCTGTGTGAGTCAAAATATAGCCTGTTATGTCCTTAACTTATTCAAACTGCCCAGGGCAACCTTTTTTTTCAATATAACTCCAGAAGAAGAGATGTGCATATCTTTCAGATTTTAATATCCCGTGCTCTGGAGAAAGATGATAAGTAAATAGATTTCAATTATAGCATAAGTGTTTATGATTTAATAGGGTACTTATGTAATCAAATTCATCTGTATCTCCTACTTGAAGAATAAGCAATCTACTCTTTTATAATAATAATGATTGGGTACCACCAAGTACCTCATCTTCAAATAGGAATATACATGTTCGAGTACAAACGCGTATATGTATCTACTTGTAGTCTAGCCAAACAATTATTTGGCAGCAGCCAGAACCTTCCCAGGCACTGAAGATGTCTTCATTCAGAGCTTAGTAAACAGCAAAGTAAATAATTTAGAAAGCCTTTGGAGTAACAAAGTAAACAGCTCAGAGTCCTTTTTGAAAGCAAGCTCTCAAAAGTGAATTTAATAGATAGCAGCATCCAGCCAAGGCCTTTTCAGTCTTCTTTCGCGTTTCAATCACCCTGAATGTTTTCTCTGGACTCCTGTAGGTCCCAGTCACCAAATTGGCACCAGGTTAGGTTGATGGTAGCTAGACACATGTTCTCCCTTGGATGTTAACATGTAGATGATGAAAAATGGGGTTGCTTAACCCCACAGGCTGGCATGCAACTAAGAAGAATCCTCTTATTGATTCCTTTGAAGAAGTGAGTTTTCAGTGACCCCCAAGTCTCCAGAGCCATATTACACATTGCAGCAAGTAGTGACTGTGGTTGTCATCAGAGGACAAGCTTCACGTGTGCTTCCCCAAACAGGCATGTCAGGCACAAGTCATCCTGACAACCACAGGCCCCCACATAGATCACAGTTGCAGCCAAGTCACTTCATCTTTGAACAGGAAGACTGATGGTGGTACCATTTACAAAGTACTCTCATAAGGCTGGGTTTTTCACACAATAAGTTGTGAAAACCCATTTATTTTCTATTAATTTCTCAATCTGGAGCCAGGATGTTGTTGGTTCGTGTTGGGTCTGCATCATACTCAAAAAGACAGGATAACAGGCATGTGTAGAGGTGGTGGGTTGCCATGTCCTTGCTCCCCAGTAAGCCAGCTTCAAGTTCAGAAAGACTCTGTGGTCACAGGTGAACACACCTTTACCTTCATATTATGGGCCCCCCCCCACCCTGGATTAACTGTAGCAAATTACTTAAATATCTAGGTTTCTCTTTAGTTTCTTTTCATCATAAGATCATACATTTAGGGCTAGAAAGGGCCTCAGAGACCATCTCATCCAACCCCCTTGCTTTACAGGGGAGGAAACTGAAGGGAAATGACATGTCCAACAAAGGAACTCAGATAGACAGAGATTTAGATCCAGGGCCGTTTACACCATATATAGATTTATCAGCTTTAATATTGTAAAGGAATACAAAAACAAGTTACCAACTCCTACAAACAAACGTTTTCCCAGTCTACCTTACCACATTAAAGGTGCACTGGCTAGGAAAAAGTGGGAAATTTGTCTCCTTCAGCATAGTTTTCATTGTCTTGGGTAAGTTTAATAGGTCGATAATTTCCAAGGTGATTATTCATATTAAAAATTGCTTGAGAATTTGTTTTTATTTCTATAAATATTCGTGTTATGTAAGAGTTGTTTTAACCATAATGTGGTTACAGTTACCTAAGGCACTAAGGGGCTTATTTGGTAAAGACCACTTGGCTCATCAGGGGCAGATCTTGACCTAGAACTCGGGTCTTACTGACTTTGTCTAATATGTGAGTTGTAGCATTGTAGCTTTAGAGCTGGGGTCCATCTAATCCAACCCCCTCATTTTATAGAGAGAAAAGGAAGCTTGGAGAGGGGAGGCAATTTTGCCCATGGTCGTTTCCCAGGTAGTAAGTGACTCAAGTGCGATTGGAATCTGGGTCCTCTCGTTTTAGGTTCAGTGTTCTTTCTATTATAGTCTTTAACCATTTATTACCTTTTCTGGGAATAAGCGTGTCTCTTTCTTCATTGTTATTTTTTAGATGGTGAGCCAGTTGGGTATGGATCATATGCTAGACTGCATAAAACATAGACTTAGAAATATATGTCAGTATCAGTAAATGTGATCATTTCTCTTATTTGATTAGTAGCAATTGCCTGCTTAGTCTGTGATTTTGTTGCATGTGAATACCCAAAGGAAGAAATATTTTTGAAATGAAAGGTAGGTCAAACCATCTAGGGATGTGTGATGGATATGTTTGTTTGGATGGATATGTTTGTTTCTCCTTTACTATGTAGGGATGTATTTTGAGACATGTAGCATCAGTTTTGGGACTTGAAGTGCCAAATCCAGTACAGAAGAAGAAAGGTCAAACTTTGTTATGCAGAAGTCATGGAAAACCTTCAGTATGTTTAGGGGAAGGGCCTATTGAATTTAGCTAGATAACCCTGATTGGGAGAAGTCTGCAAAGCTTAGGATCATTCCCTTATAATTGATAGGTTCCCTTCCTAATTGAGATGGAAATTTCGTTAATGCTCTAAGAACTGCTTCTGATACCTGACCCTTTTTATTTCTTACCACCTTTTTAATTGGCTTCATCTGTCCTTTGCCTAAGAGAATGTTTTTATAAGACACTCAACAGCTTTTTGTCTGCTTTGGGGAACTATATACGTGGCTCCTGGAGCTGTTGACTCTCCCACCACTTTCCTGGGCTGGCAGACTTCTTGGGCAGGACAGTGTTTGCTTTTCTGAGCATATATGTAGAATTAGAGCCAAATTCAGCAATGCCTGCATATCCTGTCTCCCTGCCAACTTGAGGCAGCTTAGCATCCCATAGAGCAGGGGTTCTTAATCATTTTTGTGACCTGGGCACTCTTTGACGAGCTGGTGAAACCTATAGCCCCCTTCTCAAAATAATACTTCGTAGCGTACATTCACAGATTGAATGAAATGCTCAATTTCAGTTAAGGTTATTGAAAGTTGGGATATGACTTTTTTCCCATCCAATTTCATGGACCCCTCTGAAAATTTAGCAAAGGACACCCTTGGGGATCCATGGACTCCAGGTTCAGAAACCCCTGCCATAGACTCTGTAGCAATGTTTCTAGAAACCTAGGTCAGTGTCACAGCCTCTCAGTACCAACAGATCTTGGTTTTTTAATATATTTGGATTGTCTAAGCTTTTGTTTAACCACATTATGTCTTCCATCAGTGTGGATAATTGACAGTTGGCTGTGCTGACATACTATTGTTTGTTGAGGAGGATACATGTTTGGTTATAATTATGTGAGCTAGAGATGTGTTGATAAGACTGTAGTGGAAGTCATGAGTTTGATTCCTTATCCCTCACTGCCTCCTTCCACCCCACTCTATGCCAGAAGAATGGCCTATTCAGGTATTCTGCAGTCATTCCTCAGAGGGGAAAATGCAGCAAATTAAGCCTTGAAAAATCACAGTTTGGCCTCATAAATGAATAACTTCTAATCTTCTTAGCAGGTATTTTTAATTTGAAGAATCCCTGACTTGGTCCATCTGGATTATTATTTCCCCCCACTAATAAGGGTCTCAATCTTTCTAATCCTGTGTCAAGTATATCCATGCTTTCCCCCAAATTCATGTATCTACTCAATGTACTGAAAAACCCTTCTGATTTTTTCAAGATCTGGTAGCAAGTACCACACTAGGTAACTCTCTGTTGTTTCTCATTCTTGCCACCTTTCTGTCCTCGAAACCTTTTCCAAGGTGAGACCACACATGTCCTCCACACCTTTCTCTATTTTTCACACACAATTTTTTCACACACAATTTCACACAATTTTTAAAAGATTGATTTTTCAGGAGTGGCTAGGTGGTACAGTGAATAGAACACCAGCCCTGGAATTAGGGGGACCTGAGTTCAAATCTGGCTTTAGACACTTAACACTTACTAGCCATGTGACTTTGGGCAAGTCACTTAACCCCAATTGCCTCCCCCCCCAAAGCAAAAAAAAAAAAAAGATTCCTTTTCCTAGACTAGTTTAGCATTGAAGTAGTGTAAAAAAATTTTAAAAGGGGTGGGAGTGGAGTAGGAAAGACCTGTTCCACCTGGAATAAATTAGTGAGAATCCCAAACACCAGGAATCAAGCTGATAGAGGCAGGGGTCTTTTTATGCCACCTTTCAGATTCGTTACTTGTCATTCTGGTTTTTTCCTAAGTGGGGAACAAACCTTTCATTCAGGACCACATAGGGCAACCAAACATCAGCAGTGGTAATAACAAAACCTGTTGAATGCTGCAGTGGTCTACAGAGTGATTTTCTATTTTTTCCATCCTCGTTAATCTATCATACTATTTCTAAATATAATGGAACTTACTGGCATTCTCAAGTTATTTTCAGTAGGTAATAAAACGTAGAAACAGAATTGTTTCTATTTTTTTTCCAACTTTTAATTAGACATGTTATTCTGGAGATTTCTTAAATGTGTGTTGTGGGGGGTGGGGGGGGCGGGGAGAATTAGTCAGATGTAAGTTGCATTTTGTACTGGCAATGCTGACATGTTAATAGCCAAGTTTATTATTAGTTACATCAGCTGTTACTGAGCCAAGCAGGGATTCTGTTGACCGAAGATCTGTTTTGGTTAAATACCTTGTTCTCACCCCCCAGCCTTAATTTGCATATAGTCTTGGAACTTAAGTGGGGGGAGGAGGTGCTCATTAAAAACCTACCTGCCATCTCATTATTCACTGTGATCAAAAGTTAAGAGGCCACTGATGGAGTGGAGGAAGTTTCAGTGACAATTATATACTTTTAAGGTCTATAGAAGAACCTGGCTTGGAGCAGAAAGAATAGAGGTATTTGTCGACTCCTCCCCTAGTCCTTCAAATATATGCATGTATTCTGTATGTATCTATTGTGATAGCTTGTCTCTTGTTCTGTCTTCTCCCTATTTATAGTCATGGCTTTGGAGACAGAAGGGACCTTCAAGGTCAGCTAGTCCAATCCCCCACCCCTCACCCCATTTTACCGCTGTAGGAACTGAGCCCTAGAGAGATTAAGTAACTTGCCCAAGGTCACACAATTAGGAAGTAAGTAGCACTTGAATTAGAACCCAAGTCTTCTGATTCCAAATCCAAAGCTCTTTCCACTGTGCTACAATTTAATTACTTCCTTTTTACCTTAAATTTGGGCCTTGTTATAGAATGAAATATATTTGAACTCTTCAGTTTTACTCCATTACCTGGCTAGCTTAAGGCTGTCAGTAGAATAAACAAAAGCTGCCTCCTGCAATTGAAGTGCCAGGCCGAAGGGGGAGTGTTCCTGAGCTCTATTATAGGAAAAGTTCTCCTGATGGAATTGCTTCTTAAATAGGATTCCAAAATCTAGAAAAATCTTGTCAACTGTTCAGGGAAATGCATTCTACTAGGATCCAAAGGCTGCTCCAACATCCTTTGCTCATTCCCAAGCTTAGAAAGATCCAACCCAGAACAGATCATTTAGAATTGACCCAGTAGTCAATCTGGTAGAAGTCTACCAGTAGAGGTAAACTCAACTGGCACACAACTAAGAAGAACCAATCTTTGTTCAGATTTGGGGCTGTTGATTGACAGTGCGATTTGAGATTTCTGTGTAGATCAATTTAGTCTTTTAGTTAACCTAAATTCATGTTCACACAGAATCCCCAAATTTTAAGACTGGAAGGCGCTTTTTAGAGACAGTTCTGTCTAGTCACTTCATTCTACAGATGAGGAGACCCAGAGCAGTTAAATGAGTTGTACAGGGCCTGAAGACCTCAGAGGTCATGTAGTCCAGCCTCCTTCCCCTCATTTTAAAGATAAAGAAACTAACTCAGGAAAGTAAAATAACTTGCCCAAGGTCATTCAAGTAGTAAGCTACAGAGATAGGATTTGAACCCAGGGCCTTTGACTCTGGAGTTGGCATTCTTGCCCCCTGTACTGTGATGCAGACAGCTGGTTAGCAACAGACCTGGGCCTGGAGCCCAAGGGTTCTGGCTGTGGCTAATGTATGCTTTGCACACTATCCTGTTACCTCTGTAGTAAGGTTTTTGTTAGCAAAACTAAATATTTAAGCTTTGGGGTAGAGGTATGTGAAATAAAGGTGTGCTTGGTGGCATGATGGAAACTTGAGAGTTGAAGACAAGGATGACTTATGTTGTGTCTTGGACACAGCAAGTGGTGTCTATGCAGTGTGATTCCAGATGTGGACTGAATGGAAACTGAGAGTTTCTTTAAGACTTGTTGTACACCTATGCCGCCAAAACTTCTGGGATACATTGAAAATGAATGAGAATGTTAGTGTAATGGAAATTTTGCTGTCATGGTGTGCAGCAATAACATTTACCTTTCTTATTCTGTGAAATTCAAATTTGACACAAGAGACTCTGTTGGTCTTTTTTGCTTTGTGTAAACTTTTGCTCCAGGATTTATTACTGTAAAGAATTAAAATTCATTACCGATTTGCCAAGTAGCCTGTGTGAATACTTTCTGTATGTTGAAGGAGTCATAATACCAGTACTGTTTTAGGGCTGACATGAAGATTTATCTCTGCTTCCAGATTTAACTGGAAGATTTTCTACCCTGCAAATTCTTGGTGGGACCATCTGGTGTGATGAGAATATTTGGGGTGCATGGAGTAGTAAATAAATCAGTTTAACCTCATTGGTGTATTTATTATCTTTAGTGATGTGGATAATTAAGTGACATATTCTAGCTGTTTGGCTTAGAGGAAAAAAAATGTAACTGCTTTTTTGGATTTGAGCTTAGAGAATACATGAAATGAAAGGTAATCCCCCAATTACAGTCCCTTGCACTTAGTAGGCTTGAATTGAATTATAAGAAGTTTTTAGCTTTGAGGAGACAGGATGCTTTTGGAAATTCCAAAGAGATATTTGCGGTTGGTTATGTGGACGGCCTAGCAGCAGACTCCGTGTCCATCATCTGAGGACCCGCCTAGCTAAATTTGGACAGTAGTCTCATCATGAGGTTGGCTGGGGGGGGGGGGGAAGAGGGAACTTGCATTTTTCAATTCTAGCAGCTCTAGAAAACTATCTACTGAGGTTTAGGCAGAGATCCAATTTTGGTCAAACCAGAAGTTCCTCTCTCCTCAACCCGCTAGTCTTTTTGGTCCCCAGTGATCATAATTAACATGGAAAATGTCTTTCAGAGTGATTGCTGAACTTTTTTTTCCTTTAACTTTTTTCTGAAATCTTCTGACAGGTGACTTTTGAGTTAGGATCTTCAAGGCTTTTCATTGTGTGTCCCAGGTACTCATTGATTGAGGGTTTTGTCTGCTGGAATACAGAATGAATGCTCTCTGGACTGATTTTCATATGGTTTTACAAATACTGTATTTTTAGCATTAAATGGTTACTTGTGTAATATTCAAGTATAGGTAGTGGTCTCTTTTACAAAGTAAATGAAAAGAAAGTGGCATAAGACTTAACTGTGGGGATCTGCAGTTTCATGGGAATGGGTACTTTCCCAAACCAGGCAGATCATGACCCCTCCCAGCCTTAGTCAGTCTTTTTGAGCTGCTGTGGTCAAAAAAAAAAAAAGTCACCTGGTAGCCAGGATGAAAGGGAGGAGCTGTCAAGCAATAAGCATTTATTAGACACCTACTCTGCGCCAAGGCACCTACTATGTGTACCAAGGCACTGTGCTAAGCATTGGGGAAACAAAGGCAAAAACACGGCCCCTGATCTCAAGGTGCTCACGTTCTTAGGGGAGAGATAACATAAATAACCAGGCAGATACAAGATGTGTGTGGAGTAGTTGGGAGGCAGATAAAGCTGTAGGTCCTCTGACAACACGAATGCTACATCATTGTGCCATATGGTAGGACTTGCCAGAGCTTGTACTTCAGAACCCAGGGTCCCAGTGCACCTATTAGGGTACAATTTTACTTCCCCCATAGGGGAAGAGAGTCAGATAATTTGGCTGACTCATACGTCTGCTCAATGATAAAGATGTGGCAGGGGCATCAGTAATCATAGCTTGGCAGATTTAGAGCTAGAAGGGACAGTAGAGATGATCATACCCAACCTTTTAATTGTACAGATCAAGAAACTGAGGCCCTGAGAGACTAACTTGCTCAAGGTCACACATGGACTCACTAATTTAGAGCTGAAAGGGACCTTTGAGGCCATTGAATTTTAGAGAAGGAAACCTTGACCAAGGTCACACATAGGATCATGAATTTTAGAACTAGAGGCCGTTGAATTCCACTCCCTTGTACAGATGAGGAAACTGAGGTCCAGAGAGATGAAGTGAATTGCCCTGGGTCACAAAGAGTCTCCAGATGTGAACTTAGGTCTCCTTGGCCTCAAGGCCCATGCCCTATCTTCTCTGCTTTATCTCACACTTCCTGTCATTTGATGATAATCTTTTTGCCCCGTGGGTAGATGTTATTTTATCCAGGGAATGACCCTTTCTAGACTTGATATATAATTATATTGGATGGTAAAGAATGCAGATTCATATGGAGAGAAAAGAATATAATTGTACTATCTGTGATTCTTACAGCTTTAGTCGTTGTTGGAATGACTCAAATATGTTTTCTGTAGTCTGGTCCTCATAGAGTTGCTCCCAGATAGCCTTTATCATAAGCAAAACCAGCATATGGATTTCCATGTGCTTAGATCTTGAAAGCAGGAAATTTAACATTTTCCTGAAAGCTTTCCTTTTCCTTTATGGAAGTCTTCCTCCAATGGTTCCACTCCATGTGGAGGACACCCTGAGTTCCCTAAGACTGTGGTAGTGGTTTGGAAGCCCTGGCAGGTCCTACAAAGCTGGAAAGACTTAAACGACTGGCCTGGCGTCAGACTGTCTGTCCATAGAGGACCAGGCCAGCTAAATCTGCCAGGTAATTTATTTATTTGATTTGCCTTGGCCACTCATTAAACCATTGACTAAAGACATGGAGGGGGATTTCTAACTAATAATGCTGGAGAAGGCAGTACCTATATGGCTGCAGTTGGGACTCGTTGAAATGTTACGGTATGCCCGAAGTCCTAAAGTGAAGGTGGTTTTCATTTATGCTTTGTGTGTGCAATGGGGGTAGCAGCTGGAAATGTGTGATATCCAGTGATGTTATAAATACCCAGGCTGAAAAGGCAGAGGGGAGGAAATTCCAGCAGCTGTGAGGTTGGAGTCTGGGGGATCCCAGAGCATAGAAAAAAAATTCAGTTTGGGGTTTCACTCGTTTTTGTTCTTCGTATCCTCAGTGTTTTAGCATTGTGCCTGGCACTTAGTAAGGAATAAATGCTTGTTGACTGACTTAGGGGGGTGGGGTAAGAGAGGGACACTTGAGATATGGGAAAGTGAATTACCAAGTGGGAACTATAATTCTCAACTTACCAAAAGTCCAGCCGACACTTATCCCCTTTATCACCAAAAATTGTCAGCTCATTCGATTGGGAATTTTTTTCCATGAAAACAGATCTCCAAGTTTTATAATGGGTGTTATTGAAAAATTAAATTTGCTCTTTTGAAATTCATGTTAGAGGCAACTTGGTTTCAATGTTTCCATTCGATAAAAGTTATGCCTTTGTTCAAAAGTAAATGTTACAGCCAGCCTAGTAGGATCTTGACTTTCTAAGGATTACATTATTACAGATTGGTATGCAGTAAATATGACCTTGATGGGCATTAAATTTTAACTCACAGATTTGTTATTGGCCATTTTAGAATAGTCATGCCCAGAGCTGGCATTAATGAATCATGGAAAATGGTGCTCATTCAAATAGTAATCCTTGCCATAGTCCCGATATTTTTCTACTTTCCATTTATATTTCCTCCCTTGTTCTATACTTATTAATGTATGTGCTCTTCTGTGGACTGTTTAGCATTGATAGATAAGTGTAGCCTACTAGGCAGCTGTAGTGGTCCCTTCCACCTCTCAAGTTCTGTGATTCTGTGGACGTCTACAGGACCGGCAAGGTTTGATACAGTCGTCTTAGAATTCACAGAAATGAAGCAACATGTTTCTTATATTTTTATTAGTGGTTTTGTCTGCATTGCAAATAAAACTAAAATAAAATCCTAGAGTTTGAGGTTTGGGAAAGAACTAAGAGTTCATTTCATCCAGGGTTCTTAACCTCTTTTTGGTGTGTTCCGTGCCCCTCTGTCAGTCTGGTGAGGCATACGTTCCCCTTTTCGGAATAACATTTTTTAGATGCATAAAATATATATGATTACAAAAGAAATCACTTATACTGAAATACAGTAATCAAAATATTTTTTAAGTATAAGAACCTCTCATCTAATCTAATTAACACTGCCCTTTTGCAGATGGGCAAATTGAAACCCAGAGAAGTGACTTGCTACCAAGGTTACACATAGACCAAGTGGGAAAGAAGGGGGATTAGAGCCAGTGTCCTATTTTGTAAACCTATTGAGAATAATGGGGTGGATGTTCTCTGTACTCAAAAGTACAACTTTTAGGCTGATTGATTTCAGAAAGCCTAATTCATTATAGTACTTTTCCCCCCTGAATTTTTATACTTAAGATTTCAAGTTTTGAACTGCTTTTAAAACTTTGCCGTTAGCAGTAGCATTGCTTTTCTATAAAATCTAAGCCTTTTCTCCCTTGTATACAAAATTAGAAGACTTTGTCTTTTTGCTGTTTTTTATGAAAATTTTGTAAAAATGCACATTTAAGTACTTTGGGCTGAAAATTTTGAATTCTTTTCCAATAGTAAATAAGAAAAAGATATTAGAATACATTGCATTGTTGTGAAAAATGCAGTTGAGATCATCTGTCTTGGAGAAGGTACCCTTTAGCACTTAATGTACACAGTATAGTATGTTGGGTGTTATCTGGTTCATTCTCTGGAGGTGCTTTTCACCCTAGAACTTCAAGCTAGGAGGGAGCTTGGAGACCATCTAATCCTGTTCTCTTATTTTCTACCCTGTTATAGCGTAATTCTCCCACTAGCCATGCCACCATAGATAAAGTCACTTTTCCACTCTGGGTCTCAGAAGGGTTACACTCTATGTCCTCTCGTGTTCCTTCCAGCCCTACCAGTTGGTGATTATCTCTTAGTCTTGCTGTCTGACCGTCCCCTTTTTGTGCTATTTAAATGATCCTGGTAAGGCAGTGAGTGAAGCCTTTATTTTGAAGTTGGCCCAAGATGGGTTCTGGTTTCTTAATGGATTTACAGTACTTTCTTGTTGAATGGAATTGTGTGTTCCGGAACCAAACGTGTATTTTCTTAGCTTGCAAATTCTCCAAAACACTTGATTTTGAAAGCATCATGCTTTCAAAACATGAAGCTGTACGTTGTACTAATAATTTTCATTCTACAACATGAAAGCACCCAATAAAATACGAAGTACCAAGTAGGAGTGATATTTGTCCATTGGGATCTGCTGTTCACAGGGATATTTAAACCTAGAAGGATTTTTCAAAATATAGAATGGGAAATACATGCTGTTACCATATTTTAGTATAATGCTAAGTGCAGAGTTGCTTTCGGATGCCATTATCTTGTTTTTATTTCTCTTTAAAATGACTTTTTCACCTTTTTGAGTAGCAAATGTAGTGAGGTCTTCCTCCTGTCTCTCTTATATTTGGGCATATGGGCATAAAACCATCACTGCTATGTGCATTATTTTGGAAAGAGAAAAAGTCCAATGAAAGAGTCTTGATGTTGAAAACATATATTCCCATATTTCCTGTATTTGCATCTTTTTGTCTTTATTGCAGATAAAACTCAGAGGGAATTTGCACAGATGCTGCTTTGGACAACTTGACAGCCTGGGTTGCAGAACTGAGCCTTGGTAAACCTGTCTCGATAACAGCATGTTGCCATACACCTAATTAAGTGCATAAGGTCCACAGCCTTCAAGATCCATAGACCTTAACCAAGAATGCTTAGCACGTTTACCATAAGTTCAAATAGATTCTTTATCAATCAGTCCTTTTGTAGCTTTCTAAGTTCTTATTAATGGTTAATATGCAAGGGTTCATTTTTAATATTTTAATTGATTTCTTTAATCAATTTCTGAACTTGTATTTATTAAATACTTAAACTCAGTATTACCTACTCAATGCCTTTTAAAAGTTTTAATGGAGATAAATTGAGCCTTAAACAAGTGGTTACTTCTGTATATTACCTCGCTCCAGTGCTTCAATCTATTTGCGAAAATATTTGTTTCCTGAAATGGTTGGTCGATATTTTGAGACTTTATGTTTACATGTGACAGTGTTGTAAGAAAGTAAAGATCCTATCTTACCTGGGTGGATATAATATCCCTTTTCTCGTCTGATGCAGCCCCGTGATAAGGTTCTAGAATTGACACATTCAGAAGGTGGAAATTGCAATTGGAAGTTGACTGTAATATTTAGTTGAAGGGGTTTTCGTGATTTGTTTTAATGTCGTTTGCAACATTGAGTTGCAGCTAGAGCATTTTTCCCTTCTGTGAAGTTCTAAATTTAGTTATGACCTACTTTAAACAATGCCTTTGAAAAGGGATATTGTATTCTAGGTAAATTAATTTCGTATACCTGCACTCAAATATCTCAGCTTTCCCTGGCAGGTTAGTAATTTACATCTAGTCAGTTTCTGCACATGTAAAGTGAATGCAAATAAAATGATTTTACATTTTATAGTTAATATTTGTCTTTCTGAACAATGTTTTAAAGCAATATTTGTTAACATTTTCTTGCACTGTCACAATTGCTTTTTTTTTTTTGTTATTTCCCAATAAACAGGTTAGCAACAGAGACAAAAATCAGTGTAAGGTAAGGGGGGGGGAAAGCACCCATTTTTTCCAGTGCTCTGAATTGCAAATGCGCTCTGAACAGCCATTGACTTCCCTGTTGTTTACCTGATCGACACATTTTGTCTAAATACTTGAACATTTTAACAGTAACACAGGTATTAAAACAGAAAAAAAATGTATAAAGAATAAATGATGCTTTTTCTTCCGTTTTAACATGTGTACAAGCGAGCTTTTTCTAGCAGTGGTTTAAAGTTTTGTAAGTTTTCCAATATTTTGCTTTCTCTTCCCTTTTAGTTTTGTGTATGCCTGTGTGTGTGGGTGTGTGCGGGTGTGTGTGCGGATGTTTTGCAGGAGTGATGAACTGCAGCTCACCTACTGCACCAAAGTTGTAAATCTTAGGGGCCCAGCTTTAGTCATTTGAACATGCTTCTAATGAAAAGAAAACCAAAAGGACTCTTGACTTGTAATAGCTAAAGACCGTTGGCCAAGAAAGCTCTAGTATATGCAGTGATGGTTATGGGAGGTGGGGCAATTAAGCATTTCATTGTGTGCGATATTCAGGTACATCAGCAGGTATCACCAGGGCCTACTACGATGCCATCAGTGGTCTTTGTGACCAATTTTTCTGGAACAAAAATTCTGATTGAACTGTTTGATTCTCCATGGTGGCGGACTTTAGTTCCCCATGAAATTTGCTTAAGTTAAACCTCCTAGTCTTAGATATGTAATTTTATGGTAAGAATGGAGGGCTAGGGATGATTGGAATACTTTTCCCTATTTATAAACTGCTTGAAACCTGATAATTTCGGTTTGCACTTTATAATACCACACTTAAAACCAAACACTGTATTCAAAGTAGGTTAGGTGGTGGTGGTTAATCTTTATTAGCTATACTAAATAATAGGAGATTCAAATAATTCATGAAGATTTTAGTTTTCTGAAAATTGTGGGTTCTTTCCTTTGGGTAGTTTTCTCTCTTTTTCCTTCCCTTCTCCCTTCCTCTCTCCTACCTTTGCCTTTCTCTTCTTCCTTCCTTCTCCCTTCCCCTCCCCTCCCTGTCTCACCCATTCTTTCCTGTTTTTCCATTTGTTCTTTATCCCTCTCTTCTTCCTTCCCTCTCTTTCTCAAAAAAAAAATCACAACATTTTATACAGGGGTGTGTGTGTGTGTGTGTATGTATATGTATGTGTGTGTACACATGCACACACATACATATATACATACACAGTATTCATTATCATTGACCTCAGCAGCAAATTTGACTTGAATTACCTTAGGATGACAGGAATAGGGGAAATAGGAAGTAAAAATGGTTTCTCCAGCACAGTTTTAAAAAATAAAAGGGACCAAAAGTTATTTTAGGCTTCCTTAATAGATTGCATGTAAAGTTGCTTATTAGGTTAAGAAACTGCTATTAAATGCAATATAGGTATTGTCTTTGCCAGATGTTCAGATCATTGCAGGGGGGCTCGGAAACCACCAGAACCTAGCATTGTGTATCTCATGTACTGTAGCTTTATCAGTGAACAGTGAAATCTGGAATACCAAGTGCAAAATTTGAACAATGACCTATAAAGATTTGTAAAATAAAGTTTTTCCAATAGACTTCATTCTCGGCATTTTGTAAAAAAAAAAAAAACCACAAAAACAAACAAACAACCTTACAGTCCACCTGTTTGTAACTTTTTTTTAATAAAATAGACATCTGTATTACTTGAGGTCGGTTCCTTGTCTTATTTGGGGAATTGTTTGTTGTACCAGATTGCTCACGTCTCATTCGAGTAATCAACTTATTGAAATGTTGCTATCTAATGAATAATCTTGTGTGCTTCTGTTTAGCTGGCCTTCATTATAATCCTCTGTTTTCGACTGTACATGGGCACGTGTGGAAATGAGAGATGTGCTAAAAGTGGGCCTTGGCATTTCAGCTGGATGGCTATACTTAGAAATTATAGACAAGTGAAGAATAGTAATGTCTGTGATATGGCCCAAATGCAGCAACTGTCCAATTTACAGATTTGACAGGTGGGACCTGTGCATGTTCAGTGGAAAATGGGATTCAAGGTGGTTAATTTTGAGTTAAGGAACAATGAGTTAAAACAAGTAAATGAATAGTCTTGCTTTTTTTTTTTTGAAGCCAGTAAAAGTTTTTATTTATTTGTTCTCTGATTCTGGCCTTGAAAAAAAAAAATTCTCTGCGTAGGGACTGTCCAATTTACAGATGACCTAGTTTTGTTTTGTTTTGTTTTCCTGTACATGGGCCTTAACATAAGAATAATACTTTGTTTTTGGTGTGAGTGTCATCCATTAGCTTTTCATTGCCTAGCCAGTCATCCCATATTAAGTAGAGTCCTGAGGGACTGAATTTTTTGTTCTTTTCCACTTTTCAACCTCAGGCTTCGAATTTTGGGTTCTCCTGGTTGCGAGGTACTCTCTTCTGCTGAAGAAGGTACTGTAGCAGGGAAGGTCATCCTACCCATCACGGAGCAGAGAGAGAAGGGGATTCCAGCCAGATCAACACTGGTGAAGAATGGAGTGAGGTACTGCGGTCTCACCCTCACATCCTCTGTCCTGTTTTTTCATTGTTAGTCACCATAGTATCATTGATCTAAAGCTGTAAGGCAACTCAGAGACCATCCATCCAGTCCAGCTCTCCTCATTTTACAGATAAGGAAACTGGGACCCAAAGGTATGGAAGTGACTTGGCTAAGGTCTCTTAGTATCAGAGGGGAGATTTCAACCCAAGTTCTCTGACTAGAATGAATGCTCTTGCCATCATGTTTCTATACTTTTTCTTTGGTGGCCCAGCATAGTCCTGGGGCCCATCATGATAACTGATACCAAGCCTGGGAAAGCTGCCCTTCAAGCTTCTTGGGCTCTGAGATGGCTAAAATGTTCCCAAGCCATGAGCCTTGGTACTCTTGGTTCATTTGGATTTGCTGTGGCTGACCTTGGGCACTTTTTAAGAATTAGAAGGTCTCGGGAGGGTTGCATTGTGAGGGTTTATCTTGGGAACTTTAGGATGCTGGTTTCACTGTTGCCATAATGACGCAATGTAAAGAATCCAGCAAAGAACTGTTCAAGAAGGAATAAAAAGCAGGAGTTTGTTTGAAAGCAGCCACATGGAAATCCTGGAAGAAAACACATAATACTGTAAGCAGCAATTGCTCATCTAGACCAGGAACCAAAGCACAACTCATGGCCTTACTTGAAGCCACTCACTACAATCAAAGTTGATGGGAAACATAATAAGGCAACTTACCCCCCAAAGTGGAAACTTACATTAAGAATAGCCCTAGGGCCTAGAAGTGGCTAATAGTGGCTTTTTTCTCCATTGCAAAGTCAGCCCCTTTTGATAATGCAACACAATACAGAATTGTGATGGTGAAATAAATAACAAAGTTAGCATCTGGGACACTTGAAAAGTTAAAAAACAGAGAGAGAGCGCAGACTTCCTACCTGGGAAGATTGTTCCCCTGGGAATAATGACTACCCTTAAATGATACTTTCCTAGACAGTGTTGTACATAGGGATAGCTAGGTCCTGACCCCAGGATTAAATCCCCCAAGGCCTCAGTGTGCTAGGGAGGAAGGAGCCAGTTAACCAAGAATGGGCCTGAAGTTCCCCCCGATAGACCTTGAAGCAATGGAGTGAATAATCCACCATCATTATTCTCATCATTAATATCCCTCCATTGTTGGCATGTTATCACCACTGCCATTTGGGTATTTGTACGCGGTCAAAGAGGCAGGCATCACAGCAGGCTCACTAGTTCTTTCTCCCACCTCTCCCCTTCCACCCAAATATAATCAAAGTCCATTTCTTCCATCAAAATTTGAGGTCCCCTTGGAGAGAGTCATTCTTTCTGGTTTTTCTAAAACTATAGAGTTGCAGCTCCATTATTCATTTGCCATGTGATCACAGGCAAGTCCCTTCACCTCTTGAGTCCTCAGCTTTCTGAATCTGTACAAGAATGGGCAGTGGGTATGGTGCTGATTTAGAGTTAGGAAGTTTGTATCCCACCCTTGAGGGATTTGGGGGCTTTGTGGTTCCTTAACCTCCCTGCATCTCAGGCAGCTCTCTTAAGGCACCAAGTTATAGATGGCTTGTGATCTGACAAGTTAGGATCTGCCCGGTGGAGGGAGTTCCCACACCCACAGAAGCACCTTCTGGTGATACCTGTACTCCCTACTTTGCAAGTTAGCTCCTATTATGTGGAAGGCTTTACTATTGTGTCTCAGTGTCTGTGCCTATAATTGCATGATACCGACCCATACTTCCATTTATGTGTACAAGATTGACAGATGTTTTCAACTTCATGCTAATGGTTTTGTGAAGGTTTTACGGACACAGGTGTTTGGTAGTTTGGGCAAAGAAAAATTTCTATTCCAAGGTGCCTTTGGGGGGTGGGGTGGGAGGAGCTGTTGGGGAAAAAAAAATACACGGCAGAGGTGCAGAATGAAGGTGGTAATCTTCTACCATGTTGAGACTCTTCTTTGGCACTTAGCTGTATGGAGCACTTGTAATATATATGATTACCTTCTGTTTTATTGGTAGTAGTCTTGTCTCCTCCACTTGATTATGAACTTGAGGGCAGGGACTGTCTTAGAAGTTCTCATCCTGGGCCAGTGGTAGTAACTGTGGGAAGACATGCTGGGTACACCAAATCAATAGGACTTTGTAACAGCTCGACTCTGCCATGTGAGGAAAAGGATAAGGAGACAGAGACCTATGATTTTGAATGTGGGAAACTGGGTGGTGCCACAGATAGAAATGAGAGGAAAAATGAGGCTTGTTCCCTTGTCCTTGGAGGGCAAAAAACATTGAGGGGAAGTAAGTGGCAGAGAGGCTGATTTAGACTTGAGGTCAAAAAAAGCTTTCTAACAATGAGAACTGTCACAAAGCGGACTGAAGGGAGGCCTTGGATCAGAGTGGCTAAGGAAGACCTCCCTGCAAGTTTCCAAGGAAAGGCCGCATGGTCCTTTGGTGAATGTGTTGAAGGAGGGATTTGTCTTCAGGTACAATGGGATAATGGTGTCTGAGTTCTCTTCTCTACCCTGAGACTCTGTAGTTTCTTCTCTTCTGGTACTTGAGTACTTGGGTGGATTTTCAAGCTTATCCATCCTTCTGTAAAATTGTAACCCATCCATATATCCAAGATATGACCTTCCTCAAGATCTTTTACCTTGTGAGCATAAGGGTAGCACTGAAACTGGATGGCTCTTCTCCTTTGCTCTTGCTGATTGGCCATACGTTGATCAGACATTTCCTGGACAATACCTTTTATACCATTTCTTGTATGCCAGAGGCTCCTGCCTCTGCCTTTGTGTAACCTGTCATTTTTAGTACTTTGGAGAATGTGGTGTTCTCAGTGATGTGTCTTGGTAACTATCACCAAGGATTAGGTCATCCCATCTGATATGTCTTGTCATAAGAGGACAAAGCCATTTTCAGGACTCATACTAAAGACTGACCCAGAAAGGGGCTCCAGGAGTCAAACTAGGGGGTAAAGACACATATTCCTCTCAGATGTTTATCTTGTGAAGCCTCCACAAGACCAGAAAGTGTTTCTGGAACCCTGGATGATGTAAGTGACACGCCCAGTATTCCAGGCTAATATAACTGGGATTTCCTGAAAAGTTGGCTCTCATGCCAATTTCAGGGGATTGATTCACTTTCCCTTTGACTGACTTTGGAAACTGAGAGAGATCCATTCCCTTAAAAAAAGTTTGGCCCTTAGATTTAAAAAATCATACTTTGTACAGCAAAACTGTTCTGATTTCATGTTTATTAGCGTGATCTTTTTTTGTAAAATGTTATGCAGAGGCATACCAGTATATCACACTGAAACTACTTTCACTTGAGACTTGAGTCATATGATCAGGTAGAGGCCCTGTGGATTGCCTGTGTGGTGATGTCATATTGGGAGAAATTCCCATAGCTTGGTCTAGTCACCCCCAAAGTGTTCTTGAGGGCTCTCCTTTTTGAGGCAGCAGCAGCAACCTCTCTCTCTCCCTCTCCCTCTCCCTCTCCCATTGTCCCTCTTCCCTCCTACTCCCTCTTGTGTGTCTGTATATACCTCGGGAGAAATAACGTGTTGGCTTCCCAGTGGTCTTTAGAATCAGGTGAAGATCACCCACAGCATCATTTTCCAAAATGGAGGATTACAATATATACTCACATGAATCAGTAGGCACTGATAGAACTCCTAAGGGTTTACTGGGGATTAAGCAGAACTTCATAGTCCAGAGAAGACACCTAACCTATAAGGATCTTTGAAGACTGTTTCCAGGATTGGAGCTGAGATGGGCCAGGAATTGCTAATTTTGTACTTTCCCGTTAAAGAGTTTGGGTTAAAATCCCAGCTCAGCCATTTAGTGCCTGGATGGCCTTTGGGCAAGTCATTCAGTCCCTCTGAGCCTCAGTTCTCTCCCCCAAACACCCTCCCTTTGGCCTGGGTAGTCCCTCTGGTTCAGGTTCTTTCCTCAAGGCTTTGGAATGTTGAGGATAGCTTAGGCAAGTAGCTGACAAGAAAGACTCCACCAGGTCCTTGGAGAATTAGCAAGAATATAATGACCTTACAGTCATTAGGGGCTGGGGGCAGGGAGCCATTGTTGGGGACGATTTCCTCATATGCTTATTTTGGTCTCCCACCCTCCCTATTTCATCGATCCTGCTGCTCCCCAAACTTACATCATTGTAGTCCTCCCACCCCACTCTGCCTACCTCCAGATCTTGGGGGTGGGATTTTTTCAGATTCTCCAGGCCAAGGCAAAAACCACATCTTAAAACATCTAGTTGTCTTTTCGCCCCTTTTGAAAGGCGTGGTTTATCAAGAATTGCAGGTAATTGACCACCTTCTCCATAAAGGCTCCGGAAATGGCTGTAGGGATTTTGATTGGCTGATAATGTTGTGTATTGCAGTACATACTTGATTTGTATATTGCCAGGAAGAATTCAGTTCAGCTCAGCCTCCAGAACGGGGTTGAGTCTCTTAGCAAATTCTTGGAAAATTTTCTGCACTTGTACTTGTCAAATTGTTAGCAACCTAAAGCACCAAGGTAATTAGCATTTAGAATCTAAATTAGTCATGCTTGTTTCCTCTCACATCCCCCTTGCCCATAAACTAGTCACAGGCAAACTCTTGAGCGCCTTCTTGAGGGGTAAGCCTGGGAGGGCATTGTTCCAAGTGGTTGCAGAAGCCGGCAGGTTGTTGGGGGGGGGTGTGGGGTGTGGTTACAAAGAGGCCCTTCGAGAAAAACAGTTCCACCTGCCACCACTGATCAGCCTTGGGCTGGCTCCTCTGGCACTGTTAGACACAGGCCTTTTCTTTTTTTGGAGCCCAGGGCCCTGTTTGCTAATTCTGGGCTTGAGATTCTAGAACTTTCCCTCAAACAAGCAGAACTCTGGGATTTTAAGGCTGGAGGGGATCTTAATGCTTCTCCTGCCCCACCCCCTCCCCTGTGTTTAGAGGAGGAAATGGAGGCCCAGCTGGTCTCCAAAGCTTACCAGTCCTCTCTTGATTGTCAAGTCTAAGGGCAATGCACTTGTTTGCTAGTCCCTTCTCCCCCCCTCTCCCTTCTCTTCTCTCTCTTCCTCCCTTTCACCTCTCCCTTTCTGTCTCTACCCCTATATCTGCCTCTCCTCTTCTGGGCTCTTCTTTGTTTCTCCCCCTCTCCCATCCCCTCTCACTT
>CM053602.1:37041831-37053157 GCA_028646575.1 Pseudocheirus occidentalis
CCCTCTCCCCCTCCCCATCTCTCCCTCAGTCTTTCCCAGTTGCCTTCTCTACCCCTCTTTCTCTCTCTCTCCATTTCCCCCTCCCCTCCCCCTCTCTCCCCTGTCTTCACCCCCTCCACGCTCCCTTTCTGTGTCTCCTGTCTCACCTCTTCTCTCTCTCCTTTCTTCTCTCTTTCCCCCTTTTCCAATCCTCCCATCTGTTTCCTCCCCTCCCCCAGATCTGTAGGTACACATGCCAGGGCCCAATCTTAATCTGAACAATGACAGGGTGCTACCAGTTCTGCTTTCCCATTCATATCCACTGTATTGTCCCATGGGACTCCCAGAACCCTCAGGCCCAGCGCACCCTGTTGGAGATGGTGGGGATTGCTTTTCACTTCTTCATCTTAAGCTTTCCTACTCAGGCCAGTAAGATACTGATGAAAGAAGGAAGGGCAGAGCTGAGCTCAGCTCCACTTAATCTTGTTGTCATTTTCAGTCCCAGCTTATGTGTTAGTGACCAGTTCAGTACCAGTGGTTCTGTCCCCAATCCTCAGGATAGAGTGCTGACCTTTCTCTAAGAACTTCAGTTAAATCTTATGACCATCTCCTTCTCTGGGGACAGGATGACCCAACAGGTCATGCTCCTGTCTGAAAGAGAATAGGGCTAGAATGAAGTGTGCCCCAGTGGCTTGTGGTAGCCACCTTCCTATTTGCTAAGAGTGTCAAGTGGGGCTTTTGCCCTCATCACCATGCCCACCCCCCCCCCCATACAGCTGCCAAAATGATCTTCCTAAAGTATAGATATGGTTCCATTCATCCCAGCTGAATGGCCTCCCTCTTCTGAATGAAGGAATGGGCCTCAGCTCAAGCCAAACTCCGGGGAATCATTTCAGGATCTTCGTTCTTGGTGTGACCCAAGAATTCCCATTCATCTCCTTTCTTTACAGCTCATCTCACCAGGATGCCCTGTCTCACTGGGCCACAGTCAGGAACAGAGTAAATCGATACAGTCAGGAGGAAGGGCTTCTCAATCCTGAGTGGGCACAGGAATGTGAGTGTTTCTGGGAGTTGGTGCAGGCTATTCCAAAACAAGTCACAAAGGAGGCAGGACAACCTTAGGTTTAAAGCAGCAGTTCTCAACCTGTGTGTTATGTTCAATTTGTAACAATGAAAATACATCCGGCATATCAGATATTTACATTACAATTCATAACAGTAGCAAAATTACAGTTATGAAGTAGCAATGAAAATAATTTTATGGTTGGGGGGGTCACCACAACATGAGGAACTGTATTAAAGGGTCATGGCATTAGAAAGGTTGAGAACCACTGGTTTAAAGGGAAGGAGACCAAACAGTATCTGCTTCTACTCTTTGCCCTCCAGGTCCCATTTGGTGCTACTTGGGTTTGAGGTGGGCCTACAGAGCCTAAGGCCTTTATTCCCCATATCTGGCCCAGTCTTTGCCCTTATGGTGGCCTGGTCCTTGTCAAGATGAGAGAGTAGTTTTAGAGGCCTGTAGCTGGCTGTGAGAACCTTTCCTCTGGTCTGCACACTGCCCCGCCCCCCCCCCCCCCCCAGCCATGCCTCCGGATGGCCAAAGATCTTGTGAGTGTGCTAATCTTCCTATCCCAGGTGTATACCTGCAGGGAATGGCCTCAGAATCTCCCTTCAGTCTTCTCACTGTCAAATGTGGCTTTGGCCTGAGCTGCGCTCTCATAGTACTTAGCGGGACAGGCTCAAATCCAGCCTAGTGTTCTCCACTCTGATCTTCACAGGAAATGCTCAGAGGACTCTGGCTACCATCATGGAAAAGACCAGATGAATTTTACATTTATTAAGTGCCTACTATGTGCTAAGTGATGGGGATACAAAAATTGGCAAAAGACAAGCCCTTTCTTTGGGGAACTCACAGTCCAATGGAGGGGAAAAGACTGAAAGCTTGCCTTCTGTCCCTTAGGGCCAGAGCTGCCAGTTAGAAGTCTGCCTTCCCTGAGAGGAGATGGTGTGGGGGAATATGTCCCTGAGGTGTTGGGGAAACGTTTGTACCTTTGTCCTTACTAAATCTGCAAAAGTAAATATCTCTTTGGGAAAGCTGAAGACAAAATAAAATGCACGATTCCAAAGTCCGATCTTCGCCCACCCCCATGCTGGCACTCGTTCCTGGAAGCTTCTGCAGTGCCCTCAGCCTCTGCCTTGCCTCCACTCACAAGTGCTTCCAGTTGAATGATTTCCTGATTTCACTGTGAGGCCTTTGTTTTTGTTTGCCTCCCTGGTTTGCCAGCCTCCTTGGTGCTGGAGTCTCGGGAGTCTCTAGCCCTCATGCTGATTGCCTCCACTCCCCAGGTCTTCTACAAAGGATGTGGGAGAGCAATTATTAGTCTTAAACACTGCCATAAACCTTGAGTTCCTCCAGCTTGATGTTCACCCTGACCCTCCCCCCTCCCAAAATACTTCAAGTATGGCTTCAATCTCAGCTGTTTAAAGTTAATGTGGCTACAGAACAGCCACTTGGAGCTGTCCAGAATCACATTTGTGACATCATCAGCCTTGATGAACAAATTTATCCTATATATATATATATATATATATATATATACATATATATATTTGTGTGGTGCGCGCGCCCACACACACCCCCACACACACCCACACCTACACCTACACCTACACCTATACCCCTATACCTCCTTCCACTCCTCCCCGTACCGATTCTTCTCTGGGGAAGATAGACTAGTATTAATCCCATCAAATTCATGTACAGATGCTACATGACTGCCAAGTGAGTCCTTCCTCTGGCTTGAGGTCACAGAAGTCACTCCTGAAGTTCTTTCTCATTCTTTGGGGCATCAGAGTTGTACTAAGGCTACAAAACCAGACCTGAATTCTGATGTCACACTCATTAAAGTGGGTGACTCCACTCCCTTCTTCTAGAGAGAGAAGGAATGCATGAAAAAGTGCTCTGGAACAGTATGACCTCAGAGGGGCAGTGTGGCCTCAGAGGGTCATTGTGGGCCCTGAGGGGTAGTGTGGTCTGAGAGGGGCAGTGTTTGGGGTTAGCAAATTGGGCCCGCTCCAGAAAGTTGACTAGAAGCTGGTAGCTCTGGAAGATACTACACCAAGATCACATGTACAGCATCATAGTTGTCATTGAGACAACTATGGAGGGAGGGTGTATATAACATCTCTTACGTGTCCCTTCCATGGCCACTACCCTAGTTAAGGTCCCTTGTCACCTCTTGTTAAAATAACCTTCCCTCAAATCTTTTCCTACTCCACTCTATTCCCCCCCCCATACAGCTGCCAAAATGATCTTCCTAAAGTATAGATATGGCTCTATTCCTCCCCTTCAACTTAATAAACTCCCAATGTCTCCCTTATCACTTCCAGATCAAATGTAAGCACTGCTGTTTGACATATAGAGCTTTTCACTACTTGGTTCCTGGCTTGCTTTTCCAGGCATGTTACATGTTGCTTCCCTTCATGGCCGAATTGACCTTCCTGGTGTTCCTCACAGATGCCAAACCATCCCCTACTCCTGTACCTTTATATTGACTGTCTCTCGTGCCTGGAATGTGCTTCCTTACCTGCTCCCCTTGTAATCCATGTTTTGCTTCAAGACTCAGCCAGGATTCAGTTTTAGGTCTGCCTCCAGTCTATCACTCATAATTGGATGGATCCTTGATCTCTTAACCCCTCTGGAAGTGCAAGTCAACACCCCAGTGTACTTTCTCAAGCTGTGAGTCTTGCCTATATCTGTTTATGCATTCTCTCCGAGAGTTACCTGCTTACTGCAGAACGACTTTTCTTGTCTCCCAAGCTACTCATGCCTTCCTCCTCCCAAGGCTACTTCATATTTTCTTTATATATACACACACCTATATATGTGTACAGTACAGTTTGTCTTCCTTTTTAGAATGTAAGCTAGTTAAGGGTAGAGACATTTAATTTGTCTTTTTAAGTACAGTGCCTGGCACATAGTAGGCACTTGATGCCACGCCTGTGAATTGATTGCTCTAACTGAACCCCATTCCATCCCATCTTTTCCAGCATTTGCCCCCCTCTATGATCCCCACTCTTGCACTAATCTTCAGTCACTCACTGTATACTGTCTGTTTCTCTACTGCCTACGAACATGCCCATGTCTCCTGTATCCTCAAAAAACCCTCACTTGATCCATCCTTCCCTGTTAGATAATCATCTTATATCTTTCCTCCCTTTTGTAGCTAAATTCCTTGAGAAAGCTGTCTCCAGTTGGTATCTCCATGTTACTTTCTCTCACCCTCTTCTTAAATCTGCAGTCTCGATTCTACCCTAATTATTTGACCAAAACTACTCCTTCCAAAGTTACCATTGATCTTTGAATTCCCAGACCTACTGACTTTTTCCTCAGTCCTCATTTTTCTTGGCTTCTCAGCAGCCTCTGACACTCTTGAACACCTTTTCTTCCTTAAGAATCTGTCTCCGGGTTTTCATGACACTGATCTCTTCTAGTCCTTCTCATTGTCTGACTGGACTTTCTGGAACCCCTTGCTGGATCCTCATCCAGGTCACATTCACAAGTGTCTGCCTTGGGCCCTTTTCTTGTCTCCCTCCATACTATTTCTCTTGGTGATCTCTTCAGCTTCCTTGGATTCCTCATGGAAGCTCCATTTTGAGGGAGGGCCTTGACCAGCATCCCATCATTCTTCTCCTAGCTCAGTTTCTGACCTCTGGATTTTACCACTGTGTGTCATCTACTTTCTTACTCTCACTTCCCTTAGCCCTGTAATCTTCTCACCAAGGAACCCTTAGTTCCCTTCTCCCATTGGAGAATTCTTTCTGGAAGCTTTCTTTTGGGGAAAGACATCCTTCTGGCCTCTCCCAACTGTGCTTCTGACCTTCCATATTTCCCTACCATGTCTCAACTATCTTTTTACCCTGGAAGTTCCCTAATACCCCCTGACCTTATTGTGGAACCTCCCTCTGCCTCTGCAGGCCTCTTCTCCCATTTATGAGTTCCTTCTGGAAGCTGCAGTTAGAGGAAAGACCCAGGCTAGCCATCCTTCATTCCTCTGCTGACTCTGCTTCTGACATTCTGGACTTTGCTGTCATCCCCCCCCAACTTCCCCTCTCTCCTTTCCAGCTTCCTTTTATGTGTTACCTTTATTATAATGTAACCTGTTCAAGGGCAGAGATGATCTGTTTTTTGCCTGTATTTGTATCCTCAGACTGGACTCAAATCTACTTGTCCAGTCTTAACCTTTCTCCTGACTTCTGATTTGTCATCTCAAACTGGATATCCTCCAGACATCTTAAAATCAGCATGCCAACTTTGAACTTGCTGTCTTCTTCCCCAAACCCTGCCCTCTTCCCAATTTCCATGTTACTGTTGAGGGTCACTCTGGATCATGACCTAGGTGCTATCCTCAACTCCTTGTGCTCTCTGTCTCTCTCCCTCTCCCTCCCCTTCTCCTTCCCTGTCCCCCTCCTCCTCCTCCCCTTCTCACTGTCTCTTCCCCTTCCCCTCTCCCTATCTCCTCTCTCCTCTTCCTTCCCCTTTCCCTCTCTCTCTGTCCTCTCTTCTCTCTTTTTCCCTCTCTCTGTCTCTCTTTCCTTCCTTCCCTCCCTCTCTTTCACTCCCTTCCTCCCCCCTCTCTCCCCCTTGCCTTCGCCCTCTCCTTCCCTCTCCCTCTCCTTTCCTCTTCTTCTCTTTCTCCCTCCCCTATGTCTGATCTTTTGTCAAGTCTGTTCTACCTTTGAAACATCTCTCTTATGCCACCTCGTCTCCTCCAGCATTGCCACCACTCTGGTTCAGGCCTTCATCACCTCAGGCTTGGACTATGCCAGTAGCCTGCTGGTGGGTGTGCCTCAAATCTCTGCCCACTCCAGCCCATCCTCCACTCAGCTGTCAGTTTCCTCAAGCACAGGTCTGACCATCCTACCATTGTACCTCCTATTCAGTAAACTCCCAGGGCTCCTTGCAGACCTCCAGCATTTAATATGAAATCCCCTATTTAGCTTTAAAGCCCTTCCTACCCCGGCCCCTTCCTGCCTTTCCAGTGATATGTGTCCTTCTCTACATACTCTACATTTCCCTGGCTGCCTCCCATGCCTGGAATGTTTTTTCTCTTCTCAGGCTCTTGGCTTCCTTCTCAGGTAAAACCCCACCCTTCCCAGTCCCCCTCAAGTGTTAATGTCTTCCCTTTTGAGTTTATCTACTATTTACCCTGTATATATCTTGTATGTATATGATTCTTGACATCCTGTCTCTGTTACGCTTTCAGTTCCTTGAGGGCAGGATGCTACAGTAGGTGCTCAATTAATGCTTATTGTCTAATTTCTCCCTTTTCTGTGGCTTAATGCTTTCTAGTCAAATTCTGGCCTGCCTTCTTTCAGGTTATGGAATCATTGTTCTAGAGCTGGAAGGGACTGCAGACATCATCTAGTCCAATCCCATCATTCTTCAGATGGGAAAATTGAGACCAAGAGCCATGGAGTGCCATTACTCAGGTTCTAGGTAGAGCCAGGATTCAATTTCAGGTCTCCTGCCTTCTAGTCTATCACTCATAATTGGATGGATCCTTGATCTCTTAAACCCCTCCATAAGTGCAAGTCAGCACCCCAGTATACTTCCTCAAGCTGTGAGTCTTAACCTATATCTGTTCATGCATCTTCTCCAAGAGGTTTCAGAATCCTAGGATTTGGAATGAAAAGGGAGAGCTTCTCCTTAGAGCAGACTTGTAAATGTAGGATTTATGAAAAAGCCCTTCTAGGAGCATTTGAATCCTAGCTCTGCCCTTTTTATCTGTTGCCTTGGACGAGTCCCTTTTGGTTTCTGGACCTCAGTTTCCTTCTCTGAAAAATGAGGGAGTTGGACTAGATGGCCTCTGAGGGTCTTCCCGGCCCTAGAGCCGTGACTCGGTGATCTAAGATGCCAGATAATAATTTTAGAAGAGAGAGTCAGAGACATTGGGGACTTGTTAGCACCTGAACTGATAGGAGAGCAGGGAGTGCATCCCAGGCAAGGGCCATAGTCTGGGTCAGGAGTTCATAACCCCCAGGGTCTGTGAACTTGGTATGGGACTGTTTTCATCATTATTTCAGTACAATTGGTTTGCTTTGTAATCCTTGGCATTTAATCTTCTTCATTTAAGACTTTATTGTGAGAAGGGGCCCATTGGTTTCCTCTGACTTGCAAAGGCGTCCAGGACATAAAAAAGGGGTTTTCCCCCCCTGGCCTCCATGAGTGCCTGGTGGTTGGCAAGTTAGTTCTAGGGACAGCTTGTATCACAGCTTGCCTGGCGCACAGAGAGTTAAAAACAAGCTGGGTTTTGCCTTTTTCTTTGTTTTGATGCTATGGAAACACATTGCCATCTAGTGTCCTTTCAAAACAGTGTTGCTAAAAGCCCAAACCCCAGGCTGTTTTCTCCAAATCCTCACCATGAATTTAATTAGACAGACTTTTATTAAGCGCCTACTCAGTGTCTGGCAGCCTGGTAGGCGTTGGAGATAGAAGATAAAAAATGACAGGGTCTGTGCCCATAGAGGCCATGTTTTTACTGCAGGTGCCTGTGGCATTGGAGTGGGGGAAGGGGTGACATGTAGATAATTACATTACAAGGAAGACAGTGATGGGGGATGGGAAAGGAGGGAAGACACTAGAAACATTGGCTTTGGTCTCTACCCCCTAAGGTCTGTGGCTGCATTTTGAACATAGATAGTGGAGATTTGACCATCACATACACTACAAAATTCCCCTGCCCTGTACGCTCCATGAAAGTGAGATCCTCAGTCTTTTATCATGTGTACCCAGTATCTCCCTGGGAGACTTGCTTGGGGAGGGGGTGCTCAGCTTCATATTTGTCACTCTCCATCTCAGTAAGTACACAGATAAGAAAACAGAAAGTAATTGGGGAGGAGGAAGAGTAGATTAACAACTGGGTGGGTGGAAGGAGCTGCTAGATCAGGAGGATTCTGAGATGTAGCTGTGAATGGAAAGGAATTGTGGGGGGAGAGAAGCTTGCATCTGAAATGATGGAGTCAACTTTGAGACTATTAGACCAGTTTGGCTGAAAGGTAGAGTATATGAAAGGAAATTTTTTTTGGGGGGGGAGCGATTGAGTTTAGTTTTGTTGAATTTGAGATGCCTTAAGACATCCTGGTGGAGATGTCTAGCAAATAGGCTCCTGGCGATGTGGGAATGGAGATTCTGAGAGGACTGAAGGCTGATTATATAGATTTGTGATTCATCTGCTTAGAGATGGTACTTGAACCTATGGGGCCTGATGAAATCATTGAGAGACAAAGTATGTGGAGAAAAATAGAAGAGAGCCAGGACAGAAGTCACCCACATTGAAATGATTTCCTGGGTCTGAAAATTCTTGTCTTCACCATCTTGATTAGTCTCTTTCCCCCTTTTAAAGCAGCAGCTCAAACATGGGTTGCAGTATGAGTCACCACTGCAGCCATGTGATGGGGCTTCAGCCTGCCCCCTGGGGAGCTGGCTTTCCATAGGACATGGCAACATTGCCATCTGTAGGCCTCTTGGAATATTGCTGCTAAGAGATCATTAAAACCAAGCTAGCTTTGCTTTTTTTTTTTTCTTTAAAAAAAATATTTTAAAGCCCCCAACATTTGATGGATGCCTGTTGTCATTTCAGCACCCACCCTCTCAATTGCATGCTCCCTTGTGACACAGAAAAATAATTAAGCAAAAGCCACGGAGACAGTGCCTGACAATTGGAGACAATATTCTCTCCTGGTAGTGGCTTACCTCTTGACCATGAGGGCCTGTTTCATTCTGTTTTCCACAGCCTGCATTGTTTCAGGTTTTTCCCATTTCTCAGAGTCCCCCTTTTTACTGAGCTGTTGATTTACATGGCTGGAACTGTCTGTTATTGATTTTACTGTATTAATTCATACAGATGTTTCCATGTTGCCCACATTGATCCTTTCTTACTCTGAAGTAATATTTTATTGTGTTTTGTATACCTTAGTTTTTTCACCCATTCAACCCACCAATTAAGCAAGCATTTATTAAGTACCTAGGATGGACTTGGCCAGGCACTGTGCTAAATCAAAAATGCTACAATTGCTACTTTGAGGAGCTCACTGGGAGACAAGTAGGTAGAGAAGTACATAAGGACAATAAATAAATACAAGGTAGTTTGGGAGGGAGGAGGCCATTCACTGGCAGTTTCGGCAATTAGAAGACAGGGGTTCTAGGAGGTGAAGACAAGAAGGAAGGAGCAGCCAGCCAGCGCAGAAGCAAGAAGATGGGGCTCAACTGCAATCATTGTGTCTGCTGCCCTTACTTATGTGGGTGGCATCCTCATGCATATCGCTGCAGGGAATACCTTAGTGGTCCCCCACTGGAAATATGAAAGTTTGGTAGGAGGGGGAGGGTAACTAGGCTTTTGGTGGACCTGTTGAATTGGAGATGTCTATGGGGATACTCAGGTGGAAAGAAAAGATTTCAATTTCGGAAGGATGTTAGGGATGAATTTGTAGATTTGGAGGTATTTGCCAAGATAATATCTGAACCCAAGACAGCTGATTTATGGAAGGAGAAGAAGAGGACCCAGGGCAGAGCTAGACCAAGTCTGCCTCTTAATTTCTTAACCTTTAGGAAATTACTATCTTTATCCATTTCTTTCGATTAAGAAAAAATAAATTCAGTTTACACTGAATCTCAGTAGACACAGCTATACCTGCTCGGTGACTATTGAAATGAATGCATTTCAGTACTAATGCCATCTCTTTCTGTCCCTCCCTCCAAGTGTCTATGGCTCTTCTCTCCATCCATTCTCTCTTCCTTCTCTGGACACAATGAACTTTTTCTTTTTTCTGATACAAACACATTTAAACACTTGATTTGCAATCAAGGTTTTCAGGAAAACAAGGAAAGGTAAGAGAATAAAGCCCAGGTCCTTGCTCCCTCTACACAAAATCCCCTGGAAATGTGCCAGGGTTTCAAAGTTTCCACTTTAGGCTTAAATACAAATTGAAATCAAGGGTAAGAACAGCCCTGAAACGGGGGCAATAACCCAAACAGCTCCCTTTTTTTGGAAAAGATTCCACTTAAAGTCCTAAATCAGCAAATTGCCAAGTGAGGGGGAGCAGCTGGGGGCCTCCTTTGTTTCTGTCTCGTTCTCTTCCCTCCCTCCCCCAGCAGCAAAGGAACAAAGACCTCTCTCCCTCTCCCCCTCCCCTTCCTTTCTGCAGCAACAGTGACGTGGCAGTCCTGGCCTCCATTTTCCTTCCCAGCTCAGCCTGCTCAGGCTTGTGCCGGTGTGTAACATGGAGGCTTGACAACAGCGCCTCTGAGGTCTCTGTCTGCGTTGCAGCTGAATTGCCTGCCTGCTTCTCCCATTCCATGGCTTCTCTGCCACACTCTTTAGGCTTCTTGGTATAGTTACAGCTGAAGCCACTACAAGCCAGGCTCCGGATTTCCCTTATCATAGCCACAAAAAAAATAACAATAGAGCAAATCTGTTTTACGGACCTGTTGTGCTTAATCAAACCTACTGGCTGATGTTAAGTGGAGGGCTCAGAACACAGTCCCTTTTGCATTTGACTGGAGTATAGGCACATGTACACAGATAAGTTAACACAAGTTTGTTTGAGGAAGGAGAGAGTACTAGCTAGCCTTTCTGGTGGGATCAGGAAATCAACCCCTCTGCTGAGCCTTGAAGGAAGCTTAGCATCCTAAGAGACACTGGTCAGGAGGGAGGCATGTCCAAATACTCATGGGTAAGAGAAAAAACTTCTCTGATTTCTCTCTCCCCAACTTGAAATTGTTTTCCCTCTTTTCAAATATTCTTTGAACATCTTTCTGTGATCTCTTTTGCCCTTCCCCTGTATGATACTTTAGACTCCTCCCCCCCATTAATATTTGGCATACACTTTACCGTCTTCAGAACACTTTAACATTCTTTTTTGACACAATCTTTTGAGGTAGATGTATACATTATCATTATCCCCATTTAACAAATGAAAAAACAAACCTTGAGCAGTTGGGGGACTTACTCATCACACAGCTAGTTAATATCTGGGGCAGGATTTTGATAGCCATCAAAAGGCCAACCCAGGTTACCATGAGAACAAAGTCTTCCTGCCTTCTGGCCCAGTCCTCTTATCTATTATGCCTTCCTGCCTCAAGGACAGGGACTACATGCCATTTGAAATCTTTGTAACCTCAGTGCCTAATAGAGTACTATTTTCGAGTTTAGTAACTATTTATTGAATTGGGTGAGAATGTGAAACAAATTCAGTTTTTCCTTTCCAGTCATGATCACCTGCTACTTGAAGCACCCACACCAACTTCCTCTATGTCATGTCATCCAGAAAAATGACTTCTCTTGCC
>CM053602.1:37053257-37075092 GCA_028646575.1 Pseudocheirus occidentalis
ATTCCCCCCCCCCAGGTTTGCCCCCCCAAAGGCTAGGAACACAAATGTACTTAAACTTGAAAGCGTGGAGCCTAATTTGCAGATCTCAGCAGATGCTGGCCATTATGGTACCTCCAACTGGGAAGAGCCAAGAGAGTGGTCAAGTGACCCAGCTCTAAGCTTCAGCTTTTCTTTCTTAACTTAAATAATTTGAAGCTTAAAAAAAAAACAACCCAACCCGTATTTTAGATGCTCTTGGCATGTGAATCAATGTAGCTTCAGAATATGCTTTGGCCTTCTTCCTTTATAAAATGTTGCTGGTTGAAAAGAGGGACCAGGTATTTGAAGACTGCTGAGTGTATACAGGAAGCTAGCCATGGGGAGATATATAGGCCATTGTGTACATTTTCATCCAGCCATCTTTATGACTGAAGGTATATGTTTGTAAGCTGTCTGAGGAAGGCTAGGTGGACAGACCCAGGGCCCCCCAATAGTTCCCACTTACCTCACAACTAAAATATGAATACATACACTATTTCAGTAATCTTGCTGGTCTCAAAACTTTTTTAAAATGAAGGCAGGTATAAAACTGTAATTCAGGGAGGACTGGGGAAGGGATTTGGAATCAAAAGATTTAAGATTTGAATCCCAGCTCTTTTGGACCTGAGGTATGGCATTTAATGTCTCTGGGCCTCAGTTTGCCCATCTGTAAAATGAGGGAGTAGACTAGATGGCCCTTGAGGCTCTAGAGCAAAGTTCTATGGTCTCTGGCAGATTGAGGAGAGACATCTTACCAAGGATGATACAAGAGCCCTTGGGAGCTGATGAAATTACAGAAAGAGAATGTGGAAAAAGAAGAGAAACTGAGTCGGAGCTTACTTATCCTAAATTGTCTGGCCCTCCCGAAAATGGCCATCTTCAGTTTTGATGGTTTTCTTTCCCCCTTTAAAGTGGTACCAACTACCCTCTTTGTTTCTAGCCTTCATCAGCACTGCAAGGACACAATCCCCATTAGCCTGATTTCCTGCTCCCTATCTTTAATACAATGGAGTAACGTATCCTTAGGTCTTTTAGGATCTTGTGGCTAAAAGATAATTAAAACAGGTAATTTTTTTTTTCTTTTTCCTCTGGGTATTGCTGCTAAATTATTATAAACTCCAGGTCCACAGTCCTTGGCCCCGTGCTAAGCAAAAACAAGAAAGACAAAACCAGCAGCATTCAAGAGAGACATAAGTAAGTAGGTAGGTATAAGCTCTATAGAGTAAATGGAGGGTACTGGAAGAGGGGAAGGCCTGGAGAAGATCACACTGGAGGTTTTGAAAGAATCCGGGGAAACTGAGAGTTGGGGTGGGAGAGGGGCTGGGGGGAGGAGCCAAGCTGGCTTCTCCAAGAGAAACTGCTGGCATGCAGCTCAGCACTTCCACCAGCTAATAGGACTAGAGAGTAGCCTGAGGGCAATGAGGGCCTGTTGGAGGAAGAGAAAGTAGGCCAAACAAGATTTTCGGTGTAATGGCTGGTGGCTTATTGGATGACATGCTCACACTTTCACTTTGGAAAAAAGCACCTTGGCAGCTTGAGTGGGCAAGGACGGGGTGGGGATAGAGGTTGCCTGTTCTCGTGGTCCAGGCCAGAGTCAATGAGGGCCCGGCCTACTTGTAGTGGTGCTGTCAATTCAATTTTATTCAAATGAAGAAACGTTAAGTGCCTGTCTCATTTCAGGCCCAGTTTTCAATGCTGGGGACCCTGCATGATTATTTGTTTGATGTTTTTTTGTTCATGGGCCCCTGTCAGTCCTTTGCACCTTTGCTGTGGCTTGTTTGGGGGTGGTGGGTGAAATAAAGGATGCCTTGTACCAGATGCCCATTTATACACTGAGAGCCTCTTAGAGCCCTGAGGACCATATTACCCTGGGGGGAAATCTAGATGTGTGCTTTGCGGGAGGGGGGGGTCTCGGGTTGGAGCAGGAGCAAAGAGAAATTAATCGGTTTGAAAACAGATCCATTATATGGAAGCCTAGGGTCCTGGAGTGGGATAGAAGGGGTGTGTGGTGTGAGCCATGGATGAAAAAAGAAGAGCAGGTGGCCCACAGGACTGGGCAGAAGTGGCCTCCCAAGTCATCTTAAACTCCAGAAAAGCACAGCTTTTTCATCCTCAATAAAACCATATGTTCTGTGAATTGTTATTTTTTTTCTTACATTAAAGTTAATGTGAATTCCTAAAGCCTCCTTTTCTTTCTGTCCCTCCAACTGCCCATCTGGCCTGCCCTCTCCATTCATTCTTTACTACACCTCCTATGATCACAGTGGGCTCTACTTTTGGAAACAAAACCGATTTGCAACAATACAAGTCAGCTCCTAAGGGCCAGGTCAGGACCCAAGGAGCCCAGGCCACACGTTCCCTGGGGAGGGTCAGCTCCAAGCTTAGCAGTGCTCCCAGTGGGCCCGAGGCTCGAGAAATGGAGAGGGAGAGTCCCCCAGTCCTGCTCTCACCTCAAAGTCGAAAAATGAAGATCGGGACAATTCGAAGTTTCATTGTCCCCTGTGTCCCAGTGCAAATAAATAAGGGAAACAAAAGTGCCCCCCCCCTCCGTGACGTAGTAGCACCCCGTTCTGCGCAGGTGCAACTGTAACATAAACCGTATATACCTCATTTTCTGGTCTCTGTCTCCCTCTAGTGACCATTTTGGGACATTGCAGTGAAGAGGTATAAATACCTTTAATACCTTTTAGTTATTAAAATAATAATGTTTATATAGTGTTTTAAGGGTGGCAAAGTACTTTATACATATCATTTAATTAGTTTGGTCCTCACAACAACCCTGTAATGTAGGTATTATTGTAATTTTCCTTTTACAGATGAAGCCGAGAGTGGTTAAGTGCCTTTTTCTGAGTCACACAGCTAAGGGAGAAATTGAGGCAGTATTCAAACTCAGGTCTTCCTGACTTCGAGTCCAGCACCTCAACCAAGCCAGGCTTAGAATTTTTCATATTATGTCCATAAACTAAAATCAAAGGAACAAGCATTTTATTAAGTTCCAACTATATGGTAAGGTCATTGGGGATACAAAGGCAAAACCAAAATCCCTGTCCTCAAGGGGTTCACATTGTACTGGGGAAAACAATATGTTCTCTGATATGTAAACAGTTATTTGAGGGAAGAATCAGGAAAGATGAAGGGTAGGAGGTAGTACCAAGGCTAAGCCTTAAAGATTTCTAAAAGGCAGAAGTGAGCAGGTCCGGTTAAGGTTGGGAAGGGAGAAAAGAGATCCATCATGGGAGGAATAACCTGAGGTGAACAATGGGGGATGGAGGGATGGGAGGGTAGAGAAGGTAAAAAAGCAGATCCAAGTCCTGGGAGCAGTCTCTCACTAGACTAACAACTCTGTCTTTTCTGCCATGACCTGAAAACTGTTATATCTGAGATACCCCCGTAACTTTCTTAAGTAGAAAATTTCCCTGTCCTGCTTGTGAGGGTGGCAGTCCTAGCCCTGGTGATAGGTTTGATGAGTTGCTTCAGCTTGGAGGTATCAGTTTTGACTCCTGTGTAAAGGAAGAAATGATGATGGGCATCCTGAATACCCTTCCTTCCTTGCCCCTCCTACTCTTTTGTGTGTCTAAGTTATGCAAACTTCTTTTCTGGGTCTTCCCTCCTCTTAGAGAGAGAGAGAGAGCCCCCAGTCCTGGTTTGTCTAATTCTTTTGTGAAGTTCCTTTCAATCCTAGCCAGAGACCTCGACTCTTCTTTCACACCTCTTGGTATTTCAGCATCCCCTGTAGGTTCTAGTATCATCTCTATGCAACTAACTTTCCAATTTGCATATCTAGCCTCATGCTCCTTCCATGTCGGCTACAGCCCACTGGACATCTCTACCTGGATTCCTGCCCCACCTATTAAACACAAAGTGGCACAGGGATGGTAAAATCCTTGATCCTTAAAGTTCCTCCACCTTCTATCTTTCCATCTCTTCCTGTGCTTTATTCCTTCCTAGACCTGGCCCAGAAGTAATGACCTTCTGTTTTAGAAGTGGGTCTGGACCTCCTCCTGCGAGACTCCAACACTTCCCCCCACTTTTAGTTGATTTTCTGCACTTTGGGTTTAATTTGGTGGAGTAACTTTCCTATTTGTATGACTTTTTAGGATGTAGTAACTGAGAAAAACAGACCTGCATTTTCCAAAGTATAGGAAACAATTCAATTGTATTCACTATTTCTCATTGGGGAGAAAGGCACGCAATAAACATTACTTGTGGATTTCACAGAAAAGTTTTTCTGGATGGGAAGCCTAGGGGAAAGTAAGGTAGAAGGCGATTCTGCTACCCAGTGGGCATCCTGGTTCACTTGGCTGTAGGCGTAGGCGAGTTAGGTGTGACGACTAGTGTGCCCCTCCAAACCCGGATCCTAGGGGCAGGCCAGAGGGAAGAAAGCCCTAAGCTTCTGCAGCGAACCCCACACCTTCCTGTGTCTCCCGCTCTCGCCCCACTCCGGGCCTAGCCACCTTGTGGGCGGCCTTCAACAGTTTGAGGGTGGGTGGTCTGCAAAAGGTATCGCAGCAAGAGATGGGGGTCCCATGGGAAGCAAGAGCTGGGGCCACCTTAGTTAAGGCACACGCGGAGGAACACGCAAACCGCAGGCTCTCTGAGGCCTCCTGGTGCGCAGGCGCTGGCTCTTCACCCTCTCTCACCAGGGCCCCACCCGCCTCCGCGCTCAGGCTGGCAGACAGCCGGGCACGCACAGTACGCACAGCACGCACGCAGCTTGGCTCGGCTCGCTGGGCGAGGGCCGTCAGGCTCTTGCTACGCAGTTCGGGGCCTTCGCTGCGCTTAGTCCGCAGCCCCCCAAGCCTTCGCGTGGCCCCCGCCCCGCCATGCCTCCGCCTCGTTGGATTCCTAGAACAGGGGCAGTGCCCCAGAAGCCAGCCTAGAGGCCTCTGGGGGAGCAGCGAAGGTAAAGGCCCGCCAGGCCCGCTCGCACCCCGGCCTAGCCCTGCTTCCTTCCCTTCCTGGGGGCCGCTTCTGCTTCCCTCCACCCTCTTCGCCTCCCCAGGCCCCAGATCTTTTGGTGCTGCCAGAGATTCTGGTGTTTTCCAGGTTGCCTAAGCCCCCCTAAAATTCGCCATTTGCTTTGTCGTTGAAGGCCCCGATACGCCATGCCCCTCCCCCTTCCTGCCGCGCTCCCCCCCCCCCCCCTCCTTGCGGGGCTTTTGTCTGTTCCCTACGCCTGGATCGCCTTCATGCCTTCTCTGTAATTGGACTAGATGGTTTTTAAGGGCCCGTCTGTTTCCCGATCGGTGAGTCTGTCATCTTCCATAACCATACCTTTGCTCAGGCAGTCTCACATGCTTGAGGTGCATTTTATCACGTTCCCTTTTGGGAAGCAGAGCTCCCTTCACAGCTCTACGGACCGATCACTGAATGCTCTGTAAGGCCTTTCCTGATTCCCTCCCATCCCCAAATTATTTTGCATCTACTTATTGTTTTGTATCTATTTATCTGTGTTCCTGAACTCTAACGTATTTGCATGTACTTTCTTCCTAGTAGAGCGTATGCATGAAGATGGGACAGTTTTCTGTTGGCCTTTGCATCTCTCCAGTGCCTAGCACAAGGTCTGCCATGTGGTGGGCCTTTATTAGCTGTTCGTGTAAGGCATTGGTTCTCAACCTGTGGGTTATGTTTAATTTGTAACAATGAAAATGCAACCTGCATATCAGATTCATAACAGTAGCAAAATTACAGTTATGAAGTAGCAAGGAAAATAATTTTATGGTTGGGGGGTCACCACAACATGAGGAGCTGTGTTAAAAGGTCGCGGCATTAGGAAGGTTGAGAACCACTGATGTAAGGATTCAGGCAGAGATGAGGAAGGATCGAATTACCGTCATGGAATAAAAGCATGTGGGAACACACAAATGTGGAAAATAGAATCCGAAGTTCAGAGAACAGCAAATAAACTTTGCCTGGATGTAGTTTATGAAGGTTAAATAATTACAACAAACCTGAAAAGCTAGGCTGGGGTGAGATTGTTGGGGGGCAGTAAGTGTCAGGCATATGAATTTATGTATTAATCTATATGCAATAGGTGTTTTTCAGTTGAGGAGTGATATGGTTGGGAAGATATTTTTATTTATATTATTGTATTTATGTTTGTGTGTTTATTTCTGTATTATATTATCTTATATATTTTGTTGTTATTTAGCTGTGTGGAAGATGGATTGGAGAAGTCCAGAGGCAGGAAGAGCAATTAGAAGCTATTACAATAGGCCAGGTGAGATGTTTTACTTTTTTTTACGATGTGTTTATTTTTCCTGGGTGTATAAGAGATGGATGCTGGAGGCTGCATTAATAGAAGAAACTTTACAGTGAACTAAAGCCAAATAACTAGTCTGAGTTGATGCTTATTCTTATAGCTAAATGAATTTAAATGCCTAAAGGATTCTAACACTTTGGGGGGGGGGGGGGAGTTGTTCTGCCAAGTCCCCATCAGGATCTTTGTTCACTAATTCTCCTTAGGTTTTCATACTATGCTGCAAGCTTGTTTTGATTTAATAATTATGTATTTTTAAAAAAACAACCCTTTTTTACCGAGTTTATCAGCCTTGCTGCAGTATAAGACCTAAACATACGAATACATTGAAAATTTCCAAAATGAAGTACCCGTTCAAATAAAAATCACGGTAAAAATAGTCCATAAATTCATTCTTTTTTTAAAAATCCCCAAACCTGATTTAAATAGAGCGGCAAAGCGACTGTAAAGAAACGGTGACGATTAAAAAAAGCGACTCAGGAGGGGGGCGGGAGAGACCGGAGCACGGTCTCTTGGCAACATGGTCTCCTAGCAACAGGGGAAAAAAAAGTAAAAACTTCGCTCCCCCTCCCTCCTGTGACGCAACTGCTCTAAACCACTCCCTCTTCTTTCTTGTTCCGCCCCTTTCGGGCCGTGTGCAAAGTGGAAAGGTCTCACTGTCTCCCTCGTGTGGCTTCATTTCAGATTGCAGCCGTTGTCATTGTCGCCGCTTCGCCCCCCCCTTCTGCTGGCTTTGAAAGTTCACGGGCTCCGTCTTCTGGTGTACTAGGATATTACAGTTAGGAGGAAAAAAAAAAAAAAAAAGGGAAAACCCCATCATAGACATAAATTTTATATAATTCCACGTAAAAAATTCTTTTTTAGTGCCTAATTTGTGCCAAGCACTTGGCTAGGCACTGGGGATACAAGGATGAGAACAACTCAGTTTCTGTTCTTAAGGAATTTATATTCGCTGGAGTATACAACACATACTCTGAAACAAACACAAAACTTTTTGAGGGAGAGAGTGCTAACAGATGGAGAATTAGTGCAGTTTTGGGAAAGAAAGTGACCCCTGGTCTGAGGTTTGAAGGAATCTAAGAATTCCAAGAAGCATAGGTTAGGAGAGCTGACATTCTAGCTTGGGGAATTGCCCAGGGCAAGTGCCTCAAAGTGGGAAGTGAATTGGGAGTTCATGGAAGAAGGGAGTTCATACACTAGTTGGCCAGGTAATGTGAGTATCAGGTATGAACCTTGAAAGACAGCCTGGCACCAGACTAATCGTTCAGGCCCTTAAGTCCTGGGTAAAGAGTGTATTTCATTTTAGAGGCAATAGGGAGTCACTGATGATTTCTGATCATTCCCAAACTGTGCCTTTCTGAAAGTGGGAGATGGATTGAAGTGGGAAAGCAGGAAGGCTAATTGGACTTTATCAGTAATCCAGGTGAGAGTTAATTGGGACTTAAAGCAGGGTCCTGGCTAGAAGGGAATAAGTGTAACTGGGAGGATTTGGGTGCCTGTGTTCTAAAGAGGAATTTCCCAGACTTTTTAGAATTGGAAGAGCCCTTAGCAGTAATATATTCCAAACCGTCCCCAGCACTCTATCCACCTAGCTGCCTCCATTAGAGGGGGAGAAGATCATAAGCTAGGATTCAAATGTCTTAGACTAGAAACATGGGGATAAATGTTGCCTTCCACCTCCACGCTACAGCTTCACTCTTTCAGCTGATTCAGGCTTCCTCATTTTTCTCTGCACTGTTAGGATAGTCTCCTAATTGGTCTCCCCATATCTAGTCTGTTTTACCCCAGTGAAACTCCCAGCTTCCTCCTAAGCTCAGCTAAAGTGCTGTCTCTACAGTAGACCTTTCCTGATCCCGGTAGCTGCTAGTGCTGTCACCCTGGAAATTCTTCCTCTATATTTTCTCTTTCCTTATTTGTGTTAGTTGTTCTTTTCCCAGTAGCATGCGAGCATTTTGACAGCATGGTGTCTGTTTTCTTTGTTTTATCAGCACCTTGAAGACGCTTCCTAAATTCCTTTTGGATGAATGCCTGTCTGACAGGCGTCCAGGAATGGTGGCCGTGGAAGAGGCCATGGCCCTAGAGAGGAGAGCACCTGGCTTTGGAATCCTACCTGTGCGTCAGCTCCTATGGATTCAGTGATCTCACTGTTCATCATTCTTGCATACCATAATGTCTCTCCTGACCTCCAGGCAAATCGAATGGCCTTTTCTCATTCTTCATCCTTCCTGACCTCTCTGCAGCCTTGGGCACTGTTAATCACCCTCTTGTTGAGACTCATCTCTCTGGGTTTATAAGCGCTCTCGCTCTCTCTCTCTCTCTCTCTCTCTCTCTCTCTCTCTTTTTCTCTTTTTCTCTTTCTCTCTCTCCCTCTCTCCCTCCCCCTGTCCCTCTCCCTCTCCCTCCCTCCCTCCCTCCCTCTCTCCCTCTCTCTTTCTCTCTTTCTCTCTCCTGACTCCTAGTCATACATCTTCAGCTGCCTGCTGGATATCTAAAACTGTTTTCTAGACATCTTAAACTAGGGGTGGGGAAGCTGTGGCCTCCTACGTCCTTGGGTATGGCCCTTTGACTGAATCCAAACTTCACAGAACAAATCCTTTTATGAAAGGGATTTGTTCTGTAAAGTTTGGATTCAGTCAGAGGGCCTCACTGGAGGACCTAGAGGGCCACACGTGGCCGGGAGGCCCCAGATTCCCCACCCCTACCTCAAACCCAACAGTTCCAAAATTGCACTCATTTATCTTTCCCCGCCAAACCTTCCCCTCTTCCTAACTTCTCTGTGACTGTGGAGGGCACCACCATCCTTCTAGTCACCCAGGCTCACAACCTAGGCCTCATCCTCAGCTCCTCATTTTCTCTCATCCTCCAGTTAGGCTCTTGACAAAGCCTGTTTTTAAATTTTAACATCATTTCCCTACACCTTTTTCTCTCCTCTGCCCCAGACACTACCGTGGTATAGGCCTTCACTGTCTCATGCCCAGATTCTCGTCAAGCTGGTGACTTAGTCTCCCTGGCTCAAGTTGGTCCTCACTACAGTCCATCCTCCACCTAGTAGTTAAATTGATGTTCCTAAAGGGCTGATCTGACCACATTGCCCCTCTATTCAGTAACTTCTGGTGGCTCGCTGTCCTCTCCAGAATCATTGGAGGGCATTGACAGCCCTCTAAAACCTAGCCTCTTCCTACCTTTGCACTTTTCTTGCACCTTACTCTAACGTCCAGTGTCATTGAACTACTCATTGTTCCTTGCACAAGACATTCCCATCTCCTGATTCTGGGCATTTTCACTGGCTGACTGCCCCCCATCCCTGGGATGCTCTCCTTCCCCATTTCCACCTCCTGGCTTCCCTGGTTTCCTTCGAGTCGCAGCCCAAACCCATTTTCTCTGAGGAGGCTTTCCCAGTCTCTCTTACTGCCAGGGCCTTCCCGTGGTTAATTACTTACCTCTCCTGTTTGCATTTTGTTTCCTGCATTTGACTCTGAGCTACTAGGGCGCAGGGACTGGTTTTTTTTGGTTTTGTTTCTAGTTTTTTTGTTTTTTTTTGTTTTTTAGATTAAGGCTGGATACCCAGATTTAGGCGGTATATGTCTTTATAGGTATGAAAATTAAACTCTTGAGGACTGATGAGAATAACAAGGGAGGGAGAAGATGACACAGGACAGCCAGGCTGAAGCCACTTCCTTCTAAATTCAGGGTTCTTCATTTATGTTACAGACCTTGTTGGCAGACTGGTGAAGCTTCTCAGAATCTATTTAAATGCATGTGATAAAATATCTAATATTCCAAAGGAAATCAAGTGGATTGGAAGATTCCTTCCTTGGTATCTGCAGGGAGACTTGTCAGGTTGTGGTAGGAAAACCAGAATATTTTCACCAAAGAGAAAAGAGAAGGTGAGTGTGAGCCATAGCCACTCTTATTAAGAAGTAGGCACAGATTAGGGTGGAGAAGCAACCCTGGTGGCCCAGAATGCCAGTGCCACAGAGGATAGTTCAGTTACTACTACACCAAATACTGATTTGGTAGAATCTCTGTTCTAGAACACCAGTGTGGAGGATGTTCAGAATACATGCAGACTGAAGTGAGATTCACTGTGGGATGAGTCCCAGGGAAAGAAGGAATGGGAAAAACTATAAAAGGAGAAAGACAAGCTGGCTCAGAGGGCACTCAAGAAACAGAGGAGCCCAGCCTGCTGCAGGCTCCTCTCTTCCTCTTCTGGACTTGATCAGAGGAACAACTGGGCTTGCATGTAGTGTGTGTTTTGGGAAAATTTGAAAAGTCCTGGTCGTTTTACCAGTTTTATTTCCTCCCTTGTTTACAGAAATCACAAATATTTAATTATAAAATGTGCCATGTGATTACATTGTCAAACTGGCTCTGCAAAACTCCCCAGATTAAAATGGAATTGGGAAGGTTTTACCAAAATAAATAAAAATACAGAATAGATAGTGCAGATTTTTGGTTTTCTGAGTCTAGCACCCTGTTTCCACTGAAATTAGACACCAGTGGATATTGTTGGATTGTCGGTAGTCAGTGTTTGTACTAAAGATCTGAGAAGGAATCACTTTTTTTTTTTTTCAAGCAAATCAGTTCTTGTGATCTTTCTATTAGCCTCCTAAAAACTCTTTATCTCCTGGTTCCTAGACCATAAAACCAGATTATAACTTATATATAGAACTCTTATACCTGGGGTAGCTAGGATTGGGATGCATCCTACTCTCCCAAATGGACTATAGAGTGAAAGTTCTTTTGCAGCAGCAGTCAGCACTAAGTGTGAAGATTATAAAGAACAGATGTGATTCAGAAGAAAAGAGATCCCTTTGCAAAGGTAAGAGTTCCATAAGTGTTGGGCATTGCACATATTTTCAGACTTTGATATATTGATCAGTTACGCCTTTTTCATTTTTTTCTCTCTTTTGTCTTTGAAGAATACTTGTACATGGGATGCCTGTCTGGGAGAAGAAGAGGGAGCAACACTGGGGAACTTTGGTCAAGTAAAAAAATATACAATGAAAAGCACTTTTTTTTACAGCAAGTTTCTTTGATAAAGGTCCTGTTTCTAAAATATATAGTGAGTATAGAACTGAGTCAAATTTATAAAAATAAGAGCCTTTCCCTAATTGATAACTGGTCAAAAGATATGAACAGTTTCAGAAGAAGAAATCAAAGTTACCTATAGTTGTATGAGAAAAAAATGCTCTAAATCATGATTGATTAGAGAAATACAAAATTCAAACAACTCTGAGGTACCACCTCACACCCATCCAAAATGACAGAAACTGGAGAAGATTGGGGAAAATAGACAACTGTTGGTGGAATGGCAAGCTCTAATTCTGGAAAACAGTTTGGAAATTGTGCTCAAAGGGCTATAAAACCAGGCATACCCTTTGACCCAGTAATACCTCTACTAGGTCCATATCCCAAAAAGATCAAAGAAAAAGGACCTATGTGTACAAAAATATTTATAGCATCTCTTTTTGTGGGTGCCAGGAATTGGAAATGGAGGGGACGCCCATCAATTGGGGAAGGGCCGAACAAATTGTGGCATAAGATTGTGGTGGAATATGATTGTGCTAATAAGTAACAAGGAGGGTGGTTTCAGCAAAATATGGCAACACCTATATGAACTGGTACAAAGTGAAGTGAGGAGAACCAGATTGTTGTGCACAACAACAGCAATGTTGTAATGCTAACCAACTGTGAAAGACTTGGCTATTGTGATCGAGACAATGATCCCAGACAGTTCCAAAGGGCTTGTGATGGGAAAAATAGCACCCACTTCCAGAGAGAGAACTGATGAACTCTGAGTGCAGGTTGAAGTTATTTTTCTTGCTTTTTTTTTTGCGCAATATGGCTAATAAGGAAATATTTTGCATGATTTCACATGTAATTGATATTATATTGCTTGCCCTCTAGGTGGGTAGGGGAAGGGAGAGAGAATTTGGAATTCAAAATTTTAAAAGAATGCTAAAAATAGTTTTTTAAAAATACAGCAATGAAAACTCATTTTCAGAAACATTGAAAATATGCATACACATGTCCATACAAGGTTGTTTATATATGTAGATAAGTCTAGCTATAATCATGATTATTTTCCTGTAGTCTTGACAGTAGAAATTCTAGTACTATTACTACTATCAAACTCATATCCAAGTATATTTACAAACTGCTCATGGTTCCTGGTTTTAAAAATGGGTGGGATGGAGAGGTCACCTCCCAAAAGAAAAATCAACACTTGGTATCATCTGTAGCTAACTGGGGTTCTCCTGGCCTACCCTTCCCTTCTGGTAATGTTCAAAGAGAATACCAGTGGCTCAAAATTTGAGTTCTAAGAAGGGATTGGTTTTTAATCTTTGGTAAGACCTTTGGGGAGGGTCATAGGCCAGTTAGAACTTGCCATCTTTGCTTTCTTCATGGGACAGATTTAATTTGAAATAACTTCTTGACTGTCAGCAACTACCTTATTAAATGAGGGATTTTGCAGAACAGACTGAAGGTAGATCTGTTTCATAAATTTAACTCTGTAGGTGTAACAGACCTTTTTACTTTTGTGCTGATGGTAAAATGACACTTGGCTAAGGAAAGAAAATGGGTTTTCTCCCCTTCACGTATTACTACTGAGTGATTATTACAGGGTTTTCCCCTCACTTAAGAAAACTGAAAAAAAAATGGCAGGGAGCTGATCACCAAAATATATGTGGTTTGCAGCACTTCAAGCCGTGGCTGACAAAAGCCGGGAACGGGCCTGCGATTTCAGAGGGGGGGAACTTAGGCAAACGCAGGTCAGTGTCTTCTTGGGTCAGGAGTTCTTACAGTATTTTTACAGTTACACTTTCCAGTATAATTGGCCACCTTTGTAATCCTTTGTATTGTATTGAAAAACATGATTTCTGATAAAGGAGGCCATAGGCTTCGCCATTCCGCCAGACACACAAAAGGTCCTGAGCCCCTGGTTTAAGAGTAAGCCCGAGCCCTGAAAAGGTTAAATGACTTGGCCAGGATCCCACAGCCATTCCGTGTCGGAGGAAGCTTCCTGGCACCTAGACCAGGTTTCTCCGCGCTGTGCCCAGCCGCCCCAAAGAGGAAGGTCAGGGCAGTATTTCCTGAACGGGACGTTCCGACTCCGAGAATGGGCCGAGTTCACAGCTCCCTCCCACCCACCCCGTCTTGCCTCCGAACAGCCCCGGGCCCGCGGGTCGACGCATTGAGCATAGAACTGCCCGATTTCGCCCCCAAAGCTAAAAATCACTAGATCGGGGGCTTCCGGAAAGTTGCGTTGTCCCGTACCCCTCCTCGCTCTGCCTGTCCCGCTGCCGAGCTTGGGTCGGCGCGCCGGTGACGTCACGGCTGCGCCGCGCGTGGATGACGTCACACCGCGCGCCCGCCTCCATTTCAGTTAACTGCGCGCACGGAGGGGCGCGTGTAAGAGGAGGCGTCCCAGGCCCTCCAGCAAGTTTTTGGTCCCAGTTTAAGCTGTATTTCAAGTTCCTAAAAGCGCTCTGGTAAATATCTGGGGTCACGCAACTTAAGTCCCTCCCAGTCCGTGTCTGTGGGGTTTTCTTCTGTCACGGTCCAAATGGACCAAACTTGGAGTATCTCGTGGCCCGGGTGCTGTGCTGGGGTGGGGGCAGACGGGAGGGTTAGTGGTGATGCCTTGAGGCTGTATTCTCCTTCATACAGGTAAAAGTGGTACGAAAGTTATGGGAGTAGAGGAGAATGCTTTTGTCCAAGTACTTGAGAAAAACGGAGGAAGAAGAAAACGCTGTGCTGGGTAACAAGGTTACATTGGGCGAGGTGAGCCCCCGACAAAGAGGAGTCTGAAGAGCAGGGCAGAGAGTATATTCCAGTAGTTTGTCCAGTTGCCACTTACTATGTCATACAGAGGAGATTGTCATGGGGGTCACCAAAGACTTGAGAAGGGGAGTGACATGGTCAGGTCTTTATTTTAGGAGTATTATTTTCTGTAGGTGTACGGCACGGATTCAAGAAGGTACAGACTGGCCGTATAGACTACTTAGGAGACTATTTCACTAGTTTGGTGTTGAGAGGAGATGATAATTGTGTACTAGGGTGGGATGTTAGGGTCCAGAAGGGATCTGATGAGAGAGATGTTTTGAAGGGAGAATAAGTCCAGGCAACTGATCAACATGGGGGCTAAAGGGGAAGGAAGATTTGTTTTAAAAGTCTGCTGCAGGCAGAGGATTCAGGAAATAAATTTGGAAAAGGTGTCTTGTGATTAGTTTGACTAGTCATCTACTTTTACTTTACTTTTGTATAAATCTACCAACCCTGCTTGTCTCCTCCTGGCTGTGCTTCAGAGTCTCCAGAACTACCTCATCTTTCTTCTCTCCACCCCCATTTATGTGTTGTCTTCCTTCCATTAGAGCATAAGCACCCTGAGGGTAGGGAATGTCTTTTTGCTTATGTTTCTATTTCTAAGTATTTAGCAACAATGCAGGCTCATAGTGAGAGTTGGCAGTTTTTGTTGCCTTGCCTTGCTTTTTCCAAGAGTTACTTGGCAAGTGCAGATCCAGTGAGAGAAGGAAGCTACAACAATGTTTTTATTTTCTGGGGGGAGTCTGATCGTCCATTTCCCCCCACCCTCTCATTTGCCCTTTACTATCCCTTCCTCTTTCTGTTTTACTTCAAACAGATGCCTTTGGCAACTATCTACTCCTTCACCCCAGTCTCAGATGAAGCTGTGGTCTTCCTTGCCAGGGCAAAACCCTTCACATTCACAAGTGATTCCGTTCCATTCTGTGTTCTCCAGCAGGTGCCCCCTCTGACATCTCCACTGGCTACTTCTCTGCTGCCTACAAACATGCCCATATCTCAACCATTCTCCAAAAACCTTTACTTGATAGGCCTATTCCCACTAGTCAGCTTGCTTCTTTTTTTTTTTTTTTTTTTTTTTAATAAACTCATTGAGAAGGCAGTTTACAATTATTGCTTCCACTTCCTTTCCACTCACTTCTTAACTTTGCAGTCTGGTTTCCATCTTCATCATTTAAGTGAAACTCCTTTTTTTAAGGTTACTGTTGATCTCTTTAATAGCTTCTTAATTAGGTGATAAAGTGGATAGAGTGCTGGGCTTGGAGTCAGGAAGACCTGATTTTAAATCTGGCCTCAGACATTAACTGCATGACCCTTGGCAAGTCACTTAAGCACTGTTTGCCTCAGTTTCTTTGCCACAGAAAGGGGATAACAACACCTAACTCACAGAGTTGTTCTGAGGATCAGATGAGATATTTGTAAAGCATTTAGCGCAATTTCTGCAGCATAACTATAGGTGCTGTATGAATGCTTATTTCTCCCCCCTTTGCCCTTCATCCCCTTAATAGCCAAATCTAATGGTCTTCATCTGTTACCTTTTTCTCAGTGATCCTCTTTTCTCTCTAGGTTTCTGTGACACCTCTCTCCTGGTTCTCATCCTACCTGTCTCTTCAGTCTCTTGCCCTATCTTTGTTCAGGCTGCATTGGCTAACTGTAGGTATCTGTTAGGGTTTTGTTCTCAACTCTTTTCTTTACTCTCTCGTAATTTCACTTGGTGATTTCTTCAACTTCCATGGGTTCAGTTATTTTCTCTCTACTGGTGATTTTCAGATGTATTTATGTAGCCTTAACTTCTCACTTGACCCCCCAGTCTTGCATCTCTAACTACCTATTGGACATCTCAAACTCTGTTTCAAACATCCCTATAAAACCTTCCCCCCTTCCTAACTTCTCCATTACTATTGAGGGTGCTGCCATCTTCCAGTCAGCCAGACTTGCAACCTGAGTGTCACCCATGAAGCTTTCTCATACCTCTATCTAATCTTTTGCTATGTCCTGTCGTTTCTATCTTCATAACATGTCTCTTATATATTTCTGATACTGCTCCTACCCTGGTGCATGTCTTCATTAGCTCGTACCTGGGCTATTACAGTAGCCTGCTGATTGATTTCTCTGCCTCAAGTCTCTCCCCACTCCAGTCCATCCTCCATACTAGTATCAAAGTGATATTCTTGAGTACAAGTCTGGCCACATCACTCCCTTATTCAGTAAATTCCACTGGCTCTGATATACCTCCAACATCAAAAATAAAATCCTCTGGCCTTTTTGTGACAAAACAATTATTGATTTCTTGTGATCAAATACTACCAACTTGCATTACTTCCATGTGTATGCCATTAAAAATAAAGGGTTCATTCCCTGGGCATTTTTTAAATGATGCATAACATTTTAATACTCTAAACAAAAAGTCAAAGTTTTATATGTACCCTGATTAACTATGTAAACTGATAAATAAAATACAGAACTGATAATCTGGTTACTTCCTTCTTAAAGTGGAAATTTAAACATTTCTCCTGATAATCTCAGAACTATCATAGCATTGGGAGTAGGGCAAGGTGTTGCACATGTAGGCTAATCTTGGAAAGCGCGTTACTGGTATGCCTTATTTGTATTAAACTGTGCATAACCAAATGCATGCAGTCAGTACATCATACAGGTCCACCCCTGGGCTCCTGTATTTGTTACATTTTGCATTATTTTTTATGGCTTAACAAATTAATGAAATAGCATGATCTTGAAGTTAGGAAAAGGAAAATAACTGCCACTTGAAACAATTAATTATTCCAGGTTGCCATTTGGTTTGAATCAAGAGAAACACCCTCCAAGTGTTTAGCATTTGGCACCTCCAACATCTCCAGCTCTGCTCAGTTACTCACTATGTTTTATGTTTCAGAGATTGTTCTTGAAGCCACCGTCATGCCTCTTCTCCAGCAGTATCCATCAGGTGTTGTTCCACCAAGACCGTTCCTAGCTTCCTGGTTTTCCCTTTCTCCTGTATTACCTGTATGACTTCCTCTCCTTTACCACCTCTTAATCCCTTGTGATCTATTTAATTATTCATAAGTGCTTTTAGAATATCCTTGGGAAGCTCCCAAAGATCAAGCTCAGGGGGGAAAGATTGGGGACCAGAATGCCCTTGACTTTCCCTAATTTGCTGCAGACTTCTGTCAGGTTGAGGAGGTTGGAGCAGTCTGAAAAGGTGGTGGCAGGCTCCATTCATACCTTTCTTGAAAGTCGGCATCTATGTCAAATTGCTTTTCTAGTGGAGTTTTTGGGGGTTTGGTCTTTTCAACTGATTTGCTTAAACATTCTCTTCTTAACCTTTCAGTGTCAGCTACAAGAAACTGCCTGTTTTTTCAAATCAGTGATCTTGATCACTTGCTCTTTTATTCTTGTTTTGTTGACTTTGGGAGCTTTGCTACTACGAAATGGTTCTGTTTGCTCTTTCTTCTTCTGAAGGAGAAAAAACGAAGTGTCTGAGTCATTGTCAAAGAATCCTGGCATTTCTGGCAAGGGCTTCTTAGTAGCAGAACCAAACTTCTCAAACACAAGCACACTTTGGCCATCTGACCCACGTTCTGAAGATGTCAGCAAGTGAGGAGGATTCTGCTGGGCTTTCCACTTTTCTTCCTGCTTTTTCCTTTTCTGCCTCTCGTAGATAAGTTTCATGTGGTTCTTCTTTTGGAATTCCAGTGATAATTGAGCCTACTCAAATCAGCTTCGTGGCCTCAGAAAGCTATGTTGCTGCCTTTTCATGACAGTAAATAGCCTCTTCATAATTTCCTTTGCTAATAACTGATCTTCTTTTCTGTTATGCTTATGAGCCTGGTTGAGGGGCCTGTCCATCATTTCCATAGACTCCAGAGTGAGAGGTGGCAGCACCCCAGCACCTGGAAGGAAGGAGAAGTTCTGGTTGGGTCCTGATGGGTGGCTCCTTATATACCCAGAGCCCAAAAGCCAGCTCCTTGCTGCTGAAGGAACGATACCCCCTCCCCCCCTCAATCCCCCACCCACACTCCTTCTGAGTCAGCGGCTGCTTCCAGAATCTCTGGCTTTTAAAACGTTTTATAACCTAGCCCTTTCCTGTCTCTCCAGTCTTCTTACACCTTATACCTTCTACGTTCTTTGAAATCTGGTGACACCGGATTCTTTGCTTTTTCTTTAAAATAAGACTTTCCATTTTCTAACTCCAGGTACTTTTTCTGACTCCCTCAGACCTGGAACTTTATTTATTTATTTATTTATTTGCTTTTTGGAGGGCAATTGGGGTTAAGTGACTTGCCCAGAGTCACACAGCTAGTTTTTGTGTTAAGTGTCTGAGGCCAGATTTGAACTTAGGTCCTCCTGACTCCAGGGCTGGTGCTCTATTTACTGCACCACCCAGCTGCCCCCAAACCTGGAACTTTCTCCCTCCTCATCCTACCCCACCCCCCCATTCCCCCCATTCTTTGGCTTCCTTCAAGTCCCAGTAACTTTCAGCAGAAAGCCTTTCCCAATTCCCCCTTACGGCTAGTGCCTTCTCTTTGTTGAGTATCTTCAATTCATCCTGTATATGTCTAATTTGTGTCTAGTTGGCGTTTTGTCTGCCCCTGTTAGATTTGTGAACGCGTTAGAACAGGGACTGCTGTTTGTATTTCTTTGTATCCTCTGTGCTTAGCATAATGACTTGCACGTGTTAGACACTGACTGAAGGATTATTAGCATCTTCACCTGCCTTTATAGTTCTCTTTTTGTCCATGGGCTCCTCTTTGTATTTTGCATCTTAGAAATTTTCTCAAGTTTGGTGAAATAAAGGCTGTTCCATACCCAGTACCCATATGTTATATTGAACTGACTGGATGTATGTTGAGGCAAAGAGCTTGAAGGAACCTTAGAAGCCATCTAGTCCAATCTTTATTTTATAAATGAGGAAAACAGAAAACGGGGCAGGTTTAAGGGAGTTGTCCAATGGCACACAGGCGCTAAGGGCCACAGGTGAGATTTTATTTAGCTGAGGTCCTCTGACTCCAGAACCTAGGCTCTTTTTTTTTTTTTAAATCTGCAAAATTTCACTTCAACTCTCCCCCTCTTTCCCCTAAAAACAGAACTGTTGCAGACATGTATAGTTAAGCAAAGTAGATTTCTGCATTCACTGTGTCTAAAAGAAAAATATAGGTTGAATCAAATGTACTTCTGTGAGAGTGAGAGAGAGAGAGAGAGAGAGAGTGAGTGTGTGTGTGTGTGTGTGTGTGTGTGTAAATAAAAGTAACTATCTGAGAGCAAGGTTCAGTGATCAGTTGTTCCTCTCCCATCCCCTCCTCATTTCTGTGGATGTCTACTTGCATACTCTGATCATATGACATCATTTTCCCTAACCTTCCTTGACCTCCCCCTCTCCCCCCACAGTGTATTCTTCTTTCTCTGCATTTTCATTCTCTTAATATCATCAAGACATAGTGGAGGGTGGGTAGAAATTTACATGATTTTCTTATATATTTAAGAGGAATAGCAAGTTGTACATAATTTGTAGTTTCACATAGTCGTCTTTTCCTTATACTGTGTTATGGAAATGCTTGTTTTATCCCATAATTAAAAAAAAAATTTTAAGACATAACAAAACCACCTTTGGGCCATCTAATTAGACTTCCTTTATGACTTCCAATAAGGATAGGCCTCAGGTCCCCATATTTGAATATCTGAGTTTAAGTAGTGTATATCCTTGTTTAGGTCCTTATGGTTTTTCATTCGTAGTTCAAACTTCTGCACAGCTCTGGTCTTTTCATCAGGAATGCTTGGAAGTCTTCTATTTTATTAGAATTTCATTTTTTTCCCACTGAGGGATTATACTCCGTTTTCCTGGCTAAGTTAATTCTTGGATATAAGCTTATATCTTTGCACTTCTGGAAGCTTCTGCTTCTTTTTTAGTGATAGATACAAAATCACATATGATTCCTTCTGTGACCTCTTGATACTTGGATTCTTAATTTCTAGGAGTTTGCAGTACTTTTTTCTATGACTTGGAAGCTTATGACATCATAGCTATGACCTGGTTAGCCTGTTCTTAGAGTTTTCATTTAGAGCTTTCTTTCAGGAAGATTTTTTTTCTATTTCTCCTTTGCTCTCTGGTTCTAAGACATCTAGGCAATTTTAAGATTTTTTGAAATAAGCTGTTTAGGGGCTCTTGTTTTGGTCATGGTGTTCAGGTACTCAATGAGTCTTCATTTTTTTTTTTCTTAATTTGTTTTGCTGGTCATTGTTTTTGCTTTAAGATATCTCATACTTGTTTTCTCCTTTTTCGGTTTTTTTTTTTTACTTTAATATTTTTTGTTGCTTCATGGCATCATTGGCTTCTGTTTGGTTCATTCTGATTTTTAGTCCTTCCAGTTCTTTCATTAAATTCTTTCATTTCATTTGCAAAAACATTTTTAAAGTCTTCTTTCATCTCTTCTAGACTTTCTAGTTAAATTTGTGCCCAAGTCATGTTTTTCATTTGAGGCTTTGTTTATAGATGTTTTGGAGTCACCTTCTGCCTTTGGGTCTTGAGCCTTCCCTGTAATCATAATATCCTTATACCATGGGATTCTGTTTTTTTGTTTGTTTTGTTTTTTTTATTCCTCCCATCCTACTTCCTGGCTTTGGGCTTTTAGGGCTACGCTCTGTGTACATCTAGAGGGAAGTTCTGGGTTGCTCCTGTTGCTTTCTTTGGCTATTGGGTGCTATGTCATTCTAGGATATCAGGGACAGGCTGGGAACTTACAAGTTTTCAGTGCTCCCCAAGTGGTCTGATCCAACTGTTGCCCCTCTGGTCTGAGTTCTGCAAGGTCCTGTTCTCCGTTCAGTCTGAGCAGTAGAAGATTGCTAATGAACTCACCTATAGGTATAATACCAGCTGGGAAGCTCTGCTGGTTCAGGGGACAAAACTTCAGATTTCCCCTTGGTGTGGGGTTTCTGCGCTAATTATTCCTCTGCAGGCTTCAGCACAGGCTGGAAACTGGAACTGAGATTCCATTCTACTCATGAGATCCAAGCCACCCCACTGCTATTTGTTTTTGTGACTTCCTTATCCTGGAACACCACCTTCAAGGGCAGATCACCTTCTCAATCTGCCTTGGATCTGTGACCCAGACCTGGGGAGTGGGGGTGCTTCTCTTCTCATGCCCTGCTCATGGTACCCCAATGTGGGTCTGGACCCACCCTTTAGGCCTGGTGCCCAGCTGCTTTGGGGTCTGGATTGCTTCATACCAGATGCTGGCCTCAGTGAGCAAGGATCCTCATCTCCTCACCTAGGTGGGACAAATACCCCAGATGGTTTGACTTTTTCTTGAATTTTTTCATCAGGCTTCAGTCTGGTGCTTTTTATAGATGTTAGGGAGGGATTTTGAGGACAGCATTTGCTGTACTTCTTCCTATTATTCTACCATCTTGTCTTTCCTCTCCCCGCAGTACTGTCTCAGTGGTACCAAGGAGGCTGTTTCAGAAGGCAAAAACAAAAGTGATAAAGACAGTGAAATTGGTGCCTTTCTGAAAGTCAACAAAACCATGTAGGAAAAGGCCTCTTCTGCCCTAGGGCCTCTTTTCTCTCTCCGCATTCATTCTCTTATTTTTTTTTTTAATTTTAATTTATTTTCTTGGTTACATCATTCATTTCCACAAGGTTTTGAGTTACAGATCTTCTCCCCTTTTTGCCCTGACTCCCCAGCCCAGAACAATGATCCCACTGTAAGGCCCCTCCCACAATCTGTTCCCTTTTAT
>CM053602.1:37075592-37208092 GCA_028646575.1 Pseudocheirus occidentalis
CTTGTCTTCCAGAATGTGGACCTTTCTCATCTCTGCTTTTCAGATTCCTTCTAGTTCTTCAAAGCTTGCCTATGTAACCTTCCCTGATCCCTCCTAGCTAAAAGTGTTGTTTCTCTGCTCAGTTTTTCCCAGAGCACTTGGACAGTATCTTTCTCCTTTACCCTGATCACTCCCTATCTTTTATTACAGTTATCTGTGTAGACATCGTACCTCTGCTCCCTGTAGAATGTGCATGGACTGTGTAATATTTCATCTTTGCATCCCCATAAAAGGACCTGGCATATATCAGGCTCTTACTAAATGTTTATTTGATTGGATTTAATTGATCTAGGATTTAGAAAATAAAACCTGGGTTTAATGTTCTTTTAGGATCAATATGTTAAATAAAGATCACTAAATGGTGCTCTTTATCATTTTAAAGCTTGTAAGAAAATAGGTTAAAATTTGTCTGGGTGTAGCTGATGTGGGGAGTCACTTCTGTAACTGGGGAGACGAGAAAGTAGTCTTTCAGAAGGAGATGAAAAGGGGTCCAACAAGGAAGATGGTCATTTTATGATGGATGTGATAAGGGACCTTAGTCCTTAGATCTAGACCAGGGGTGGGGAACCTGTGGCCTTGAGGCCACATAAGGCCCTTTAGGTCCTCAGGTGTGGCCTTTTGAATCCAAACTTCACAGAATAAATACCCTTCTGTGTATTTATTCTGTAAAACTTGGACTCATTCAAAGGGTCACACCTGAGGACCTAGAAAGCTACATGTGGCCTCGGTTCCCCACTCCTGGTCTAGTCCACCCCCTTCTTCCCCTCAATACAAAAGGAACTGAGGCCCTGGGAGGGAGTGTCAGATCACACATACAACTAGGGCTGGAAGTGACCTTAAAGGATATCTAGTCCATCTTCTTCCTTTTGCAGGTGAAGAAGCTGAAATCTAGAGAGGTTTAAGTAAATTGCTTGAGGACACAAGGCAGTAAGTAGCAGAGGTGGCTTTGGAATTCAAAGTCGTTATGCTTTTTGGTGTACCATGCTACTTCCCAAGTATCATGTCTAAAGAAAGAAATCGCAGGTCTGTTTCTGTAACCCCAATCTCTGTAGAGTTCCAGACCTACTTTTCTACATGCATGTCCCATACATAGACTTCTCAAACTCAATATAGCCAAATTAGAGCTCATTATGTCTCAGCACAGCAACACAATAAATGTTTTTCCAGTTCTTTATTTCTATAGAGTGTTTTGTAGTTGTAGTCATATAGTTCCTATATATGCATCTTTGTAGGTAGGCTTAAGTTTATTAGACATTCTGTACTTTAGACAACTAGGTGGTGTAGTGGATAGAGGGATGGGCCTGGAACCAGGAAGGGCTGAGTTCAAATGTAGCATCAGACATGTAGTAGCTGTGTAACCCTGGGCAAGTCGCCTAATATCTGCCTCAGGCTCCTAGTCTATAAAATGGGATCATGACATAGCACCTACCTTACAAGGTTGTTGTGAGATTCAAATGAATCATAATTGTAAAGTGTTTAGCACAGTGCTTGGCACATAGTTGATAAACGCACGCTCCTTTCCTTTACCTTATTTCAAATGGAATTTCTCTTTTTGGTCTCTTGCTGCTGATGTTTTTTGTTGGTAATTTAAAGAAATGTTGATGATTAATGTGGATTTATTTTATATCCTGCAGCCTTGCTGGAGGTAATAATTATTTCCATTTTTTTTTTAGTTTACTCTCTAGGACTCTCTAAATAAACCACTGTATCATCTGCACAAAGCAATAGTTTTCTTTCCTTTTGGCCTCTGCTTATTCCTTCAATTTCTTCATCTTGTTTTATTGCTATACCTAGAATTTTTAGCACTATATCAAATAGTAATGGTGACAATAGACATCCTTGCACTATTTAGCCCTGATCTTATTAGAAAGGCGTCTAGTTTATCCTCATTGCATATGATGCTTTTGGTTTTGGATAGATGCAGTTTAAAGAAAGACCCTTTATTTGAATGCTGTGCAGTGTTTTTTATCAGAACTAGATGTTGTATTTTGTCAAAAGCCTTTTCTGTGTGTATTGATAGACTTGTATAATTGTCATTGTTCTTGTTACGCTATTTTGTGAATAGTTTTCCTGATATTGAACTAATGATATTTTACTGTTATAAATCCCACCTGCTCACAGTGTGTAATGTTTTTGATAGGTTGATGTAGCCTCTTTGCTATTAATACTTTAGCATTTTTGCTTTGATAACTCTGAGGATATTGGCTTATAGTTTTCTCTTTTGTTTTTCCCTGGATTTACCTATTACGACCATACATGTATCATAGAAGGAATTTGGTAGGATCCCTCCTTTTCATATTTTTGCTTACAGTTCATGTAACATTGCAATTAACTTTTCTTTGACTATTTTATAGCATTCTTTTGTAAATCCATCTGGTCTTGGGATGTTTTTTTCTCCTTTGGGAATTCAGTTATGTCTCATTCAATTTATTTTTCTGCGATTGGGTCATTTAAGGATTTTGTTTCTTATTCTGTTAGTTTGGGAGTTTTATATTTTTATAAATATTCATCCATCTCACTTAAGTTGTCATTTTTATTGGCATGTTAATTGGGCAAAATGGTTTCTTATAATTTCCTTTATTTCTTTTTTTACAGAATGTTCATAGCTATTAATCTTTTCTTTAAAAGGGGAAAGGGGCCTGACAATACTGAAACTTCATAAAAATGTAATGAAAATTAATTGTACATTACATATACAGTTTCTAAATATGAGCCATAAGTCACAATCCAGCAACTACTTAGAATTAGAAAGCAATTAAAATTTCATATTAGAAAAATATCTTGCTTATTAAAATATGAACTACCTTTACAATAAACCCTACAATTTAGCTTAATTAGTTTTTATAAGATAAGTGTCACTTGAATTTAGGAAAGTATAAGAGTAATTTTCACAAAATTATTCACAAAAAATAAACTTCACAAAACTAGGTTGATATGAATGGGATTAAACCATAACTGGCTGCAAGTTACTCAACCTCTCTGTAGTTAGTGCCTCTTAGTTGCCAAGTCCAGTGACCTTTTCTCAGTTTTCTAAGTAGTTGCTAGATTGTGACTGCTCCTTCCCCATCTCTTGCTGAATCTTCATCCAGCACATACCCATTTACCATGGGTGGGTATCCCCACACTTCTGTCCTAGGCTATCTTCTCATCTCCCTTTACACCATTTCCCTTGGTGATCTCTTCAGTTCCCATGGATTCAGTTGTCATCTTTCTGCTGATTATGCCAAATAGATCAAATGTTATCCAGCCATAACCTTTCTGTGGCCCTCAGGTCTCGCCTGCTGGACATCTCAAACTCAATGTCCCATAGATAACTTGAATTTGGCATATCTAAAACTGACCTCATTACCTTTCACCCCAAACCCTTCTCTTTTTCTAACTTCACTGTTACTCTTTTAGGATACCCCCATCCTCCCAAGTCACCCAAGCTTGAAACTTACAAGTCATCCTCAACTCCTTACTCTGTCACCCTCCCCATATCCAGTGTGTTGCCAAAGCTTGTTGGTTTTACTGACATCTCTTGCATATCTTCCCTCCTCTGACCCTGTCACTACACTGGTGCAGGCTGGCACCACTACCTTATACCAAGGGTGTTTCAGGAGCCTGCTGGTGAGGCTGCCTGCCTGCCTCAGATCTCTCTCTCTCTTCCAATCCATCCTCCTCTCCACTGTCAAAGTGATCTTTCAAAAGTACAGGTCTGATTATTAATATCACTTCCTTATCCAATAAGTTACAGTGCCTTTTTATTGCCTCCAGGATCTGGTTTTAAAAAGTCTTCTGTTTGGCATTTAAAGTTCTTCATTACCTGACAGCACCCCTTCCAGTCTCCTCTCCCCCCTTCTAGTCTTCTTATGTCATATAACCTTCTATGCCCTCCTCAATCCAGTGACACCAGTCTCCTTGCTGTTCCTTAAGGCAGTTCATCTCCCAACTCTAGGCATTTTCCCTGGTATTCCCCGATGCCTGGAATGCTCTCCCTTCTCATTTCTACCTTCTGGTTTGCTTCAAGTCCCAGCCAAAATCCCATGCTTTATCCTATAGGATAGCATGTTTGTAGATAGTTGTTTGTGTCTTTGCTTCCCCCATTACATTGTGAACCTCTTGAGAACAGGAACTGTCTTGTGCTTCCTTTTGTATCCCCAGTACTTAACACAGTGCCCAGCACACTTAATGTTTATCAACCAACAACTATAACCACATTACATCATATATTTAGGACTTGCTAAACTGTCATTAACTGGCATGTTATACCAAAATGAAATTGAATGTGTGCTTTTTAGGAGGACGGGGAATTAGAGGACAGTTCTTTACCTCTCTTTGTAGTCTTGAATAGATTGGTACCATCCTAAAATTTCAAAAATATTTATCACATGAGGATTTTTGATTTTTTTTTATTTCCTTGAAATTTAAAAGAATTTCAGTAGATCATTAGCCCTCTTGTCAAATGGCGTTCTTTGAAAAATGAGAATTCTTTTAACCGGAATCCTCTTTGCCATCATTTTCTAGTACTATTAGGACTTTTGAATGATGAGATTTAATCTGGGCAAATCTGGACGGGCTAAATCAGAGGCTGTGACTGGGAGACTTCACTGAACCCCCTAAAGCAGCGGTTCTCAACCTTCTTAATGCTGCAACCCTTTAATACAGTTTCTCATGTTGTGGTGACCCCCAACCATAAAATTATTTTCGTTGCTACTTCATAACTGTAATTTTGCTACTGTTATGAATCGCAATGTAAATATTTGATATGCAGTATGTATTTTCATTGTTACAAATTGAACATAACCCACAGGTTGAGAACCGCTGCTGTAAGGGATTTGTTACTGCTACTTGCTGATGAATTTGATAGGCTCCATTTGTGCCTCTTGCTTTCTCCCTAAAAGGATGAGTGTTTGTAACGGCTTCCTAACAAGCTCTGAAGACAGACAGGCCTCTTGGTGCTGGCTTTGATTTGACAGGTGCTGGACCAGAGACCCCTAGAGTTACCAAAACATGAAGTTTGCTCTTAAAAGCTTTCTTCTCTTTCTTCCCCACCAGGGCTGGCTCTGACCTTAGTGTCTTTCTTTTTGTTTTCTTTAGCTTTTCTTTTTGTTCTTAGGGTAAAATTTTTATCACCTTCCCTGTCCCTTAGCTGAGATGAGAATTACCCTTGGAATCTTCACTTAGTCTTATTTAGGTTTATTTAACATTTTGTCTCCCTCACAATTTTCTCGAAATCACTTCATCTGTTGTATCGTAACTTTAATGGGGCTTTTCTTTACCTCTGACTAGTATTGAGAATCAGCTTCCTCAGATCTATTCAGATCTTGCAGGAAATTCCTCTACTGATATTGTGCCTTCTAAATCTCGCTAATGGAGCTTGTCATCCAAAGGTATCCTTTTGTTAGGTCTTTGTACTTCACGTGCTCTTCTTTATGGTCATTTACAATTTTTAGTTTCTCTTGCTTTTCTCATTTTACTTCCTTTAGTGTTTAAAGTTCTTATTGTTTGTCCTTTGTTCTTGAATAGTGTCAGTGACATCAGGAGGATGATATCTTGACTTGCACATGAATTGGATTTAAGTGAGGCAGAGCTGTGCAAAACCACCAGCCTCACTCTCTCCTCCAGAGTCATAGGAGTCCAATGGCATAAGTCAGGGTGACTGGCAGTGGCCCAGGATGCGGTCAGAGACCTTGGCCTTTTTTTGTTAATGACTTAATTAGTTTATTTTTAGTTTTCAGCATTCACTTCCATAAGATTTTGAGTTCTAAATTTTCTACCCCTCCCTCCTGTCCCTAAGACATCATGTAATCTGATATAGACTCTACATATATGTTCATATTAAACATTTTCACATTGGTCTTGTAAATAGAACCAATAGGAGAACCACGAGAAAGAGGAAACAAAAGAGCAAATAGTCTGCTTTGATCTGCATTCAGACTCCATGGTTCTTTTTCTGGATGTAGATAACATTTTCCATCATGAGTCTTTTGGAGCTGTCTTAGATCCTTATATTGCTGAGAAGAACTAAGTCCAACAAAGTTAGTCGTTGCACAGTGTTGCTGTTAGTGTGTACAGTGTTCTCCTGGTTCTGCTCTCTTCATTCAGCATCAGTTTGTATAAGCCTCTCCAGGTGAATATGAAGTCCATCTGCTCCTCATTTCTTATAGCACAATAGTATTCCATTACATTTACATACCACGACTTGTTCAGCCATTCCCCAGTTTCCCCTCAATGGGCATCCCCTCAATTTCCAATTCTTAGCCTTTTTAAGCAAGGTCTTTCCCAGTTCTCAGTTTGTCTGAGGCATCTCCCATTCAGTAGAGAATGGCTAGGAAAAAATTGAGGTAAAAAGTGGTCTATTTTGCCTTAACAGAATAATCTGGCCAGAATAGAAGTTATTGCTGTTTACCCTCAATGTGAGCTATCAAAACCCAAATAATGAACCTGTTAAAAGTTGTTGTCCAAGATAGAAGTTCATCATCATCATTGTCGAAGGTCCCATATTGTTAGTACTTAATTGTCTGGTTTATTTTTTTTTCTTTAATGTGTATACTTTTATTTGAACTGGTCTTAAGTCAATATAGATATAACTCCTCCAACTATAGGCATTGATCTCGTAGAAATCCTGGAAAAATTGTAAAAAGCCATCATTCTCTATATTGGGGATCAGGGAGGGGAAAGAAAGCACCATCATGGCTCTGACAGCTTTTAAAGAGGAAAAAAATATCAAGGTAGAAGACATTACCTATTTTACATGTAAGCAATACTTTTGCCTTCCCCATTCTCCCTCTTCTTTGTCTGGATTTATGTAATCAGCTCCTTTTGTAGATCAGGAAGCATTCATTGAGGCAAGTCAGTCTATAATAATGCATTGTACGAATTTTGGAGCGACTGTTGAAAAAAAACAAAAGCAAGTGTACAATCCAAATCCTGAAGACAGACTTTGGAACTTTGGGGATGTTTGTTTCTAACATGCTTTTGGACTCATCACCTTTACCATTCCAGTTTTAAAATTGAGTCGAGCACCAAAAAAACACATAATCTTATCTGTGCCAATCTTATCTCTTTTGAGAGCAATTATCACTCTGCCCGCCAGCACCCACCTACCCCCACTCCTACTGCCCCCCCCCCCCCGAAAAAATGTTCATATAGAATCACATGAAATGGATAATGGAGAGGTCAGATTTGTCTACTTCTGGTTGCTGGGCCACATCTGCTGGAAGGTAGACAGGAAGGCCAGGATGGAGACTTCAGGTTAAGACAGAGAATGTGCTCCCTGGTGGGGCAGTGATATTGATTTTTGTGGTGCTTAGAGGGTCAGGACTGTGATCTCTTTCAGCATTCTGTCAACAATGCCTCAGTGCTTGGTGGTACCACCAGACAATTTGGTATTGGTTTACAGATCTTTCTGGATGTCTACATCACTCCATGATTAGGTTGAAGGTAGTTTCTTGGATATTCCATGATTCCATACCTAAGAAAGATGGTTGGAAGAGAGCCTCTGGCCACCTAATCATCAGTGATCTCATAGCTCTTTTCCGGAGAAGAGCTAGATGCAGCAATGACCATTTCCTGCTCAAGATCTAGGGCAGTAGGGCACTATCCCTCAGGTGTCACAATTTCTTTCTCCACTTTGGAACTGAAGGTATAGGTTTTCCCAGTCTGGATCTTTGTGAGGTAGTCTGTCAAGTCACAGCCAGATCCAGATGGAGAATAACATAGGGAAGGAAGGGTATTATTATAGCTTACTTCATAGTTGGGCACAGTAAGGATTATACTGCCTTCATTAGAGTCCGTCTAGGAGCATATAGAAACAACACAACTTGCATGGTAACGTATGTAGCTAGGCTGGTGAAGATCTCCAACATGATCTGTGTGTCATCTTTCTTTTATCTTGGGTGGCAGTGAAGGCACTTGGTGTGTGGGGGTGTTGAGGCACAGTGGCAGTTTCTCTGAACAAGGGCATTTTCTCCTGCAAATCCAGCTTTGCACAGTCTGGAACCATGGTCAGCAACAAGGAGGACAGCCCTGTCGTCATCCCTTGCCAGTGCTAAAGTGGTAAGTTTACAAATACAAAGAGGAGGCAAGTCAACACTTGGAGGGAAGGGAGTGGGGGAGAATGTGTGTAGCTCACACTGGAGAAGCTCCCAGCTTAATTGATCTGTTTCTTATTCTGCACAGGTATCAAAGTTGAAGCCTACTGAGGAGTCAGGTAGCTGAGGAACTCAGAGCCTCAAGAAGTCAGTGCAAACTCAATCACAGAAACCATTCCAGCTCCCTTTCTTCATTTGTTGTGAATGCTTAATCATTTTGCTGCTGTCTTTCATTTTCCACTTTGTTTAATCAAATTATCTATTGGTTTATTTCATTAGTTTTCGAATCGAAACTAACAATTCTTAGTTTTATTTTTACTTAATAATTCTCTTTTAGTTTTGTGGAGTTTCTTTGATTTTCAAAGTTTGTTTTGCTTATTTAACTGAGGTTTGAAAACTACTTGGTTTTCACATTTCTTTAGTCACATGTCCAATTCATTGTTTCTTTTCTTTTCTTGATCAAGGTGTTTGGAGATACATAAACTTTTCCCTAAGGACTGCTTTGGCTGTATCCTCTAAATTTTGGTAACTTTTTTCATTGTTGTCATTATCTTTAGTGACATTTATTAATATGTTTCTGTTTCTTGGACCTACCAATTCTTTCAGCTAGATTTTCTTTTTTCCATTAACCAAAAAAAAAAAAAAATTATATACCTCCCATCTGCTTCCTCCATGGAAGAAAAGAAAAGAAAAACAAGAAAAACAAATTTCCACATGAGCTATGTCCAAAAAAAAATCTGTCTCATTCTGCATCCTGAGTCTATCAGCGTCAGGAAATAGGGATTACATTTCATTTTAGGATCATGGTTAGTCATTGTGTTGATCAAAGTTCTTAAGTTTTTCAAAATTGTTTGTTTTTATAATGTTTATTATTGTGTAAATTGTTCTCCTGGTTCTGTTCACTCTGTATCAGTTCTTACCTTTCGTTGGAGGTTTCTCTGAAATTGTCCTTTTCATCATTGCTTTTGGCACAGTAATATTCAATTAGGTTCATATACCATAATATGTTCAGCCATTCACCAGTTGACAGACACCACAGTTCTTTGTCATAATCCTCCCCACCCCCAACACACAAAGCTGATAGAAAAATTTTTGTACATATGGGCCCTTTTCCTTATTATTTGAACTCTGGAGTATAGGTCTGGTAGTGGTACCTCTGAGTCAAAAGGTAATGCAAGTTTGGTCACTTTTTGATTATAGTTCCAAATTGCTTTCTACCAACAGTTTATCAATGTACATGTTTTCCCACAACTCCTCCCAACATTTATCATTTTCCTTTTTATTAACTTTTTGATGAGTATGAGCTGAGTTGCCTTAATTTATTTGCATTTGTCTCTTGGAGCATTTTTTCATACGGTTGATAGTTTGGATTCTTCCCCTGAAAAATGCTTAGTCATATCCTTTTGTTGTTGTTGTTGGTTTTTGGTTCTTGGAGGGGCTAAGGCAGGGCAGTTGGGGTTAAGTGATTTGCCCAAGGTCACACAGCTAGTAAGTGTTAAGTGTCTGAGGCCGAATTTGAACTCAGGTCCTCCTGACTCTAGGGCTGGTGCTCTATTCACTGTGCCACCTAGCTGTCCCTCCATTTAGCAATTGGGGAATGGCTCTTATGCATATAAATTTGCATGTATATGTAATATATCTTGAAAATGAGACCTTTATTAGAGAAGTTTGCTGCACAAATTTTCCCCCAGTTAGCTACTTCCCTTTTAACTTTAGCTACATTGGTTTCATAGGTTCAAGAACGGTTTAATTTTATATAATCAAAATTAATATTATATATTATCTTTTATATTAATCAAATTAATTTTATATTAATCAAAATTGTCCAACTTATTTTCTGGGATCCTCTCTATACCCATCATTTGATGAGGAACTCTTCAGCTGTCCATAGTAGGTCTGAAAGGTAATTCTTCTGTTCTTTGATTTTTTTTTCATGATGGCATCCTTTATGTTTAATTCTGTTCTTTTAGAGCTCATGTCTCCTCTCTAGGTTTCCTTGACCCTCTTGGTTCTCCTCTTAACTGTCTGACCTTAGTTACTTTGCTGGATCTCTATCCAGGTCAAATCTGGTAACGCTGAGTGTCTTCCAGAGCTCTGTCCTATACCTCCTTTGCTCTCTGTACTCAAACTAAGATCACTTTACCCATCCTTAACCTTTCTGCTGAGCTCTATTCTCACATCTCTGTGTATGTTTTATTAACAACTTAAACTCAGTCTGTCTGAAATTGAACTCTTTATTCTCTACAAATCTTCCACACTTCCTTACTTCCCTATTACTGTTGCGAGTAATCTTTCCAGTCACCCAGGTTAGCAGTCTCTCATCTTGATTCCTGACTATCTTTCACTTCCTCCCCATCCCCAACCCCCACACCTGTACCACATAGCCACTCTGTTACCAAGACCTGCCAATTCCACCTGTGCAGCATCTCTCACATATGCCTCTCCTGTGATACTGCCTCATGTGGGACCACATCGCCTCATGTCTGGACCATTTCAGTAGCCTCTTGATACAATTCTTTCCCCACTCTAGTCCATCTTCCAGTGGATCTTTGTATGTTGCTGCAACGTATCTTCTAATGTGTTTCACATGTAATAAGGGAGGTAAATGTTCAGTGTTGATATGTATGCTGGTGTATATACTTTTTGTCATGTACTGCTTTTGTATGTTTCCCTGGTGTATGCTCCTATTCTATGTGTATATGTAGTGTTCTGCTCTTCTGTCATTGACATGGATGTTGCACCCCTGCAGTGAATTTTGTGAGGATTCTGGAGAAGGAAAGCACACCAAGGCCTGTCTGACCCAGAGCTAGTTGTGAGTTGTCTTGGCCACATATTCCCTACACATATGCTACCATTGTACTTTTTTTTTTTTTTTGAAATCTTTTTTTTTTTGCGTTTTTTTTGGGGGGGAGGGCAGTTGGGGTTAAGTGACTTGCCCAAGGTCACACGGCTAGTTTTTTTGTGTGTATGTGTTAAGTGTCTGAGGCCGGATTTGAACTCAGGTACTCCTGACTCCAGGGCCGGTTCTCTATTCACTGCGCCACCTAGCCGCCCCTAAACGATACTTTTGCATGGGCCGGGAATAGAACCCTGGCCTCCCGCGTGGCAGGTAAGAATTCTACCACTAAACCACCCATGCACTGCTACCATTGTACTTTAAGTTTGTATCTGATCTCCTCCAGGCTCTGACTCATCTTTGCCTCTTTGTGGGAGAGTGTGGCCCAGGATTGGGGGTGAAATGTTTTGTGACCCTTCCCCTCTGTTTTGTTATTGTTGTGTCCGACTCTTCCTGACCCCATTTTGGGGTAATGCTAATTTCTTATAGACTTCTAGGAGGAAGGACACCCAACCCTGATGATGTGGATTCTGTTGATGGAGCTGCTGTTAAGAGTTCATTCCAGTGTTCAGTTCCAGTACCAGCTGCTTGAGGATGATTCTGGAGATAGAAAACTTCTGGGTGACAGCAGATCCAGTGTTGTACCTGTTTTGTGGTGAAGTCAGAGGTAGTGGTGCAAGGGAAGGAAGAAGGATATGTTTTATAAAACCTTGGCTAGTGGCTGCCACGGTAGCAGATTTAACTGGGACTACAGTGCCATATTCTGAATATCAGTTAGAGTAAGGGGAAACTTCTTACCCTGAGGTCAGGAAATAGGGCCAATGAATCATTTTGCCAGTGAGAGGCAAGTCAAGAACCACGTGGGATCATACTATACCAGTCTTTCAAAGGTGGATGCTCTGATTGATACTAGGAGGAGAATCATTGAACAAAATTATGGACCTCATTCTGACACATTACAAGGTTTTAGTAAATGTTTTTTGAACTATTTCAGTTCTGGTTTGCTCTCAGAGCACAGTACCTTCTCTGATGTGGGCTCACCATGCTCATCCTTATTTAAGGGGATCGTACAGTTCTGTGCCCACCACAGCATTGCATCATAGCTCCCATAGCCAGAATGATGATGGACCTCATTCTGATACATTACAAGTTTTTAGTAAATGTTTTTTGCCTACCTGCCTGCTTAGTCTCCATCTTGTCATTCCTAAAATGATTAGTCAGCTCAGTTTAGTCAAGCTCAGATTAGTCAGCTCAGGTGTTTCTGATACAAACTAGTATTCTGCACAAACAACGCAGTGGGGTAAACATCAGCCAAATTGGTCCTGACCCGAAAGAGGAGAACTCTTTAATTGTCCAGTTCCCTTCTTTCCAAACTGCAGACCCCTTAGCCAGCCCCATAGCCACTGCCCGTGAATCACTATGGACAAAGACCTTGCCCTTCAAGGCTTATTCACACGCCATTCCCTGGGAAGACTTGCCTGGACCCCATCCCTCAAATTATCCCCCATTACTGGATTAATAGCTGCCAAGATCCAATTAACCATGCTGAGCTTCCTGTGAACCAGAACAAGTGGGGTTCCTCAAGGGAGTCAAGGAACGAGGGACAGATAACTTCACATCACTTAATTTATGATGCACCCTCTAGACTAAGGCTGACCTTGTGTTAATCATGTAATTGACCAGGCCTGCTTCAGTGATGGGCCAGTGGCTGCTTTTCTTTTTTTTAATTCAGTTTAAGAATTTTAAAAAATAAGTTTATATTGTTGTCTTTTTTAAATCATCATAGTTTTTACCAGTATCTCTCCTGTTTTCCCTCCCAGCAAGCCATTCTATAGGCTATTGTCCTTCATTCTTGAAGGGGACCAAAATGAAATCACTATACTAGAGTTAAGTTTTGTTGTGTCTGACTATGGTTGATCAGACCAATATAAGCTCAGAGTTCTCTACCACAGAACATTTGGGGTGATTGTCTCAATTTGTGCATCCTGTTTCCTTTGAACTATTTCAGTTCTGGTTTGCTCTCAGAGCACAGTACCTTCTCTGATGTGGGCTTACCATGCTCAGCATTCCTATGCCTGTTTCTCCCATGTCACACAATCAGTCCCACCCTTGAGAGACCATGAGAGTGTCCTTGTATCTCTTCTTCTGACCACCATGTGAATGCTTTTCCTGTGTGAATTCTCCATAAAAAAGTCTTTGGCAAGAATATGTTTTGTATTCGAACATGGCCAGACCATCATAGTTTTCACTCTCTGAAGCAGAGTTTGAATGCTTGGCCGTTTAGTTTGAGAAAGAACTTTAGTGTTGGGTACCTTTCCCTGCTTAGGTGATCTTCAGAATCTTCCTAAGACAGTTCAAATGGAAGTGATTCAGTTTCCTGGCCTGGTGTTGGTAGATTGTCCAGGTTTCACAGGCATACAACAGTGAGGTCAGTACAACAACTCTGTAGACCTTCATTTTGGTATTCAGTCTAATACCTCTTCTCTTCTCATACTTTCCTTTGGAGCCTCCCAAACACTAAGCTAGCTCTGGGAATGCATATGTCAATCGCCTTATCAATGTGTACATCCTTGGAAAGTATACTACCAAGGTAAGTGAACTTATCCATAGCTTCAAAACTCCATTTCCTGTAATTGATGGTTCCATGTATGGATGGTGTGGTGGTGGTTGATGGAGCACCTGTGTTTTCTACTGCACTGAGTACACAATCATCTGCAAACAGAAAAGCATTCACCAATACTCTCTCTACTTTGGTCTTGGCTTTTGTAGCCTTTTCAAGTTGAAGAATTTACTATGAGTCTGGTAGCCAACCCTGATGCTGCATTCATCCTCATTGAAAGTATTTGACAACATGGCTGAAAACATCATGTTAAAAAAAAGTATGGTAGGTAGTAAGCACACAGCCTTGTTTCACACAAGAGCATTGTCCATCATCCAGAACCCAGGCATCATGAAATTCACATACAGTGCTGAGAAATTTCTCAGGGCAACCAAGTTGTTTTGTTTTTTAAGGAAAAATTACAACTTTTTCACTGAAAAAGGCCAAAAACGTGTAATGTGCCACACTTGGGGACTTCCCATCTCCACAAAATAGGGGAGTGGGAATGTCCTTTTGTATCTTTTTGAGCCATGCATCTTTCTAATTGTGCAATGTGTACTTTTGATTTTTTCCGTTTACATAGTTGTAATCATTGTCTATATCGTTTTCTTGATCTGCTTATTTTCCATCATTTTATGTAGATCTTTCTGTTCTTCTCGGTATTCATCACAGTCATCATTTTTTTGGCAAGGGTGGTGGTGGTGGTGGTGGTGGTGGTGGTGGTGGTGGTGGTGGTTTAGTGACTTGCCCAAGGTCACACGGCTAGTTTTTGTGTTAAGTGTCTGAGGCCGGATTTGAACTCAGGTACTCCTGACTCCAGGGCCGGTGCTCTTCACTGTGCCACCTAGCCGCCCCCTTCCATAACCATTTGAATTTAAAATTTCTTCCACCCCCCCCAAGATGGTGTGTAATCTGATAAAGCCTCCCACACATACATTCTTATTAAACATAAAAAAGAATTAGAATGAACAGGAGAAACCACGAGAAAGAAAAAACAACAAAAAAAGGGAGAGCAAATAGTCTGCTTCGGTCTGCATTCAGACTCCATAGTTCTTTCTCTGGATGTGGATAGCATTTTCTGTTGTGAGTCTTGTGGGGTTGTTGATGCTTGCATACTGAGAAGAGTCTATCAAAGTTAGTCATTACACAGTGTGTCTCTTACTGTCTACAGTGTTCTTGTTTCTGCTTATTTCACTCAGCATCAGTTTGTATAAGTCCAGATTTTTCTGATCTGCCTGGGTTTTATTTGCTTTTGGGCAGGGCAGTTGGGGCTAAGTGACTTGCCCAAGCTCACATGGCTAGTACGTGTTAAGTGTCTGAGGCCGGATTTGAGCTCAGGTCCTCCTGACTCCAGGGCTGGTGCTCTGTTCGCTGTGCCACCTAACCACCCCTTGCTTGTCATTTCTTAAAGCAAAATAGTATTCTGTCACATACATATGCCACAACTTATTCAGTCACTCCACAATTGGATATTCTCTCAATTTCCAGTTCTTAGCCACCACAAAAAGAGCTGTTAGAAGTATTTTTGTACATTTGGGTCCTTTTCCCATTTTTATAATAGCTTTGGGATACAGCCCTAGAAGTGGTATTGCTGTGTCAAAGGGTATAAAGTTGTACTTTATACAACATTGTGTTTGTAACGTTTTAGGGTTTTACTCCTTTAAAAAAATTGTTTCAATTTTTTCTTCAACTGTCAAGAACAGTAACATTATGGGATTTGGTTGCTCTCCAGAATTTTGCTATCAATTGAGAACTCCAGCAACAACACATTAATGTTTCAATTTTCCCACATCTCCAGCATTTATAATTTTCACATTTTGTCATGTTAGTCAGTCTGAGTGTGATGTGGTACCTCAGAATTGTTTTGGTTTGTGTTTCTCTAATAGAGATTTAGGTGCTCATTATTTCTTACGGCACAGCTATAATTCATCACAATCATATACTACAACTTGTTCAGCCATTCTGCAATTGATGGATATCCCCACAATTTCCAGTTCTTGGCCACCACAAAAAGAGCTGCTATAAATGTCATTGTACAATTAGGTCCTTTTCCCTTTTTTTTTTTTTAAACATCTCTTTGGGATATGGACCTAGTACTGGTATTGTTGGATGAAAGGGTATATATGGTTTGATTGCTCTTTGGGCATAGGTCAAAATTGTTCTCCAGAATGGTTGGATTAGTTCACAACTCCACCAACCAGTGTGTTAGTGTTCCAGTTATACCACATCCCCTCCAACATTTATTATTTTCTTTTTCTGTACTATTAGCCAGTCTGATAGGTGTGGGGTGTTACCTCAGTGGTTTTTTTTTTTAATTGGCATTTTTCCAGTCAATAGTGATTTAGAGCATTTTTCTGATGTGGCGGTAGATAACTTTGATTTTTTTGTGATTTTTCCTTTGACCACTTGTCAGTTGGGGAATGACAGTTGTCATTTCTTATAGCACAGTAATATGCCATAATGTTTATATGCTACAATTTAGCCATTCTTCCATCAACAGACATCTACTTTTGTTTCCAGTTCTTTGCAGTTATAAAGTCTTGCTATGAATATTTTTGTGTATATGAGGACTTTCTTATCAATGGTTTCTTTTGTATAAGCCCTTATTTTCCTTAGGGTATAAGACCGGCTTGTTTTTGTCTTTGTTACAGGGTCTGGACATTTTAGTCATATTCTTGCATAATTTCAAGTTGTTTTTCAGAATGCTTGTATCCGTATTTCCACCAATGATGTTCCTGTGTATCTGTCTAACCACAACCTATCCAACATTTACTATTGCTATCTTCATTTTTGCCAGTTTGTAGGGTATGAGGTAAAGCCTCAAGCTTATATTGATTTGCTTTTCTCTTATTATTGGTGATCTATACATTCTTTCATATGATTGCTAATTGTTTGCAGTTCTTCTTTTGAGAAGTCCTTTGACTTCTCATGTCCTTTGACCACTTATCTTTTGGGGAATGGCTATTGGTCTTATATCTGTTAATTGTTATGTACCTTGGGTACCAAACCCTTTTCAGAAAAAAATGTAATAGAATTTTTTTTCCCCCCTATTTACTTCCCTTTTTATCCTAAGTCACTTCACTGTTGTCTGCCTCAGTTTCCTCATCTGTAAGATGAGGATAATAAGAGTACTTCTCTCCAAGGTTGTTGTGAAGATGAAGTGAGATAATTGTGAAATGCTTAGCAGTGTGTGTTACATAGTAGGTATCATGTAAATGGTTATTCCTTTCTCTTCCCCTGCATCATATCCATATATTCGTATCCAAAAGACTTATACAAATTACACAAAAGCAGCTTGATGGTACAGTGGATAGAGTGCTGACTTTGGAGTTAAAAAGACCTGAGTTCAAATCCTGCCTGTGTGTCCTGAGCATGTCACTTAAGCTTTCAGTCTGCTTACCTGAAGAGATATTGTTAGGATCAAATGACAAAATACACGTAAAGTGCTTTACAGATTTTTAAAGTACTGTATAAATGCTAGCTATTGTTATTAGCTATCACAGCTTTGACCTAGACAGGGGGATCTTCTGCCCATTTCTACTTAAGCAGTAATACCAGTCCCTTCAGTAGGCCTATTTCCAAAATTCCCAGTAGAAATAGAGGTTCCCCACTAGACTCCTCAAGAGTACCTAGTATAATAGTTACCTCACTGTGAGCCTTTTATATATTTGATGGTTCTTTTTTGATCCCTTGCCCCCTTCCAAAGCCGTTGTCACTTGGGCAGCCGTCATAACCCCTGTTCCTGCAGTTAGAATAGTCTGAGCTTCAAAGGAAACTTGGCCCTTGCCCTAGGACAGGGACTCTTAGCTTGCAGTCTGTGAAATTGTATTTTTAGTTTTTATATTTCAGTATGATTGTTTTCACTTGAAATCCTGTATGTTTTAGGCATTAAAAAACAGTCTGAAAAAGGTTCTATAGATCGCACCAGACAGCCAAAATGGTCCGTGACACAAAGCAAGTTAAGGGCCCTTGCCCCAAGTCCCGAAAATCTGTGCACAAAGACTTGGTTGACTTGGAATGGCTAGATGTGGTGGGGCATTTCAGGGATGTCCTAAGTTTGGACCATACAGGAGCACCCTGATCTTACTAAAATAGACTGATGATCACTCATCTTTCTTGAAACCCTGTGTTTCAAGTTGCATCTAAAGTTCCTTATGGGAGATGGTATCATCACAGTTCATCTAATAAGATGATGGGTGCAGAGCCTCCTCCCCATTATACCCTAAGCACCTATTTGTGTAAGGAACCATATTTTCCTGGAAACCACTGTGGCTATCTAGTCTCCTGTTTGGGTTTCATGAGTTGCTCTGCCGAGGTCCTTATGGACATGTGATAGTGGAGGTCCATAGCTGAAGTGTAATGCTATTCATGTGGCCTTCACCCAGAATGTAGAATCCGTTTGCCTCGGACACAGGCTGGTCTTAGGATGGGTAGAGGAGGTGGGAGTGAGGTGACATAAATTGACCAGAAACTTTCCCCTCTCCTTTGCTGACCCCACTAGGAAACTACCTAAAAATGGAATTCATCTTTTCTGCCAAGTATGCAGAACTCCCCATCCTAGCCACCTAAAAAGGAATGAAAGATAATTGCCATCTAGATCCTCTGAATGATTGAACTGGTTTTCACGATGGGAATCTGTGAAGCCTCACAGTGATAATGTTCCTCAGTTGGAATTACACATTACCTCTGTTAGACCACACCCTCAATAACAGTTGTGTTAATGATTTGTTGGTTGCTGTTTAAGCTGCAAATTCCCAGGTTCCTGGTGGTGAAAACCTACCATCTGATCCTTTTGTAGAGGAAACCCCATTCCAGGAGTTCGTAATAACTTTCTTACTGTGTGCAACAATTCCAAATTCTCATCCTCACTCTGGCTTTGGTTTTCATCCCTAATGATGCTCTGGATATCAGCAAGATTTGACACATTTTTCTGGTGGGACCTCCGAGTCAGAAACCTTCTCACCTACAACATATTATTCCCATTCCTTCCCCTCCATAAGTGTTGTGCTTTTCACTTGAGCTGTTCCCAGTGCCATTTACTGCCTCTCTGCCTTCAAGGCGTGGGCCTTAAAAGCTGAAAGTACATTCTTATCTTTCATTGCTGAACATGCAGTTTGTTTTCGTTTTCCTTACATTGTTGCTCCAGCTTTTCTAAAACTTAAGAGTTGAGGCATATTAGATTTCGAAATATTTTTGCTCTCCCTGTCAGACTTCTTAAGCACCCATTGGGCTAACATTACAGGGTCAGTAAGAGCCACCTTATCTTATTAAGAGGGCTTCCCATGTAGGCCTAACAGTGGTGCAGATGCAGAATACAGGAGTCATGTGGCCATTCAATCTGAGCCTACCTTTTTTCTGGCATGGTCCCTTCCTGTACTTCAACCATGAGAACCACAAAATCATTTCCATCTAATCCTGCTAACTACTGTTGTGGGCCAAACAGATCAAGCCAGTCCAGTGATTCAGGCCTGGGATTGGATCACAGTGGAATACTTGTGGACCATAAAATGTAATAAAAATAACTTAGAACAAGAAGGACACACTACTAAAAACAGATGCTTCCCCCTTTCCCCCACTTCTGCATTCACTAGGGCAGCAACATTAGGTCAGAAAAATGTCCAGTAAGTCAGTAGGAATGCTACCAAACCTCTTGAGTTCTAACCCAAAGAGATGAGTTTTTATACCTATAGTTCTCTATACCAAACAAGTCCCAGGGACAGCTTCCTTGATGGGAAACCACAGCCCACGTAAATAAAATACTGTTTCTACTACAAATAATGTCCATCCCTTTCACCATTGTAGTAATTTCCCTGACTATATTCTGGTTTGTTTTTCCTAAACTAGTGAGCATTCTAGAGACCAGCAAAGTTTGCTCACTTCACTGGGAAAAAGTGTGCTTTTAAGCGAATTGTCTCATAGGAATTGTCAACAGATGAAATATAGGTTAAAAAAAGGGGAATATATGCTTGTTAAAAATTTGTTTTTCTCCAATTACAGGTAAAAACAATTTTTAATATTTCTTTTTAACTTCTTTTTTTTCAGTTCCAAATACCCTTCTTCCCTCATTGAGAAAGCGAAATATGCTTGTTTAGTCCTAGCTCTTTGAGAACTAGATATTGTTTTAAGCTTCAGACATTAGGCCTTGTTTCTGATTTTAGCTGTCAGTAGCCAGCCAAGAGGTTCAAATGCTATTCCTGAAGTCAAGATGACGTGGATTCAAGTGCTGCTTTGAATTTTGTGTGACCCTGGGAAGTTATTTAAAGCTCTCTCAATTGTAGTTTCTTCATTTAAGAAATGGGAATAATAATACCTACCTTACAGAGTTGTAAGGATCAAATGAAACGGTACATTTATAGTACTTTGCAAATCTTCTAAAGTTTATATTGATGTTGGCTATTTATGGTTTTATTCCCATCCAGCCTCCTGCTCCCAACCATCTGGCCAGCAGACCTGAAGTAAGACCAAGATCAAGGCTCAGACAGGCCTCTTGCCGTCTGGCTTCCTAGCCTTACCCGTCACCACCAAGGACTGCCCAAACCAGAGACTTGATACCTCACCCCCTGGGTAATCAGTTCCACATTGGAGCTGGGCTTGAGGCAGAACTGCCCTCCCTGATGATTGGAGGGTGAATAAATCAACTAGACCTCACTCGACCACAAATAGCAAACTCTTCCTCCCATCTGGCTTCAGGCCTCTTGCCATCTGGCCTCTTCGACTTTTTGTTCAGGCAACGTTAATCCAGTATACTCTGATTTGGGGCCAGAGTCTCAGCTGCCATTGTTTCTGGGAAGGGTATGACAATCTACTGTTCCTTAACTGGCAAACTTGTCTTTTAGTAAGATTCTTTGTGTCTTTTCCCTAGGCTTCCATTGTGTTCTAAAGGTAACAAACTACTCTTTGTATCAAAGCTTTTCTCTTGTACTCTGTCCATGTTCTTTTGGTCACAAAATCCTGGCTTCCCCTAGAAGACATAGTGTCTATGGCCAGCATCTTCAGTACTGGATGCACCTCCAGTGGCTCAGACACACTAGGCTAGAAAAAGCTGTAGGCTTCCAGATTTATTCCTTTGAGGTCCCTCTATGCAGACAGATCACCTTATTTAGATCTCAATTGCAGTCATCTACGTACCTCCCAGTCTTCCTCCTTTCTTAAGGAGTTTGATATCTGACTCATAGACTTCCTTTCTAGCTCAACCTCTGTCTTTACATTGGGGAACTTTAGTTTGCATATTGTTATACCCTCAAATGCCCTTGCTTCCTGGTTTATGTTTCTTATTCCCAAGATGTATGCTTTCATTCCATCTCAAACCACACACAAGAATGGTCAGTTCATTGATCTTGTCATCACTGTTGTAAGTGTTCCACCTCCTTAAACCATTACTCTGAAATTCTTCCCTTGGCCCAAAATCTCCAGATTTCTATATCTTCACTGTTCATTAGCTCTGCTGAGCCAATTTTCCCTTTTCATTGTAACCTCCAGTCATTCTACCCCTTCTTACTTTACCAGCTATTACTCCTAACTCAGCCTTTCTTCCCCTCAAACTTTTTGACCCTATGGTTTAACTAGTCCAACTTTCCAGTGTCTTCTGCTTTTGATTGCCTTATCAGATCAGTGTCCTACCATTGTCACAGCAACCCAAGGAGGAGACAGTCTTAAAAGGAGAGATTGGACAACAGTGTCAAATACCGCAGAGAAGTAAAAAAAAAAAAAAAAAAAAAAAAGATGAGGGAGGAGAAATGGTTCAGCAATAAAGAGCCTCAGTGACCTTGGAAGGAACAGTTTTAGTCAAAGTTGTAGAGACAAGCCAGAATGCAACAGATTGAAAAGTGATTAGAAGATCCCCTTTAGGAAATAAAGGTAATGGATGTAGAAAGCTTTTTCTAGGCTCATCACTTTCTAAACCTGAATCTTGGGTTTTTTCCACCATGAACCTTCTCTATTCTTGGGCCTGTGCTGGTCATTACTGTGGGAGGAAATCTACTGAATCCACTACAAATTTGTTTTTTAATCTCCTGAAGGCTTTCACTGCAACTGACAATCCTTTTGTTCTTTCCAGATGGACTATCTCAGCCTATATTTCAAATCTCTTCTTCCTTTAAACTGCTTTTACATTCCCTTCCCCTTCCCGTACCTCAGCAGAAGACCTGCTCTCCTACTGGAAAAAAATTGAGGCCATCCATAGTTTGCTTCCTCTTCTCCCCAAGTCTACACTTCAAATTCCTTCAGTATCACACCCCTCAATTCTGTCCTTTTCTCTGGACTCTGATAAATAAGTGACCCTTCTTGCTAAAGCCAACATTCTCTTCTTATGCATTTGATCCCATCTCTTCATATGTCCTCTGGGAGTTTGCCTTTGACTCTTCTTTGTACTACCTTCTCTTCTTCCCCTAACACTACCCCCCGCCTTTAGAATATGAGTACTATTGGCTTTTCAAGCCATTCTTTCCTCCATCCTGCTGGGTGTGACTACTCTCTTTACCTCTGCAGAAAAATCTTAGTGACCATGTATAGAAGGGAACAGGGGAAAGGCAACAGGGCATTCTATTTTTAAAGGCCACTCTTTTAGGATAGAGAACTAAAAGGACTGGATCCACATAGCTTGATCTTTCTCTACTTTTCAGAAGTTAATAAAACAACGAGATTCTCCTTCTTGTAGTTCTTGAGCCCCCATTCAAGAAAGACTCCTGATACTTTTGTCTATATGCCTTGTCCTCAGTGATGTGATATACCCACACTTCACGCCACCTTCCCTTGTAACAAAGCAAAACAAGTAAAACCAACCGATGTATCAACTACATTTGACAGGGTATACAGCACTTTACACACAGTCTTCTACCTCTACAACAAAGAGTAGTATATTCCCTCATTTTTTGTTTTTGCTTTTTTTTTGGGGGGGAGGGCAGTTAGGGTTAAGTGACTTGCCCAAGGTCACACAGCTAGTTTTGTGTGTGTGTGTGTGTGTGTGTGTGTGTGTGTGTGTGTTTCGTGTCTGAGGCTGGATTTGAACTCATGTCCTCCTGACTCCATGGCTGGTGCTCTATTCACTGCGCCACCTAGCCGCCCCTCCCTCATTTTTTAGTACTAAGATTGGTCACTATAATTACATAGCTTTAAGTTTTGTTTTAGCATTTTTTTTTACATTATTGTAGTTGCATATATTTATCTTTGTCTCTTTTTGCAGAAATAAACAGATTGAAACATTTATGGTCTGTCAGCCTTTATCAAGTTGTCACTGAAACAAATTAAACTGAAATTAAAAGATGTAACTTCAAAGAACAGAGATAAGCTTGAGATAAATCTAGCCTTAGAATAGAAAGTCACTTCTTATAATGGGGAGAGAGACTGAGACACAGAGTTAGAGGTAGCATCTCCATCATCCTTGGCAAGCTCAAGCATTCATAGCCTGTCTTGCCCTCATCTTCAGATGGCGTCTGTGTGGTTTAGGTCTTCCCACGCAACCCACCACATTGTGACAGTGGCAACAAGTGTTTCCTATATCTCTCCCTTGTACGTTGTTCACTAACATCATTTTCCCACCACTGTATCCTGGATGTATTGCATCTCTCAGGTTTCTCCCATCTTTCCAAAAGCTAGGAGAAAAGACGCTGTAATTTTAAGACAGTTCTTCATTCTGTGGGTTCTGACAGGCCAAAGAACTTTTTATTCAGCTTTCTATACTCAATTTCAGAGATGTACCAGGTCACGTCCATAGAACACTTTGCCAAACCTCAAGTCACTATTATGTCTTTGTTGTTGTCCTTGTTCTGTTTATTTCAATCTATCAGTTCATCCAAATCTTCCCATATATCCCTGAATTTCTCATAAATTGCTATCTTTCTCCTCAATCATACTACATTTCTGTACTGTAGTTTTTTTTAGCCTTTCATTGCAAGTATGATCTTCATTTCAAAGATGAGGTAGCTAAAACCCAGAGATGGAAACTGATTTGCCCATGATCACTAGTAAGTGTTAAAGGTGGAATTTGAACCCAGGTTATGCTGACTGTAAGTCCAACAGTATTTCTACTCACACTGACATTCTGCTGTGTCACATCGCATCGTTTTTAATGGGGATTATACCATCTTAAGACATAAAAGCTAAGAAGAACCTCAAAGACCATCTAGTCTGATGCTTTTAATTTTGAAGAAGTTTTATCGATTTCTTTTGTTTTCACATCACAGTCATTTCTGGATATACCCCTACCTTCCCTTATAACAAAAAAGAAGAATTCAGCAAAACCAAACAATATAGCAAATGCATCCAAGTGTAACACGTCACATTCATGGTACTTCTCAAATGAAGGGAGGGTAGTCTTTATTTTTCCTTGTTTTTAGGGCTAGGATCAGTCATCATAATTACATAGTATCAGGCTTGGTTTTAGTATTTTTGTTTACATCATTGTAATTGTATATATTTTTCTCCTGGTTCTGCTTATAATCTTCCCACATTTCTTCAAATCTCTTATATTAGGACACAGTTGTTATGACACAATAATGTTCTGTTACATTCATATACATTGGTTCAACCATCCTCCAGTCAATAAGTACTTGGTTTGGTTTTTTTTTCTTTTGTTTGGTTTTTGTTTTGTTTATTGCTGTGATAAAGTGCTCCTGTGTGTGTTTGTGCATATGTATGTATGTGTATACATGTATGTATAAATGTATCTTTTTATATATATATATGTATATACACATATGGAGCCTTTCTAATTTTGACTTCTTTTGGGGGCTTATGCATGAATGAGAAAAATAAGTGTTGATTATGTGTTAAGCACTGTTCTAAGCACGTGTGCCCAACAACGTTTTTTGACAAAGGGCCAACTACCTAATTTTATAGATGGGGAAACTGAGGCCCCAAGGAAAAAGGGACTTGCCGAGGGTCAGTCAACGAGGTAGTATCAGAGTAGTTTCCTAGCCATTGTACCCTACTCTTTTCCCAATCCAACTCCCTTCATTTTATAGAGAAGAGATCTCTATCTGCATAGTTCTACTGGGATGTCTTCCAGTGTAAAATTCTGAAATCAAGCAGATGCCCTGTGGCTTACAAACCCTCTTTTTAAAAGCTCATTCTCATGCTGAGATTCCTTAAAGGATGCACTCAGCGTCCCAGCAAGGAATGCTTCCTCTTTGTCTGCCATCTAAATCTAGGGGGCTGCCCTAGCAAGCAGGGTTATTTCTGGCACAGCCTCCTTTGGCGTACATCACTTCAGCCCAACTGAATTGTGCCTTCTGCCAGGGGCGGTTTCTTTATCAAGCTCCATCCAGCTGCAAGAGGGAAGCCTAAGTGGAAACAGGCTGCATAGTGAGAAGCCCCTTTCACTTGATACCTACAGCACCAAGGCTGCTGGACTTCCCCTGCCTCTGAGAATGCTGCACTTGCGAGTCCAGTTTCTGGATGATTCCCAGAAGATTTTCGTGGTAGATGTAAGTGGCAGTCCCCTTATTGTCTGTGTATCAAGCATGACCTAATGGCCATTTGTCCACTTTACCTTCATTAGCCAACCCAAGAGATGTTTATTATCCCCAGGAAAAACCATTCAACTATGGTACTTTTTCCTTTTGGGAAAGGGGAGGTTTTATTTAATTTTTAAATCGCTTTGGGGCATTTTTCCATGGAACTCTCCTCCAGAGCAAGTATTCTTCTTACCTGAACAAAGAATAGTTTTTGAGGCATGCTTAACATTTGTGAATAGGAGCTGTTCTGTAGTAGAATGGGGGACCCACCTTGGTGAGGTAGTGAGTTAACCTTCACTGGAAATCCTTTAAGCAAAGGCTGGATGATCACTTATATGACAGGGCTGCTGAAGAGGGGAGTCTTGTTCTGGCCCAGATTGACCTGGGCTGGCCTCTTGAGATCCCTTGCAGCTTGGAGAGTCTGCTTTTATGGCATTACCTGTTTGGGCTCAGCATCCAAGGGGTAAGTGATGGAATTCTCGTTGAAATCATCCTTTGTCTGATCACTTGTTCCGGAGTGATGGCAACACTTTTGTCGTGGAAAGGAGAAGCTAGATCTCTACTCTTCTCCCTAAGGAAAGGTAATACCCAAAAGAGTGGCAAAAGGATGCTTTATACGGGAAGCTTTAGGAAAGACGAAAAAAAACTGAGGAGGAAGGTTCAGATTGTATTTAGCTTTATTTACTGCTACTATTCTGGACTTGGTACTTAATTTCTAACTCCAAGATGATTCCATTCAGTCTAATAGCTTCTGAAGAGAAACAGTCTGTCTTTGAGATAATTTGTACTTCTCCAAGGTATCATTTCCCGATATTGTCAGGATACTGGATAGGTTGTAGCAGTATTTATTTTCATTCATTGTAGCCTAGCTCGTGATTTCTCTGAGATTGATGGCTCCTAATTGAAATCATAGTCATCAGAAGGATAGTTTGAAATGGTCAAAAAATTTCATAGGATTCATACAAAAGACGTATTTTGTTTTTAAAGCATAAGCTCACAATTACTATCGGCCAGCAGGCTATAGGTCAGTTGTGTGGATGACCCCCTTTCAAAGTGGGTTTTTCTTTTTATGTACATCATGTTTCTGGTATGATGCCTGTGGTTCCAGGCCGGCCATTTTTCCCATCTCTTCATCGTTTTTATGTGGAAAGACGTCTGGAAAGGCACAGACCTGAATGTTTTCACAGCAAATGACTCCCATTGAAGGGCCTAGACATTTCCTATTCTTTCTGGGCACGTCATTAAAAAGAAAAGGAGCCATGGGGGCAGGGAGTGCCGAGGGGGGAACAGCCTTTTAAGCATGGAAAGGTGGGGAGGGGGAGTCTAAGAAGAACAGCTCTTTTTAAGTATTATATTCATTTATTGGCTGTGACATGGTCCTGCCTGCCAGGCCCTGAATCAATGACCTCCACTTTCAGAAAGACCTGCTCTAGGCTAAGTTTTGAATAGACATTTCAGGGAGCTCAAAGCCGATCTTTTGACAAGAAGTGACAAGGAAGCCTGTTGTACAGGAGACGTTGGGAGCCAGTTAATGGGGAAGCACCCAGTATGGGAACCTGCAGGAAAAGTCACCCCTTTCTGTTGCTCTTGCTTTGCTCCAGCTCTTGGCTTCAAGTCAGCTATCCTCTTGCAAATGTTGAGGCCTGTTGTTATTTTGGGGTATAATTGGAGAGGCTTGATACCCAGCAATTGGGGTGTCAATGCAACTGAGCCTGTTGGCATTGTGGGAAGCCAGGCTGTAAGTAGTAATTGCAGTGTTTCTAAGAGTGCTGGGTGTAGACCTGGGGGTGCAGGGAAGTGGAGAACATGAAAAGGAAGCATCTTTTTAAGATGCCCAACCATGGAAAAAACCCTCTAATGAAGTAATGAGAAGAGTACGTATTTCTTTAGCCCTGAAAGGTTTGAAAAGCTCTTGCACATTCGTTTTTTTTCATCGGCTCCCTGCCAATAACCCATTTTATCAATGAGGAGACTGGGACTCAGAAAGGTTGAGTGACTTACCCAGAGCCATCCAGCTACAATAGTAAATATTTGTGGTAGGATTCGAGCCAGAGGTCTACCTTACTGCCCGAGGTAGCGGGCTTCCTTGGCACTGGAAGTGTTCAAGCAAAGACTTTTCCCATATACCTTATCCAGGTGCTCTAAAGGGCCTGCATGGCTAACCCTCTGAAGGCCAGCTCAGCCACTCTGGGATTTTTGGAAAAGCAGTATAGTTAATTGGAAAGAACATTCGTTTTTGGAAGCAACAGACCCAGGCTTGAATTTTGGTTCTAACACTGACTGTAGAACTCTGAAAAAGTCCCTTTCTCTCCCAGAACCTGAGTGTCCTTGTCTGTAGAACTGGGGATACTTTCCTTCCCTACTTTCCTGCATACCTATGAGGAAAGTGCTTTTTAAATTGTCAGTCACTTTGATAATAATAATTGGCATTTCAATTGTAGCTTGAAGTTTGCAATGCTCTTCCCATATGTTCTCTTTGGAATGGAAGGAGTGGTCAGCATGGACTGCAGCCAGTCCCGAAGCTGGCTCCTAAGGTCAAGACAGGATGCTGATCTGTGTGAACAGAGGGATAGACCACCTGAGCAAGTTTTGGGTCCTAAGCTATTGAAGGTGAATTCAGTGATCTCAGCAGCCTGGGAGGATGCAGTCTTCCTTGAAAAGAGACCCTAGGCTAGCTCATAGCAATGTAAAACCATTACTAAGTGCTTTTAGTGTCCAGGTCTCCTATGTTACCCAGAACCCCCCTCTTCCTATGGTGGGCACAATCCACCTGTATTTATTGAGTATTTACTGTGTTCCAGGCACTGGGCTAGAGACTTGAGCTCAGCGTCTAGCAGGGGAGATAAATACATGTCAAATATATCCAACACAAATATAAAATGACCAGGTACATGCAAAGAGACCCAGAAAGTTGTTTGGAAGACGGAGCTCCTCATAGCTGGGGGGGGGGGCAGCAGGAAAGGTTTCCTGTAGGCAGTGGTCCCTCGGCTGCATCTTACAGGAAGCCCTGGATCCTGTGAGGCAGGGGTCCTTTGCATGTGTGGGGTGCAGCCAGGACAATGGTACGGGGACAGATACAGAGCGTGGTGAGGAGCAGAGAGAAGACCTGTTTGACTGGATTAGTGTGTGGGAGGGGGAGCAATGTGTAATAAGACTGTAAAGGTAGGTTGGGACCAGATTCTAGAGGGCTTTAAAAATTCAATAGAGGATTTGATCTTTTTTCTTCAAAGCCGTGTGAAGATGCTAGAGTTGATTGGGTAGGGGAGTGACAAAGATAGAAATATTTCCATGAGCCCCTCTCCTGACACAGATGGACCAGTCAGGCTGTGAACTCAAACCAATAATCACAATGTAGGTGCTTGAGACTAGCAAGTATCTAGCCAAGCATGGAGAGAGGAGCAAACTTAGTTTGCTACATAAATAACAGGGAGCAAGCCCACATATAAGCCTCAGTACTTCAAGGAGGAAGGTATTGGCAAAGCTAGCCCTGGGAGGGTGTAAATAGAAGATAGGTCAGTGGTCCTTGGGGTCCAGCCTTTTAGTATAGGTTGCTTAATTTGTACATCTTTCTACCTATTTTCCCATAAATTCACCTTCCTTTACAAATTAAAATGTGCCTCTATCCTATTCCTTGTATATTGGTTGCAGAGACATGCAATGTGGTATAATCAGAGCCAGAAGTAAAGAAGGGTGTAAATTCACTTGGTGGACGATGGGTGCAGAGGGTACAGAGGATAGTTGGGATGGCACCTGGAAAGGGGATGAGTCTAGCCCCTGCCCTGAGTGGTTGAGGAGAAGAGAGACCTGCACCATGCAGCTGTATGAGCCCAGTGGAGGCAGAGTACAAGGGGGTGACCATAAGGCCCTGTGTACTGCATGCTACTTACAGCTTCGGGTGGAGAGGTGGGGAAGGGCACAGACCTGGGAATCGGGAATTCTGAGCTGCTACCAAATAATTGTGTGATCTTGGACAAATGCCTTCCCCTCTCTGAGTCCTCTGTAACATGAAATGGTAGGAATCCTAAAATGGTAGATGTGAGGTCATGAAGAGACTGACTACCTAGTCTAATTTGCCCACTTTACCGATGAGGAAACTGAAAGTAGGTCCAGAGAGGGAAAGGGCCTTTTCTAAAATCACACAGCAACTGACTCATGCCCCCTGACTCCTACCTACTTTTCCTTTCCACCTTGATAAAGGTTCTGGTGTGGAGAAGACCAAGATTACCCTGTGAATGTTGGCTTAGTCTTGGGAAACCAATCTAAAATGAGATGTAGCTAGATAGCACACAGCCACCTCAGAATGCAGGAGTCAGGAAGACCTAAGTTCAAATCCTGCCTCTGACATTTGCTAGTTGTGTGACCCGTAGCAAGTCATTTAACCTTTGCTTGCCTCAGTTTTCTCATCTGTAAAAGGGGGATAATAATAGCACCTACCTTCCAAGGTTATTGTGAGGATCAAATAATATATGGAAAGGACCTTGTAAATCTTGAAGTGTTATATTAATGTAGATGAGACTAATAACTAATCAGTTGGCATTTATTAAAGCACCTACCATGCCAACCATTAGTGGTACAGATACAATGAATGAAACAATTCCTCCTTGTAAGGAGCTTCTGTTCTAGTGCAGAAGACAAATCATTATATAAGCATAGACAGAACAGTTATGAGTAAGATAACAAACACTAAGTTGTTGAATACTTGGTAGTTCAGGAGACAGGACACTGGCAATTGAAAGAGGAGGGCAAAGATATGGAGAAAGTAGCAATGGAGGTATTTCTTGAAAGGAGGGACTTGTATTAGGGAGAATATGATGATGAGGATGGTCAGTGCTGCAAAGGCATATCAGTGATCGATGGAGTCCTGGGTATGTGTGTGTGCATAACAGAGAGGAGCTCAGTTTTACAAGATCTCAGAGGGTGGGATGGAGAAGACTATCCAAGGAGGAAGGAAATAGAAGTTGAAGCCAGATTATAAAGAACTTTAAACAGAAGTTTCTGTTTTGACTTAGCGGCAATAGGGAGTCATTGAAGTTTATTGAGTAGGGGAGTGACATGACTACATCTGCCCATGAGGAAAATACCTTTGGCAAAAATGTGTAGGATGGACTGGAATGGTGAATGACTTGAGACAGGAAAGCCAGTGGAGATTATTGCAGGTGAGAGGTGATGAGGGCCTGAACTAAGGAGGCTAGCTGTGTGAGTAGAGAGAAGGGATCAGATGCCAGAGATGTTGAGGAAGTAGAACAAGATTTGGTAACTGATTGGGTATGCAGGGCAAAAAAGAGAGAAATAGAGCATAATACTGAGCTCATGAACCTGAGCTCTTGGAAGGATGGTGGTTCCTTTGACAGAAATGGGGAAGTTTAAAAGAAAGGAGGGTTTGAGGGGCAAGATAATGAGTTTGATTTCAGACATGGTGAGGTTAAGATGTCTCCAGGACACACAGTTTGAAATCTCCACCCGGCTGTTGGTGTTGGGGAACCAAAGCTCGGGAGAGACTGGGGCTGGAGACAGATGTGGAAGTCATCTTAATGGAGATGATGGGAATCCATGAGGTGAATGAGAGCAGATAGAAAAGGTAAGGGGGTACCAGGAAAGATCCTTGAGGGACACTCAGGGGACATGATGTGGATGATGAGGCAGTAAAAGTGATGGAGAGAGTGCAGTCAGGCAAATAGGAACAGAACCAGGAGAGAGTAATTTCATAAAGATCCAGAGAGGAGAGAGGAGCTGGAAAGAGAAGGCCATCACCAGTAGCAGATGTAGCAGCCATGGTGAGAAGGAGGAGGACTGGGAAAAGCTCATCAGGTATGGCAAGTAAAAGATCATTGCTGATTGGCGAGAGGGTGGTAGTGTCTACTAAAAGGTTTTTTTTTTCAAGAATGAGGAAGACTGACCAGAACGTGTTCGAAGACAGTAGGGAGGGAACTAGTAGGCAGAAGTTGAAAAAGAGGATGATGTAGTCTGCTAGAGAAGACAGGTGTCAATGTAGAGGGGTTGGACCAGTGCCTCTTTGGCAGACACCAGGGGAATGGGAGATACCAGCCCAGAGCTTTTGAGACAAAAGGGAGAAGACTCAGATTTATTTACCCAATCCTGGAAGATGTCTACCCAGTTCTCCCCTAAAGGGCAATTTTGAGAAGCTTTTCCTATACGTTTCTCCCTTTGTTGCATAGTCAATGCCTGGAATGATTATCTCGTGTACAGAATATATGCTGAAAATGTAATGAGGTTCAAGAAGGGCCCCAACTGGCTCCTGAAGGCAGGTTGGGGAGTGAGTGTCTGACTCCTGTGCTGGCTGTGGTACATGATGACCCAGTAAAGTGTCTCTTGAGTCTCAGTGTCTATAAAGTATTTGTTGAAGGATAAGGCAGATTGGATGAGATGACCTCAGAAGTCCTTCCCAGCTCAGACATTCACTGTTTTGTTCATTCAGTTGACAAAATGTTAAGCCCCTTCTATATGCAGAGCCCTGTGCTAAGTACTGGGAGAGATAGAAAGTTGAGATGGAAATTATAGTCTAGTAGGAGGATTAGATGCATGAATATTTGGTTTCTTTGAATTGAAGAGGCATTCAGTGAAATGGAAAGAACACTAGGTTTGGAGACAGGAGGTCTTGGTTGAAATCCTTTTTCTTCTCATTACAATATATGTGACCCAGAGTAAGTCACTTAATCTTCTTGGGTCTCAGTTTCCTCTTTTGTTAAATAAGGATGTTGGACTAGATGAGCCTCTGAAGGCTTCCTAAATTTCATATACCCTGAGTCTTCCTCAGATTCAGTTGTGGGTTTTCTACTGTGCTGTGATATCTGTGCTGGGTAGCACCAATGCCCTGGGCATAAATGAGGTGGTAAGACTTACCTGCCTCCAGGTTTGTGGGAGGCCTCCAGCTCTAATGATCTGTCAGTATAGACCCAGGGAAAAGGGGGATCACACCAAGAGCATCTATTGAAGCTCCAGATGATCAATTTATCGAATCCTTTCTGGGAACAAGACACTGAAAAGGGGGAACAAAGAATTTAAAAGATCAGGTCCCAAGCCAGGAAATCAGGCAGGGATTCGGGAAGATGCTGGGAAATCAAAGATCAGAGGCCCAGGTGGAAGAGCCTGGGAAGAAGAGACTAGGGTGGTAGAAAGGAGACCTGAATTATAGGCAACACAAATTAAGCTTACTACCAAACCAAAGGCTTTGCCCAAGAGGGGCTTGGAATACGATTCCTGCCCAGGGCAGGCACTACAGTCTAAGTGGGGATAGGGGGGAGGGGAGGTCTGTGCTTACTGACAGTGAGATTGGCATTGATGGTTGGTCATGTGACCTTTTTCTGATGAGTCTGGAGCGCTCTGGCTCATTTAATCCTATACTTAGACCCTAGCAAGCACATGATTCTAAAGGGTGCTGAAGCCCTTCCTCCTTCTTCTGCCCCAATCCCATTATAATTTGTCATAAGTTCCTGAGGATTTTTTAAAAATGGGTTTTCTGTTCATTCAGTGCAAATTTTCTATGCTGACTGTAATCAATTTGCTTTCTTGGTTCCCTGTGCAGCTGAACTTTTCAGAAGTGTTATGTCTTGATAATTCCCTCAGAGAGTTTCTAGCAGCCCCTCAGAATTGAGTAGCTTCTAGCTGCTAACATTCCACTACCTTGTGATCCAGGCTGAGGCTGGGGATGGCCAGCCACTTACATTCCTGGGAAGGAGGGAAGGCTACAGAAGGAGAAAAGCTAATAGAATAAGCAATGTGAGTGGAAGGGACAGAATGCAAGTTCCGCAAGGGCAGGGACTGGCACCTTGGCACACAGTAAACACTTCATAGATGCTGTGTTGATCGTCTGTCAGTCATATGTGTCTACCTGTCATTTATCCATGTATTAGGGAAGCAACTGGGAAATAAAGGATCAGGGCACAGGTGGAAAATCTGGGCAGCAAGATTCCAGAATTGAGGAGAGCATCTCCATCCATCCAATCATCCGTCAATCATCAAGTTAGAAGAGAAGGGGCAGAATATAAAGAAAACAGAGTGACTCAAAAGAAAGAATCAGGGAAGCATTTCTTTTCTCTGGCTCTCCCCTTTCCCAATCTATCCCTTTACATTTCAAGGATTATGAGATAACAAAAGGATACTATTTGGGGAGTCAAGAGGCCTAAGTCCTAGCTATGTTATTCTACTATGTAACAGTCCAGACCCTTTGCCTCTGTGGGCCTTACTTTTCCTCTCTGCAAAGTGAAGGAAGTTGGTCATTTTCTGCTCTGGCCTTCCATCTCCTAGAAGAGGATGCCTGGGTGACTTATTTATATTGGTACATTGATGCAAACATGTTTTGCTTCTTCAGAGAAGAATTCTAGCTCCTTAGTTGCAGGCTGTGGTTGCACATCAAGCCCACATGCATTCATAGAAACAATTCTAATTGTTTTAATTACCCCAAGTAGCTGGCAATTTCCAGAAGACTTGGGAGCACTGTCTTGAGAAAGCTGTTATTACACTGTCACTTTTCAAGTTTTTTCGGATACAGGCATGGTAATTGCACCCCCTAACCCCCCAAGAGTAAGGCTCGATTACTCTTTCCAGTTTTACACAACAGCCAGGCAGGAGGTCTGAGATTGAGTGAAGCTGAGCCTGGGCCTTCCTGGGAAGCCTTAGTAGGCCAGCAGTATGGGGAAAGTAAGTAAAACCTTACCTAGACTGAGAAGAAATAATTGCCATTATGTTTCCACATCTGAGCAGGCAGTATTTCCTCTTTGGAAAATCGTTAATAAAGAGCCTTGGACTTGGAGTAAAAAGACCTCAGTTCAGATCACTTTATCTACCACTCAAGCGTGTGACCTTGAGCAAGTCATTTCAAAAGCTTTTTTTCTTCCATAAAGTGGGAAGAAAAACACTTGCACTCCCTCCCTTACATGACTATCTTGAGGAAAGCACTTGTTCAAACTTAAAAGTGCCATAAAATTCTGATTGTTGCTAATGATACTCCTACTGGTGATAATTTTGTCTGGCTAAGACAGTTGGGTGAAGACAGTGGATTTTACCCTGGTTCTTCCTAAGGATGACTTTGTGCAATGGAATGGAATGTCACAGCACTAGAAGGGCCATGAAGGTGATATATTCCAAACTTCCCATTTTACAGATGAGAAAATTGAGGTCCAGAGAGGGAAAGTACTTCAACCAAGGTCACGTAGGATCCTAGAGAAGGGACCTCAAAGGTCGTCTAGTCCAATCTCCTCATTTTCCAGAGGAGGAAACTGAGGCATAGGGAGGTGGAATGATTTGTCCAAGGTTACACAGACCCTGAGGGGCTTGTGGCAAAGCCTGGGGCTTATTTGAAGCCTGCAGGAATCAGCTCCTTTTCTCCATCCCAGGATTCTTTTGAACCCAGTAAGCGCCTTTGCAATGATGCCTCGATGGCATTCTTTGGAATCCATTGACATGTCTTTTTAGGCCCTGCAGTCTTTCAAGCTACCTGTTCAATACCACTGTTTGCTTTCTGTAATCACTGAAGGACTAAAGCTGCAGGAGCACTGGTATATTCCAAGAAGGGGCTCTTGTGATAAGAAGATTCCAGCTCCCATTTCTTGATGGCTTTTGTTAGGTTGATAAAGAGCTTTCTGCTTGACAGCTGAGGGAGGGAGAGAATGCGAAGATTATTATTCCATTTAACAAATGATGGACCTAAGGTTCAGAAAAAACAAAGTGATTCTGCCCAAGGCCAAACAAATGAAGAAACAAGACTCAGAGATGGGAAGCAAGTTCTAGTCCCACAGCAAGGAAGTTTCAGAGACAGGACTAAAACGTCAATCTTGAGAGTCCAGGGCTGGGGTAGAGGGTTGAAGAGGGAGAGTTTCTTACTAATTAGGTTCTGCTGGATGTATTGAACCTGTACGTTCAGTTATGCCTGACTTTTCCTGACTTCCTTTGGGGTTTTCTTGGCAAAGATGCTGGAGTGGTTTGTCATTTCCTTCTCCAGTTTGTTTACAGATGAAGAAACGAAGTGACTTGGCCAGGGTCACACAGCTAGTAAGTGTCTGAGGTCACATTTGAACTCAGGTCCTTCTGACTCCAGGCCTGGCATTCTATCAGCTGAGCCATCTAGTTGCCCTCAGCAGCTATGTGCAGGTAAGTCAAATACAAGCTAATTTCATAAAGGAGGAAATGAGTCCCTAGAAACTGGGTGAAAAATTAGGAGAGGCTACACAGAAAAACCAGCACCTGGACCAAGACTCAAAGTTTCTTATAGAGTCAAGAAGGGAATATATTTCAGGAATGGGGCATGGCCTACAAAAATGCATTGAAGAAACAACTAATTGTCTGAATTATAGAACGTGCGAAAGAGAATAATGCAGACTCAAACTGGAAAAGGTAGGTTGGAGCTGGGTTGTGGCAGGCTAAGAAGCTTGTCCTAGTGGTAGAAGGATGTGGCCTGGTCTGTGATTGTAGGGAGATTGTCAGCGACTGTGTGGAGGGGGTTTGGCAAGGGGAGAGACTAGAATCGGTGAGAATAAGTAGGAAGGCCTGTGGTGATGGAGACCTCAGTGAAGCTGTTTGGCCACTGGGAAGGAAGCGATCAGGAGATGCTGTAGAAGAACTGATTGAGGATGGGTAAGGAAGAGGGAAGAATTAAGGATGTCTGACACTAAAACTGATGGTTGAGAATGTTTGGGGGGAGTGGGGGAGCAAAATATACTGAATTCTAGTTTAAATGTGACATTCCTCCAGTTTTGGGGTGTCAGAAGGCAGTGAAGGATTGGTGTTTAAGAGATTAGAAATGGCTGGCTCTCAATTTGGGAGTGACGTGGAGTGGACACATGGAAGCTGATGGGATTTCCAGGGGGAGAAAATGGTATAGGGAGGGAAAAAGAGAGCCTAGGACAGAGCTATAAAGGAGCTATCCACAATGTTGTTTTTTTTTTTTTTTTTACTTTTAAAGGAGTCATTGGTTCTTTAACTTGCACAGTATCTCTTGCTTCTGCCCCCTTCTCTACTTACAATGCCACTTTGGGTCACCATAACTTCCTTGTTGGACTCTTTGCCTCAAGACTTTCCCCATTTCAGTCCATTATTGAGATCAAATTAGATAAAGCATTTATTAACTATTTACCATGTGCCAGCGTACTATGCTACACTGTGGGGATCCAAATACAAGTAAGAAGAAAGCCAGTCCCTTCCCTCAAGGAGCTTATATTTTAATAGGGGATGACAGCACATAAAGTTGTTGCTGAAAAGGGTTGCTGAAAAAAAGGAAGGTGTAAGTTTGGAAAGTCAGGGGCCCAGCCAGGGAAGTATAGTTAGCATGGGTGCTTCCTCGAATGGAGGGGCTGGATAATAAGTCACCAATAAGGGAGGAGGAGGCCAGAGGGGTGGAGATGTTGCCAACATGAGGCCTCTGGGGTAGAGTGGGAAAGTCCAGAAAGTCAGGGACTAAGTTGGGTTAGAAGTGAGTTGCCCCCCACTTGAGGCCTGACCATGTCACTCCCTTGCCTAAGAAGCACCTTCTTGCCTATTTGGCATTCATACTTTGGCTCTAGCCCACCTTTTCAGGTAGGTTTTATATGTTTGCTCTTTCCTCGTCATACACTAGGTTAGAACCAAACCGGCAAACTCGTTCTTCCACCCACAATATTCTATCTCCTGTCTTCTTGCCCTTGCACAGGCTGTGCCTCATGCCTAGAGTGCACTCTTCCAGCTCTTCCTCTAAGAGTCCCCAGCTGCCTTCAGAGCTCAGCTCAAGTACTGCCTTCACAGGCCCTTTCCCAATAGCCTCCTCTGGAACTGTTTGCTATTTACTTTGTATGGAGTTGTATGGATGCAGTATTTTCCCTGATTAAATATAAGCTTCTTGAGAACAGGGACTATTTGTTTTTGCCTTCGCTTTCCCAGCCTCTAGCCAGGTCCTGGCTTTTAGGGTCAGAGATCTGCAGCTAGAAGGGACCATAGAAATCACATAATCCTACCACCTCCCTTTACAGATGAGGGAAGTGAGGCCCAGAAGTTAAATGTCTTGCCCAAGGTCACACAGTAAGTGGCAGAGCCAGCATTTGAACTTGGGTCTTGTGACTGTCTTGAGTTCTTTCTGTTGTACTATATTCTTTGTAGTAGGTAATTAATAAGTGATCATTGATTGATTTGATTAAATGCAGATCAAAAGTACATTGTAAGGGGGTTGTACAGATACAGATTTTACCTATTTATGCTGCTAGTAGTACTCCAACTAGGCAAACACTCTTCCTGGAGTTGGAATGAATGAATGAAAAGTACATATTACGTTCTTACTTATGCTAAGCACTAGGGATACAACTAGAAAAAAATGGGATAGGGGTGGCTAGGTGGCGCAGTGAGTAGAGCACCGGCCCTGGAATCAGGAGGACCTGAGTTCAAATCCAGCCTCAGACACTTAACACTAGCCGTGTGACTTTGGGCAAGTCACTTAACCCCAATTGCCCTCCAAAAAGCAAAAAAAAAAAAAAAATGAGATAGTCCTTTACCCTCAAGGAACACACATTCCAATCATGGAAGATGTTTTATATATATATGAAAGGTGAGTTGCAGAGTGGATGGACTGTCCCAGAAGTCCTCAGGGTGCAGCAGCTGGGCATATATCAACGCCCAGGGCTTTGGGGGTTCTATCATTGTTAGATGACAGTGCTGAGGTCTAGAAGAGCTAGAAGGAAGACAAGTGGTGAAAGCTGAAGGACTTTGAATTCAGAGGCAGGATAGATGATTAGAAATGTTTCTCTCTCTGGAAGGAAGAGTTTGTCACTCCTAACTTATACAAATGGTACAAATAGTCAAGCAGCCTAAGGCTGGGAGAAGGAAGAAAGTGAGGAAAAGGCAAAATGGGAAAGGTCATCCTAGGTGGTTGTAGTTCTTCCCACCACTCAATTTGCCCTCATGGATTCTGGGTGACCTGGTGCTGAGGAAGGGGATGAAGAGAAGATAGAGACTTCTATCTTCTATCTTCTATCATGGGACTGGGACTCACTTATATCAGCAAATCATCTTGGCATCTGGGTATGGATAACATGTATACAAACTACATAGTTTACCTTAAGTAAAGGGATTTTTTTTAGATTTCTATTCCAGGAACCTGCATAGTAAAAGTGTGACTATTAAATGAGGGCCTTTTGAGCTGTGGGTTGGATTGGTTGATTACCCTTAAGAGTACTCTGAACCTAGGAAGTAGCACATGATCCCTGAACCCAGGGGGTGGAGCAGGTGTTCAGGTTAGATTTTGTGAGGCTTGCCCAGGATGTTTTAGGAATTTGTATAAGACTCTTTTTGAGTATTAGGTCAGGCTAAGATTAACTGTTCTTGCAGTGAAGTAAACCACTAAAGGGCTTTATTTTTGTTTAGTTTTTTGGTATCGATGAGTGATTTAAAAAGCTGACACCTCCCCACACCTCCAAAATTGAGTTCTAATATTCCCAAACAATACCCCCACATTCTAATCTCTAGAAAGATGGTCAGAGTTCATAGAAGCTCACCACTGGGTGTTAGGGTGCTAGAACGTAAACTCAGGGCATACTCAAGAACTTCTCTTTCATTCTTGGAATGGTGGCTGGTAGATGTCCCCTTGGGCATCAGGACTTAATACATGAAGTTGCCTCTGTCTTCTCCAGCTCTGACTGTCTGTTTCCCTCCCCCCTTCCCCCTTTCCACCAGCTGTTCTTTTTACTCTCCCAGAAGCACCTCTTATACTATCAACTTTCCTTCTGGAGGTGTACTCTAGCTTCTATTGCTGCTGCCAATCTCAGTGGAGAGAGATTGAGATTTTCCCTTTCCTTTTAAATGGAGCCCACTGGTAGTTATTGGCCTTCTGGGGAAAGCACAGCCTTCTGGGGGATGTAGTTCTTCCATGTGGTATGTGTACCCTGGAACTATTCCCTTACTTCAGCAAACATCCTGATGGGAAATGAAAATAAAAGTGGCAAAAAGAAAAATTGGAAATATTGAGAATGGGGAAAGAGAGCGTTTACAAGTTATCATGGGCATCAGCCTAGAGCAATGACCAAAATCTTGGATTGGAGGTCAGGTGACCTGGGTTTGACCTTGGGCAGCTAGCTGAACCTCTCTGAGCCTAGGATTTCTCTGTAGAATAGGAATCCTGCCTGTGCTTCCTCCTTTCCAGGGCTGTTTTGAGCTCTAATTATAGATCTAGAGAAATGGAAGCTGCCATCATGATTCCAACTGCATCCCTGACAAGCCCTGTGTTATTTATGCCATGAAAGCAACCCTTAAGCATCACAAGCTTCCCAGGCCACAACTCTGAGCCTCTGCCTTAACTAGAGGCTTTCATCCTATCAACATGCAGCCAATTTTCCCATCATACTCCTCACTAAGCTCCCCTGGACGTTAGCAACCTCTGCTGCCAAGCCTCAGGCTTAGCCAAACTCAGCTAGAAGAATGGATCCTCAAAGTTACCCTGACAATTTGGACTTAGGTCTAGCAAGGGCTTTGCTGGAAAATGGTGACCTTGACTTATGTTGTGGTAACTTCTTTATGCAATTAAATTAATTTGGCAGATGTTCATTAAGCACCTACTGTATTCATAGCCCTGTGCTAGGTATAGGGCATACAGGAACAAATAAGGAAACAGTCCTGGTCTTCAAGGAACTTCTACTCCAGGGAGCTGCCTGGGATAATAACAGAAAGGAAGCTCTCCAAAGTTTGGGAAGCATTTACATTCATTTGCCCTTTTGAGTTTCCCAGCACTCCTGGGAGGTATGTGCTCTTAGTCGCCTTAATTTCCAGGTGAAGAATCTGAGATTCAGAGAACTTAAATGTTTTGCCCAGGGGCACAGAGCTTCCATGTATTAGATGGTGTATAAAGTGCATCTCTTTTGAAAATCCCCTCAACAGCAATCCCATGAATGAGTCTTTTTATTTCCTGTTTACTCTGTGTAGCCATGGCCAAATTGAACTGTGCCAAACCCCAAGGAGGTTATAACCCTGGTGTCCCATCTCTTTGTCCTGCTTTAGCAAAAGTCCTCAGGGAAAGCATTGTTCAACCTGAGCTGCTGTCACCTTAATCTGGCGGAGAAAGAATACTTTGGATTGGAATTCCAGAGCCAGTCGGGAAATAATGTAAGTTGGTTGGGTCCCAAAGCTCCTGGGGACCAAGTGCAGACTGGTCTTGAGGTTTGAATCTCCTAAGGCCCAATAATGGGGGAGAAGTGATCAAAGCAACGTGGACTGTTGAATTTTACTCCTTGCCCTACCTGAAACTATATCTACCCTCAGCAAGCAAAAATTGGGTTCATTTCCGTTCATCAAATAGGTAATAAGTATCTACTATGGGTGAGACCCTAAACTCAACGTTTACTGTGGATGGTTCAGTGACAAAGCTACAAAGCTGTATATGAGCCAGGGCTTATCCTCTGTGAGTTTCTGTTCTAATAAGGAAAAGGCTAAGTGTACAAATGAGCATGATTCAAGGGAAAGGGGGATGAATGCATAAGAGAAGACCTCATGGGCACATTTCATTTCTTAACAGGATCCCTTTCCTCTTTCCTCATGCTCAGAGAGAGAATGATTTATATGTTCAAACCAAGTTCTTTTCTATTTGTGAGAGGGAGGGGGGGCATTTGACAGTGGGTCTGTCTCTCTGGTAAGCTAAGCCAGATCCATGTCTACCCCCTCACCATCCTCATTCACCTTCCCAGTCTGAGTCACTCCAGTGAATCCTGAGGGAAAGTAGAGATAGTCCTCCCTCACTCCCCCAACCTCAGGCTTTACACTTTACCAACTTCTCCCAGTTGGGGTCACCAATGGGCACCTTTGCCATCTGGCCACTTTACCCTGGAGGCTTATGTTCATTAAATGCTGCCGTTTATAGGTCATAGGTTTTAATTGGAAACCAAATTGCTTTCATTATTCATCTGTGGCAACTCAGGAAATGAGTCTCAGCCACCTCTCTGTAATCGATATGGAAGCAGGGGAGTAATTCTGAAAACATGGACCTATAATCAGGAGGGTTTTCTTACAATGTTTATCATCAGAGAGAGGACAAAAGAGGCAGGCAAGGTTGGGAACTTGGTATCACCTTTTAGACACCGCCCAATCTCAAACTGCCTTTGAAATTCAGAGCGCCAAGCTACTGGTAGGCCAATTGTTGCCATTGTGTGTGTGTCTGTTTGTCTGTTGTACCTGATCTGTGCTCTATCCACTTTTTTAATTCCTGCCCTTACAGGTTTGGTTGGAGCTTCTAAAGCCTATAACAAAACAAGTTAAAAGTAAGTGTCAAGAAAAAAAAATTAAAAAAGTAAGTGTCACAACATAGACAACTACTTTTCAGGCCATTCAAGTTTGGGGGAAAACAGCGGCAATGACAACTCTGGTTTTTAGTAGCTCCATGACTGTGGGCAGGTTGTCTTTAGTCCCCTGGCCCTCCCTTTCTTTGTCAAAAGACCAAATTTCCAACTGGAGATCTCTCAAGCCCCTTTAAATCTGCCTAGTGTCTAGGACAGGAGCTGGGCAGAGGAAGCCAGGGCCTGAGATTTCCCAGAAAGCAGCAGGAAAGATCTCAAAATCTCAGAGATGAGAGTGAGAGAAAGGGAAGAGAGAATGAGAGTGAGATTAGTTTCAGGATTAGGGAGGACTCCTAGAGGAGAATGGGTTGAAAATGGAGGAGAGCTGGAGGAGGAGAGTGCAGGAGGGGGAAGTAGTGGCAAGCAGCTGCTGCTACTGTCCCTGCCCCCTCCTAGAGCTCAGTTTTTTCCTCTTCAAGAAGGGCCTAGACTAGGTGATCTCTAAAGCCCCTTCCAGCTCTAAATCCTATGAGCCTAGGACTTTAAACCATCTCAGCGACCAAGTCCAGTTGCATAAGTCCCTAATGTGGATGTGAGTGCTGTTATGGAAGTCTGTGAGGCATCAGATGAGTTTTATAGAAACCCCATAATCTCTGTGCAATTTGGCCTGGGCTGAGCCAAGTGTGTGAGAAGCCTGAGGGTTACAGCCCTTGAGGGCTATGCCGAAATGCTCTGCCAGTTTGCGGATCCTTGAACCTGAATGGGATGTGGCTGTCCTACTGAAAATCCATTTACTCTTTGCTTGAAGAGGTTTGGATTGTAGGTGGTGGCTGAAAGAAGCCTGAGACCAGGTCAAAGCATTCCCACCTTGCTGTTAGATTCAGAAATCAGGACCTTGCCAGAGAGATGCCTCCCTCACTTCTCCACATATTTCTCATCTGCCCCAGGCACCAAGCTAGTCCTTTTTTTCTGAATGCCAGAGAACTCTTTGGTGGTAGATCATTATATTTTGTTTGTCATACATACTGTAAAACACACAGGATCAGCCTGGGAATTGTCAACTCTAAGCAAAGTGAGCACTTGCTTTTCATGGAATTTGATCATCTCAGAATTGGCAGGGACCTCAGGGTACATCCAGTCCAGCTCCCCTGGGAGGAGAAATTCTTCTTTGCCTCCCCTTGCCCCCTTGCAGTAATCTCTACAACAAATGATCAGACTTCCAGCAATCTTTAGGATTTAAGTTCCCAAAACAAGAGCAGATTGACCTACTACTCTGTTTTCTAGGACCATGAGCTAGCTCTGGAAGCATAAAGTAGCTATCCCATGTCACTTTTGAGATGATGGGTTTTTTTTGGAAACCCAAAGTTCTTACAAATTCCTTAATCAGAGTGATAGCCTTAATTTTGAGTCTTATCCATATTTGTATTTTGTTCTTTAGCTTGAGGAATGGGGAGTTGAGAGGTAGGCAGAGGGAGGGGGTAGGTACATGAATCTCAGTCAATGAAGGTGAATTCAGTAGCAAAATTGAATGCACTAGTGTTTCATTGAATGTGACTTTGTCCATCTCCTCTTCCCCCTATCGTCCCCTAGTTGAGCCATACCATATCCTCTTTTGGGCAAGGACACAGTGCTTAAGAAAAGAGGAAATTCTGCTAAGGCAAAGAATATCGCAAAGAGGAGGAAGTGTCCTAATTCTAATATGGAGTCCAGAATGACACAGCTGCCATTGGCTGTCTTCATTTCCTCTCCTGGCAGTTCCTGGTCTGGTAGGGAGATCAGGCGAAACTTAGAGACAAGGCCTAGCTCACTTTGATTTCAGGAAAGCATTGGACAGAGTCTGTCCTGCTATTTCGGTGATAAAGATGGGGAGATGTGGGCTAGCTGAGAGTACAGGAAGGTGGATTCAGAACTGGCTGAATGGGCAGACCCAGTAGTCATTCAAGTTTGGTGCCGACATGGAGGAGGCTCCAGGCATTTGTGCTCAACTCTGTGCCATTCTTTATTTTTGCTAATCGCTTGGATGAAGGCACAGATAGCATGCCTACCCAATTTTCAGGGAGCACCCTACTAGGAAGGATAGACAGTACACTTGCTGACAGGGTACACATACCAAAATAATAACTAATAGTTCTAGCTGATGTTTACATAGCACTTACTACATGCCAGGCCTTGTGCTAAGTGCTTTACAATTGTTATCTCATTTAACTCTCACAAAAACCTGGGAGCTAGGTGCTGTAATTATCCCTATTTTACAGTTGAAGAAACTGAGGCAAACAGAGGTTTAAATAACTTGCCCAGGGTCATACAGCATCTGAGGCAAAATTTGAATTCAGGTCTTCCTGACTTCAGGCCTGGTGCTCTATTCACAGCACCAGCTAGCTGCCCATAAGAGATTTCAGGCTCAAATTGTGAGCCAAATTGAATAAATGAAAGTTCATAAGATTACAAGTTGAGTTCATCACTTGGGTTCAAACAGTCAGCTTGAAAAGTGTACAATCTAGGGGGTGAGAATTTCCTGTGAAAATAAGATCTGGGGGGTTTCAGTGGACCACAAGCTAAATAGGAGTCAGCAGTGTTAAAGGAAAGCCAAAAAAAAGGGGCTAATGCTATCTTAGCATTTCCAGGATGAGGGAAATGATCATTCTGTTCTAATCTGCCCTGGAGATGTTTGGTCCTGAGCACCATATTTTAGGAAAGACAAACTAGAGTGTATTGCAAACATAGTGACTGGGATAGTGAAAGGCCTTCAGATCACATGACATAGGAGGCTCAGCTGAAGGGATATTTAGCCTAAAGAAGACAAGACTTAGAGGGGATATGGTCATGTGACATTTTGGAGTGTTTGAAGGACAGTGGCTCCAGGGAGGAGAGATAGGAATGATGGGAGGGTATTGTCTAGAGACAGATTGATGTAAGGAAATAGCCCCTAAACAGAGCTTGAAGTAGTGGATTCTCCTTGTCTAGCAGAGGCTAGACAGTTGTTTGTTGGGGATGTTATGGGAGATTCTTGGTAAAGTGCCAGCTGGCCTCAGAAATCCCTTCTGGTTCTTAGATGCTATAATTCTGATTCCTTAGTTATTAATTCATTCACCACATTTGTTAAGCACTGTGTTCAGTTCTTGGGGAAATACAACATTGAGATAATTCAGTTGAGTAACCCTTTATTAAGTTCCTACTGTGGGGCGGCTAGGTGGCGCAGTGAATAGAGCACCGGCCCTGGAGTCAGGAGTACCTGAATTCAAATCCGGCCTCAGACACTTAACACAAAAAACTAGCCATGTGACCTTGGGCAAGTCACTTAACCCCAACTGCCCTCCAAAAAGCAAAAAAAAAAAAAGTTCCTACTGTATAAAGCTCATGCTATAGCTCATAGTCTTGTGCCCACCCTCCCAGAGTATATATCTTGATCAGGATCTAACCTGAGTGAAATCTAGAAGGGAAAAAACTGATTGAATTGGGGTGGGTGGTTGGTGGGGGAGAATGGACAATGACTGTGTAAAGATATAAAAGTGTTCTTGATGGGCATTTAAATTAAACTTATGAAGATGTTGTGTTTTAAGACCCTAAGGAGATTCTTTTCAAATTTATGGTGAAATTTTTCCCAGTGGATCCTGGACACCTGAGAGACGAGCTGACAAGGTATTTATTGTACTTCCTCATGTAGGCTGAGGCTCTTATATTGTGAAGTCATTGCATGAATGGAAGGCTTGGAGTTAGTCACTCTAGTGGGGAGGGGAGATAGGAAGGGAAGAAAGAACATCCTTGTCCTTTCTCCCCGTAAACTATCACCACTACTCTACACATGATCTTCGAATCCAACATCTGCAGCAGAAGTCAGTTTTTCAGGACATTAAGATGGGAGACCAGTCCTCTGGGTTGCCAGGGGATGGTGAGGCATGGCATCAGTGGCCACAGGGTGACACAAGGGCTGGGTGCTTACCAGCAGCAGAGATCATCAGGTGTGTGCCATTTTTGATACATGTGAGAGGATGTTGCCCATTTCCCCACCCCATGCAAACCTTAATCTTACCCATACGTGGATGGTTAATTTTTCATGCAAAATTCCATTTCCTTTCTTTATGATTCAAGCTGATTTCAGTAAGCATCAAAAGCAGTTGGTATATATAGGTACCAGGGACAGCGGTAGGAGGGAGAGAAAATAATTAAAGACAAATGGCTGCCAGCGGGCTAGACTTGTCTTATCAACATTTTCTGTTTTCTGCAAAATATTTTCTCCAGTAATTTCAACATCAACATACCAGCAGTGATGACCTACATTTCCAGGGTACTCTAAAGTTGGTTAATAAAGATAATAATCAGTTATAGTGCACTTTATGATTTACAAAACATTTTCCTCATAACAGTGCTAAGGGGCAGGAGGTGAAATTAGCATTATGCCCGTTTTACAGATGAAGAAACTGAAGCCTAAATAGGGAATGTGACTCTCTCAAAGATCACTAGTAAGTAGTGGAGAGGAGACTAGAACTTGGGGTGTCTGATCTAAAGTTTGGTATGCTGAGAGTCTGCTATAACACCCTGGTTCCCCACAGCCTGTATGAGTGAACGCTCACCTCAAAAGATGTGACTTCTTTTCTGGAAAAGTTCTTTGAAAACCATTTTCCTGCAGTCTTTTCTTTGTTCTTTCCTCCCTTGGCCCAACTGCTGGGTACAGGACCAATGGCAACTCTGCCATGATTTCACATGTGTGCTGGTGTCTAGATGAGATTTGGATTTTCGACTCCTCATATGTACCATGGTTTATAGACATAGCATGGATTCTTCAAAACCCAAAGTTACCTTGGAAATTATCTAGTCCTATCCTACCTCATTTTACAGAGGAGGAAACTGAGGTCCAGTTAAAGGAAAGGTCTTGGCAAAGGTCACACGGTCACTAAGTGTGTGCATGGGAAATGTATTCAGACCCTGGGCTGCTGATACTTAGTCTCACACTCTTGCCACTATACTAAACTAGACCAAAATAAACCTGAGAAATGACTGAACCTGAATTCTAATTGTGGACAATGGAAGGAAGGACTCACTAGACCAGGGATTTTTAACCTTTTTTGTTTGGCCCCTTGGACAGGTTGGTGAAGCACATGGACCCTCCTCAGAATCATGTTTGTGCAAACACACAAAACAAAATACTGTCTGCAGTTTACTGAGTAAGGGTGAGATGTGATCTTTAGAGAAATCACTTTGGTGGCTAAATGGAGGATGAATTAGAGTGGGGAGAGAATTGGGGCAGGCAGTTACCCCAGCAAGCTGTTGTAATAGTCCAGGTGTGAGGTGGTGAGGGCCTGTACCAGAGTGGGGGCAGTGTCAGAGGAGAGGAGGGGGCCTATTGAAATGTTGCAAAGGTGAACTCAACAGGCCTTGGCAACAGTTTGGATATGGGGGATAAAGGAGATAGTGAGGAAGTATGGATGATACCCACATTATGAGCCTAGAGACCAAAGAACATCACTTACATTGAAATATAGTTATCAAAATATTTTTAAAAATTAATTTGTGACCCCAGGTTAGGAAGTCTTGCTCTAGAATCCTCACAACAGCATGGGCTAAAGAGTGTGGGCCAAAGGTTATCCATATGGCAATGTGTGAGCCTTTGAGTGGAAGTTTGGCTTACAGATCCTGTTCTCAGACACACAGCCTTCTTTCCTGTAGGGAATATGGCTGTGCTTGCAGGCAAGAAATGACAGAGGGAGCGGAGGCTTATGCTAGCACCTCAATGAATTGGACTTGTCATTTCATCAGCCTAGGGAGCCACCAATAGACATCACTAATTGCCACACAACTCCTAGGCCTAGAGCTGAACTTCATCTGTCTTGTGTCATAGTCCCCTTAGGAAGTTTGGCGAAACCTGTAAACCCCTTCTCAGAATAATGGTTTTAAGTGCATAAAACACAGGATCACAAAAGGGATGAACTACATTGTAATTCAGTTTCTAAAATATTGAGCAAAACATGTTCTGGTAAGATCTTAGTGCCTAGGGTCACTGATGGAGATGTGACTTGTGACTCAGCCAGTTCATGTGCTGGAGCCTGACCTTGAACCCAGGCCTTCCTGCCTCAGAGACTGAGTCTGCCGGTCTGCCAGAGACTCTGTCTGCCATATCATGCAACCTCTGAATGGGACAGCCTGGGAAGCTGAATGTAGTTGTGGGCAGAAGGCTCAGGTTCAAACCTCAGCTCTTTTACTTACCAACCGAGTGACCTTGGGCCAAATCGTTTTTCTCCTTAAAATAAGGCTAAAAAACCCTGGTATTATCTCCCTCCCAGGGCTATTGGCAAGGACTGTGTTGGGCAAATCTCTAAACAGTATAGAAATATGAGTTGTTAATAGAAGACCAACAGAACATTAAATCAGCTGGGTTGTGACCCTACCTACTGGCTATCTCATTAACACTGTAAGGGAGTAACCCACCAGGTGATAGATGGGGCAGCTGAGGCCCAGAGAGGGAAAGTGATTTGTCCTGTGTCACACAGGCAATGATAGAGCTGGACCTTGAACTCGGGGTTCTGGATTCCAAGGCCAGGCCTAGGGTCATGGCGGTGCTTTTTCTCAAATCAGCTTGAATCTCTAGGAAGGAACAAAGTGGTGTTCTTGTTTTTTCCAGGGGACTTGCCTGCTAAGTGTACTGAGGCCTGCTTTCTATCACACAGGTATCTATTTGCCCTTCAAATCAAGAAGGATCTGGCCCAAGGAAGGCTTCCATGCAGTGACAACTGCACAGCCTTGCTGGTGTCTCACATTTTGCAATGTAAGTAGAGACTGGGGAAGCACCTTCAGTGGGGGTGTGACCAGGCCTACTGCAGGACGTAGGAGGAGACAAGCATGATTCTGATTGTGCCTCCTCAGCTGGGGCATGGTCTAATAGGGGAGCAGAACAGCTGACTATGAACCACACTGAATCCAGAGGATGTCAGCCACTCTGAGCTGGAAGGGAGATCAGAGGCCACCTAGGCCTGCCCCTAACCATCCCTGACAGTATCCTTGAGAAGGGGAGGGATGGCCTGCAGTGATGGCAAACTCCCTGAGTCTAGGTGGCGTCCTCCACTCCAGGGAGTGTTTCTTTATATTTTTCGTATTATGTTATTATATTGTATTATGCCCAGCTGGGCCCTCTCTGTGACTGCCCTTCATTGTAGAGGTGGGTGAATCTGGTTTCTCAAAGTCTAGGCAAGCCAAGTGTAAATTCTGATAGGTCATACCAAGCTGGAAAGGCTTTGCACATGGGCCCTACAGTAGACTGGAGGGTGTTTGTTTAAGGTCCGCCCTAGCAAAGTTCAGAGAGCTGTAATACAGTATACCACATGAAGGTTTGGGCCCAGACTGATGATAGCTAGAGCTAGCATTGGGGACCATAGCCCTAGAGCTGTAGGGAATCTCAGAGGCCATCTAGTCCAGCCCCCTCATTTTACAGGAGGAGAAGCTGAGGCCCAGGGAGGGGAAGGGACTTGCCCAAGGTAATGTAGGCAGTAAGCATCAGAAACGGGATTTTATTCCACCCAGGCCTTCTGAGTTCAGGGTCAGTGCTTTTCCTCTTGTCCCACCTTGTTTCTCAACCTCCTAACTATTAATTGTTATCAGAACTCTACGAGGTCTCTTAGAGATCATCTTGTCCAGTCCCCTCATTTTACAAATGAGAGAATTGAGTCCCACAGAAGGAAGAGACTTGACAAGACCCTACAGCTCTGAGCTAGCAGTGTTCAGGGCCCATTTGTCAGATCTGTCTCATTCTGAGAAGCAAAGCCACCTAAAGTCCTTCATCTTATTTGCTTAAGCCAAACAGAATTGGATGGGGGGAGATAGATTGACTGCAGACAGGCTGAGCTGCCCAAAGCTTTTGTCCCCTGTCTTTTGATTTGAGTTATCCCCTGCTCAGCTGTGTTGGCCCAGATAATCCCAGCCTGACAGGGATGGCACCTTAGCACACACTCGTCCCCACAAGAGGCTCAAGAGGCTGGCGTGATGAAGCATTCAATCATTTTCCAGTTTTTCTTCTCAAAATTCAACTCAGTTCTTTATAGGAATTTGCAAGAAATGCTCCCAACTCTTCTTTCTTAAGAGAAAAGCAAATCATCGCCATCCTACCTGGCCTTGCTGTGGTTGCCATATGGCTACATAGTTCTGAGTGGGGAATCAGAATACCTTTTCTGTAACTTGCAACATCAGGGAGTTTCCCAAAGCACCAAGAGTTTCAGTGACTTGCCCAAGGCCGCATATGGTAGAAGAAGGACATGAATAGTATGTGGGTGGTTGTCCTGGCACCGATGCCAACCCTCTATATGTACCATGTCACTTCTTAGGTACTAATATGACCCCCCCCCCCCGAGTAAACTGAGTCAATAAGAGAGTCAGGAAAGTCTGAGTTTGGATCCTACCTTGTTAGCTATGTGACCTTGGGCAAGTCACCATACTCTTGGCCTTACTTTCCTTGTCCCTAAATTGGGAATGAGAATATCGTATGACTCTTGTGATGATCAAATGAGATAACACATGGAAAGCATTTTACAAGCTTTAAAGAACTTTAGAAAGGTTTGCTATTATCCTAGTTTCAGATCTATGTTCTCATGATCCCTTCTTGGAAAATGCCTCCTTATTTTTGCCATTCCTAGACTTCTTTCAAGGCTTATAATCTTAGACTTTCAGAAATGAAGGTTGTAATGTATAGAGAAAACATGTGGGCGGATGCACACACACACACACTCTCTCTCTCTCTCTCTCTCTCTCCCTCCCCCTCCCTCTCTCCCCCTCTCTCCCTCTCTCTCTCTGTCTCTCTGTCTCTCTGTCTCTCTCTCTCTCTCTCTCTCTCCCTCTCTCCCTCCCTCCCTCTCTCTCTCTCTCCCTCTCTCCCACCACCATCACCATCAGAGTTGCAGTTGGAGGTCCTGGATTGAAATCCCAGCTTTGCTGCTCCCTATTAGTGTGACTTTGGGCAAATCAGTTGTCCACCTAGGGCAGGCCTGCACAACCTGTGGCCCATGGTTCACTTGCAGCAGATGAAAGGATTTTTGGCAGCCTGTAGTTTGTACAGGCCTCACCTAGGGCCTCAGTTTCTTTATAAGATAAGGGATTTGGCTTAGGGATAATGACCTCTGTCATCCCTTCCAGCTCTAAATCTGTACTCCTCTGCCCTCCCATTAGTATATAAGCTCTTATTATGTTTTCTCCCTTAGCAGGATAATTCATACTCAGCTTCTTTGTTAGGTTGGACAAAGAATAAAAAAAAACATGACCTGGACAAAAGTTGCTTGCTACATATATAGTATCTGTGTTGTTACAGGGAGATCTGCCTTCGCTCCTCCACAGGAGCTTAGGAACACATGATTGATTGATTAATTGTCCAGGGATGTGTGTGTGTGTGTGGGGGTGTCTTAGCAACCTGAGGAATGGGAGGTGAGGAGGGCAATAACATGGCAACCAAAAAACCTAACCAGTCCTTAGCCTGCTTAAGAGAGATCTAGTGTCTAGTTGCATAGAGGCCCATTTGGCCTTAATGACTGGGCAAAGTCTCCCTCCCTGGAGGCCTTCAGGCACTGAGGTTGGGCGCTGCCCTCTCCTTGGGGACATTGTAGAAGAGACTCTAGTTCAGGCTGGGGTTGGCCCTTGAGATCTCTTTCCAGTCACATTCTTAACGAGGCAGGTGAGCATCCTACTGCACTTTGCTTTTGGATAGCCCCCATTGTGTCCATTTTTGAGTGCCATATTCAGGTAGAATACTGATTAAAGTGGCAAGCATCCTGAGGAAGGCATACAGGATGGTGGATGGTTTCAAGTTCTTTCCATATGTGGATTAGTTAGTTCAAGGAATTAGGAACTAGGGATATGTTCAGTCTGGAGAGGACAAGATTTGGGATGGGAGTACAAAGTAGGGGTCTTTGAGACTTTGAAGTGTTCAAAGGAGCTGTAAAGGATCTTTTACACAGGAGGAAACTGAGGCCCAGAGAAGTTAAGGTATAGAGATGACTTCAAAACCAGGTCCTTAGCCTCCAAATGTACTTAGTAGTTTGTTGTTGACTGACTTGACAAACAGATCTTCTTTCCATCCCTCCTAAATTTGTTTATCTGCAATTTGTGCCCATTGTCCATGGATCTAGTCTCGGGGGCTAAAATGGGGAAGGTCAATTCTTCTTCCACATTGGGGCCCTTCAAATACTTAGAGACAGCTATCTTGTTCCTGAGTCTTCTCTTCTCTGGGCTAATTATCTCCAGTTCCTTCAATGAATCCTCATGTGACATCATCTGGAAGCCTTCCACTATCCTGGTTGCTTTTTTCTGGGTACACTTCCTCATGTCAGTCAGTGTCCTTCCAAAAATGCAGGGCCCACATTCCCCAATAGATATATGGTCAATGGATATGAACAGGTGGTATTTAAAGGAAGAAATCCAGGCTATCAGTAGCCATATGAAAAAAATTTCCATATCACAAATAATTAGAGAAATACAAAGGAAAGTAATTCTGAGGCATCATCCATCAGATCTGCAAATAGGACAAAAAAAGAGACTTTAAAAAGTTAGAGGGTGGATGCAAAATTGGGTACATCCATGCATCATTGATGGCATTGAGAATGGACCAGCTGTTCTGGAAAACAGTTTAGAATTAATGCACAAAGGTCCTAAGGCATGCATGCCCTTTGACTTGAAGAAATCCACTACTGGGCCTGTACCCCAAAGAAATTATAGAAAGAACCAGGTACATAGTAGGTACTTAAGAAATCTGTACTGATCATTTAATCTGCCCCAAAATATTTATAGCAGTTCTTTTTTTGTCATGGCAAAGAATTGGGAACTGAGGCAATACTCATTAAATGGGGAATGGCTGAACAAGTTATATATGATATGTGAATGTGATAGGTTACTATTGTGATGTAGGAAATGGTGGAGTTGGTTTCAGAGAATCCTGGGGAAGCTCATATAAACTGATGGAGATTGATGCGAGCAGATCCAGGAGAATAACCACTCATAAAGACACTTCAGAACTCTGATTAATGCAGTGACCAGCCAGGATTCCAAAGGACCCGTGATGAACCAGAGGCAGGCTCAGGGTGCAGAATGAGACATGGCCAGTGAAGGAATCCATTTGGCTTGACTGTGCATATTTATTACAAGAGTTTTGTTTATATTTTTTATTTTTCATGGTGGTGAGGGGTGACGGTGATAGGGAGAAAAAATAGATTGATTTTATGTGAAAAAAGTTAAAAATGAAACTGAATTTTAAAGATTTTTATCTGCTTCCTTCCCCATAAAAAAAAAAAAAACGCAGTCCCAGAAGTGAACACAGTCCTTCAGGTGTGATCCGATCAGGGCACACACAGGCCAGCAGACCATCCCCTCCCTAGCTGCAGAAACTGCCATTCTTAATGCAGGCCAAGTGCTTTTTTGGCTGGCCTGTCATCCTATGGGAAGGAGGTGGAGATCAAAAGGCTGGTGGGTTAGGAGTAGAGAGAACAGAGGTGGGAGGAGGCAGAGGGGAAAGCATGAGTATCTGACAGAACTAGTAATCCTCAAATAACAAGGTTCGACTGAACTGCTGACATCTCAAGGTCTGGATTGTGTTAATAGGACTTGGGCTTTCTGAGACCAGGCTCTCCCATGTCAGAATTGATCCATAGCAAGGATGCCAGTCAGTGCCTTTGCCCTTGGTTAACAGCAGAATGACTCTAAAGCAACCTCCCAGGGGGCTCTTCTAAGGAGAGGAAATAGCCTAAGTCATCAGCTGGGACATGGCTTTCTCTTTCTCTTTCTTCTCCCTCCCTCTAACCCCCAACCCAGCGGAGCTGGGTGACTTTCATGAAGAAACAGACAGGAAGCATCTGGAACAAAACCACTACTTACCTAACCAGAGTGGCTTAGACAGCAAGATCCTGCACTTTCATCAAAGACACATGTGAGTATTTTAATTAGTGCCTGCCTTCATCAGCCCTGAACTAATGGTTCAGTCCGAAGCAGTCTTGGAAAATACAATTGGAAAGGAGCAGCTTGGGGCTCTGATATAGGCACAGTAGAGGCAGCTGGTGTTTCTGCAGCTCCAAAGCACTTCATAGATATTAATTAACTCATTTGCCAACAATCCTGTAAGGTAGACAGTTAGAGTATTGTTGTCACATCCCAGCTTGATTGATTGCTGTGTGACCCAGGACAAGCCACTTCATTTCTATGGGCTTTAGTTGACAGGGTTAGACAAGAGGTGTCAGACATGCTCTGTGGCCCACAGATCTCCAAGGGTGATCCAAACCGGGTTCAAATGCAATTGGGAAATGTTTAACAAAATGAAAATACAGATAATACGACATTTTAAAAGTAAGTCAATGTGTGCCCCACAGGGTCCTTATGTATTGTTTAGTGGCCTCTACTAGCCTAGATGACCTCTAGACCTCTGGTCCATGTAGACTTAGATGACCCAGAAGGCTACTTGTAAACCTAAATCTGTGACCCTTTGATCTCCATTTTAGAGATGAGAAAAACCGGCATCTCAGGAAGGGGCAGTGACTTAGGATCTTAGATCTAGAGTAGGAGGAGATCTTAGATGTCACTGGGTCTATCCCATTTTACAGATGAGGAAAACTGAAGCCTAGAGATAAGTGACATTCAAGGTCTTAAATCTAGTGTCTCAGGAAGGATTGGAACTTGCCCAGGGTCACAGAGCAAGTGACTACTATTTCCAAAGCACCTTCCTTGGAGTTCCAAGAAGCTGATAGCTGTATTATCAATCCCCTTTTATAGGCTCAAAAATTGAGGACCAGAGAGGGCAAGGAGCTAGTTCAAAGTAATCCAGACCAGAGATGGAATTCCAGGGCAGGAACTCCTGCTAAGGTCATTGACTTCTTCACAACCTGATCAGGATTCTCTGATAATTGGTGGAGCAGGGCTTAGGTCTCTCTCTTACAGTTGCTGGTCGGCTGTTGCTGAGCTAGAGGGTTGGGGAAAGAGGGCATGGTAGAGTTGGAAGGTTCATACATCTTTTTCCCTTGCAGTGGTAAGAGCCCCGCAGAATCAGACATCCAGCTCTTGGACATAGCAAGGAAGCTTGAGATGTATGGGATCAGACCTCACCCTGCTAGCGATGGTGAAGGGACTCAGATTCATTTGGCTGTTGCTCACATGGGAGTGCTGGTATTACGGGTAAGGGCGTTTTCCTTTGCTCTGAGGGAACTGTTCTCTCTCCCTCACACCCAATCCCCAGATAGGCTTTGGAACTCTTAGAGCAGTGGTTCTCAACCTTCCTAATGCCATGACCCTTTAATACAGTTCCTCATGTTGTGGTGACCCCCAACCATAAAATTATTTTCGTTGTTACTTCATAACTGTAATTTTGCTACTGTTATGAATCTATCTGATATGCAGGATGTATTTTCATTGTTACAAATTAAACATAACCCATAGAGGTTGAGAACCGCTGCTCCAGAGGATTTGGTTTTAGAAGATCCACAGGGTTTCATAGGTAGAACAGACATTAAAGATCATCTGCTAATCCAACAGCCTTACTTTACCAACGAGAAAGCTGAGTCACAGGGAGGGAAAGTGACTTATTGTTTGCAGGGATTGTTTGCAGCAGTGCTGGGATTTGAACCCAGGCCAACATCTAGCACTCTTTCTACCCCTACCATACTACTTCTTAAATCTCCTTGTTTTCCAGATGAGGAAACTGAGTCTCAGAGAATGACTTGCCTAAGGTCTCAGAGTTTATAGTAGAGTTATCTGGAGTATTGTACGATATTCTAGGCACTCTTGTTTAAGGATATTGATCTAAGCTGGAGTGTCCAGAGGGCAATCAAGATGGCAAAGGGCCTTGATTCCTTGCCATAGGAGGATCAGCTCAAGGGCATGTTGATCCTAGAGACGGGAAGACTGAGGTAGGCCATGGTAGCCATCATATGAAGGAGAGGCCAGAGAGAAGAAATTGGGGCCCTTGGAGCTAAGAGACAGGTTTAGGCTGACAGTGAGATCTGCTCAAAGTGGGATGGCCTGCCTTGTCAGGGGGAGGGTTCCTGTTCCTTGGATGACTTCTCATAGTCTGGATGCCCCTTCTTAGCTGTGTGGGATTGGATTCCTTTCACATAGAAGTTGGACTGGTGGGCCACTCAGGTCCCTTCCATTCTCCATTTCTCTTATTCTGCGTCTGTAAACTCTCATATTCACTCCAAAGTTCAGGATTCTTTCCATCAGATTCCAGTAGTCTCAAATTGACTATCAGATTATTAAAATGTTAACAGTTAGTCTTCTGACCAAGGATTCTCTTCCCACTGGGATATTTTCTTTTTAGGCAAAATGATATAGAGGAAAAAATATTGAACTTGGAATTAGGAAAGATCCAGGTACAAATCCCACTTATGACACAAGCTATGTGATTTTGGGCAAGTTACTTCAACTCTTTGGACCTCATCTGTAAAATGGGGATAATAATTTTTGTGTCGTCTATCTCACAAAGGTGTTGTGAGGAATGTTTTTGGTAAAGTTAGAGATTATTATAATTAGTGATTTTTCTGCCTTGTTCTAGAGTAGCTCTAAATACCTTCATTTTTAACTTAAGTTACAGGCCATGCTCTTTTGGAGCCTTCCCACCATCAATCAAACCCTTCTCTGCCTTTTAAAAATAGAGTATTCTGAGAGTGGTCTGATTGATCCTTACCCTCACCTCTCATCAGACAGAAAACTCAGGGTGGCCTAGAGCCAGGCTTATTTTTCAGCATATAGCTAGATTTTATTGTCCTTTCAAAAAAAAATCTTTTTCTCTTTCTCTCTCACTTTTGCTCCCTCTAAGAGCAGGAGAGAGGAAGGAACCTTGTGTTCAAATCAATATAGTGATTTAACCTTTTCTTGATGATTCATCATAGTTATTATGAAAATCAGTTATTGTACTAGGTAGTAAAGACAGCAATTTTGCCTCCTTCCTACCTTTTTATTTCCAAATATATCTATCTAGCTAGGAAGGAAAAAGAACAGTCTGTTCCATACAAGCAAACCTTTACTAATGCCAGCTACATGGAAGGCACTGAGGGCACAATGACAAAAATGATGAGTTTCTGCCTCCAAAGTGCTTATATTCTACTGAGGGGAGAGGAACATGTTCAGTGGTAAGTATAGTGTAGTAGAAGAAGTAAGAGGGCCAAAGGAGAGAAAAGTCCAGGCAAAGCAAAGTACTTGAGTAAAAAAGGAGACGAGAGAGATTGCTTTTAGCTCAGTGGTTCAGGGAAGGCTATCCCTGAGCTGGGCCTTGAAGACCAAGGGAGTACATTCCAGGCATGCTACACTTGGGCCAATGCAGAGAGGCTGGAACTAAGAAACTGAGCTTGGGGAGCAGCCCAGAAATCAATTTAGCTGCTGTTTCCCATGTGTGAAATAGGTTTGGAGAGGTAGGTTGGAGGAATGAGGTTGTGGTAGACCTTATGTGACAGTCTGCATATGTTTATTGTGTCTCAGGGACTGTTCTAAGGACTAGGAATACGAAGAAGGCAAAAATATGCCCTCAAGAAACTTTTATTTTAATGGTGCTAACATGCAGATGACCATGTACATACAAGATATATATAGTGTAAATGTAAGGCCATCTCAGAGGGAGGGCCTTAGCAGTTGAGGGGGGAGGGGCAAGAAAGGCCTCCTGCAGAAGGTCAAATTTTACCTAATTCTTGAAGGAAACTAGGGAAGCCAGGAGGCAAAGGTGAGAAGGAAGTGCATGGGCATGGGGGGGATGACTGTTCTGGGCATGCGACATGTTTCCTGACTTCAGATCATAGAGTATATAGAGGAGAGTTAAGTGTAAAAATGTTAGAAAGAGAGAGGCCAAGTTGGAAAGAAAGCCAAGGAGAATTGGTTTTTGATACTCGAGAGAGGGAGTCCCTGGAGTTTATTGAGTACAGAGGGTGGCATGGTCAGACCCAAGCCTTTGGTAAATCACTTTGGTAGCTTGATGGGTGGAGTAGGTAAAGACCAGTGGAGCAGGGAGGCCAATTAGAAGGTTACTGTAATGGGCCAGGCATAAAATGCTAAGGGCCTGAACCAGAGGGTAGCACTGTGAGTGGAAGTGAGTAGTAGGATGCTGCTGCAGTGGGGAGCCTAGATTACTGGGAGGATGGCGGTGCTCTTGGCAGTTACAGGGAGGTTCAGGAGAGGGCAAGTTTGGAGATAAAGGCAATGAATTCAGTTTTGGATGTGTTTAGTTCAAGATACTTCCAGGATATCCCATTTCAAGAGCAGTTGGTGGAGTGGAGCTCAGGAGCACAGTTAGAGCTGGATATATAGCTTTAAAACTGCACTGTATAGATGTGGAAATCATCTGCATAGAGAAGAGTGGAAGGTGCAGGACCAAACCCTAAGGGACACCCATGCTTAGAGGGCATTATGTGGAGGAGGATCTGGTAAAGGAGACTGAGAAGGAGCCGTTAGATGGGGTGGAGGAGAGCCAGTCTTGAAAACTCTGGGGAGAAGTTATCAAGGCAAAGGGGAGATGAAGTGTCACAGGCTGCAGAGAGGTTCAGAAGGATGAGGACTGAGAAGAAAGCCATTGAATTTGGCTATCAAGTGATAATTGGTAACTCTGGAGAGAGCACTTTCAGCTGAAGAATGAGGTTGGTGCAGATTGCTGAGACTGTAGAAGAGAGTGAGAAGAGAGGAAGTCGAGGAACTGATCATGGGTGACTTTCTTAAGAAGTTTGGCCTCAAAATGGAGCAGGCATATTGAACAAGAACTAGCCAGAATGGTCAGGTCACGATTTTTGAAGATGAGGGAGATGTGGGAGTGTTTATTGGCTGTGGTAAACAGCCAATAGATAGGTAGAAATTGAAGCTTGGCAAATATTTCTCTCCTGGAGAAGATGGGAGGGATGGTGTCAAGCAAGAGTACCTAGGAATTTAAAAAAGAAATCGGCAATGTGAGAAAAGAAAGCTCTCTGTGAGCGGCCTCTTGTTTTTTGGATGAAGTGTGAGGCCAAGTCCACAGCTAGGAGGGTCTGAAGGAGGCACAGTAGGTGCCTTGAGGGATTAACAGGTTTGGGATAGTCACGGGTGAGTGGGAGAGTGAATTGATCAGGAAGACAGGTGTAAAAGGATTTTCCTTGTAGTGAGTGCTCAGTTGAGATTGTGTATTATAAGTTCATAATGGAGTCAGTCAGCACAATCTCATGATTTTCTCCATGGAATGCTGGGAATAATCCAATTTTGGGGTATGGCAAGACATGATTGGCAATAGGACAAGGGACTCAAGTTAGACTCAGCAGATTCACCTACCTGTCATGATAGGGAAGGGAGAAACTATATAGCCAGTTCAAGAGTCATGGCCCAGGAAAGAACTGAGGGTTGGGATGATTGGTGAGGATCAAAAACAGGGTGAGGGGTCATTAGGCAGAGAGAGATGTAGAATGATAGAAGAGATGATCATATTAAGCAGAGTTCCTGAATATGGGAGTAAAACCACTATGGATGATAATAACATAGAGGAGATGACCATTCTATGGTGAGGGTGGGTGGATAGAGAACTGGGCATGGGAATTGAATAGTTTGAGGAACCCATGGCATTTGCAAGAGGATGACTAAAGGCTCCTAGTATGAAGTTAAGACTTAGGATGAAAAGACTGTGAGCCAGGCACTGAACTCATTGAGGCAAGGAAGGAGAATGTCCTATGGGTGGGTAGGTAATAGGCATAAGAATCTTGATTGACTGATAAATTGAGATTTCATAAACCTCAAATGAGAGGTGACTGAGTGATACTTATAGAGGGACAGTTTGGAAGTGAGTAGGGTGGGGTGTAGAAGTACAACTAGGCCTGGAAAGGGTGGCCAGGGATGTTGTATCAGCAAGAGGGAACTGGGAAAAGATGGAAAGCAAACTTGTTCATTTTAGAGCAGACAGTCTAGAGAACCCAGTGAAAAGGGCTAAATCTGAGTGGAACATTTGGGAGGCAGAGGGTTAAGGAGATGAAAATAAAAGGAGCAGGAAGTGTGGGATGGGGAACTGGGGCTCAGAATCACAGGAATGAAGCTAGTGTGAGAGGCTAGGAGTATGTTAACTAATGGGGAATGAGTGCAGGCAGTCCCTGACTGGAAAGGGGTCATCTCAGGGTGGCATGTGATTCAAGGCCCTCCCTGAACACAGTAGGTGGTGAGGTTATGACCTGTGAGGCCTTAGAGACCTGTCTCACTGCAAGCAGGAAGGAACTGGCAAAGGTAAGACCTGGAAGGAGGCCAGGATCCTAGAGGCAGCTATTAGAGATGAATCTAGAAATGATCTCCAGAGCACTGGAGAAGGCCAGGGGCAAAGAGAACAGATTTAGGACTAATGCTTGGTAGAAAGTCAAAAGCATTTTATCCTAGAGGCACTAGTGAGTGAGATTCAAATTGTCTTAGGAAGAGTATTTATTTTGGCAGATGTATGAAGGACCAACCAATCAAGTAAATGCCTACTATGTGCTAGGGGAGAAAATATAAAGAATGAAACAATCCCTACTCTAAAGGAACTTAGATGCTAATGAGGTAAGAGAAGTACATATGTAATTAGCATATGTAGAATAAATACAAAATAGATCTAAGGGGGAAAGACTTGACCAGAGGTTCCCAAACTTATTTGACCTACCACCTCCTTTAAAAAAAATTACTCAGTGCCCCCCTGGAAATCTACTTTCTTTAATCCTTTTACAATTAAAAAAATTGTATCATTTCAAAAAAACTTAAAGTAATTTTAAAAAAATAATGCATCTGAAATTTAATGTTACTGTAAATTTGTTTTTCCTGCATTGAAATTTTGATGATGCAATATTGCATCATGTGACTGTACAGTATTGCAACCAAGTCATTACATGCACATATTCGTCCCAATGCATTTTGGATTTCCTGACAACATGTGACACACTAGCCTATTAACACTCGCTTGTTAAGACATGTTGGCAGACTTGACCATTGATTGGTTATAACTTGCATTCTGTGTGTTTATTTGGAAAATAATGTAATCGCTACAATTTTAACTTTGTTATACATAAGATGAAATGTGTATGAATGGTTTTTCAAAATTTTCTTCTCTTCTTAGCATATACTCACACTACTCACTTATTTTTATTCAGCTCCACAATTGCATCCAAGGCTACTACCAGCCCCTGGATTGTTCCAGTGCCCCCTCCCCAGGGGACACTTCATGCACTTTGGGAAACTCTGGCGTAGATCGATTAGGAGCCTTTTAGAATAATAATATGGCTGTGGGTGGGGATATTGACACATATCTACAGTTCTTCAATATATTTCATTCTAGGGGAATACAAAGATTAATACTTTCAACTGGGCTAAAATCCGTAAGCTGAGTTTTAAGAGAAAGCATTTTCTGATCAAACTCCATGCAAACATTTCGGTAAGTGTCTTCTAATTGTGGTCATTTGGTTTCTGACTTGGGGAGCTGAGTATGCTTTTGCACACACCTAGTGTACATGGTTGGAGCAGGAACTGCTAACATGGACAGGCCCCTTGTTTATACATCCATCCTGGCCCCCTCCTCCTTGACTTCTAAGGTGTAATGAGCCTGTGAATGCAAATTCTCAGGGTCAAAACGAAAACTCTAGTGGTGATTTTCCTGTGGGGAAATTCCAAAGCAGGTGGATCCACATTCCATTGTATTCATCTAAGGAAATACCAACTGCTCACATTTTAGTAACAGCAAGTTCTTTTTACAGAACAACCTTCTGAGGCTGCCAGTGAAATTACACATGGTCCAGCCAGGTGTAAACGTACCCTGGGGGAAGTCAGATTAGCTTGGAAAATGAGTTTGTCATTTTTACATCCCAGTCATTCCAGGACACCCCCACCCCTAGTGAGCCTAGGCCTGTGGTTGCTGGCTGCTTTGCTTAACTGTCTCATCTTCCACTGTATTCCACAGTCCGTAACCCTAGTCCTATACTTCTCCAGAGAAAGGAGGAGGGTATATCAGAATTTTGATTCCATCAGAAGCTTTGGTGTAAACTAAACAGTAACACCCAGTGAGACACAGCCTTCAACATAAAGTTACCCTGGCAGTGAATTACATTCCTTTACCTTTGAATTATTTGAATTATTCAACTCAGTGCCATCTATAAAATACTACAATGATGAATTCCTTCATTTGCATCGAACTTTCTAGTCTACAAAGTCCTTCCAAATCTTTCATCTTTACTTGATCCTTGTTACTCTATGAGACTTAAAATGTTTGAGGCAGGAAAGATCCCTTATTTTACTGATGAGAAAACTGAAATCCAGGGAGGGCAAGGGCCTGCATAAGGTGCCACTGGTAGGAAGAGTGGGGATGCTCATGTTGCTTCAATAGAAAGTCTATGAGTCATCTAGTTGGACACCCTGACTTTACAGGGGAAGAAACTGAAGGGGGAATTCTCAAGTACTCTGAAGCAGTGTCTTATCTGAATCATGCAGGTGTTGTATAAGGACACGTTGGAGTTTACCATGGCCAGTAGGGATGCGTGCAAAGCATTCTGGAAGACATGTGTTGAGTACCATGCCTTTTTTAGACTCTCTGAAGAACCCAAATCAAAACCCAAAACGCTCTTCTGCAGTAAGGGCTCAAGTTTCCGCTATAGGTAATGTTTTTAAAGTTTATTTTGGAAAAAGCTAAAATCACAGCTGTTTTTAGTAACTGAGAACAAAACTGGGGTCTTTGTTCTAGAAGCAAAAAAAAGGTCAATTCCACTAAGTTGGGGTTGGTTCTGTATGTACTTGTATGTAGGCTGCTTTGTTGAGTTTCCCTTTGGTCTGCCTAGTGTCAATCTGCTCATTTGGCCTTCAGAATGGCTGGGACGTAAAATTAAGTCAGCTATGGATGTTTTGAAGGGTATAGAAATTGTTAGCTGGAGTGTGTATCTTTTGGATCTGGGGAAAGCTGAGACTGTTAAGTCCAGCTTCCTCATTTTGGGTGAGAGGAAGCACTTTGCCCAAAGTGACAAAGGCTGAGCTCTGATTCAAACCCAGGTCCTCTCAGATGAAGTGTTCTTTCCACTAACATTGCCACATTTATTCAGCATTTTCCTGTTGTCTTGTGGCCCACTTCCCTACTCTTGCATGGCATACCTTTTCCTTTCAAACATTTTAGGGGTGTGATCCGTATACTCTGAACCAATAGGATAATTGAACATTTTCTTAGTGATTCCAGTGATAATTTTAATTAGCATTAGGGACTTGACCTGTAATTTCACTGGTATGTGAATTCCCTCTACCAAAGCAGGTTGGTATCTTTTCTGCAACTTAGTCTTACCTCAATTACCTTCTAGCTCTATTGGTTTGCATTTTATTTTGAGACATTCCATTTCCCACCTCCATGCTTGCCCCTCATACTCTGGAATTTGCTCCCTCTTCACCTCTGCCTCCAATCTCAGAATACTAGAGGTTTCCCAGCCTCTCCTCTTGACTACTTTACTTTCTATGTTTTATATTTTCTCATGTATATATATATATATATATATAATTTTTCTTTCAATAGGAATAGTGAGTATAGGCCCTAATGTTTAAAAGTTTACTGTATTTCAACTAAGATAATAATGAAGAAAAATGGTTCTTTGCTTAACACAAATATATCTTCATTTTATTAGTGGAAGAACCCAGAGGCAACTTTTGGAATACGGGAAAAAAGGCAGGCTGAAGAGCTTACCCTTTGAGAGGTAGGGATTTAGTGTCTCTGAGCTAAAGTTAGGTTTCTCTGTACTTTTGTGGTCACAAGCCCGTGATTCTTCTGTTTGGGGATTTCAGGAAACATTACCCGCCTCAGTACCACGAGCGACAGTGTAGGTCGTCCCCGGACCTCCTCTCAGATGTGGCCAAGCAGGTAAAGTTTATTCATTTAGCACAATACAATTTGTCCCATGCTGCCATTTCCACAGTTCATGGGAATCTGTCAGCTTCTCTCAAGGATCTTCACTGGAACAGACACCTGTAATGGCACATTTAGCTCTTGCAAGCCAAGGAAGTATTTAGGAAGGGACCAGTGCCATTTGGGCCTAGCGGCCAAGGTGGGCCAACTCCTCCCAAAATGCACTAAGTGCAACTGTCTCTAGAGTTAAAGGCTGACTATTTTTCTTTGTAGACTGTTCTGGTCTACCAGGAATAAAAGATTTTGAAGCATTTTTGTTTTATGGCTTTGAAACTCAATTTTAGAGAAGACATTTGCTGTTCCCTTGATACTCAGGGATTTGCTTCAAGTTGAATTTAGTGACATTTATTATCTTCCTCCCCCACCCCCAAGATTTAGCAGCCTATATTCATTCATTATGTGGTCCATAAACTCATATATCTTCATGTAAATCAAAAGCAGTTCTGTACCCAAGTAAGAGTTTGAGAGATGAAAGAGGCCTTGGAGATAATCTAGTGTAATTCGCTCTCTCTCCCTCAATACTTGCAAGACAGATGAGAAAACTGAGGCTGAGAGAGGGAATGTGAATCACTCAGGGTCACATAGTAAGTTGGTGACAGAGCTGGCCTACTGCCAGGCCTCCTGCCTCCCAGGCCAAGGGGATGGAAGACAGGAAAGAAGTACAGCTGGCCCTGGACACATGGGCTGTCACATGGTTTTTATCTTTTATGTACAAATGATTCAATATGCGAACAAAATCTGGGCTGCTGAGACTTCCCCGCAGCTGTGCTTTTGTAAATCCCCTGTTCGCTTGCAAACTTTGCCCCACTCCAAGCTGCCTGTCTTTTCCTCCCAAGGTTGAAGATCTTCATCTTGTGTATGGCCGCAGTGTCAATGGAGTACATGTGTCGGAACCCACGCTTGACAGCAGGAGGAGGAATTCCACAGTGGAGGTGACATTCGCAGCAGAGTTTGAGCGCTCCCAACCGGAGGCTGACCCCACGCTTCTGCACCAGTCCCAAAGCAGCTCAACTTTCCCTTTCATTTACACCCAGCCTGAGTTCAGCACTGATGCTGAGCCTGATGATTTCTACAGGCAGAAGAGCCCTCTCAACTCCTTCCAGCCAAACTCCAAGTTTGCTGAAGGTAACCCAAGCACATCTGTGAACCCAAGAGGGCTTGGCCCCCCAAGGCAGCAGCTAACCTACCTAGATCTACCTTGTATTCCTGGTGTTAGCCAACAGGTTGACATTGTGCCTCCACAAGTCTTTTTTTATGTAGACCAGCCACCCCAGGTGCCCAGTCGTTCTCCAGCCATGGCCACTTTAGGGAAATCTGCCAGAAGAAGCCATTATGCCAGAAGGGAGACCTTTCAGCGTGACTTTCAGGAACTAGAAGAAGCCCTGGCCAGGACTAGTAGTGGGGACAGCCCCAGCATGGGTATAGAAGATGATGACAGAACTCTGGAAGATGCCTTTGAGTACAGGGTTCAAGAGGAAACACCCAAACGGTCCCACAGCCACTCAGACATGAAAACCATTCGCTTTCCTTTTGGCTCAGAGTTCCAACCCCTGGGGCCTTGCCCTGCTCTAAGTAGAAAAGCCGATTTCTTCACACCCATGTTTTCTCGGCAAGAGTTTCCAGAGGTCTTGAGGAGTCAGAGTGTAGCTGAACAGTATTTAGGTAGTGAATCCAGTGATTCTGAACCAGAGATGCTTCACCCTGACTACTATGCTTTCTATGACAAAACAGTGAGATCGCCCATGGCCAGAATCCGTTTGTCTTCTGGCAGTCTCCAACTAGATGGAGCAGATGAGGAGGCATCTTTTACTGCACCGAAACCACGCAATTATTTTTTAGCGTAAGTGACAGATGCAGTTGTAAAAATACTTTTCTTTCTGGCAAAATATTTTCAACCCTCATCCTCCTTGCAAAGCACCCTGGGTCCCCAGTGCATCAATCACTTCTGCCCCTCCACACTTCTATCCCTCTCTCTGCTGTGGTTGGGGAACAGGAAGGGGAAAAGGGATTTTGAAGTTAGTGGAGGGGTACATGTGCCCTGTATCCCCAGCTATAATTTGAAATACCTTTTTCACTAGAATATATTGCTTTAAATGGAAATTAAGTTTGATAATATTGTTAGCACTGTTATTCTACGTTAAGGTTGAGAACTGACGCTGATGAACAATTGGGTGGCATCCTCAAGAGGTACTTCTTGACTTTGGTGGTTGTCCATTAGTAGCAGCATAAGGACAAGTCTCTCTCTCTCTCCTCTCTCCCTCCCTCCCTCCCTCTCTCTCCCTCCCTCCCAACACCCCCCCCCCATCACAGTCCCTCAACAGTCTTCAGAAGAGATTTTATTAGAGACTGTTCCTCCACATCTCATGTGCCAGTGAAGTATCTTAGTATCCCTTTCTTGGTTCCATTTAGAATCAGCACACTGTATGTTTAGCATAGCTTAAGATGCCTTGGTCTTTCCCAACCTGTAATTCCCTGCTGTCAGCTTTATTTCCCCCGCTGCCCCCCTGCCCCTGTAAATCCCAATATAAGAAGCAAGACTATGTGCTCCATCATTCAGAGTGATTTCGGGTTGCCAGCCAGAGTCTCTAAGGAGAGACAGGTAACCATTCCCCACCACAAACATGAACAGTACAAGTCACGGAAGTTTACAGAATTAAAATATTTATTTTTGTAACCTCCCCGGCAGGGTGAACATACACTTTAAATAGTTAGACTTAATTAACTACACTGATAATGCACATTACTATTTGAATTTTGTAAAGCTTTTAGATAACTGTGTTTATGACTTGTTGCTTATACAAAAATATTTTAATCCAGAACACTCTTGTTTTCAAAAATGACCTCCAGACTTTTATAGATATAAATTGTAAGTAATTGAATTTCAGTTACACAGCAGGTGAAAATTTCAACAGAACCATTTGTTTAACACGAAAACAAGGAATGGAAAGTAATTTTCTTTTTTACACTGTAGGCACCATTGAAAAGAACTTACCCTTGGTATACAGAAGAACACTGCACTTTCTGACTCTCAGGTGTCTTATATAAAAAATCCAATGGCCACTTGACTGCCCAGATCACCTTCACACCTTCCTTTTTCTCATATTTGGCAGATAGAATATGCAGGTTCTTTACAAGACTTTTGTGCAAAAACAAGATTGTGCAGATCCAAATGATACAATAAACACAGAACCTTTATAAAAAATAAATGTACATCAACAATCCCACAAGTACTGAATTTCAGCATAATATACATACTGGATCCATAAGTACCATAAATATAACGAAAAAGCAATTGTATCATCTTACCTACTTTTTATGAGGGAAAAGTATTACTCTACTCCACTGTAGACTATTTTGGGGAAAGAATATCTCTAACTCAGTTATTTGTATACTAACAGGAAATACATATTCAAAATACCCTTTCAGAAATTATGAATGAATGATGCTTATGGACATACTAAGGAAATAAACATTTCACAAGCCAACGTAACCCTTATACAGACACATAAATGCTGGTGGGATTTCTGCTCATACTGGTGGCTGTTGCTGCAGGGGAAGAGGAGGTATTAAGTTACATGTTCAGCCTCTTCAAGCTCCCCCTAAGCCAAGCATTGTGAATGTTTCAACAAGGTCAACCAGCCTGCATTTGAACGTTATTGCCAAAAGCCTTCTCTAGCTAACTGTATTGCTCTAAGTTTCTAACTGTGACAAGACTTAAATAAGACTTGAAAAAAGCCTGTTCTAGAAAAGGCAATGTTGATGTAGCTACATGGATCAGCTGCAAACAATTTCACTATATTATTGCTCTCAAATGGAGGGAATCATTGAGTTGTTTGTCCTGGTCCAAAAGGAGAATGGGGAGCGCATGCTCTCACACCTTGCCTTTCCTGGTGCTTTAAACTCTTGTTCTATGCAGGTGAGTGCTACCTGGAACAGTCTCCCTGCCAAGATAGGTAAAAGGGTTGTTTCTTGGGGGTCAGGAGGAGAGAGAAGAGCTGGTATGGAAACTTCTTGAGGATGATTGACAAAAGTTTGATTTCCGATTGCCATGACAGACCTGTGTGTTTCAGCAGTGTATAGTTAACCAAGGAGCAAAGAATATACTATTGATTTGTGTGTCCTATTAAAAATAATGATGATGCCTAAAAAGCGCAACTAGAGCTGAACACTTAGCAGAATAAACACAGATGAGACTATGATATTAAAACTTCTTTACAAAATCATCTCCTGAAAATAGAAAACCATCTCTGGCCTCACAAAATAGTTGAGTAGATTCTTCCAAATCCTTCACCTTCAGTATGTTGCAAAGATCCAAAAGGCACATGGGAGCTCAGGAGCTAAGTAAGCACTGCCAAGCTTGAAGTCGTCTGGGTGGATTTCAATGGAGCTGGATGGAACTGAAGTCAAAAGTGGGAAGTTTCTTAGGATGAGTCATTAACGGAAAACCTATAAACCGAAAAAACGGGATCAGTGAAGAATTTTGTAAAGAATTCTAATCTGTTTTACGATTCAGCAACCTGTTTCAACTCCTTTTGAATCTGATGGGTGGCAGAAATCCATGTTCAAGCAACTATTATTTGCAAATTGCCAAGGGAGGAAAGTGATTTTCCATGTTTTCTTGATAAGGAAGTGGATACTCCTGAATTTCCAAAACTAAAAGGGTTTTGTGAATTAAAAAAGTGGGGGGGGGGAGGAAAGAAGAGATTTTAAAATTGCCTGCTGTATGACAATCTTTTATTTTAAAAAGTTTATTTAAAAAAAACTTTAAATCTATTGTAGCTATGAGGCAACCTTTGAGAGCTTTATCCCCTCCTTTTATGTACTATGAATATACAGGGTATGAACAGTCATACAGTATTTCCAGGGGAGGCGATGCTAGCTATCTTCAGGCCAAATTGCAACAGTCCAGATCTCGATTCATACCTCCTTGATATAAAGAGTATTCCTTCTTGTTAGAGCTTCAGTTCTGGAGATAGTCAACAAATGTTTTTAAAATGCTAGGTAACAATCATATCTTGGTTGGGGAGGATATTGTGATTATACATCTGTGACCTTTGAGTGTGATGTGAACCACGGGAAGCTAAGGAACAGAAGTGGAGAGAGAAGATTGAACCTTCTCCAGAACACCCTGAGATGGCAAAGCCTAGGAAGAGTGCATCCCCCAGCAAGAGTGGAGCAGGAAGGGGATGTTCCAAGAAACTTACTTCTGAAACTTCTCAATCAATTTCTTCACCATCTTATCTGTAATTCCGGGACAAGTAGTCTCGGCCACTGTCAGACTTTTCTCAAGCTCTTCAATCACCTTTGTTCTGCTTGCATTACTTGTATCTTGCTCTTTCAACTAAATCAGAGACCAGTGGTAATATCAGATAAAAAAAAAACTGTCTTGAAAAGATTGAGCCAGAGATAATGGAATGGTACTTACTTCAGCAAATACGGGTGTGATTATTGTAGATAAGCAGCTCAGTGTTTTGGCAAGGTCTTCTTCCTTTAACAGAAGCAATACAACCAGCAAGAGTCATTTGTTTAAAAAAAGAACATAACTGTGTTATCCTGATGGGACAGGGATTTTATCTTATTGCCACTTCCGTAATCCACCCCTTTCCCTCCAGGGTAGGATGGTTTCTTAACTCAGAAGCTCCTAACGTACCCACATTTTCACAAACCATCCTCCAAAATGCTGGCAGGGCCTAGCAGGAGCCAGAGCCCACAAGCTGTCAAAAGTGAGGTGCTCGGTGCCACTCAGTTCAAACAACTTGAGGGCATTATAATTTTACCAATTATGTAGGAAAGACAGTCTACATACTGTTCCATTCTGTAGTTTCTTTGCATCAGGCTTCTTCCGAACAGTAGTAAAAGTCCATTCAGGATGAGAATTATTTTCCTTGTTGCTGCATTCCCTAAGAGAAATAACCTCACCAATTATTTTTCCTTTGTCAACAAGGATTCTTTTTCCAATAATTGTCAGTAAACAATGCTAGTGAAATAAGATTGCATATACTGCATCCCCAAAGAACCCAGTGAAGTTCTCTGACAATAACACAAGGGTAACAGGAATCTCAATTAGATAAAGGAATTTCAATGGCTTTTTTGCCCATTCTGCCAAGGTAAAAAGGTTGTTTTGGTATAGCTAAACAGAATGTTCTCCAAGTAATTTAGAAATGTAATAAAACTAATCTTGGGTTTCTATAAACATGTAAACATTTTCAGTTAGTATATGTATTACTATATATCGAAAATGTCTGTTTTGCAAATATTAAGCTCAACAGAAATGCCAATCATGTAATCTCTGTAGGAGCAAAATGTGGTGATTCCTACAGGGGGTGACTGAGATTATACTATGGTTTTAAAAGTGTGGTTCAGGTTATTTCAGGTAACTGATTTTGAGATGGTTCTGATGACCTAGAAAGCTATCATTTCTTTTTGAAAATTAATCTTGAGGACTCAACTTTTTGGTTTATGTAACAAAGACAAGGGGCCATAAGGAGAGATTCAGTTAAATAAAGAAATGGCCCAATTGTCTGTGTCCCATATAATTTCTGACTTGAGAAGACTTTCAGAGTCACTCAGCCCGTGACCCCCAATCCCAGGCTGCAGTCACACTTACGAGTCAGAGCCATCAGACTCTGATTCATCATCACTGTGTCCTTCGGCTTTCCACCTCTTGAACCGATCGATCAGTTCTGTCAGGTATGATGTCTTCTTGGCATTTTTAATAATGAATTTGTGCTTCAGCAGTTCTTTAGCTGTTGGACGCTAAGTGAAAAATAAAGGATGCATGAATATGTATATCTGTGTGAATGGAAGTAGAAGAGTTTCATTTGCATGTCAATAGAAGTACCCACAGAATTTGAAGGAGGTCAGGGCAGAAGCAGAAGAAAGAAGTGTAGTATCAATGGATACATGAAGCTTAGCATTTGTAGTTAGGTGTTAGCCTCACTGGAAAAGGTCTCCATTTAAGAGTATAAAAGATATTTAGGAGCTTGGGTTTCACATTTTTGTAAAATTTATTATTTGTTTCTTTTTAGTTACCAACATTTGGTTCCAAAAGCATTTGGAATTTTCTCTCTGTCCATGTCCTCCTCCCTCCCACCCTATGGCAGCATACAATCCAATATAGGTTGTACAAATACTTTTACATTAAGTAATAAGTTTTAAAGAAAGAGAAGAAATGGAATGAACAAGAAAGAAGGAAGAAAAAAAGAGCAGTTTGTTTCACTCTGCATTCCAACTCTGTAAATATTTCTCTGGATGTGGATAGGTAGAAAATTTTTTTTTCAGGATCGCATGTTGCCATTGGGTGGGTGAGGTGAGGAAATCTGGAACTCAAAAGAAGGTATAAGTAAAAGGTAAATGGGTTTGGGGATACAAGGTGATTATGGGTATGGGTGTGTGTGTGTGAGAATTTTATTTTTGAAGAGGATCACAATGACATGACTTGGAGATGAATGTTAGTAGCATCGCTTTCTCACAGCAAGAGGGTTTCAGTGATGAGATCTTGACCAGGTGAGATGACCTAGAGCATAAGGGCTGGCTGATATAATCAGTTAAGAGTGCGGTCCACGATGGTGTAGTGAGTAGAGCACTGGCCTTGGAGTCAGGAGGACTTTGGTTCAAATCCAGGCTCACACCCTTGGTAGATGTGAGTGAGGGAAAGGGTTTAAGTGAGGAGTTGATTGAAGGGCTGGTTGAGGTGGTGAGTTAGACTGAGGTTGACGGTGGGGTAGTAAATAAAGAATTGGCCCTGGAGGACATAAGTTCAAATCCTGGGTCTGATGTTTGTTGGGTGTGAGTGAAAGAAAGTGTTTTAGGCAGTAGGTATTGAGAGGAAGGTTAAGGGGTTGTTCTTGTAGTTAGTTTGGGGGAAAAAAAGAAAGAAGGAAAGGAAATTACTTTATTTCTTTGTTATAAAGGTTTTCTTTCTCTCTCCACTCATTCCTAGGAAGTGTCTAGGCATAGATTTGAACTGAGGTCCTCCTCACTCTTAAGGCCGGTGCTCTACTCACTGCACCATCGTGGACCTCACTGTAACCAGCCCTTATGCTCTAGGTCATCTCACCTGGTCAAGATCTCATTACTGAAACCCTATGGCTGTGAGAAAGAAAGTGATGCTACTAACCTTCAACTCCAAGTCATGTCATCATAGTCCTCTTCAAAAATAAAATTCAAAGACACACCTGTGATCACCTTGCATCCCCAAACTCAGTTACCTTTTACTTAGCCTTCTTGATGCCAGGAAAAATAAAATATGTCCTCATGGACACCATTCAGGGGGTGTAAGGGAGAGATCACTCACTAGCTCAAGTCCAAATCTCACATGGCCTTGGAGCAAGTCATCCTCCTCCCCCTAATAAGAATCAGAGTAGATGGCTGGAGAGCCATCCTAGTCATATATAGAAATAGCATTAAACCCCAAATCATGCTTTCCTTTTCCTTAAGATGAAAACTGAGCTAAGCCCCTTCTTTATGGTAATAAGGAAGAATTATACTTTAAGTGACAGCATCACATAAGATGTACCCTCTTCCCCCAAGCTTCCTCTATCCTGAAAGGAGAAACTCAAGATAGAACAGGGGAAGCAGAGAAAAGAAACACAAGACCTGGCTAAGCTAAGCTGCACAGAGGCATATTGGACAATTTAGTGTTTGTCCTAATATTCACTGAGGAGGCAACATTAGCAACACGTATGTCCTCTGCCATTCTGAACTTAAGCAAATGAATCAATTTTTCAAAGAAGCAGTGAATAGATACTCACAAACGATGGATCCTTGTTCAAACACGCATCAGTAAACTCTTTAAAGGGCTTGGTAAAATCTCCCAATAGAGTTGGTGGGTTATTTTTTGGAATCAGGAAAAGAACTCTCATGGGATGCATGTCAGAGTTAGGTGGCTCTCCTTTGGCTAATTCAATAGCAGTAATTCCTAAGGACCATATGTCAGCCTGAAGTGAGAAAGGAAAAAGAAATATTATAATAAATGTATAAAAGGCAACACACTTTCTTGCGCTTCTAAAATGAGTACATCCTAAACTTTGCAAATAATCCACATGAATATACCACCTTGCTTCTCTCTTTTTTCTAGCCTGAAATGCTCAAATGGTAACCATAAAATGACATTTCTATATGGTAGGGCCCTGCTCTCCTCACTGGTGATTCCCTTCCCTTTTACCATTTTAGGAAGAACTCCAGCAATATTCTACCTCAACTCTCTTGGAATCCTCTTCCTTTTCTCCAGAATATCCCGCTCCCCTTCCAGCATTTCTAGCAATTTGCCTTTTCCTTAAGATTTGTATCTCCAATATGAACACAGTCCTGCCACTTCCTACTGATTTACAAGACAGCTTTCTTGGGCCATTCAGAGTTCTGGGAAAACTTATCAAATCAGGAAAACAGTACAACTACTCTAGCCCAAGGTGGGCAAGTACTTTTATCCCAGAGAAGGGAACAAATGTGTTAGAGGAAAACAGCTTCTTAAACTGTGGGTGGATGGGTGGTGAGAAGTTTGGCAACAGTAAAAGGTTTCTGAAGGTATGACAACCAAAAATGAATTTAAAAATCCAATGTGTAATGAATCCAAGGTGTTTCTGGCAGCACTTGCCCACCTATGTTGCATGTCGCCATCTCTCAATTGCATTGCAACCTTGCTTCTGAACACAAAGCCCCAAGGAACACTGCTGGAAGGGGAATGGAAAAAGTTTAAGAAGCTTTGGTATAGAAAAAGCTGGTAACAATGGAGGAAGAATCACCCCCACCCTCTAGTACAACTGCTTCTCTGCTATGATGGAGGCTATAGAGAGATTAGGGCTCAGAGTACAATCCTTTCACCTGGAGCTGATAGTTAACCCAGGGGAGGTACTTTCAATTCAATAAATTTATTTGCCACCTACTACAGTCTAGACCAGTGGTTTTCAACCTTCCTAATGTTGAGACCCTTTAATACTTGTGCATGGGCGTATGCATGTAGGCAGACCTGCCTGGAGACGGATAGAGGAGTGGTGTCTCAGTTCCTAAGATCATCGGAAAAATGTGTTTTCCAATGGTCTTAAGCGAGCCCTGTGAAGGGTCATTTGACCCCCAAAGGGGTTGCAACCCACAAGTTGAGAACTGCTGCTCTAGACACTATCCCAGGGGCTATAAAAACAAAAAAGTCTCCATCCTCAGGGGTCCATTAGTCAACAACAAATATTTATCAAGCACCTACAATATGCCAGACACTGTGCTAAACACTGGGGCTGCAAAGAAAAGCAAAAGACAGGCCCCTGCAGTAGAGGAGCTTAGAATACAAATATAGACAGATTAAACTGGAAATAATCAACAGAAAGAAGGCACTAGAATGAAGATGGACTGGGAAAGGTTCCCTATAGAAGATGGGATTTTAGATGGGACTTGAAGGAAGCACAGATCAGGAGGTAGAGTGTTCTAAGAATAGAGTGGGAAAATGGAAACATCCAGAGTTGAGAGATGGACTATCTCGTTCAAGGAACTCAGTAAGGACACCACTTCTACTGGATTTAAAATGAAGAGGGGGAGGGATAATGTGTAAGAAAACAAGAAAAGGCAGATGACATTTAAACCGGTCCTTTAACAGCTGAGTGGAAGATGGACTGGAATGGGAGAGACTTGAGGCAGGTAGGCAGTCCCACCAGCAGGCTGCTGCAATAGTCCAGGTATGAAGTAAAGAGAGCATACCAACATCATGGTGGGAGCAGCATTAGAGGAAAGAGCAATGTATGCATATTGTTTCAGAGCTTTTTCAGGCCTCCAAATGAACTTTCAGTATTTCCACTTAGGAACCAGGGCAAATATAGGAGCTAGGTCCCAAGCTCAGTAAGGTACCATCCCAACCTGCCTTCTTCAAATAACAACAGCCAGCCAAACTCAGTACCACAGTGGTTTTGGGAGCCAGCAGTAAAAAAATGCTTCTGGTGCCTTGGATGAAGGCTCAATGAAGGAATTATGCCAAGAGCTAGAGAAAAGTTTCCCAGGAAAAGGTTTGGAAGGATCACTCATACCAGGGAGACTGGGGGTCCATCCAAAGATACCCACTTACAACTCAAATCACAACAGAAACACTTTGTGCTGGTAAGGTCTTACTTTTGAGTCATAAGCTGATTGCTGAATAACTTCAGGAGCCATCCAGAATGGGGTTCCTACAAAGGTATTCCTTTTTATCTGTGTATCAGTCAACTGGCCAGCAACTCCAAAGTCTGCAAGCTTAACGTCTCCTTGCTCTGACAACAAGACATTGGCAGCTGGAAAAATGTAAAACTCCAATTAGTTACCTTCCTCAGAAGACATTAATTTTTATCAAGTTCATACTGAAGTTTTGCACACCTTTTATGTCCCTGTGAATTTTCTTTTCTGAATGCAGGTAGTCTAGACCTTTCAAAATTTCCTTTAGCATGGTAGCTATCTGGAACTCGTCAAATGGGCCAGCTCGAAGCTTAGGGGGCAAAAAACACACACGCACACACACACACAATACACAAAGGTTTGGAGAAGAAAAAAGGTTAAATTAATGTTTGAGTTATCTTTGAAATAAAGGAAATCACGTAAAAGCTGCTTCACAGAATTTAAAGACCAATATTTTAAGAAACATGCCTGAAACTTAAAAAAAAAAAGGAATTTCAATAGGGCAAGTAAGCCAAAACAGGTCTTAAAATAAGACATTTAACCTTGAAAGTATGACAGCACTTACCAGACCAGCTGTTCCACTAGAGTTTGAAGTAACTGACTTACATACATGCTTCGATAAGGAAGGAGACTTTTTCACATGGAGGAAAATATTAGCTACCTATCTACATGTTGGTGTTTTGAAATAAAAAAAGTATTAAATCGGAACATGCTTTAAAATCCTACAGCAACCCAATTTCAAAACATATGACCATTTGGTTCATGAGATCAACTGTAGTCTAATAGTTGACATTTAAGTTGTTTTAATACTAGATGGAATAGACCAACTCATTAGGAAAAAAGCAATGGATTTGGAGGTGGAGGATCTGGGTTTCTTCCTAATCTTCACAGTGAAAAGGTTAGACCACATGATCTCAAAGGTCCCTTTCAGCCCTGAATCACATGACCCTATTGGTCTTCCCAAATTCAAACATTCTAACCAGGCACACAATTTAATGCTTCACAATACAAAGTTGTATGCAATCATGCAGAGTTCAGAGTTTTCATGAAGATCTAACACACATCCCTCCCTCTTTCCCGATCCCTTGTGCCAAAGCCAATTGCCCTGACTGGAATACAAGGAAAGCAATCATTAGGTTTCAGGAGAATTTGTAATGGAATATCTGAAAAATCTCTTTTCAATGAAGTTATTTTAAAATTCTGGTACCTCATAAAGCACCAACAGTGAGTGTACAATCTTATTACAGGAAAGGGTGGGAACGTCAAGGCAGTGCTGGGGTGGAGCTCTGTTTGCTGTGGGGAGGGCAGAGGTAGTTAAAAAAAACCAAGTCCCTGGCCACACGAAGGGAGTCATGGCTCTCTGGCACCTTGTGTACTTAATCTGAAATGAATGCTGCATTTATAGTCAATAAAGAGCACTTTTATGTTAAACTCAAATCACTGAAAATAGAACCTATACTTCAACTTGACTGTTTAATATTAACTGTAGTCTGTGGATACAATACACTCTAAAGACTTTTGGAGTTCAATAGATCTCTCTCAAATTTTATCCATTTACTTTAAAAACTATCAAATTCAAGAAAAGAACGTTTCTAATTTGATATTTAAAGTCATCTGGAAAGGTGAGAAACTCACTTTTTAATAATTACGGGCACTGAAATGTCCAAAGACCATATTCAAGCCTAGTTCTTGGCTTATTAAGAGGGGCAGACATTGGCACTGCTGGACATTAAAGAGCTGAGCATGTACTTCTCCGGGTATTTGTGAATCAGTGGAAGCCAGTCAGTATACTGTCTTATCAGCTATCACTTGGAGGAATTTACACAGAGCTAGCTAAAAGCCGGAATGAGTCAATGTGATATCTTTATTTAGTATTTTAAAAAGGATGGTCCTGAAAGCACTAGAAGCTGAAAGACTCAATCTCGAATCATTTTGAGGACAAGTTAACCTTCAGTTACTAGAAACCACTTACCTCTGTGGATTACTCAGACAAACTTCTTCCTCACTGAACACAAATGAATCTTTCTTTGACAATTAAGGACCTTGTATCTATCTCAGGCTATGCTGCCTTGCTAGCTGAGGACCCAAATGGTGGAGGGATCCTCCTGTATGCCTTCAGTTCATTTCACGGCCTTTCTGTTCTCTGAGAGATCATTGTTCCTACTGTGCCCAGTTGCAGTACACCATCTATGAACATAAGTGATCTCTATTAGAGAGGAGGGGGATCTTGGCATATCTATAGGTAACACTGTTAAGCCAAGTTACAAGTATCTAATTGCATGTGGTGGCTCCAAATTGACCTTAGTTCTTAAACTCTACAGGTCATCTAGTCTGACCCCTTCATTTTACAGAGAAAGAAACTCAGGCCCAGAAAGGAAGTGACTTGCCCAAGATCACACAAGCACAATGGATCAGAGTTTAGGATTTGGAATTAGAGGACTCTAGGCTTGAATCTATGCCCCTCCCACAGCATTACTGGTTAAGTGGTTTGTACTGCTTTTTACTCTCTCACTCAGCAGATTGCTTCTTTAGGCCTGTCACTGCTCTTCATTATTTCCCTTACTTCTACTCCAAGCCTTTCTTTTGGCCTCCTCTAGGCTGCAGAAATAGAATTCTTTTTGGCTATGGATGCCAAATCTAGCCAATTTCCTACCAGGCTAAAACTACTTACCTCTCATACGATCCAGCAACTTCACCACTGCCCTCTAGGCTCTGCCCCCAGGAACCATCTGCTTAGTACCCTCCTTTAGCACTGGATACTTGAACCTCTGACTCAAACTCTGAGGAGCCCATTCCAAGTTCTCTTGTTCCCTCTTGTCCTGTCCTTGTTCTGTCCTTGTTCTAAACGCTTTTCAGCAGGCTGATTATTATTAGCTTTACCCACTCTCACAGTACTTTGCATGACCATTTCTCCCAAAGTCCCCCCTAAGTGGTTCTCATCACAGTCTGTGTTATTACTTCACTCGATCCTTATAAATAACCTGGGAAGAAGAATTTCAAGTATCATTCCCATTTTATAGAAGTAACTGGGCCTTCTACAGGATCTGCAACCTGGGTGGAAGCCCACTGTTGTTTCTGCTACATACCTGCTTGCAAAGGCTTTTGATCCTCTCTTGTGTCAGACTACTTAATATAAACAAGAATCATCCAGATTCCTTGATAAATGGAGGAAGGGGGCCCAAGGGAGTCACTTACTACTGAGGGACACAGGCTACAGAATGCTGGAAATAAGCTGGTGTGCATATTTAATTTAGCCAATGATCCTGATGCCTAAGTAGAAAATATACTCAACATCTGGAGATGACATAAAATTTGAGGGTGGGAGTGGGGAAGAGAAGGCCAGCTCCTTGAAAGACAGGATTAGATTTCAGTATGACCTGGGCAAATTGGAAATGCAACCTCAAAGACAAAACTGATAAGGAGTATGTAAAGACAGTTGTGGGGAAAATATCAATGAGAAAAGATTAAAGGTGATAAGAGGTAGTTCTCTCCCCAACAAATTCAGGGTGACTTCAAATAGACTTCAGTGGCTCTTCAATCTCCTCAATGTGAAGACACTTTGGTCAATGATGCAAACTGCATCCTATCTACGCCTGCTCAGCCAGTGCAATCCCGGGCCATGTCCCCTTCAAAAACATAAAGGCTTATTTTATAACAGACAAATACCCAGCTTGTCTTTCCACAAAGGAGAAGAGGAAGTGAACTCAAGCTTAAGAATAAAGTACTTAAGTGAAATATAAGCAACAATTGACCAACCCTGAAGTTTAATACTGAGATGAATTATATTATTAAGTAATATCACATTAATACAATAGAGCTTCAAGTGTGCCAAATGTTTTCCCCATCACACCAACCCTATGGGTACATTAAGCATCATTTTACAGATGGGGAAACCCAGTGGGTAAGCACTTGAAGAGGAATTCAAACCCTAATGCCCAGACTCCAAATCCAATGCTCTATCCATGACCTAGCAGGCTGCCTTCATAGGACTAGTTTGGGGAAGATAATCCCCTGGAGTTCTTCATGCAAAATGAAGAGGTTCAAGGATCACTTTGGGAAGGTGTTTCAGGTGTGACTCTCAACAAAGTCCTCTCCATTCCGGAGGTGTGAATGTTGCCCATTTCACAGACCCAAGAATTCATAGTGGCTTCTCTGGAATTTAAACAACTTTATACTAGGGATATTCAATTACACTTAAAAATAAGAATGAAAATATTATTTGACAATCTTTTGAATCAAAATTGTTCACAACAAACATTTCAATGAAATCTGAAGAGAATAGGAAGGGATCTCAGAGGTCATATAGAGTAGACCAATGTATTCTCCAGATGAGAACATCTGGATAGGGATAAGGACAACCTCAAAGGGGAGGCATGAGATAGAGCCTCAACTAAACCTGGCAGCTCCAGAATTCTAGTCTAGCCTTCCTTCCACTACAGCACCGTGACTTGGACTTTACAAAAGGTCATTTTAAGAGAATTTGTATGGATGTCTGCTTCTCAGGTACTGACAGCAATTTGTATTTGCTGTGATCTTTATAGTGGTCAGCATTTGTTCATTTAAATCTGAAGAAAAAGTGAAACAGGAATTAAGCAACTTAAAGTCTTACCCACTTTATCACATTAATTAAAATGCAAATCATCACATGAAGAGAGCATTTAACCATCTCATTTAAATGATTATCTAATTCTTGATTCAAGCTGTTTCAGCTGAGACAACAAGAGATACAATTGCTCAAAGACAGACTCAAAAAAGAGAATGGAGACCCATGCAAGAAGGAGACTGACTCTCAGAGCATAAAATGTGCTTCATGTATGCATGAGACTGAAGGATGATGGTTAAACATCAAAAAAGCTCAAATAATTTTTCATTGTCTACCTGGGCATATAAGAAACTAGATGCCAATCAGGGAATTTCCTAGACGTTGTAGTTCACCTAATCCAACTGCTACCCAAACTGGATTCTCTCTACATCCCTGAGAAGCAGTTCTCTAGCCTCTGGCCCAAGGTCTCCAGTCCACAAGGGATAGGGAATTTCCCAGTCCAGGATCCAGAACAATGGCTGTCACCGGCCCAAATTTTAGAGCCTACATCCTCTCTCCCAGAATCATTTAAAAGATCTGGAGCTGACTTGGGTCTTCAAACATTATCTCCTCACTTCCATAAGTGGTGAATATAGGAGCTAAAGCCACTTCCTCTCTTCTAGAAAAATGGGAAGAGGAATATCAAACTGAAAAAAGGAGCACAGTAAACCAAAAGAAACCTGAACCTATGCAGTCATTGTTACTTTAAATGACTTGCAACCGTAAACAACATCAAAGGCTTTTCAACACCCCCAGAAAAAAAAGTCAGAGGACAGACAACAATTGAAATTTATAGAAGAACTTGTACCTAGGGCTTTATATTTCACATCTTTCTGCAAGAACTTTTTAAAAAGCACACGGATGGTAGTAGAATTAGAACAGAAGCCAGGAGGGGGAAACGAGTCCCAAAGAGGGTAAATGACTTGCTTAGTGTCACACAGCTACGTAGTGACCAAGCTAAGACTAGAACTCAGGTCTAGTGTTGACTACTGGTTCACTGTTCTTTTAATGACAACCTCCTAACCCTAAAATAAGTGTTTCATTAATTTCTTGCCTGCTCACATACTAATCCTCTTTTATCTACCAGCTGACAGCCTAGCTGGTTGGTCTACACAGGCAGACACTACCCCAGGCACTCCCACTCATCAGTCCTGGCAACTGTGTGAATTATGGGCACCAGGCCTAAAAGGAAAGACATATCAGCCCCCTTTGGGCTGGCCTTGCCAACTCAAATCCAAAGTGGCAGCAAATGCCACATGCAAACTCAGGTTTAAAATGTCAAGTTGGAAGCATTTGCTAATTTTAGCCTGATGGCCAACATGTGGACCTTCTCCCTTACAGTAGAGGGAATGTGGTGCTGAGAGAGACTCTAGAGTTAGCTGCAACTGCCTTTCAGCCTACCCAAGAAGACAATTCACTTACATCTTACTTTATTTTGCATATAAATTGTGTGTGTATGTATGTGTGTGTATAAGAATACATACATATAAATATATAATACACACACACACAAACAATACTTACAAGATTCAGTGCTGATCCTCCACTCAAGGAAGTTATTTCATTGTGATTTATAGTGTTTGCACCGCCCCCCCCCAACTCCAACATGTGATTTCATTAGCACAGATTAGTTGAGCCTCTATTAGCCTGCTTGAGGAAGATTGTTTACTTCATTTTATGAGTGTGCATACATATATAGACACACATATACACACATGTACATATGTGTGTACATACACATGCACATGTACATATATATGTATATATGCAAGCATGCATTTTTTCTAATACTTACCAGATCCAGTGCTGATCCTCCACCCAAGTATTCCATTATGATCCACAGCTTTGTGCCCTGTAAAGACCAAGCCAACAAATGATTATGAAATGGTGTTTCTGTCTTTCACAAGAAGGTCTGGGTATGGATTGTGTTCCTCGAATTCCTGTTTGTTGAGTACATTTGGTCATTCTCCCCCTGAACCTGCTCTTCCATCTGCCTTCACTTTTCCTATGTTTGCAGCCTTGGGGTTAGCTCTAACTCTTCCAGCTCCATTTCCTTCTATCTAAAGTGGTCACCAAGTCCTGACACTTCTACGTTGTCTTCCCAAACCTGCCTGCTTCTCTGAACAAGTCTTGCTACTTTCACTCTTCCCTTGACTGATGAAAACATCCTTTAAACCATTATCAGAATCAGCTACCTTATGCTTAGATCTGGCCAGGTCATTCCTCTGTTCAAAAGTCTTCAGAGAATCTCTATTGCTTGCTGGGTTAATGATAATACTTGTCTGTCTGGCATTCAAAGCCCACTGCCATCTGCTGCCACTTGACCTTTCTAGCTTTCTATTACTCACTCTTCATGTTTTACATCAGTCCACCTACACAACTCTGTCTACAACCATGTCCTTCATTTTGTCTCCTTATGCCTAGCATGCACACCCTTACCCGACCCCACAAACACTTTTAAAATTCCAACCCAGCTCTTAAAGTCCAATCAGAAAGCCACCCCCCTCCTAGTCAAGTTTTCCTTGATTCCCCTTTGCCCTCACTAGGCACTTTCTTTTTACAACTCTGACGTTCACTCAATCTTGTGTATTATATAGAGTTCCTTGTGGCAGTCTCATATCCCACTAAGGGACTACAAGCTCCCTGATATATCAAATAAGCATTTGGCACTGGAAATGCAAAGGTAAAACCGAAAAAAAATTTAAAACCCAGTGCTGCTGCAGAGGAGTTTATAGTCGATTTATCTAAACGTTGCATTTTCCCAATGCCACCTAAAGTTCTCTCGATACAATAGTTGTTCATTGGTTCAGTTACGTTCAATTCTTCATGACCCCATGGACCATGGCACACCACGCCCTTTCATCTCCCACTATTTCCCAAAGTCTGTCCACATTCACTGTTTCCATGACACTCTCCATCTCATCCTCTGCCCTCCTTCTCCTTTTGCCTTCAATCTTTCCCGACATCAGGATCTTTTCCAATGAGTCCCATCTTCTCATTATGTGGCCAAAATATTCCTGCTTCAGTTTCAGCATTTGATGGCTATTGCCTGGAATTAGTTTCTTTAAATACTGACTGATTTGGTCTCCTGGCTGTCCAAGAGACTCTCAATAATAGTAACTCATTATCATAAGAGACTCACTTGTCTATGGTTTTACCAAACACTTCCCTCATAGTAACCCTATTTGGAAAGAAATGCAGTTATATGGGGAAACAGACTTTGGGAGGCTATGGAATAAACAGATAATATCCAGGCAGACCCAGGATTCAAATCCAAGTCAGGGGGACTCTAAGGCCACTACTGTCCACACTGCAACATAGCTGCCTTCTAATAGGCACTTAATAAATGGTGTGGATCAATCTACTTATTTTATAAAAGAAACTGAGGCCCAGAGAAGCTATAGTCTAAAACACGGAAAAATATCATGTGGAATATGATATTCCAGGAATATTTTCCTGGAACAAAAAGCATTAAAAATGTGACTGAAATATTAGTAATCTAACAAAACAGAAAATTATATGGAATAAGTATGTTTAAAAAATAACTACTGGTACTTGAAGTAAAGCAGTTTTAATGAAAAGATAATGAAGAGGTAGATGGAGACTTTTGAAATTATTCTGAAGAGGACTTCTCTGTACTTTCAAGGACCTGAAAAAGTTGATGGTGCTCATTCTTCATTATAGCTAATTGAACTTCAAAACTTGTATCTTTCCTTTTCTTTGGTATACACCCGTCAAGCTACCCACAAAACTAGGGATATTTTTTGGCTAATAAGTGGAAAGGGAAATATTCTCCCATCCCCAACCCTCCAAGGTAAAAAGGTAACTCTTATGAGAAGGGGAAAAAGACAGTTTTAAGATTAGGTATCTGTAATTCAGGGAGGATTATTTTGAGTTCTAGAATAGGAACCAAAGACCATTCTAATGTTTAAGAATCACAGATTTACAAGTGAAATGGATCTAACCATCTAGTTCAACTGCCTTTCTTACTTAGGGGTACACAGAGGCTTTGAATCCAGGTCATTGGACTTCAAAGTTACTTTTCTTTCCACTATACCGCATCCTCTAGAACAGGAGCTCTTAGTCTAGAGTGTGTAAACTTTCTTTTCTTAGGTATTACTATATTTCAAGGTAACTGGACTTACTGTGTAATCCTCTGTATTCCATTCGATGCATTTAGAAATGTAATTTTGAGTTTCCAATTTTTAAACTACTTCTTAAAGATGAACAAAAGATTCTCAAAGGAATATAAAAGTTTTCCTAAAATTAGGCCTAGTCACACTCCATTTTATAGCAAGCAAAATGTAAATCAAAATGGATGACAATGTACAAATCTATTATGACTTCTTTTCAAAAAAGACTATTGTGGAACATGTTTTCAGTCTGTTTTTTTAAAAGTGAAATTGAAAAAGGACATTCTTTTGGGGGTAGGGTGAAAAATATTTCCTTAACATAAATAGAAAGCTACAGGCAATCTCTAACAACAAGTAGAGGCATGACTCAAATTACATTTAATGCCTAAGTGAACCTCAGTGAGATTTACATTGAACTAGAAAAATACTTTAAGATGATGAAAGGTTCTTCCAATATGATGAGATCATATGGGAAGGGTTCACTAACTTCAGCACTCTTCATAAAGGCTAACTTTGTCAGTCAAGAAAATTGACAATGGACTCAAATTTAAGGAAAACACTGTGGTTATACTGAAGTGTTTATAAGGTTTCTGCTTTCATTTTTTAAGATGGAGTTACACAGTGATCTCAGTCAAAATGAATACCTACTAATTTTTTTTTGCACATCCCAAGAAGTCACTGCAACTCCATGAGAACATATAATTATCTTTGGCACAATGCCTCCCCCCCCACTTCTTTGCTATTTACGATGAAATATTAGTTATTCAAAGTGGCTCGATCTAAGGACAACTTAAAAAATATATTTCTTACTTTGGGAAATAAACAGGATTCAATGTCTAAGACCTTCTGAAATCACTGAAAAGAGTAGCATGGGCATGCATTGCACATCTATTAATAACAGCTCCCAAATGCTAGCTGAGATGACAGAACCTCAAACAACACTGATCGGAACCTCACTACTCTGGTCTTTTGTTTAGCAGACAGTACAAAGTAAAAATAATTAAAACGCAATATGCTTTGACGTTGACTGTACAGAAGTTGATCAAGGTAAGAAAACCAATTAATTTAAACTGATGGAATTTAAAAGCAAAAAATTAGCTTATAAAAGCAAAGTAGTATAGAGTATACAGGACATAGGAGAACGAATATTTATTGGACCTCAAGGCAGGAGACCTAAGTTCTGACACATCTACTAGCAGTGTTAGGTTTTGTCATCTACACAAATGGGGGAAATAATGCTCATACTACTTAATCCCATAAAGTATTGGGGAAAAACACTTTATTAGCCTTTAAACACTGCAGAAATAGGAGTTCTCAATGATCGTGGAAATCAATATGCATGGTGCAATACAAATGAATAAAAATTAATCACTGTCATTATCTGGATGTTTCTACAGTTGTACCATCAAGCAGATAAACATTATACAAACAACTAGTTCTCCAAAGGGGATTATTTAATGTAGCTCTTTGAAAATATATTGGAGGCAACCATTTTAAATTGCAGGAGGGACTTGGAGAACTCAGAGTATAAAATTCGTATAAAATCTTTCAAAACCAAATTTCTTTAATTTGGAAAATATTGATCAGATGCCTATTATATTAGGTGCAAGGTAAAAAGAGAGAACTAAGATAGGAGTTCATTTTTCAGGAGATTACACAAATAAAAACCAATAGGAACAGAAGCTGTTTCAATACAAGACCGACCATCTGTCAGTGGTCATAGGATGGCCCATTTGAAATCAGTCTCATCTAATATTTTTAAGTTAGTCCCAGAAATATAGCAAAGGTTCATTCCTATCTATTCCCAAGTGAGTCGAAGGGTCTGGAAATAGCAGAATTTAGTCCAGAGTACAGAAAAAAAGCAGGAAGCAGTCTACAGGCAAGCCTCCTAAGTCTCCTAAGCTAGGAGAGAGCCATGAAGCTCTCTAAAAATAGCCAACTGCTTCATTTAATCTACATGATTGCAAAGTAAAGTGTCAGTGAATTATGGCAAAGTATATGTATATACTGGAATACAGTAATGACTTCCATATAAAAAGAAAAGCTAAAATTAAACGCTTTTAAAGAAACTTTATAACATACAACTATTCCCTTCTACTGGCAAATAATTTGTTATTAAGGTAAAGTGGACTTTATAAAAAGTAATGCTGCCCAAATGGCTTATTTTTACAAATAACTATTAATGGTAGGCTACCAATATTTTCTGCACAGTACAATAGGAAGAAGACTGACTTTGCTTCAACTTCTAACTATGAGACTTTGGGCAAGGCCCTCTTGTTTTTTGGAACCTTATAATAAACTGGGGATCATAAAAATGCCTGGGGATGGGGGCAGAAGGTAACTCATAATGCCTATAAACCTTTCTCTTATATGAATTTTGTGTGCATGAATATTCTTATGCTGACTAGAACAAAAACAAAAGCATAGCAACAGAAGTATGTTTCTGAAGGTGGGCAAAGTACTATTTGAAAAAATCCCTTTTCAAACCTGGAATTCTTATGGCATACATCATACTCCATGCTGCATTGAAGCTATTTGTGCACTTTCGTCTCATCACCCTTACAGCAAGGACTCCACTCCCTAGCTTGCCAGTAGTCCCCAGCAGATCATCTTTCAGTAGATCCTCAACATTCACTAAGAAGTGATAAAGACATCTGCCCAGAGTCATAACTTGAGACAAGCTGTGACCCCCATATCCCTTTCTACAATTCACCTCAAAGAGCCAAACACAGAAAAGCCCTCCAAAAAGGCCATGCCAGTGTTTCATGTAATGGGGTGAAAACAAACCCTTGTTCTTAAAAATCAAACAATTATTCATCAGCTACTTTGTGCTAAGGAAGATTCAGAGATAAATAGCATAAGATCATTTCCTCCAAGAATATTATAATCTTGGAGAGGAGAAACAAAACTTCTCCCCCCGCCCAACCGCCCCATCCCCAATCTCCTGAGTAGCAAAGAGCTAACAATGACCAAGTAATGCTGTCAACTCTTCAGAGCAGGTACACAGGGCTAAAGTGTTGGGACAATTACAGAATGCCCAGAAAGGTATAGGATTTTGTGGGTCATCTTTTCAAGAGACCAACCCAACTTCCTGACCCAGAAAGTGGTGACTGTCAACACTATCCTGGAACCAACAAAACCCTAAATTTTGCTGAATGGGAGGGTTCTTTGTTCCAGTCTTATTCCAGCAGATTTGTGTATAAGCAGCTTTGTGACTAAGAGCGATACATATAAACACAAGGATGCAACCCTTTCTTGAGGCTACATTTGCCCTAGGAGTGTCACCTCCATTTCCAGCCCCACATGAACCCAAAATTTAGGTGAAGGAACTGAGCCCTAAGCTGGAGTCAGGATCCAGCTGTTAAATCCCAGAGCAGACTGTCTGGCATCACTAACTGTAGTTGATGTAGCCAGCCCCACAGCTGCCAAAGTTTGATTTAAAGCATTGCCTTTTGTTAAAAAAAAAACCCCAACTATAATCAAAGTACCTTATGACTTACAGAAAAACATTACCTTTAAATATGATCCATAGTATTTTGTTACATACGAACTGTCACACTGACTTAAAACAGTTATTTCTTGCTGAATGTCTTCTATTTCATCTTCTGCTTCCTCGAGGTCTATGATTTTAATAGCAACCACTTGCTGTGTCCGGTTATCAATTCCTTTAAAAACTTCTCCAAAGGAGCCTTTCCCAATGCGTTCCAATTTAGTGAACAACTCTTCCGGATCAGTTCTTTGATTCTAAGGGAGAAAAAATGAGTGAGAAAGGGAAGAGAGAAGGAGAAGAAGGAGCCGAATAAATTCCTTCAGTCCTTCAAGTATCCATGATTCTGTGAATGTGGGTCTGATCCTCCACAGATACAGATTACTTTCCATCTCTACCTTAGCAGAGTCTTTGTGAATTGCCGCCGTTAAAAAAACCAAATCCATCACCCTTTGATCAACCTTCCAATTAGGGCCTTCTCAAACAGCCTGGCTGGTCCTCAGGCAGCACATACTCATCACCGCAGGTCTGACCTTGAAACCTTTTAGGCCTCGTAGGCTTGCGTCCACGTGGGCTCATTAGCCAGGTCTACTCTATGTCAGCAGTTGGGGACCCAAGTAGGATTTTAGAAAATCATTCAAAACTTTAGGAAAACAAATCATGCCAAACAGTCAGAGAGGGTATTGAATCAGCATTCAATTTCTCTGTCTATTGCTCTGGATTATCTACTTGTGTTTTGGTTTGGTTTTCTATTTTTGGCTGGTTATTTGTCCTGGATTGGACAAACCCTGACCATCTGACCACAGCCAGTGTGTGGCCTAAGGGGGCCACATGGCTAGACTCCATGGCATCCATCCACTGCTCCCCCACTAGGGGTAGCAGACTCCCTCCACTGTGACTCCACAAATCTCTGATACTTAATCACCTACTGCCTAAGAGTCTACCCCCACCCCAAATCTGATTGTCTCCATGTATCCTCAACTCTATCCCACCCATGTCCAACTCTCACTGTGTCCACCCCTTTGATTATACACGCTGAAAGTCCCAACTTCCCTTCACTTTGGAGGGCTTCCCCTATACTCCTTTCAGACACCTAGCTCTCCCCAGGTGATACTGCATTCCTGAGCTCTCATCTACTCCATCCCTGGTTTCATCTTTTCTCATCCTCTCCATCACACTGGGCTTGGTCCCCACTTTCACTTCTAGATTCCCCCTTTGCTGACATCATTTACTTTCTTCATGTGAATTATACTCAGAAAACACCATCCCATCCAAAGCTACTAACCTCCATGCCACTCTCTGTCTTTTCTCCAGGAGTTTGGAACTTGTCTCATTGTCTTGCCTGCCCCCCCCAACTCCTTCCCTTATACTAGGGGATCTTCAGTGTCCATGTTTATGGTCCCTTCAAGCACACTAACCTTCCACTGCTTGAATCTCTCTGCGCTTCCTCAGCCAGACAGAGGGATGCCACATCCTAGATCTCCCCATCACCCACAAAGATTCCTCTTCTGGGATGAAAGACCTTCACATTCTTCTATTTGAACACAACCTCCTATCCTTCTCTCTCTTGATGCCTCATTTTCTTTGGCCTTCTCATAGCAACTTCAAGCCCTCCACCTCTCAATACTTTCTTAGTAGTAATGCTCTAACTTCTCTTTTCTCCCTTCTCATCTGCTAAGCTACCATTAGACACTTTAACCCCTCATTGTCCTCTATTGTCTCATCTCTTATCCTATTGCCATTCACACTGTGAGTGCCCCTACACCTGAATTACTTCTACCACCACCTCCTTTGCTCCCACTTGCAGGCTTCTGAAGGAGCCAGAAGTAATGAAAACCAAGACAACTGAATCTGCTACAAATTTATATAGTGTGACCTCAACTCAGCCTTCATTGCAGCAATCTTCCCAAACTGACTATTCTGTTCACCACAAAGGCTATCCTCAACCTTCTGCTTCATTCTCAAATCTCCTAGAACTTTTAGATAAGGACCTCACCTCAGACTTCTAATAACAAGAGACTAGCTCTCCCCGGTGAGCTCCCATTTTACATTCTCTTTCATCTCACCCTCGCTCCACTCTCTCCTCCTTTACTCTAGTCTCTGATTATGAGGCAGCCCTCCTCCTCAGCCAGGCTAACAGTCCTACATACGTTCTTGATCCCATACCCTCCTGTCTTCTTACAGAGACTGTCCTTTCAATCACCCTCTCTGACTAATCTTCAATTTCTCCCTTTCTAATAGTGCCCTTCCTGCTGCCTAAGATCATGGACAAATCTCCTAAGTATCTGTAAAATACCTTCACTAAGCCCTCCTATCCCTTCAAGCTATCATACTATAATGTCTCCTCTCTTTCACATCTAGAAGATACTAGAAGAAGCAGTCCAAACTTATTGCCTCCACTTCCTCTCCTCTGACTTCTCAGTCCTTTGCAATCTGGTTCCTAAACTCATCATTCAACTGAAACTGCTCTCTCCACAGTTCAGAAGAATTCTCTGAATTGCCAAACTGGATGATCTTTGCTCAGTCTCAACCTTCCTGACCTCTCTGTAGAACCCGACACTGCTGATTGTCTTTCTTCTCTGAATTTGTGACAATTCTCTCTCAGGTCATCTCTATCCCTGATGACTCCTCAGCCTCCTTTGCTGACTCATCATTTGTATCATACCAACTTTGGGCACAGTCCAAGGCTCCATATCAGGTCGTCTCCTCTCCTTTCTCTATATTCCCTTGGCAAGTCCCTCCTCCAGCTCCCATGGGTTCTAGTATCATCTCTGCAGACAATTCCTAAGTCTCTAGATTTAGCCTGAGTTTCTCTCTGGAGCTCCCATCCTGCATTGCCAACTGCCAAGTGAACTTTCTTAATGGATGTGCCAGACAGCTCAAAAACATTTCTGAAACAGAATTCTTTGTCTTCAAACCTTCCATTTAGAAAAACAAAAACAAAACCTCCCTATTAGCATAGATGGTACCACCATCCTTCCAGTCACTCAAGTTTGTAAGCTTAGCAGCGTTAACCTTAACTTCTTATTCTCCCTCACTCTACATGGCCAACCCATTGCCAAATCTTGCTCTTTGACCTCCACAACATCTCTCGCATCTATCCCCTTCTCACTATTCTCATAGCCACCACCTTGGCTCAAGGTTTTCTCAACTTTCACCTGGACTACTGCAATAGCATTCTAACTGGTCTCAAGTGGCTGTCCATAATCTATCCTTGACACAGCTACCAAAGTGACTGTCACCTCCCTACTCAATAAACTACAACAGCTGCTTACTAGGATCAAATATTACTTCTTCTGTTTGGCTTCTAAAGCCCTTCACAAATTGGTCTCCACCTGCCTGTCCAGCTTCATCTGCACACTCTATGGTTTCAGGGGTGAGGAACCTGAGGCCTCAAAGCCACATGCAGCCCTCTAGGTCCTCAAGTGCGGCCCCTTTGACTGAATCTAAACTTCCAGAACAAATCCCCTTCATAAAAGGATTGGGTCTGTCAAACTTGGACTCACTCACAAGGCTGCACCCAAGGACCTAGAAGGCCACATGGGGTCTTGAAGCTGCAGGCTCTCCAGCCCCTGCTTCAACTAAACTAGTCTTCCTACTGTTCTTCACAACCAACACTTCATCTCAGCTCCCTACCTGCAATACATTCCCTTTTCATGTCTGCCTCAAAGAATCCCTTCTTTCCTTCAAGACCCAACTCTCAAACACTATCCCCCACACCTTTCCTGAGCCCCAGCTGCTTGTGTCACATTGCCCTAAAATACCGTGTTTCTATTTTCTATTTCCGCTTCCTTTTTCTCTTTGCACCCCCAGCATAACATAGTGTTTGCCACATAGCAGGAGCTTGTTAAATGCTTCCTGACTGCCAGAGGCTTCTCCATAGGTCGCTAATGAATGCTTAGCGCATCCTCGAAACACGTCCTACATATTAATGCAAATGAACTTTTAAGCAAATGACTTGAGCTAATTAAAAAGAGCATGCACACATGTGCATGCACACACACACACCTTTCTGTTCTCTGTACATGGAGGTTTTAATATTTCTTGGTTTGGGTCAAGCTCAGAAAAAAAACTGTTTTCTAAATGAATCCAGTATAGTTAGTTAATCCAAGTAATGCTGGTTTTCCTATCCAAATATTCAGAGACTTGGGCTAAACTTAAGGGATCAAGGTCAACAATTTAGTCACAAACATTTCAATCTTGGACCCCCCAAACAATCCATTTTTAAAAGGATTCAAATTTCCCTTTTTATTTTGAGGGATGAAACGGATGGCTTGTCTTATGGCAGTGGTGAATCTGTATTTTATTCTAGCAGTTAAAAAAATCAGAGGGAAGGATGGGCGCAAGTAAGAAGATTGCACGGTAGTCATTAAAAAGAGCATTTTCAGCATGTCTTTGGTCAAGCTAACCACCACCAGAGAGGATGAGGTACCTCAAGGGTTCACTCCTTTTGCTTTCCAGCATGGGAGATAATGAGCTTGAAAGTGATGGTAGTATTTCATTGGTTTTGAGACCACTGCCACCAACAAAGAAGAGCTCCTCTTAATTTCTGGCACTTTGTCTGAACAGAAATGAAACCTTCACAGCAGCAAAAACATACTTTTAAGCCCGCACAAATTCTTTTATGAGCGTGACATGAGATTAAGCAACATGTGTCAGGCTAATAAAATACACCAAAAAAGGAATTCAAGGGAGAAAAAAAGCAAATTGTAATGAAGTCAACACCTGGTAATCTTCCCAGAACAGAGTATGGCACCCATTATAGCAGACACCATTACAAGGAAATACCCGACACAAGCAAGCTACTTACATATAATAGTGGATTGTGTGCAGCAATCATGTTTTGTTTCAACACATAATCCTATTGAAAAAATGCCCCGCTTCCTGCCCAAATAGCAGTCACTGTCTTATCTAGGCAAGATTAGTAGCAGGCTAAGCCAAGCTACAACTGCCTTACCCACAGCAAGCAAAATGTATTCAACTTTTGACTTTTCAATTACCCCATCTAAACATATACTAGCACATGCACCAGCAAAATCAAGAATAATGTATGAAGAGAATGCTACTGCCAAGTGTAAGATGCTCTGCTCTGCTCTTCAATTTGTTACTCAACTATAAGCAACTGAGAGCCAATCTTTATATTCTGGAAGAGGTCATATATTTATAAACTACCTTCAATTTTCCTTGAGCAGACTACCTTGATTCCACCAGTAACTGCTTCTACTGTTATCATAAGAGAATACTGTTTGGCACAGTTTGATGACTTTGGTTTTACTCTACACTATTTTTAATTTGGAAAGACAATGGTAATCACTACATAGTATGCTCAATATGACAACTGAAACTCATATACTAAAGCAGAAGTCCCCAAGCTTTTAATAAGGACATAGTAACTTTCCATTTCCCCCAAGGCCTTAAGATCAATGAAAAGAAGTGGGAGAAGGAAAAACTGCCGAACTTTGTTTAAACTCAGGTACGTACAGACTTGGGTATGAAAGAAAGGAAGCCCAAGCAGTAGAGTCCCTGACTATATAACAGAAAAGGGAAAGTCCAGCCCTGTTGGCTATGCTCCCCTGCTAAATGCTAATCTTGTCAAAATCCAGAGGGAAGAGGTGAGCGATTGTTGGAAGACCATCTTTGAGAACTTCTAGGCAAGGTTTTGATTACCTACCAGCAGATATATATCTAATGGCAAGGGACATCTGAATAGGGATTGACTTCCTTTAATTTTTTACCTCCAGCATATGTGGGAGATGGCAGAAGAAGTTGAGCCAAAAAAGAATATGAAGTAGTTTGGGTGCTTTGGAGAAGTTTAAATTAGTGGAGTAGGTCAAATGATGAATTTAAAAGGAGAAATTTTAAAGAACAGTCTTCCGGCCCAGATACTGGTTTAGATTTGACTTCCAGGTTGGAAGAGATGTAGAATCAATGACAACTAAAGAGGTAAGAAGTAAAGGAGAGTACCAAGTAAGAACAAGGAATAGAACCTGAAGAGTTAGACTCAAGAAGGATAAGGAAAAGAAAGTTGGAAAAAGAAGGAAGGCTAAGTAAATCTTAAAAGGGAAAGGCTAAGCAAATTGATATTGTGACATTGATTGACACTGATATTGGTCAAACGTGTGACAGAAAAAGGAGACTGGTTCAAGGGTAAAAGTGAAGGGTGTGACTGGCAATCTTGTGGAGACAAAAAAAAAGGAATCTGAGTAGTATTAATCTAGGTGCTTACATATCCACAAATAGTTTCAAAAAACAAGGTTAAAAATTCAACTGTGATGGACAAAAGGAGAAACTATGTAGTCATTTATATCAAGTGTATGACGTTTATATGACTGTTACATATGTTCCAAGTGTGGGCTTATATTCTTGGACCAGAAGGTAAATGGACTCAAAGGATGCCTCTCTATACTCTAGGTTGTTTGGAAGAAAAAACAGCTTCTAAAGGAAAAGGAAGGAAGGCTTCAAGGAAAAGAGGGATCTTAAGTTGAATAGGGAAGACTTGATCCTTGTCAGCATGACAGACGATAGAAGAATGTAACAGAAAGGAGAGAAGGAAGACAAAGTACATCTGTACAATGAGACCTTGAAAATAGATGGGAGACGCTTCCTGAAGAGGAGAAAGCTGGATGCTTTGAGGAAAAAGCTGTTTTTCCTCCTAAAAATGATATCGTAGAACCACAGTAGCTGTCAGGTGAGAAATCATGGTAAAATAGGATGCAGATGAAGAAAGAATTGACAGTAGTTGCTAATTCCCTGCTTAGGGGTACAGAATCAACTTGATATATGACAACTCGATAATAAGAGAAATGTGTTGTCTTCCTGGGACATGTACCCAAGACAAAACAGAGAACTCCCTACAACTTATCAAAGTAGATACTTCCAAAAGGAAGCTAAGAAATATTACGAAGAACACAAGGGAAAATTAATTTGGGAAGTAAACAGCCTCAAGTATCTATAACCAAAGGCCCAAACACAAGGTGACAAAAAGATAACAGAAAAGGAGTAGTAACCATAAGACTGGAAAAGGGCAAATGTCCCTATTTTCTAAAAAGTGATAAGAAGAATCTACAAAATAGACCAGTGAGCTTGACTTCAATTCCTGAGAAAATCCTGGAACAGATCATTACAGAGATGATTGGCAAGCAGTTATTAACGAGGAATCAGGATAGTTTCATTGAGAACAACTCTTGCAAGACTAACCGAATTTCCTTTTTTTGAAAGGTTTACTAAATGAATAGAAGAAGGGAGTGTAATCAGTTCAGATTTTAACAAAACTTTTGATAAAATTATCTCATACTATTCTGTTTTTGCTTTTAATTTTGCTAATCTCTGATTTTCAAAATTTCTACTTTGGTATTAGCTGAAAGGATCTGATCTGTTGTTTTTCTAGTGTATTTAGTTGCATGTCTTATTTATTGAATTTTTCTCTCCTTTGTTGATTAAAGTGTTTATAGATAAAAACATTTCCCCTATGGACTGCTTTAGTTTTGGTATGCTCTCACTGCTGTCATTATCTTTGATGAAATTTTGTATGCTTTCTCTGATTTGTTCTTTGATCTGATAATTATTTGGAATTGTAGTCTACAATTAATTTTTAATTCTTTCTTCAAAGCCCTTTATTGAATATAATTTTTATTTTTTCTCAGCAACGAGTATGTTTGGTATTTTTTGCTTTTCTGCATTTTAGTGGCCTTTTGATGTCAATTTTACAAAAAGTGCCACATGCACCACAGCGGTATGTATGCTTCTTTCTGATCCCATTTGCTGATGGGCAAAGATCTAGCAATTGAGTTATGATTATTAGTAGTAATATTTCCCTTCATCCTGGCCTCTTGTATTTTTCTTCTCTTTTCCTGACACTCCACCACCTCCATTTAGAAAGCAAATGGTAAAAATAGAAGTTTGCAAATAAAAAGAAACCCAAGGCTTGGAGACTATTTGGAAGCCTCAGACATTTATCACAGGAATATTTTCATTCAGAAGAGTCCTGAAATGCACTGGACATTGTGAGTGCTAAACAACACTAAAAAAAATAAAATTGAGTTTATATAAACATACAGCAAATTGGTTACTGATATGGGAGTCATATCAGAATCAGCTGTCTGTACGCGAGCAGTCGGATCATTGCCTAGTTAGAGCAAAGGTCAAACATTAAGACAGAAATATAAAGATGAGAAGACACTGTGAGCAACTTCGATCTCACCTATTCAAACCAGCTGTCAATACTGAAAATAGGAAATGGAAAAAAAGGCAAAGGTATTGCTTTATCGCCATTTCCTGTAAAACTCTAACCAATGTAAAACATGAGGCCAAAGATCCCAGAAACCAAGAGCAAATGCTCTTTGATAAGCACAGATGACAGAGAAGAGCAACAAGTTTAGAATATTAATTAATTTGTAAAATACAAAAGAAGGTAGAAGACCATGTGTAGTACCACCTCATAAAACAGTGAAAAGCAGTAGAAGTGAAAACAAATCTATAGAAATTTGGCATGAGACCCAACTGAATAAATTCATCCCAAGGGCACTTATATATGAAACTGGCAGGAGGCTAACAAATAGAAAATGGAACAAATCTGTTGGCCTATTTTCATCATCAGGAAGAGTGTAATCACCAGATTTGTACTCTAACACCCCAGTCTTTGATATGAGGAAGCTGAAATGATACCTGGGAAGATGAAAGCAGGAAGAGTGGCTGGTTCACATCAACTGTATTCTGAGAAACTTCATGCTGAAAATGACAATCTTGAAAGCATTGCAGAATCATTTTACAAGGTATCCCAAATAGGGAGGAAAAATAATGGGGAAAACCCCACAGACAATATTAACCATGAAAGGTGACCAAGAGAACATCAATAACTAACTCAATAATACTAAAAAGGAGCAGGCTACTTTTTCATTTTTATGAGAATAAAGGCTACCCCTGAAGAAGACAACAACCAGGCAGGTTTCTGCAACTAATTTTCTCTAATGTGCACTGTCTCTCCAGTCACACAACTGACCAAAAATAGAGAATACAAGATACAGTTGAGTTTGTTGATTTAAATAAGGGAGAAAACCACTTGATAGAGAAATCACAGCCATAAAGGCTTTCCTCCAACAACTTGGGACTTATGTATATCTTAAGATCATATATAATTGGTTCATAAATGGAACTCCACAGATAACTGTTCAATGACCCTACTTATTATTGCCAAGTCAGACAGAGAACAGGAAGATATGCCATTCAGATGTGTTTGTCCTTGTTACAGAAGATGTTCTGTGTACGGTTTCAATGCAGATGGTGAGATGTGCCTGCTGCTCACAGCTGCTAATACTGTACTAATTACATCAAACCCCAAGAACATACAGGGCCTCAATGAGAGCCACAATTACTCATAAAATTCTAGATTTAGTGCTGGGAAGGCCTTAAATCATCCAATCCAATTCTATTTCATTTTTTAAAAAGTTATTTATTTATTAGTTTTCAACATTCACTTTTATAAGATTTTGAGTTCTAAATTCTTCTCCCCTCCTCAAGATGGCATGCAATCTGATATAAGTTATACATGTACAATCATATTAAATATATTTCCACATTAGTCATGTTGTGAAGGAAAAATCAGAATAAAAGGGGAAAATCACGAGAAAGAAAACACAAAAAGGAGAAAAAGTATGTTTCAATCTGAGGCTCCATAGTTCTTTCTCTGGATGTGGATAGCATCATAAGTCTTTTAGAATTGTCTCAGAATTCAAAGGTGGGGAACCTGTGGCCTCAAGGTCATATGTAGCCTTCTAAGTCCTCAGGTACAGTCTTTTGACCGAGTCCAAGTTTTACAAAACAAATCCCTTTATTAAGGGGATTTGTTATGTGAAATTTGGATTCAGTCAAAGGGCCACATTTGAGGACTAGGGGGCCACATGTGGCCTCAAGGCCACAGGTTTCCCACACATCTTAGATCACTGCATTGCTGAGAAGAGCTAAGTCTATCAAAGTCAGTCATTGAACACTGTTGCTGTTACTGGGTACAATGTTCTCCTGGCTCCACTCACTTCACTCAGCATCAGAGTTCACATGAGTCTTTCCAGTTTTTTCCAAAATCCACTTGCTCATCATTTCTTCTGGAACAATAGTATTCCATTACATTCATATCCCACAACTTGTTCAGCCATTCTCCAACTGATGGGCATTCCCTCAATTTCCAATTCTTGGCCACCACAAAAAGAGCTTCTATAAATATTTTTGCATATGTGGGTCCTTTTCTCCTTTTTATGATCTCTTTAGGAGACAGACCTAGTGGTGAGTGGTATTGCTGGATTCTGCACAGTTTTAAATTTCTTTTGGCATAGTTCCAAATTGCTCCCCAGAATGGTTTGACCAGTTCACAACTCTACCAACAATGCATTAGTGTTCCAATTTTCCCACACCTTCTCCAACATTTATAATTTTCCTGTTTTGTCATGTTAGCCAATCTTATAGGTGTGATGTGGTACCTCAGAGTTGTTTGAACTTGCATTTCTCTAATCAACAGTAATTTAGAGCATTTTTTCATATGACTATAGATAGCTTTAATTTCTTCATCTGAAAACTGCCTGTTCATATCCTTTGACCATTTATCAACTGCAGCTAATTCCCCTAATTTTAAAGAGGGAACTGAGGCCTAGAGATGTTAAGGGATCTGCCCAAGGTCCCACAGGTAGTAAATGGCAGGCCTGGGATTCAAACTCAGGGTCTCTAATGCCGATCCCAGCACTCTTTTTACTGTACCCCACTTAAAGAGACCACATACACAAAATTAAATGAATTAAAAATGCTTGTTGTCCAGACAATGACATAAGGTTATATGGCCACTAGAACAAACACTTAAGATGAATGAGTTTGGCCCAGAATTAAATAGGAGAGTGGTCCAGGCTGCATTTGAGAAACTGTACTTTCAACTTATAGTACTTTCACTGATTCAAAAACACTTCCCAGCACAAAAGCCTATCTTTTTTAAAAAATAGTGTTTTTGATACAGCAGACATATTCCAACTAGCTAACACTGGTCCCCACAACGCACATTTCCAGGAAAACAATTAAGCAAAACTATCTAAACTGTGACTGCACCAACTAGTAGTTCATGTCACTTTTTGCATTACATTTAATCAGAGTTTAGTTGCCATTTGAGGTTGTATTCATTGGTTATTGTAATAATTTTGCGTATTTGTCCTTTTGGCTCTCTCTTCATTATGTATCATTTCATACAAATGTCTTTCTGAATTCTTAATAACTATTATTCCTTAAGGTACAGTAATGTTCCATTACATCCACATACCATTTCATTCAGCAGTTCCCAAATCAGTGGGTGGTTAGTCTGTTTCCAACTTTCGTTTTTACAGCTAATGCTATTCTGAATACTTTTGTACAGATGGGTCTTTCTCTATCAGAGTGGTTCTCAACCTTCCTAATGCCGCGACCCTTTAATACAGTTCCTCATGTTGTGGTGACCCCCAACCATAAAATTATTTTCATTGCTACTTCATAACCGTAATTTTGCTACTGTTATAAATTGTAATGTAAATGTCTGACGTGCAGGATGTATTTTCATTTTTACAAATTGAACATAACCCACAGGTCGAGAACCGCTGTGAGTCTATCATTAATAACCTTCCTGGAGTGTAAACCCATTACACTGTGATGGCCAGGTCAAAGGGTATGGACTAAAATTGAGGTATTTATTCCATGCTTACTATGTGCCAAGCACTGTGCCAACCAATAGGAATATAAATATAAAAAAGCAAGCCAGCCCCCTCAAGGGGCTTACACTCTAATGGCAGAAGACAATCCATAAAGGGGTTCTAGAAAGTAGAGAGGGATGTATATGTTCTCAGTGTTACACGATCTGGAAATGTCCTCAAAGTGAGCTAAAGACCTGGATCTGGGCAAGAATAAGGCAGGGGTGGAGTCAAAAGTTTTTAGCTAGAGAGTAAATGGGGATAAAGGCTAGAGAGGAGGCAACTTGGTCTGGCGAGTTCAGGACTCTTCTTAGGAATGTTATACTTTATGTAGAGAAGTAGTTCTCAACCTTCCTAATTCTGTGACCCTTTCATACTTGTATGTGAACGTATCTGCATGTCGGCGGCCCCGCCTGGAAACTGATAGAGGAGCGGTGTCTCGGTTCCTAAACATTGGAAATAATGTGTTTTCCAATGGTCTTAGGCAACCCCTATGACCTCCAAAGGGGGCACGACCCACAGGTTAAGAACTGCTGATGTAGAGGATCTCTGGGAAAACACACAATAATCTCACAGGATGCAAAGTCTGTTTGTAAGTTATCATCTGTGCCAATGGAGAGAACATTCACGTTGATGAACTCAGATTTACTGATATAATAGAAATGTGGACCCACAGAAATAGGTCTAAGTTCTATAAAATAATCCTGTACATGAAATGCTTCTCTTGGTCCCTAATTATGATAGTCTCTTGGACAGTTCTCCAAAGAAAGCAATCAACTGCTTGTGTGAACTGTGCAAGAGATGAACTCTGGCTGATCCCTACCCCACCATCAAGACGTCACACCCATCAGCCAGTTAGCCCGATATTTTGTCTCTGACAGTGGCACTACAAATCCATCATTAAAGTTTGTCAAGCTCTTTTTTGAATAGATTATTATTAGTCTATTCTATTTTCTGAGATAATTTCCACGGGTTTAAGATTTCTTAACAATGCCATGGATAAAGGCATAGATGAAATGCTTCTCAAATTTGCAGATGACAGAAAGCCAAAAGGAAGAGCTAACACAATGTTAGACAGTCAGGATCCAAAAAGATCTTGCCAGGCCAGCACTCTGGACTGAATCGAATTGAGATGAAATCGACTTAGTAAGGGTAAATACAAAGTCTTGGGGGCGGCTAGGTGGCGCAGTGAATAGAGCACCGGCCCTGGAGTCAGGAGTACCTGAGTTCAAATCCGGCCTCAAACACTTAACACAAACACAAAAACTAGCCGTGTGACCTTGGGCAAGTCACTTAACCCCAACTGCCCTCCAAAAAGCAAAAAAAATAAAAATTAAAAAAAAAAAAAGAAAGTCTTGCATTTGGGATGAAAATAATCAATTTTGCAAGTACAAGATAGGATAGGAGAGGTGTGGTCAGAGAGAGCAAGTGAACTGAAGAGTAAGTCCACTAAATTCTGCCCCCCCCCCTCAAAAAAACCAAACAGGTGATTTAGGCTGCATTAAGGTAGCCATAACTTCTGGGAATAAGGAGGCTTCAAACCTCATTCAGCAGAAACTGCTTCCCCAAAAGTCAGTAATCTCTTTTTTTGCCTTTTTTTTTTATTTTGGAGGGCAATCAGGGTTAAGTGACTTGCCCAAGGTCACAGGGCTAGTTTTGTGTGTGTGTGTGTGTGTGTGTGTGTGTGTGTGTTAAGTGTCTGAGGCCAGATGTGAACTCAGGTGCTCCTGACTCCAGGGCCGGTGCTCTATTCACTGTGCCATCTAGCCACCCCAGTAATGATCTCTTAATGGCCAAATTCTCAGTCCTTATCCACCTTTATTTCTCTGCAGTCTCTGACACTGTCAATCCCCTCTTCTCCCTGATAGTCTTCTCTAGGTTTTCGTGACACAGGTCTCGAGTTTGCCACCCATCTGCTGACCGCTCCTCTGTGTCTTTTATTCAGGTCACGCTCATCAACCATGCAAAGGCTGAGTCATGGTCTTCTTCTCTTCTTCCTCTATACTAAGAGTTCTTAAAATGTGTTGTGTTATGGATCCCTTTGGAAGTCTGGGGAAGCCTATGGACCCCTCAGAATGTTTTTAAATGCGTGAAATAAAATACGTAGGAAACAAATTATACTGAAATACAGTTATCAATTTTTTAAAACCCAGGTCACATACCTCAGGTTAAGGACCTCTCTGCTACTACCTCCATTGGTGTGCTCATCAGCCCACAAGGTCCATTTCTGCACAACTGCTTTCAAGATCTTTTGGTATCTAGCTCTGATCTCTCTTCTGAGCTCCTGGTCCACATCACCAACATCTTGAGCTGTACGTTCTCTAGGAATCTCAAACTCCACATATTTAAAAGAGAACTCATGACTGTTTCCCCAAAATCTTAACCATTCTGTCAGGACCCCACAATCCTCCCAGTCACCTTCACAACCTTAGTGTCACTCTCGACTTCTCTTTCATACTCACCCTACACACATTTTATTAAATTTATTTTTAGTTTTCAACATTCACTTTTATAAGCTTTTGAGTTCTACATTTTTCCCCTTCCCTAAGAAGGCCTACAATCTAAAACAGGCTATCCATGTACAATCATATTAAATATTATTCCACATCAGTTGTGTTGTAAAAGAAGAATCAGAACAAAAGGGGAAAACCACAAGAAAGAAAAAGCAAAATAAAGTGAAAATAGTATGCTTTGATCAGCATTCAGACTCCATAGTTCTTTCTCTGGATGTGATTAGCATTTTCCATCACAATTGGAATCATCTTAGATTCTTGCATTGCTGAGAAGAGCTAAGTCTATCAAAGCTGATCATCATACACTGCTGCTGTTACTTTGTAAAATGTTCTCCTGGTTCTGCTCACTTTACCTGGCATCAGTTCATGCAAGTTTTTCCAGTTTTTCTGAAGTCTGTCTGCTCCTCATTTCTCATAGCACAATCGTATTCCATTACATTCATATACCACAACTTGTTCAGCCATTCCCCAATTGATGGGCACCCCCTTGATTTCCAATTTTTGCCACCACCAAAAGAGATATAAATATTTTTTATGAGTATAGGTCCTTTTCCCATTTTTATGATCTCTTTGGGATATAGAGCTACCAAGAGTATTGCTGGATTTTACCATTTTAAAACCCTTTGGGCATAGTTCCAAACTACTCTTCAGAATAGTTGGATAAGTTCACAACTCCACCAATAACGCATTAGTATTCCAATTTTCCTATATCTTCTCCAACACTTATTTCCCTGTTTTGCCATGTTAGCCAATCTGATAGGTGTGATGTGGTACCTGAGTTGTTTTAATTTACAATTCTCTAATCAATAGTGATTTAGAGCATTTTTTGGTATGGCTACAGATAGCTTTAATTTCTTCATCTGAAAACTGTCTGTTCATATCCTTTGACCATTTATCAACTGAGGAATGACTTGTATTGTTCTAAATTTGACTCAGTTCTCTATATTTTAGAAATGAGACCTTTATCAGAGACACTGGCTACAAAAATTGTTTCCCAGCTTTCTGCTTCCCTTGTAATCCTGGTTATGCTGACTTTGTGAAAAACTTTTTTAATTTAATGCAATCAAAATGATTCATTTTACATTTTATAACGTTCTCTATCTCTTGTTTGGTCATAATTTTTTCTATTCTCCACAGATCTGACAGGCAAACTGTTCCTCTCGTAATTTGCTTATAGTATCACCCTTTATGCCTAAATCATATATCCATTTTGACCTTACCTTGGTAAACTGATCCCACACGTATTGTCAAATACTGTTATTTCTACCCTTACAACCTCTCTTGTATATAGCCCCTTCTCTCTAATCACCCTTGTACAGGTCTTCATTGCCTCACCTAGCCTAACTGGACTCCTTGCCTCAAGTCTCTCCCCAAATCATTCAGTGGCCAAAGGGACTTCTTTGTTTTTTGGTTTTTGGAGGAGGGAAGGTAGGGCAATTGGGGTTAAGCGACTTGCCCAAGGTCACACGGCTAGTTTTTTTGTGTGTGTGTTAAGTGTCTGAGGGCAGATTTAAATTCAGGTCTTCCTGACTCCAGGGCTGATGCTCTATCCACTGTGCCACCTAGCCGCCCCTAAAGGAACTTTCTTAAAGTGCAAGTATGACCATTTCAACCTTCTCCTTTTCCTCCACTCAAATTCCAGTGGTTCCCTATGACTTCTAAGATAAAATATCAAATCCTCTCTGGCTTTTAAAGTTCTTCACAATCTGGCTCCTTCCTACCTCTCCTATCCTTCAATCACCCTAAAATCCAGTCCTATATTGTCGAATCTGGGCCTTTGCAGTAGTTGTCCTGCATACTTGGAATGCTCTCTCCTCACCTATGCCTCCTGGTTTTTTTGGGTTCAGCTCAAACCCTACCACCTACTTCAGAAGGCTATTTCTGGCCCTGCCCCTTACATATCCTTCCTTCTGAGATGACCTTCTATTTATAACTGTATGGATGCTATATGTATGTAGTTATTTTCATATTGTTTCCCCCTCTCAGAATGTGAGCTCTTTGAGAGCAGCGACCATGTTTTTGCCTTTCTTTGGATCCCCAGCATTTAGCAGTGTAACTAACACCTAGTAAGCACTTAACAAATGCTTGGTGACTTGATTTGACACTTTCTTTGTACTCTGCCCTAGTCTACCTTGTTCAATTCTGGACACCACAGTTTAGGAAGGATTGCTGCATCTAGGAGGGCAAGCAGGATGGTGAAAGCCCTGAGCCCATGTCATATTATCAATTATAAAAACAAGGGTTTAGCCTTGAGAAGATTGGCCAGAGGGGAAATGATAGGATAGTTTTCTTCAAGGAAGCCAAATTGTGGAAAAGAGATTCAGTTTTCTCTCCAGTAACAGTGGACAAAGTAAAAAAAAAAGGCAAATTTAGGCTAGATACCAGGAAAAGCTTCCCAACAAGGAGGGCTCTCTAGAGCAGAGCAGGCACCCCCTCACTAACAGGCCAATCCCTTCTGGTACATCTTTTAGTGATGGTTCCTTTTTAAATTCAGGTTGGACTAACTGTCCACTGAAATCCCCTTCAGTTCTGAAATTCTCCAAGATTTCAGAGTCAGATGCAACTACAGAGATTGTCTGGTACAAACTCTCACCTTTACAAATAAAGAAACCAAATCTCAGATGTCAAATAATTCGTTCAAATTCACACAGATGAGAGAATAGCAAACTAGGATTCAAACCCAACTCTTAACTCCAGCTCCACTGTTCTTGGCACCAGACAATATTCCATTTCCTTTTATCTATCCCAAATTGCTATTTCAAATTTTATCAGTAACCTTCTTGCTTTAATACCTTAATAGTCTGTAATTTGATAATTTTTTTTCAATATCCAGAAGAATTTCGTGTTATATAAGCACTCAGTAAATGTTTATTGAATGATTCTACAAAAACTTGGAGATTACAAAGTATATTCTTTCTCCATACCACTTATTAAAAGATAAAATAAAACTATTGGTTAGCACTGATTCTTGAAGAATACCTCCGTTCACATTAGAAATGCCTATTTATCCATTTATATCTCTTTGTTTTTTTTAAAAGTAGTTTAAAAAAATAAACAATGTTGCTATTGCCCAATATCATCCATTTCCCTCTCATTAGTTTTTTGTTACCAAAAAGGCAAAGTTAAACAAAACAAAACAAACTGAGAGTGTATGCCTCACTCCGTACCTGTAGTCTACCACTTCTCCACAGAAGCTTACCTTCTGCTGCTTTTTTTACTTAATCATAACAAAAGCACTTAGAAATCCCACAACACTTCTTTTTTTTCTTTTTAGTTTTTTTTGGAGGGCGGAAGGCAGGGCAAATAGGGTTAAGTGACTTGCCCAAGGTCACACAGCTAGAAAGGATTAAGTATCTGAGGACATATTTGAACTCAGGTCCTCCTGACTCGAGGGCCAGTGCTCTATTCACTGCATCACCTAGCTGCCCCAACACTTCATTTTTAAAAAAGATACCTCGGACATTATAACACTGCAATAGGATTTTTTCAGAACTAAAATAATATTTTTACTGGTTTCTTTTAACCTCAATACCTATTTATCTCCTCAAAGTTTTCCCTTTATACAAGGCATGCTGCCCTTCTCCCAAAAAGCTTAATACTATAAGGAGGCTGAGCTTTTGGGATGGAAAAAATATTAGTGGAAGGATTTAGAACTGTGGTTTGAGTGAAACCTAATAAGATTAGCTAGAAGGACTAGATAAAAAGGAATTGAACTGAGTCACTCTCCTTTAGATGTTTCTGCCAAAGATGGGGATTGTGAGCAGAATGCCCTGGAACAGCCAAGTCTCATGGAGGATAGGGTTTTATCTGGGCCTACATGCCTCTCTCTATCTGTGGTATGGGAGAATGATGCCTTTTGTACAGCTTAAAGGTTAGAGCCCCATGAAGCAACCCTAAGCCCTGAGTAACGGCAAAGAAGTGGAAGCACCACAGAGATAAATTAATACCCTTCTGGTAGGCAATGTTTAAATGGATACCACAGTAAGGCTGAAACCCAAGTCCAACCTGAGATGTGTTTTTACCTATTTAGTCTTTTATTCTGATCCTTAAAACTCCAAGTAAATTTGTCATAAATGTATGGTGGGGAGAATGGGTTTCACTAGTCTAATCCTCAAAAAGCACTTCTTCAGGAACAAACTGCAGGGAGAAAGTCCAACAGATAGAGCTTCAGTGGTTTCTCTTTGGACAAATAATAATAAAAGCCAAATATGGCAGGTATAAAATAAGGAGCCTACTATCTGGCAACATCACTTACTGTAGGCAAGCACAGCTTCCATTCTAAGTTAAAATACCTTAGGACAGAAATAACCCGGAGATTAAGGATAATAAGGCATGATTTTGGTAGGAGAAAAATAAATTTTTCCTTTAAATAATTTTGATATTAAACCAAAATTTTATTTGATTTCCCCCCCAAATTTTGTTTTAGACTTAAACTCCAGGACACAAATATTGAATAGAAACAAAAACATCATAAACTTAAATATTGAACTTAAATACAAAGTTGGAAAGAAATAAAAGCATGTCATGTGCATAGCTGGACATGAGAGAGTATTCAAAATATGGAACAATAAATTTTCATTTCAAGAAAGCCTATGTGATACGTAGTATTTGTTGTGTTGAGAATTGTCCATCTTTGCTTCTTTGTGTTTTCTTTTGTTCTCTACTGTGAACTTTTTTCCTTTGTTCTTTTTTCCTCCCCCCAAGCCCCCCAGAAGGCTACAATAAAGTTTAGATACGTTTCTCCATAACTACAGATATATACATATATGTAAACATATAAATTCCCAAACCTATTCTACTCCTGATCTGTTTTTGTGTTTGTGCATATGTTTCCTATCCTTCCTGCTTCCTCTACTTTACTTTTACCCATTACCTTGCCTTCCTATCCTCCCATTCCCATAAATGTAAATATGGTTCTGTATTCCTATTTACCTATTATTTCACCCTCCCCTCTAAAGATCCCTCCCTTGTCCTCTCCCCCTTCCCTACATCCCTATCATTTTGTTTCTTCTGAATTTAATAGACTTCTACACTCTTTTAAATATATATGTATTATTCCTCTTATGCCCATTCCTGATGGAAGTAGGTTACCAGAACTTCCAGCCCTCCCCTTCCATCTAATTCCTATGTATCAATTATTCTTGCACCTCATTTGTATAAAATAATTACTCTTTTTAGCTGTTCCTAAATGGTTTTACTTTTTAAAATTCCTATCATGCTCAGGTTTTCCCCGATCTTTCTTATGAACTACTCAATTATTAATAAGAATCTTAGACATAAATTTTACATTTTACATATAAAAAAAGTAAACAGTCTGTCCTTATGGATCCCTTATAATCAGTCTTTATATTGGTTCTTGTATGTTGAATTGTTTATTAGTAAGTTCAGGATTTTTTTTAACAAAGTCTTGAAAATCTGAGAGTTTATCAAATATCCATTTTTTCATTCAAGATAATAGTTAACTTTGCAGGGTATGATATTTTTGGCCAAAGCCCCAGTTCTTTTGCTCTTCGATATGTTGTGTTCCAAGACCTGCGTTCCTTTAATGTTTCTGCTGCTAGATCTTGTGTAATTCGAATTGTTGTACCATCATATTTAAATTGTTTTAATCTTGATGCTTTTAATATTTTTTCCTTGAGCTGGGGATTTCAGAATTTGACTATGACATTCCTATGAGTTTTCCTCATAGGATCTCTTTTAAGTGGTGATCAATGGATTTTTTTTCCTATTTTTACTTTTCCCCCTTGTTCTAATGCTTCAGGACAATTTCTTTTTTTGCCTTTTTTTTGGAGGGGTGAAGGCAGGGCAATTGGGGTTATGTGACTTGCCCAAGGTCACACTGCTAGAAGGTGTTAAGTGTCTGAGGCCAGATTTGAACGAAGGTCCTCCTGACTCCAGGACTGGTGCTCTATTTACTGCACCACCTAACTGCCCCCACAATTTTCTTTAACTACTTGTATTATTATATCAAGATTCTTTTTTTGATCATAACTTTCAGTCAGTCCAATTATTTTTATATTTTCTTGATCTATTCTCCAAATCTATTGTTTTTCTTACAAGATGTTTCACTCTCTTCCATTTTTTCATTATTCATATTTTGTTTAATCATTTCTTGATCTGTTATAATTTCACTGGTTTTGCTTTGCCCAATTCTAATTTTCAAGGTGTCATTTTCTTCCTTAAGATTCTAGATCTTCTTTTCTAATTGGTTAACTTTCCTTTCATAATGTTCTTGTTTTTCCTGGATTGTTCTTATTTTCTTTCTTTTTTTTTTTTTAGTTTTTCCTCCATTTCTGTCATTTGATTTTTAAAGTCTTTTTAAAGGTCTTCTATAAATTCTTTTGGGGCAGGTGACCATTTGTCGTTATTCTTGTTTTTTTTTCTAATTTCAATTTCCTCCTCTGAAGATGAGCCCCAGTCATCTCTATTCCCATAATAGGTTTCTATAGTTGGATTCTTTCTCCTTTTCCTGTACATTTTTTTGTGTTGATGGCTTATTTATTTGTAGTCACCTCTAGCTCTGGGGTATGGGGAATGGTGCCTCTTGTCCCAGATCTTCTGTTCTCCCCTCTAGCCTGAAACCAGAGCCAAACCTCCAGTCTCCTGTAAGTGCCTAAGCCAGGGGCTTTCTGCCCCACTGTTCCAGAACTCACTGGGCATGTGCCGGTTCCTTCTCACCCTGCCCCTCTTCACAGCATAGCTGGGTCTGGTGTTTCTGGTCGGCAGAGGTTCCCTCCATCTTCCCAGGCTCAGCCGCCCAATTCCCTTCACTATCCCAGCGGTAAAAGTTCTGGTGTCTGGGGCTGAGGCAGCCTCTCAAACCAACTAAGCCCAAGGCTTGCCACTTGTGTAAGAGGATTACTGCTTGCTGTTAAAATGGAACCTAGCCTGGAGGTGTTTACTCTTCACAGGGACCAAACCTGGACCTGGGATTTTTTTTTCTGATCTTCTCAAATTATCTCAGGAGGACCCTGGTTAAAGCCCGTTCTTATTTATCTCCACCCACACTTTGTTCTCCCTAAGGTGCTATTCTAACTCTTGTGGGGGAAGATCTTGAGAGCTTGGAATTTTCTGACCTACTACGCCATCTTCCCAGATACCTAATGAGGGCTATACATTAATATTCATTATAGCTCTATATCAGGTATTCCTAATCTGGGATCTGTGGGCATATTTCAGGGGCAGGGAACATAAACTTGGATGGAGAAATAAATTACATCTTTATTTCAATATAGCTCTTTCCTCTGTAATCAAACATGTACTTTAGTTTATACATTTAAAAATATGATTCTGATAAGGGGCCCATCTATAGGTTTGCCAAAGGGGTCTGTGACACACAAAAGTTAAGAACCCTGGTTTTCTATCTAGGACCCTATGATGATAACAGGTTCCTCACCCCCATGTGTCTATGTAGTCTTGTACCCAGGATGTTACAATATAATCTATGTAAAAGAAGATATTTGTTTATGGTAAAGTCTAAGTTTGAAGCCAGGTTTTGGAAAAAGGAGAGCAGAAAGTATAATAAGAAGGAAAAAGGAGTGAGAATAGCAGAATAAGAATTTAACAAGGAATGGGTAGCTAGAAGACTGTTTGGTGCCACAATTCAATCTGTGGGTCACAGACATAGGCCTAGAGAGCCATCCTGCCAGAACCATAACAGAAACGAGAAAGATGGGATTTGACTCCTCTCTAACTAAGGACATTAGGCAAGAAAGAGAGAAAATCAGGTGGGCAGCTCTGAGCTCAAACAGTCAGAAATGAGAATCCAGAACCAAGAAACTCTCTAAGACTTCTCTCCTAGCCTGAAAATAAGAAATAGAATGAGAAAAGTGAAGGAAGATTTCCAAAACCCTTTTGTCAAATGTGATGCTCAAAATAGAATTCTTTACCTCTTTGCATTTGAACTCAGGCTCATGCTATTAAATGTTCAATGCTATTTTTCAGAGTAGAAGAAAAAAATCCCTCATCTTGAATATTCTTTATAAATAATAAAATAGGAAAATTTTAACATTAAAACCAGATATATATGTTACAAGTTAAAAATGAAGACAGAAGCCTAAGAAAAGGGCCTTAAAAAAGGGTCTAAGTTGTATATATTGAATTCTTTTAGGTTTTTTAAGTTGTTCAAGAGTTTGAAGGGACTTTATATATCATCTGGTCTAATTTCCTCATTCTATAGTTGAGTAAACTGAGGCACAAGAGATGCATCACTAAACTATAGCATAGTTAAATACCACGTACTTACAGTGAACAACAGTACCAATGATATGGTCAATTTGACAAAACAGAAAATTAATTTGAACAGAAGCTTTTATAAAACAATTATGGCTACTGAACCTTGAGGCTGACCTAAAAGAGAATGAAGCAGGGACTTTTTTGAAGGAGATTCTAAAGAGGGCTTCTGGGAAGGCGCCTGGCAAACTTTAAAGTACAATTCAAATGATAACAGTAATAATGATGATGATTTAAAAGGCTGATGACTTTTGTTCTTTATTATGTTTAATTTTATTTCCCATGGGAGAGGGGGAGTTGGGGCTGAGAGGGGCAAAGAAGCCAGACGCAATAATCTGTCTGGGTGTACAGGCCATTTGCAGGTCAGATGTTTACATGGGAAATCTTTTCTAGTTAACAACAAATTACAGGGAGTACTACCAGAGAGTCATGATTATAGAGAAATAAACTGATTCCCCCAAGCTAGCACAAGTGAGCTACTGTTTAGAAATATGGTCAGGGCCCACTTTAAAGGGAAACAAGTTTTATTCTAAGTTCATTTGGAACTCAGAATATATTTTCTCTAGCAACAAGGCCATAGATGGTAGCTATAGAGTGTGAAGGAGGAAGGGCTTACTTTGATGGGAGATTTGCATTTATCTACATCTTTCTCTCTCTTAAATGCTATTTTCCAAATTCGAAGTAAAGCTAGAATTCCTAAACTGTGCGTGTAGACTGAGTTCCAAGTGTGTGAAGATGAAGACCACATGTTCTTTTTCAACAGGCACACACTTCCTTTGAGATGATAACATTTATCAGCTCACAAGGGGGCCTCTTTCTTTTGCCACACCCACTGAGAAAGCAGTTTCAAAGCCCTGCCACCCCAGGGGGATGTTAGCCTGTTCCCACTGGCAAAACATGAAAGTCCTGGAATTTAGACTCTTATTTTCTGTATAAGTCAGACAGTAGTTTCACTTTCAGCAATATTACTGAGAATAAAAAGCCCTTACTAAGCCTTCGAGCCAGCGAGTGTTCTGTAGTGGATGGAAGGGCAGCCAGGGGGGTTCCAATCCTGCCTCTGTATATATATCCACATACCACTCTGTATAACCTTTAACCTCTGCAGGGCTCCAGGCAATATTCACTTTCATTAGCTGCTAAGCTGCATCAGTACTCCTCTGGGCCATGAATTCCCAGGTCAGGACCCCCACAAGCCTGTCTTTTCATCCAATTATTTTGTCATTCCTAGTTTTCAATTATGTCTCTCAAATTTTAAATATTTTCTTTAGCAATTATTTTAGCATAGTTTTGCATTAAAATTGTTCAACTAGGACAAAAACATATAGTGTCATTAATGATCTTCTCAATATAATTTTTAGACCTGAAACAATTCCATTTTAAGAAAAAAGGAATAACTGAAAATCTCAATCTCTTTTCCAGTTATTTTATTTTATTTTGCCAAAGGCAGGAACAGTTTTACTGCTTTCAATTCAGTAAACCTTTAATCGTCTGTTACATACAGGTAAGGTGAAGCAGCTAGGGGGGCATCATAGTGTAGAGAGTGCTAGGCCTGGTGGGAGGAAGTCCTGGGTTCAAATCCAGCCTTAGACAACTCACTAGCTGTGTTGACTCTGGGCAAATCACAACCTCTACCTGCCTCGGTTTCCTCAACTTCAAAATGGGGACAATAACAGTAGCACCTGCCTCCCAGGGATGTTGTGAGGATCAATGATTAATTGATTAATTCTTGTAAAATGACTGCTGTAGTGTCTGGCGCATAGTAGGTGCTATATAAAGGCTAGCTCCAATTATTTAATATGCTAGTAGCCACTGTTAGGTGTTGGGAATTGCGATAAAAACAAAAATCCCTTTCCTCCAGGAGTGTACAGCTTACTGTCCATATTACATCGTTCCCCTTGTCCATGCTTCTAACCAACAAGGTAAAAAGAGCAACTCAAGTATGTACACAGTCTAGGCAAGCACAGAGGCAATGGAATCCTTCACATCTCTCACAAGTGGCAAATCTGAGTACCAACAGGCCGTCCTGTCTGGGCATCGCACTGCATGAGTCCAAAATGGAGCTCACTGGCATCTTTCCTCCCAAACCAGCTGGGACCTTTACTACTTCTCTGTCAGTCTCTCATGCTGGAAATCATATTATCTTGGGATATACGCCACAAGAGAAAGAGCTCAGCAGTTGTGAGGTCCTTTCTCTAGTCCGCCTTTTCAGTCCCTCTCTTACCCCTGTTGTCCCCCAGCAATGCCCACTTGGACTACTGCCTCCATCCCTTCCCACCTGGTCAGACAAATAAATGGCTCTTGTTCAGAAATCCTGTCATATCACTTTTCTTTTAAAAAATACTGAGTAGCTCCCTCACAAATCCCAGAGAACATTCAAATTCCTTTGCCTGCCATTCAAGGCAGCCCACCATCTGGTGCCAATGTGCCTTATCTCATACCACTTCCCCTCTATAACAGCCTATGCTCTAGGCAAACTGAACTACTTATTCTCTATCCCCTGAACACACCCTGTGCATCCCTGCCTCTGGCCTTTGCTCACCCTGTCCTCTAGGCCTAGAATGCCATGCCATGCCATGCCATGCCTTCCCTTCCCCTCCCTTTTCCCTTCCCACCTACTCTGCTTGCCAAATTCCTACTCAACATTTAAAGGCCACTGAAAATGCCACCTTCTCCACCAAGGCTTCCCAGACTTCCGTTCCATTCACTAATGACCTCTTCCTTCAAGGGCTCACAGCACTTTGTTTTGTGCCCCTGGCAGGAATTTGTGCCCTCCAGTTATCTGTGTATTGCCTATGCTGCCCTTTCCATACCAGAAGTGAGCTCCAGGAAAGTAGAGGCTAGATCTTATCTAAAGGATGCATCTTCTAGCCCCGCCAACCACACCCACTATTAGCACAGTGCTCTACCTATTAGACTGAAAGTTCTGCACCTTTCTATTTCCATATGGTTCTAAATAGTGGTACAGTATCTCTGTGGTTGTTCCCCTCAACCCACACCAGTCTTTGGCCTCCCTAGTGTAGGGACCTCCCAGATAAGACAATTCTCTCCACCAATGAATGCACCTTCTCTTCAGTGTAGCAGGTTTAGACAATTGCCTAGGACACCGAAAGGTTAAGTGACTTGCCTCGGCTTACCCAGCCAATAAGTGTGAAGAGATGGGACTCATCTCTTTGGCTGGCTCTACAACCACTATATCTTCTATCTCCTCTCTTCATACCTAGAATACAGACCCATTATTTTTCCTTCATCTTACAGAAGGCTGTAATAGTAAGCATTTTAAAAAGTCGAATCCCCCTCAAAACCAGCTAAAAGTAGGAAACTCAGCATATCTTGCAATTAAGTAAATCGACCTTGGACAGGCCTCTCAAATGAAAGGAAGTAACTCATAATTTGATCTTATGTTTCTTAAAACCCTTAATTAAAAAAATTAATCACCTTCTGCTCAATAACAGGCCCATCACTTGAAAGAAATGAGAGATGTCAAAGCACTGCCTAGTTTGTCTGGCTCTAAGTTTGTGACTTTTCTATAGGAAACAAAAGCTGAGGCTTCTCAGAAATTGGTCAAGAGCAGGGAAAAGCAGAAGAGTCAGGTAAAGGTAGCTCAGCTGGGCTCATCCAGAAAGCAAAGGAAGGCAAAGATTAAGAAATTTGAAAACCAAATGAAGTTTCAATGCAGTCCACCTTCCTTTCCATCTATTACCAACAGAGATCAGAAATATAAAGGCTGGGAGCTGTCATGTAGTCTGACCCCCCATGTTACAAGCTGAGAAAAGTGAGGTGCAGACAAAAAGGTCACAATGCTGAGAGAGTCAGGATTTGAACCCAACTTCTCGACTCTAAGACTCAAACTCTTTCCTCTGCACCAAGCTATCTCCCATTGCTACTTTTATTAGAACATCAATCAAAGGTGAGGAGGAAATTGGTCACATGACCAAATGCAATGCTGCTCAGATGCTAAGAAACATGAGTCACATTAAATCTCTATCCTCTGAAAAGGTGGTTGAGGATGTAGGTATGGTACACCACACCAGAGCACAGTCTTCTCTCATTGAAGCTGGTAAAGACCACAGAGTACTACCAGAAGAATCACCTGCACACAGGTTGGAATCCAAAACACATTCTTCAGAGCGCAACACAGCATACGAGCAGTTCAGTATGTGCTTCCCTCACCCCAAATCCCATCTCTGGTCATTCTGGAAGTGATGGTGATCACAGATGACTATCTTTATAGAATCGTAGGTCAGAGCTGAAAAGGATCTTAGAGACCAAGGAGTCATTTCACAGATGAGGAAACTGAGGCCCAGAGAAGTCAAATGACATGCCAGGGTCACCTAGCTCATAAGTATCAGAAGCAGGATTTGAATCTAGGATCCTTTACTATAATAGAGGTGAGTGGACTTAGTAATATTAGAATTCTGACAGAAGAAATACCAAAGACACATTACCACATCTTATCTTTAATGTCTCAGGCCTTAGATATCAAGATTTGAACACCACGTCCTGTGGAGTGGGAAACAGTCTTTATGAGTGTATTTGGAGTGGGGGAAGGTGAAGAGAGTAGGAGAGTAACAGAATAACTTCCCTTTAATACTTCATTTCGAAAGTTATTCAATGAGCAGTACTTGAAGTACTTATATTTTAGATATGACCGTAACACCATACTTAGACTAACTTACAATGCGTTGAGAATAAATCTGTCAAAATTTGAAAAATGAACGGAGGGAAAAGTATTATTAGTTATTCTTTCAAAATTGAAGAGAAAAGGAATTTTCAGTATTTGGGCACTAACAAATTCTGACAATGTTTATCCATTTTCACTTTCAAAGCCAGATGATTCTACCTTTTTATCAAAAGAAAAGAGCTTTTCTTGGCAGGGGGGTGGGGTGGGGGGGTGGCTGTCTGTTTTTAGTAGGGATGCCTTATATACAATAGATGCCCAACTAAAGCAATTTATTGAATAAATTAATGAAAGAAATACCAGTGAGTTTGGTGTTACTAACATTCATTTTGATGCTAATAACAAGAGACAAAACACAAACTAAGACTGTCATATTGAGAATTCAACCAGTTTCTAGCTCCATGATATCAAATTTACTTTTTAAAACTTTGCTCCCCTCTTAATGCATTGAGTGAAGACCCAACTTAAGAGAACTGTAAACTTTCCAATCCTTATACAGCTTTAAAAAACAAACCAGAGGTCTAAGGTCAGAATGAAATTGAAAGCAAGATTAACCAAAGGGACAACTGAGATTTGAATGTATAACCAATCATATAAAGTCTCAGGCCTAAAATGACTGGGCATCCTGTATTAATTAGGCAGCAGAATTCTTGAATTTTAGCTTTCAAATGTCACTCTAGATCCATCCCATAATAACCATTTTTTTTTCTTCCCTAAGTGTTCTGGTCCTTTTCTCATTTTCTCTCTCTGCTCCATGAATATCGTATTTCCTTGCTAAGCAACAGACCTAAAATGTTTTTTTTTTAATTTCCACTTTCCAGGGGAGTTGCAAGGCTACAGCTGTATACCTTCTAGTGTACCAGGCCTCCTCCCTCCACACCAATATTTCCTATGTAATACCCTTCACTCTCAATATTCTGAATCCCACTAGTTTTTAGTAGGACAGCCTTCCCCTATTCAGCTTCAAGAAGGAGATTCACTTTGTCCTATACTGTGGCATGAAGCTACAAAGCTGAAATCTCCTCACTTCACAAAAGCACCAAAAATGACAAATAGGATATTCAAATAATCAAAAATATGGGTTGCTAATATGTCAGGCCTAAATAACAGCTTTTAACTAATAGTCTGAACCTTAAAAAAAAGCAAATACCATTATAATCCTAACAAAGCTATTTGCACGTCCTCCTCAGAAAGCCTGCATTGTTGGTGTCTACAGCAACATAAATTCCGTCTGAAGGAAGACTCCTTTATAATGGAAGTATTCGTAAGGTATTCATATGTACCCATCTAATTTCCCCTTCAATGTATACTGAGGAAGCAAAGGTGCTCTACAGATGGTAATTTGCACAAGGTAATTACATATCTTAATTTTAACAGTACTTATACTTGCATATTTAGTAACGTACAGGTATTGAGCTATTTGAATACAGAACTTTAATACTGTATACTATCAAAATATTCTTAATAAAATCTGGAAGCAAGAGGACATAGTAAAAGAAAGGTCTAGGAATAAGAAAGGGCTGGGTTCAAGTCTTGACTCAAACACAAAATAGTTGTGAGACCATAGGCATAGTCACTTTACCAATCTGCATCAGTGGAAGGAGTTTCCACACAGGGAGCTCCCTATGTGGATGAAATCACTGATCTAGACCATAAAAAAAGAAACCAGGAAAAAAAATTTTCTTCCCAAAAATGTTAGATTGTATTTAAGAGGTTTCATGCAAATGCAAGATTATATACTTGGAAAAATATTTTATGAAGTGTTCATTTTAAAAATAAAAAGGAATGATTTCTGGCTGCTTGTATATACCTGCCTATGGTGGCAGAAGCTATAAACCCAAAGAAGCCCAGTCAGCTTATGCCAGAAACAAAGTATAAAGTGCATTCATTACCATTGTGAATTACTGGCACTGAAACTAAGCTGTCATTCATTCACAAAGTAATTAAAATGCTTTGGGCAGTGTGCTACATTATAAGATATGAGACCTAGAACGTGAGCTGGTCCATACCCTATCACTTTACAGCTACCACCAACCCTAGAATTAACACCTAAGAAGAAACTCCTTACCTAATAAAAACACACCCAAAGAATCATCTATTTAACAATCTGAAAAGGTCTCCTTACCCCTGCCAAGTCTGGTAATTTAACTGCCCTCACCTCTATCACCTTCCCCACTAATTCCTCTTTGGAGGCTCACCATAAGTTCCACCTTCTCCATGAAGCCTGAGCCCATCCTAAGCCCTTGCCACTTTCTCTCTTAATTACTTTGAATTTTCAGTACTGAAAGTCAGGCAGAGGAAATGGGTTTTGAAATTGTAGGAAATAGGGAGTCAGTGAAGGCTTTTGAGGAAACTGGTAAGATAAAAATCAATATTTAAAGGAGGATTAATTTGACAGTAAGGTACAGGATGAATTGTAGGGGGAAGAGCTTAGCCAAGGAGAGCTACTTATTGGGAGGCAGATGTGAGATCATGAAGGCTAGGACTAAGGGTGGGTGGCAGAAGAGATGCATGTGAGACATTCTGTAGGAGCAAAAAAATAGGACTTCATAACCAAATGATGATGGGGAAAGAAAGATATAGTCAACAAATTCCAAATACTGCACTGTGGCATCTTTTTCCTACCCTTTTTATTTATTTATTTATTGCAGAGAGAGGGGGAGAAGGTTATTCCTCTATCTTTATGACCCTCTTAAATCACCAAGGAGCCTAAATCATCTAGAACCTAATTATTCCATATGCTGTAATCTAATAATTTTAAAGCCTTGATTAATACTATTATTCTTATTGCTGACAAAGTGCCCAAGATGCTAATTGTGGGGTGAAGACACTCATTTGTTACAATGAAGAGGCAAATGTGATTACATCTGACACTTAACACTGCCTATTCACTTTCCTTCCTTAACAGAAATACTCTTTCCTCTAAAATGCTGATAAAAAAGTAATGCTATTATGATCTTCCCTCCTTTGACATTTACTTCTTTACTTTCTTGTTTGAACAGCTAGAAACCCCCTTCCGAATCCTAAGTAATTTTTTTTAAAGAAAAAGTTAAGGAAAAAGACAAATTTATATCATTACTTACCGTTGCTACCAATTACAGAAAACTTAATTTCAATAAGAATGGTGAAAACAGATTAATATCTACCTCCTTGAGCCTAGAGGCTTTGGCTCATTTGGTTAAGTATTATGCTGAGACCAAAGTATAATCCATCTGAGAACTATCTATCATGAGTCTGCTGAGCATAGAGAAAAACTATTCTATAGTCACATTGTATATCTCTGACCCCACTCCCCCCCCCCCCAGGTACCAATGGCCAGAGAAGGAAATGGGAGAATAAGCGCAATGAAAACCTATCACCAGGCCAGTGGAAAAACAACTCAACAAGGGCCACCTTCATCCCAAGAAAGACCACATTATATTGACTACAGAAGACATAAATCCAAATTTTCAAGAGGCCTCTTTCTGTACACCATGTGCCAGATGTTTTAACTTAGCCACCTCTCAGCAGCAAATCAATTACACTTGAAATTAACAATTTCTACTCTCAGTGTGGGAGCAAGCAGCTAAAGCAGATGCAACTCAAATTAACTTGGAAATGAAGTGGGGGTGTAGGGGTGGGGGTGGCTGTACAGTATTTGGGAAAAAATGACATTTTGAAGTTCACCCAAATTTACTAACCTGAAGAATTACATTTCACATTACATATACATGTATTTGTTGAGGGATGGTGGCTTGGTTTTCTGTTTTGCCTTTTTTTTGCTTAGTGTGGTGGCATAAATATTAAGTTATTTTCTAAAGGTGTGCAATGTAACAATACTGAGAGAAAATTAAAACCTTCTGAAGGCTAACCCAATCACATTTTATAAAGATGTTGTTATTTTACAATAAATAAACTATAATCACAGACAAGAAGGGTAAGGACATATTTTAATTAGTACCACCGACCAGTATGTCACTTGACATCAGGTCCATTGTTCTGTACAAGATGGGAATTCAGGTAAAATACCCACAGGTCTCTTGCACCCAACTCACACAATGCATCAGTTTAAAATTGTAAGCAAAAGAAAATATATTGCACACCAAAAACAATACATTTAGTTATAATTGGTTATTAAAAGGCAACAACAGAAAATCATTTCTAACATTTAGAATTACTTAGGTTTTTCTTTTTTTTAAAGTAATTAAATTACCACCATCCCTTCACCTCCAAAGCATCAATGAAATAGTGTTAAAAAGTCATTAGGCAAATTTCTTAAAGGAACTATGAGATATTAAGTAGACCTTAAAATGAGCTCAAGTGCTGTGTTAGTCATTCCCTGAGGGAAACCTCTAAGGTCAAGCAAGGCCCATACTGGGAAAATAACAGTGATATTAATATTAATCTAGGACACTTGGGAGTGAATTAAGGTCCTTCTCCTGAACCTTCTGTCTTCCCTTCTTCCCTACCCCTCCCATAACTAACCACCCATATTGGCCTAACAGAATTCAATAACATTCTGAAATTTTCACTGGCTAACGAGTGCTAATTCACTTCGACTACAGAGAAAGAAGGCCACACAAAATAGCCTTAAAGGTCTAGAAACAATTTATTGGCCTGGGACAGACTCAGCCAAAACAACACATCTTAAGTAGAAAAGCAGCTGAAGTCACCACCCCTATGATGTCACCTCTTTTCCCATCCCTCACTAGCTTTCCTCCAACCCAAAACACCCTTTATAAACCTTATACAATATTTAATTTATTTTTTAAAAAATATTTTAGCAGAATAAATTAAGAAACTTGGTAATCCTCTGCTTTTAAGAAACCAGCTCTTCCTTGCTTAAGCAAGGTTTCCTCAGTAGCATCAAAAGATCATTATGTCTGAACCTTTGCAGAGGGATGAGTCACAGAGAAGTGCAGTATGGATAAGATTAAGTTTCATTCTATTACCAAGAATCACAGAGGGTTTTTTTAAAGTAACACCTCTACAAAAACCTTCATATGAATTCATCTAATAACTAGTCAAATCCCAGTTTGTCATTTTCTGTGCCAGAGGGCCAGCTTGGGATAGCTAGGGTGAAGAAAGGCTCTTTCAGGCACAGTTACAATTTTTCATAGAGGGATAAGCAGTTATAAACAGAAGTGCTTCAGGTACAAGGCTCCTTTTGTCTCTAAAAGCCGAATTCAACATTCCATTTTATTCCCTGTTCCCCACAACCCTAGAATCTGTATTCCGAAGTGCCTACACCAAAAGAATGATGAGGCATTTTTGGAACCCAAAGGTCATATACCAAAAGCCATGTTGCCCAGCAGCTTTTCATTTTGCTAACTTTTAAACTAACTTAAAATTATCAGAAGTACTATCTTCAGGGCAACTGTAAAATATAAAAGCTGCCACAGGCAAAATTAAGCAAAGAACTGGAAAACTTGCTAAAAACAATTTACATAATATTCAAGTCAGATTCAACAAATAATTATTTCTGATGTTCAATCAATCCCCTATATGGAATTGATTTGAGTAAACAGTCCAATAATTTAGCTAATGAAGTATCAAAAACATTATCTAAGTATTAAAAAGGCACGAAAAACTAGTTACTATCAATGTATCTGATAGGTATTTACGATGAATATTCTGAGACTGTCTTAAGTAATCCCTCATATTTCATGGATGTCTACGTACAATCAGAAATCAATTTTACATGTGCACGTATGTTTCATACACATACACACACAGATCCTATTTCATGGAGTTAGCTAGTCATTCTTCCCCGCACACAGAAGACCCTTAGTATCTGTGTACCAAGAGGTCAGAGGAACCTAAGTACAGATTTGAAATTTGCTTCCTTTCGTAGGGCAGCGAGGCATAATAAAACTATTCCCCTAAGAGAAAAAGGTAAACTTTCTGCCACCCAAGTATGAATGTATGATTTGTTGATTAGTTTACTCCTCGCCTCTGATTAAAAGAGGAAATGGTTCCCTAGAGTCTTAAGACCTTCCCAGTTCCAGAGGGCTGCAATGATAATGAGGTACAGGTTTACAGAAAAAATAGCTCCTTATATATAACAATAACAACATTTATCATTTATTTGGCACTTACTAAGTATACACACAATTATTTCATTTAAGTCTCACAACAACGCAGGAAGGTTGTTATTATTCCCATTTTACAGATGAGGAAACTTAAGTCAACAGAAGTTAAGTGACTAGCCCAGGGCGTTTACTACTAGTGTCTGAGACCAAATTTTAACTTAGGTGTTCCTGACTCTGGGATGGACTCACTTCAACCTGCCAACTTATGGTTTAAATAATTTCTAATTGATCTCTGGCCTTTTTTTGTCGCTTGCATTACCAACTTCTGCACCAACTTGATTCTAGATGCTGGCTACTCCACTCTGACAACATTTTCATTTATACCAAACAGCCACCAAGTAAAGTCCTGGCTTAAGATAATATAGCTAGCTCTCTTGGAGTCTAACGATATACATCCAAATGCCAATTATTTAAAAGAAAATGATGGAAAAATAAAATGGCATCAGCCATTTTAGCTCAAAAAATGTCTTAAAAAATTTCTGGATGTTTCTAGATATTTTTAAAGTATTTTTTTTTCAACAGCCAAAAAATTCACTCCTAAGATCAATACCTGGCACTAAAACATGGCAGAGCAATATACTACACCTTAGTCTAGAAATTTCCTAACAAATCTAATCAAGTATGAATTTCAAACACAGTAAAGCCTGATTTAAGTTGATACTGTGAGGTTGCTTGTTATTCAAAGCAACTGATGCCTCAGTTAGATATTGTTCGTTAATAAACATACTGAATAATCCAACTCCAGTTGATTCGAAGTCTGTTTTTCTAGTTCTAGGCATTTTAAATTGATTAGATTTGACTACGTTTCCCTCATCTTTAGGGGAAAGGGAAAACAAAACCAGCCACAGTAACTCAGTAATAAGGACTGTGAATATATGCAACAACTCGTGCTCATCAGTAGAAACATATATTAATATGATTCCTTCTACTCTTCTACAGGATCTTATATCATAGCCGGATTTTTAAAAAAATGACAAACATTAAGACACTGTAGCAGGGATGGGGGACCACATGTGGCCTCAAGGCAGCAGGTTTTCCATCCCTGCACTATAGTTTATGTACATCTGTCCTCTACATGGTTCAGTTTTGCAACTCTAAGGTTCTAGAGAGACAGGGCATACCTTCATTCTAATTCTGATATCAGGACCCAAACCATACTTACTGTTATTCTGATTCTTTCATTAACATTAATTATTCTATCTAATGATCCACAATACAGTGAAGTCTCTTATGCCCCTTGAAAATCCATTCAAGTCCTCAACTCCTCAGTCTCTACTACAGGCAGGTAAAATACCCAGAGCGCTCGAGGTCCAAACGTAACTGGGAGGAACATCCTGTCTCTACCCCAATGGGGTACAGATGAAGGGAAAGGCCAACTCAATCCAAAGAAAGGATGCAGGATTCACCATGGAATATGACTTGATGGGGGTGTGGAGAAACAAAGTCCACGGCAACCTGAACTACCCCTTCTAAAAAGAAAAAAGAAGGGGTGGCTAGGTGGCACAGTGAATAGAACATGGGCCCTGGAGTCAGGAGGACCTGAGTTCAAATTTGACCTCAGACACTTAACACTTACTAGCCATGTGACCTTGGGCAAGTCACTTAACCCCAACTGCCCTACTTTCCCCCCTCCAAAAAGGAAAAAAAAGAAATCAGAATCCCACCATCTTTCAATGATCCTAAAAAAAATAACCAGTAGAGACTGATTAACTTTCAAAAAATGCACCAACTTGAGGGGATAGCTATTTTAACTATTAAGCAGTAAGTAGTTTGTCAGACCCATTCCAATTTAACAGTGGTTAAAAAATGAGCCCTCTAACTGGTAAGTTCTGATAACAAGGAAGGGTAGAAGGAGGAAATGGGGGAAGAGAGCAAAAGGAAACCCTGAAAAAAAAAATCACAGAAACTCAAGTCATAATAAAAAGAAAGCCGACCAAAACTTACCTTTATAGAGCACTTAGGTACTGGGTATGGAGGCACAGAAAAGCCAGGGTACTTCCCAGTTTTATCTAGGGTTGGTCTCTCTCCTTAATGGAGAAAGAAGGTCAAGGGAATTTAAGTGAATGAATTTCAGTATACAGACAACTGGCTTATTTCTAGTCTATCTTTTTGAGATGTTTTCGTGTATATACAAATTGGTTAATATCCGTAAGAAATCTCTTACCTGGTACTCTAAATCACTCCTACTAATGAACAAGAATTCAGGAAAAGTCCAGCTACGTCTGGTCCACCTAACAAATAAATATTACTTGTCCAATGACTAGGTTAGCTAAATCCAGAGAGGCTCATCATCTGGTTGGCTCTAGGGTGGCCAATTTTCCAACCACAAATTCTAGAAGACCCTCTCATTCATTTTGGGGGGAAGGTGTCCATGAACATTGATGGGGGAAATTACTTATTTTTTGCTTTTTGTAGGGCAATTGGGGTTAAGCAACTTGCCCAACGTCACACGGCTAGAAAGTGTTAAATGTCTGAGGTTGGATTTAAACTCAGGTCCTCCTGACTTCAGGGCCAGTGCTCTATTTACTGCCCCACCTAGCCGCCCCAGGAAATTACATTTTTGTGTTCACTAACTTCCAACTCAGGTTACTGCTTACTAATAATCTTTTTTGTGCTGTGGACGTGACTTGATGAGAGTGGTAGTCTAGTGAAGCCTTTTCAAATGCATGACATAAAATACACAGGATTATATAGGAAACCACTTATATTTAAATATACTTGTCAAAATATTTTTAAAGACAAGTTCAATTGTAATACCCCTGCTCCAACTGAAATTTTGCATTTCTTTCAGTTATGAATACAGGCAACACAATTATTCTCAGGAAGGGTCAATAGGGTTCACCAGACTGCCAAAAGGGTGAGGAGACAAAGAAGGTTAAGGAAGAGAGAGGTGCAATATACATCCATGGCAGGTATTATCATATTGATGAAACTGCAGATACTTGAGATAAGGGCTTAACAAAGAAAAAATGAAAGAGCAAGAGAGTTTGTGTCTTTGAGGACTCTAGTTGGTGAGACAAGACACCTCAGTTAGTCAATCAACAAGTATTTATTAAAAGCTTATTCAATGCTGAGAACTGATGACATTAAAGCAGCAAGAAACATGGTCCCTACCATCAAGGAGCTCACATTTTAATGGGAAAGGTCACCCATCAATATTTAGGGATATACAAGATGTAGGTATGTATACATGTGGGGGAATAAGCATTTATTAAACACTTACTATGAGTAAGGGATGTGCAAAGCTGAGTTGGGATGGGGTGGGGGAAGGATGGAAAGGCAGGAAGAAGAACTAGTTTTAAAAGGGTTGTAAGTTTTCAAACAGAATGGAATATCTGATCCTGGAGGGGATAGGAATCCTCTGGAGTTTCCTAAGTAGAGGGGTGGCATGGGTGGAGAGTACTTCAAGTGGAAGAAGGACTGGAGTGGGGAGAGACTTGAGACAGGAAGACTCACTACTAGTCCAGGTGAAGGGATATGAGAACTTCAGTTAGAGCGGGCACTGTGTGAGATCAAAAAAGGGGACACATAGCAAAGATGTCATGAAGACAGGAACAATAAGATTTGGCAACAGATTAGGTGTGTGGGGTGAGAGTGAGGGAGGAGTCAGGGATGACAAAGGGTTGGGAGTCTGGGTGACATACAGCTGCTACCTCCTCACAAGGTTGTTGGGAAGGGTTGGGAAGATCAAGTAAAATGAAATGATAAAGGAGCAGCTAGGTGGTGCAGTGAATAGAACACTGCACCAGCCCTGGAGTCAGGAGGACCTGAGTTCAAATCTAGCCTCAAACAATTTAACACTTACTAGCCGTGTGGCCTTGGGCAAGTCACTTAACCGCAATTGCCTGGCCTTCCCCCCTGCAAAAAGCAAAAAAAGTAAAATGAAATGATAAAAGCACTGTACGTTTTAAAGTGCTATAAGAATGTGGAGTAGGACAGTTGGGTGGCACAGTGGACAAAGTGCTGGGCCCATGTTCAAATTTTGCCTCAGATACTTCCTAGCTGTATGCCCCCAGCATGTCTACTTCAGTTCCTTCATCTGTAAAATGGGTGATAACAATAGCACCCATTTCCCAGGGCTGTTGTGAGACTCACAGGAGTTAACACAGGTCAACTGCTTTGCAAATCTTAAAGTGTTATATAAATGCTAGCTAATATCCTTAAACGAGACCGGATCCTATACCCCAAAATAACCATTGTAAAACTGTACCACCTCTAACAACCAAGAGTATAAAGGCCTCCCTTCTTACCACTGAATATATTAGATCAAATAAAGTAAGGAAGAAAAGTTACTGCTTGAAATGGATCCAACATTGCAACTCTGCATTCTAGGAAAGGCTCATTTTTGAAAATAAGTAAGATCTACATTATTTATTTTCATTGAAATGAATAAAGCTGCTAAACGGAAAAAATAATGACACCACCAGCCTTAAGTACATGTAAAATCCCCTACTATGTGCAAAGCACCACACTGGGACTAACTGATACAAAAAGGAAAAATCAGCCTCTTCCCTCCTGGAGAGTACACCAGGATCTGGGTAGGGGGTGGGGGTAGGTTATATTGACAAATAACAATGGTTCATGACAAAACAGACTGGGATAAGGACAAAGGAGAGACCAAAGTGCTATGGGAGAAACTGGGAGGGGAGCAAACAACTTTCAAGGGCATGCTCAGGGAAGGCTTTGTGGAAGTAGTGCCAGAACTGGGTTTGGAAGGAAGAGAAGGAGTTGAACAAGCAAAAATGTGGATGAATGAAATGAATGAATAGGTGCTTACTGTGTTCCAGGAAGCCGAGGCCGAAGCTCCTGCCTGCACGAATGCACAGAGATAGGAGAGAAGAAAACAACATGAGAACACAGTTAGTATACCAGTTTGGTGGGACTGTAATGTGGAATAAGGCTGTAAAAGGAGGTTCGCGCCTGACTATATAGGCCTTTAATTGCCAGCCTAAGAAATCTGCATTTTTTCCCATAGGCATGGGGCCCCAATGAAGATTTTTGAGCAAGGACACGTCAGACCTGTGCATCAGGAGTATTGGGATGACAGACAGATGAGAGAAGGGAGAGACTGCAGGCAAGGAGGACACTTAGAATGTTATTACAATAATCCAGGAGGGAGGCAATGAGAGATTTCATGAAGGTAGTAGCAACGTGAGTGGAAGAAGAGATTACTTTCTGCTCAAGGGATCAGGGAAGGCGGCTTTGTGGAAGAGGCAGCACCTAAGGTGGGCCTTGGAGGTAGCAATATGGAAAGGAAAGTAGCAAAGATAACCTAAAGGTTTCCAGTTCTAGTGAATGGGATGATGGTGGTACCATTAACAAGATTAACCAGGGAAGCTGGGAAGAAGGAAAGGAGGGAAGATTAAAAGCTTAGTTTGGGACATGTTGAAATGGAGGTCGACCATGTAGAGAGCAAGCAGCTGCAAATGCAGGGATGGAGTTAAGGACTAGTCATCAAACTTACATACTTATATAAATAGGTACATGTGTGTGCATATGTATATGTGTATATATATACACATATATAATGTGCATATAATGTGTGTATATGTGTATATATATAAACACACACATATAACACACATTTGACAGTCATCAGCACAGTAAGAATGAGACCATTAAGGGAGAATATAGAGGGATGGGCATCCAAGGCATCCTTGTAGAGAGACCTGCAAGGAGACTCAGTAAGAAAGGTCTGAGAATAAACAGCAGGAAAGCTGTCTATACCAGGAAGGTCCACATCCTTTCTCTTCATACTCTTCTAAACCCTCTGCAATCTAGTTCCCAGTTTCATCCTTCAACTGAAACTGCTCTCTCCAGAGTTACCAAGGACAAGTAGGTGGCTCAGGGGGACAGAGCATTGGACCTGGAGTCAGGAAGACCCAAATTCAAATCATGCCTTAAACACTAGCTACGTGACCTTAGACAAGTCACTTGGGTCAGCATCAATTTCCTCATTTGTAAAATGGGGAGATAATAATGTCATCTTTGACTTCTCACTCGGCCCACATATCTAACCTGTTACTCTGTCTTATTGTTTGCTTGCTATAATGATTTTCCTAAAGTGTAAACTCCAGTTTACACTGTCATTTCCAGGATCAAATGTTCAATTCTCTATCACTTAAAGCTCTTCCAGATGGGACCCTTGCTACTGTTCTAGTCTTTTTCTACTACTCCCCTCCATACATGCTACAAACCACAGAGTTACATTGGCCTACTTCTCTTCCCAATTCCGTACCGTTGTACTAGCTGCTCCCATGCCAGAAATGCTCTCCTTCATCACCTAAGCCTCCTGCTGCAAACCTTTCTCAGTCTACCAACTGTATGTATATACTATAAGTGCCTCTTCCATTTGAATGTGAGCTCCTTGAAGGCAGAGGTCATAGTTTCAGCTCCCTTTCTATGGCACTCATTTACACAGAGTTTTAAGATTTGCAAGAAGACTTACATACATTCCCTCACTGGATCTTCACTTCAACCCCATAGGGCAGGTACTCTAATTACCTAATTGTTACTCCCATTTAACAGAAGAGAAAACTGAGACTCAACGAGTTTAAGTAATTTGTCCAGGACCATACAGCTAATACCTCAATGCAGCTTTCAAATCAAGGTCTTCTTAATTCTCAGAACCATAACCATTGTCATGTTGCCTCCAGAACCAGAGGAAAGTTGTGTTACAGAATTTATCTACAAGTACAGATTAAACAAACAATACTGGAGTAAAAGCAGACATCATTTTTATAATAAAAATGACACTATACTTTTAGGTTCTTAACATAGGAAAAAATGCTTCTAATTATAAGACTAAAAAAATTAAAATTTCTATATGACATCGGAAAAAGAAAAGTTTAAACTGTCAACCTAAGTATTATGAAATTTACTAACTGAAGTGTCAGAATTGGAACAATTCCTGTATCTTCTTCAACTTTTTTTTTCTTCTGTTTTAAACCAATGACACAAATTCCTTTGTCTGAAAGTCAGGAATGTTGGTCAGACTTAACAGATAGAACAGGTAGCTCCATTTCAACATCCAGCCTGGGCAAGGGAATAAGTGAACCAGGAGCACTTACTTTGTGGAAAGATTCTTGTTCCTAACTTCCTTTAGACTGTTTAAAAAAAAATTAAAGGAGAAAGTTATAAGTGCAGTTATCTTGATCTGCTCTTAAAAAAATGTAGTTTCTAAAACATGATTAATTTTGAAGTTTCTTTAGTACTATATGTCTGAAACCTTTAGTTACATCTCCCTAACAGTGTTTTACAAAGTAATAACCTTCCTGCTATGTGAGTATTGCATCTACATCACACAATGAATATTCAAAGTAGTCTGGACTTAAGAGCTATGCTCATGCAGTAAGATATTTATTTTTAGGGCAGTGTACAAACTTAATTGTGGAAAGCAAGAGCTTAAGGACTTTGTTGGGGGTGGTGGTGGAAAGAGTGGAGAACTTAAAATTTCATTAAGTAAAAAGGCAGATAAGTGATCCTTTCTGTATTACTAGTACTGATTTGGGGGTAAAAATCAATTTAAGATAAGAGTCAATCTCTGTGGGGAGAAACAGAAGGGCGCAACTTGTAATTGAGAAAAAAGGAATATTAATCTTATGTACTTGAAAAGCAGGTAGGAGGACAAACACTGAAAATCAGTGGCTAATCTAAAAGTTTTAAAGCCATGTGGAAAATACTCTTCACCAGAACACCTCAGCACTTAGTGAACTTCTGAGATTCCCAAACTATATGAATAATGGCAGTAAGCACTGACATAAAAAGGGAATTACCTTGTTAAAAGGTACCTTCGATTTATATAAACCAAAGTAAAAATAAATAATTTTATTTTGAAAGCAAGGATTGAGCAATTTACAAGATGTGAAAGGATTAAATTTAGGAAAGCTCAATCTGTTCTTATTTTGTACAAAAATAATAAGTAAAAACTTGAGACTAAGCACTGAACTCTCCCTGAATCTATCTAAAGGGCCTAGTCATTAGGAAACCCTGCTAAAACCTAGCTTAGATATATACAGAATAGAAATTACTTTTCCTTTTGAAGAACTTAAAAAAATCTCTGTGAACTTGCCTGAAAAGGACTAAGGACTAAACAAAATGACATTCAAACCTCAATAAAACTTTAAAGGAAACTTTACAGGTGGCTGAAAATCCATGGTCAGAAATGTGACTGGAAATGTGGGCTGCCCACTATTCCAACACATTTTTCTGAACTTTAAAAAGTTTTATTATTGTTACAAGAGCAGGGACTGAGGCTTTCAAGTTCTTGGCCTCTGGAAAGAGTTCTGGAAGAAATGGGGGGGGGGGCGGGGAGGAGCGTTTAGGGAGGTATACGCTTATTTAGAGAAACTAGTTCAGACTTGGACAGCTATCGCTAACTAGCTGAAACGCAGGGTCCCTAACGTCTTAATTGTCTTCCGTAACTGCTTACCAAAGGCTTAACAACTTCGTTTTTATGAGAAAGCAAAGGTGTCTGTGGGTTGGTTATTTTTTTGTCAATGGGGGGAGGGGAGAACTCATGATGAATGATAAAGTAGAAATACAAATTCGTGCCGCACGCTCGCTCGTCCTCTACAACCCTGGGCACAAACTTCGCTTTCCTTTAGGAGACAGTGAGGGGAAAGGGTGGGGGACAGGGGTGGAGACAGGGATGGGACCGGAGAAGGGCTCGTCAGAATCGGGCCGGAGCTCGGATTTCCAGGTGGCGAGGGGGATGAGACTTCGCCGTTGAAGCAGCAGCTCCAAAATGAAAGGAAAAAGAGAGAGTCACCTCATTCTCCCCACAGGAAGAGCCCAGTTAGTACAGCGTCTCCTCTGCCACCCCTGGCCCGGCCCGGCCCGACTCCCCGGGATCCACGGCCCAAACCCCCACCGAGGGGCTGCCGCAGCCTCCTGCCCGCAGCCCCCGATCTTCCCTTTGCCCCACGGTGGGCGCAGGTGCCCGGAACTGAGGCCCCATCCACTGCAGCCCATCCCCTGCCGTCGTACGCTCCCTCGCTCGTGCCGTCCTTCTGCCCCCGGCCCTGCCTCCCCGCGGGGCGCCCCAAAGACACCCCCGATCCCCTGGGCCTCATCGGGCCGCCCCGGCGGCCTGGGCCTCCTCACCTGCATCCCGGGCACTTGCACGGCCACCGGCGAGTGCGCCATGGCGGGGGCGGCAGCGGCTGCGGCGGCTCGCTCCTCTCGGGCCGGCTTCCCTCGCGGGCCTGCCCTGGCGGCTGCGGCGCCGGCGCCGGCACCGCGGCCTGGGGGGGCGGATGAGCGCGGCGTGTCGCCGGTGGCTGGCCCGGGACAGAGAAGAGGGGAGGGCTGCGCAGGTGAGGGGCGCTGCGCGGCTGCGGGCGCCTCCGCCTTCTCAGCGGCCGAGTCCGCGTGCCCCCGGGACGGCGCGAGCAGGGGAGCGGGCGAGCTCCCTGCGCAGCCGCCGCCGCTGCTGGGACCGCTGCTGGGACCGCTGCGGCTCCGGCTCCCGCCGCCGCCGCTGGGGCTGTTACTGACCCCGCCGCCGCCGCCGTCCGGCTGCGCTCCGCTCCGCGCTGCCTCGCCTGAGCTCGCCTTGGGCCGCCTGGCGCGCAGCGCTGCGTGTACGGAGCGGTGCGGCAGCGCGGGCTCCAGTGATGCTGTCCGCCGGCGCCTCGCCGCTTTTGGCAGGCTGGGAGGCGGCGCCAACCGGCCCGAGGGGCGGGCGAAGGGCGGGCCGGCAGCGAGCCCTGCCCCTGGCCCTGGCCCGCCGGGACGGGACGGGACGGAACGGAACGGAGCGGCACGGGACGGGATAGCATGGAATGGGACACCCCTTAGGCGCTTCAGAGACTCTAAGAAGTGCCCGCTTCGGGCGGCTCCCGGGAAATTGGACCTCGGGGAGGGTGGAGACTCTGGCGGAGGGGCCAGGAGCCCGGGGATCAGGGAACGTGGGGAGGCTGGGGGTCACCTCTAGGGGCAGTATCTTAAGGTCAAGTTGGTGCTACCGCCGCCCGAGCGGCTGCAGCCTGGAGGGCAGATCTGAACCCCGGGCTTAGCGAACTTAGCCTCCCCCACTTCTAGGCCAGTTGGTAAGGTTCTACTGGAATGGGAGAACTCCCCCCACTGTGTCCTTCTTTTTGCCCCCTTCACCTCTTGGGTGAAGTAATGCCATGAGATTGGGTGCTAAAATCAAATGTCACATGGGAAAGAGCCCCTAAGAAGCTCGGATGCCCCTCATTTTAGGGTAGGGCAAAACCGAGACCTTCGGAGAACAAATGACTTGTCTAGGGTCACTCCTTCAATAGGTCAAAATATGAGGTATTCTCTCCAACAGTGCTGATCACAGCTGATCCACCCTTGCCCATCTTCTCTTCCTCTGTTGTATGTCCTCCCATAGGTTAACCACAGGGCTTTCACCCCACCTGCGAAAGGTGTGGGTTCTTTCTTGCTTTCTCTGTGCCATCTGGCTATACTAATGAAGCATGTGAGATTGCCCTGGCTCCCACCACATGGCTCCCACCTTTTCTGGTCATACTCTGACTCAGTAATATCCCTCAAAACATTTCTTTGGTCAACATTAAAACACCATATATTCTATCTGATGCTTTTTTATTTTGGGGGGAGGGGAGGGCAATTGGGGTTAAGTGACTTGCCCAGAGTCACAGGGCTAGTAAGTGTGTCAAGTGTCTGAGGCTGGCTTTGAACTCAGGTCCTCCTGACTCCAGGGCCGGTGCTCTATTCACTCTGCCACCTAGCCACCCCTACCCTATATTCTAGTGTGTGCTTAAAAGGGTCTTTAAAAATAATTTTTTAAACCATATAGCACCTTAGAGTCTTTAAAAGCACTATACAATTTCCCAAATGTAATTCAGCCTACTCTTTTCCTCTCGGATTCAAGTTACTGTCTTTCAGCAGCCCCTATAAGGGTACAGGATATATGTGCTAATGGACCGACTTAATGTCCAGGCCATCCAACTGCATGTTATCTGGACAATAAGCATTTTTCATCCATTTCGTTTATATTCTCCAAACTATTAGGCTGAGCTCTTTTGAGTGACCATGAATCTCACTGAAAAAGGCTTCTAATGCTGGGCAATTTGGATGCAATCAGCAAAATTTCCCCCAGCAAACAGTAGTGTCTAGAGTTCCTCACCATCTATGGGCAAGATTATTAGGAGCACACAGACATAGGCAATACACATGTAAGCATAGCTCTTTTGCTCAGACCTCACTCTTACTATCTCAATTCCACACTTGAGGAATTTTTTAAAGATCAATGGGATAAGGTGACCCCGTGTTCTCAAAAACTATTCCAACAGAACAAAGTACTAGCAAGCCTGAAACTTAAAAGCCAAATTCAATAAAGGGCCTATAGTTTAAATGTGAAGGCCCAGCCTAACTAAAGGCTCATCAAACAAAAAGTTGACTATACTTGATATTTTTGGCCACAATAATTCTTTTTGCTTTTTTGGGGGGGGGAGGGAAAAGTAGGGCAATTGGGGTTGTTACTTGCTCAAGGTCACATGCTTATGTGTGTGTGTGTGTGTGTGTGTGTGTGTGTGTGTAAGTGTCCGAGGTTGGATTTGAACTCAGGTCCTCCTGACTCCAGGGCCAGTGCTCTATTCACTGCGTCACCTAGCTGCCACCTAGCAGTCCCCCTCCCCCCAAACAATTCTTAAAGGCTGTCTGCTAAGATGTGAAAGGGTTACCAGGAGGAAGAGGGAGTTTTTGGAACACATCAAAGTTCCTAAGAGATCACCTGATCACATATTTATATCTGAAAAGAGACCTTCTTTATGAGTCATATAATCCAACTTATTGGACAGAGGAGGAAACTCTGGCCCAGAAATATCAGGTCACTTGCCCAAATTTGTTGTCCCTCATTTTCAGAGGACCAAAATGCCATTACTATGTTGAGGTCGAGGTACAGTGTGTCTGACTGCTGACTGCTTGGAAGGTACTGCCACAAGTCAGGTACAAATAGTCCATATGAACATTTAGAGTAGAGATGTCTCTAAATTTGCGCATCTCACGTTTCATTTCAGCTGCTGCAATTCTGCTTTGCTCATAGAGCACACCTTCTTTGATGCAGGCATGCCATGCTGGATGGTCCTGGGCCAGTGTCTCCCGTGTCTCTCAATCAATACCAACATTCTTGAGAGAGACTCTGACGATGTCTTTGTATTGCTGCTTCTGATCACCATGTGAGTGTTTACCTTGTGTGAATTCTCCATAAAATAATCATTTAGGCAAATGTACTTTTGTCATTCAAACTTGGCCAGCCCATCAGAGTTGGGCTTTTTCTGCAGTAGAGTTTGAATGCTCAGTTTGAGTGAAGACCTCATGGTCTGGTACCTTAACTTGCCAAGTGATCATCAGAATCTTCCTAAGACAACTCAAATGAGAGCAATTTGGTTCCTGACATGTCACTGGTAGACTGGGTTTCACAGGCGTATGACAATGATGTCAGTACAATGGCTCTGTAGACCTTCAGTTTGGTAGACAGCTGAATACCTCTTTTCTCTCACTTTCTTTTGCAGCCTCCCAAACACTGAGCTAGCTCTGGCAATGAGTGTATCAACCTTATCATCTGTGTGCACATCCCTGAAAAGTATACTGTCAAGGTAAATGAATTTATCCCCAGCATTCAACATTTCTCCATTTACTGTAACCATTGGTTCCACATATGGATGGTGTGGTACGGGCTGGCGGAGAACCTCTGTTTTCTTGGTGTTAATTGTTAGGCCAAAATTAGCGCAAGCAGCAGAGAATCGATCCATGCTCTGTTACATTTCAGCCTCAGAGGCTGCATTGAGTGCACAATCATCTGCAAACAGAAAGTCATGCACCAATTCTCCCTCCCCTGCCCAAGGTAAGGTCACATAGGTAGAGTGATATCTAGGATTCTAACCAATGCCCTTTGAGAGCAAATCTAGCTCCCTTTGGTTTCTATAT
>CM053602.1:37213092-37216400 GCA_028646575.1 Pseudocheirus occidentalis
CATAAGGGGTTTGATCAGATCAGATCAAACCCAAGATCAGATGTCTTGGGTTTGAATTCCAGCTTTGCCACTTATTAGCTGTGGAACTTTGGGAAGGCCAACTTGCCCTCCCTGGGCCTCAGCTTCCTCCTCTGTAAAATGAGAGTTAGAATGAAAATGAGGTCCCTTCTACCTCTAGAGCTCAGCCCCTGTGAATCCCATGACTTGGCCAGTGCCACCCCACTAGTGTGTCAGAGACAGGTCTTCCTGATCCCTAGGCTAGCCCTCTACACTGTCTCTCTTGCCTGACACATAGTAGGTGCTTAATAAATGTTCCTTGAATGGTGTGGCACAAAGACTGCCTCTTTGGGGACCTACTATGTAACCTCTTAGTCACAAGGAAGGACATAAAACACAAGGTCAGACATCTACTCTTAAGTAGCATCTCATAGGTAAAGTAAACAAAGTGTTTTGCAAGCCAGAGTGTGATCTGTGAGCTATATCCATTATTGTTTAATTTGAATTGAACAGTTGTTTGGGCCTAAATGATGACATGAAAGCTTTCTGTAGCAATTACAGTTAGGAGAAAAAAACTGGGCAGTTACAACTCAGTGGGAAGCAACTGTTATCAGCTCACATTGGAAGAGAAAGGAAGTTATTGCCAGGACTCCTAAGAAAAGCCCTTGAACAAAATTACTTCCTTTTAGCTGACTGTAGCTCCGTCACCTGTTTTTTTCAAAGGGTACAGTCTGACAGGGCGTGAGGTCACAGAGCACACATATAATATCTTTAAAATACAATGCAATACAATATAATATAATAACATACAGAGCTTTCCTGGTTTTTCTTATTGGACCATGGCAATGCTGTTAACAGGGACTAAGGAGAATTATGATAAGCAGTTAGGTGGCTCAGTGGAAGGAGCACTGGGCCTGTAGTCTGGAAGACTTGGATCCAGATCTGACCTCAGACCCTTACTTAGCTATGTAACTGTGGTCAAGTCACTTCACTGTTGTCCACTTTAGTTTCATCATCTGTAAAATGGGGCTAATAAAAGCACCTACCTTCTAGGATGTTGTGAGGATCAAATGAAATAACATTTGTAAAGCACTTAGTATAGTGCTTGGCACATAGTAGGCTCCATATCCATGCCAGATATTTGTAGTACAGAAATCAAAAGCCCTATGAAAGTCATATCTCTATCTCAACTTATTTTTTGAGTATGTATCCAGTCCAATCCAACAAGCATTCATTATATTGCATCTGTATGCCCCAGGCAAGTCTCTTAAGACTGGAAGTTGCAGAGAAGACACTGACCTACACTGATAGAGGGAGTTTCCTCATCTGGAACTTCCCTATACCAATCAAATCACAGGTGACCTAGTCCTAGCCTTACTAGGGCTAAGCCTCTGTCATATTATATATGTGGGTGTGTATCTAACATGTATATGTATCTCACACACATATGTGTCATATTGTGTATTATATGTGTATGTATCTAATGTGTATATGTATTTTGCACACACACTCACATACATACATACCTATACACTGAGGCCCGATACAATAGTGAGCACTTGGACCTTAGCAGCTCTTGAGGCAGCATCTCCCTTTTCCTACTCTCACTTTGGCCAATCAGTTCAGGCTGGGTCACCCTGTCAGGTCAGAGAATTTAGAATTAAATGTGACCTCAGAGATCAATGTCCAGTTCAGTCATTTTTTGGAGGAGAAAACTGAGGCCTCGAGAGAGTCAGTGACTTGTCCTAGCTTGGAAAGGTCACCAACTTAAACCCGGGGTGAGCCCCTGCTCTCCTGCCTCCACATCTCATATTCCTCCCAGTGTGCTAAGGGGGCTTAACGTTTTTGTATCATAGAGCTCTTTGGCAATCTGGCAAATTCTATGGATCCCTCCTCAAGATCATATTTCAAAAGTGAATAAAATTAAATACATGGAGTTACAAAGAAAACCAACTCTATTGACAAATAAAATTTATCAAACTATTTTTTTAAAGTTCATGGACCCTAGATTCTGAATCTGTTCCTTTTGATATCCACTATGGTCTTCCCCTCCCCCACACGTCCTTGGATTTTTTTTAAGTGTCACAAAGTTTCTGGGGCCCCATTAATACAAAATCCTTACTACATCCCTGGAGTGAAGTCATTTACTCTAGGGGACTGTCTGTATTGCTTCCTTCTACCCCCATTTTTGACATTTCTCAACCCTGTGCAAGACGTACCTCCCACCTGTGTCTGTCTTCCCCAGAGCACATTACAGTATGTTCTAATGGTTTGTGTGTCTATGTGTGTATGTGTGTGTCCATGTGTATGTGTGTCCATGTATGTGTCTATGTGTGTGCATACATGTATCTTCTGTCTATTGTGTGTATGTGTATGTGTGTGTGTGTTTAAAGAAAAATCTCATAGCTCTCCCCTGTGTTCTGAAACGTGCATTTCTATCGCCTGAGTTGTGTTATTAAGGGGCAGAAAGAACCAAAACAAAACAAGAGTTATTTTTCTTCGCTCATACTATCAAGAACTGGAAGGAGAGAAAGGAAAGAAAGAGGGAGGTAATGAACATTAATATGATGCCTACTGTATGCCAGGCACCATGCTAAGAACTTTACAAATATTATTTCATTTGATCCTTACAATGACCCTTAGAAGTAGGTGATATTATTATCCCCATTTTACAGATGAGGAAACTGAGGCAGAAAGAGGTGAAGTGACTTGCCTAGGGTCACACAGCTAGGAGGTATCTGTTGCTGGATTTGAACTCAGGTCTTCCTGACTCCAGACACAGAGCTCTCTTGATTTTACTACTGAGCTTCCTATAAGAAACCTCAAAGAAGAAACCTTAATGATGCAACCTGTCCTCCTTTTACAGATGGCAAAACTGAGGCCCAGAGACAGAAGGGACTTGTTCACAGTTATCCATGGTTGTAAATGGCAGAGACAAGATTTGAACCCAAGACTTCTGCTTCCAAATCTACAAAATAACACACTGGTCAGAAAGGTACCCCACTTTCTTTGAAATCAAAGATGGCCAGCTGGTGGCTCTAAGATGTGTTGCCTATTACTATAACTCTTCTCTCTCTCCCTCTCTGTCTCTCTCTGTCTGTCTCTGTCTCTGTCTGTCTGTCTCTCTTTCCCCCTCCCTCCCTTTCTCTTTCTCTCTGTCTCTCTCTTTTTCTCTCTCTCTCTCTTTCCCTCTCTCTCTGTCTCTCTCTCTGTCTCTGTCTCTCTGTCTCTCTGTCTCTGTCTCCCTCTCCCTGTCTCTGTCTCTCTCTGTCTCTCTGTCTGTCTGTTTCTCTCTCTCTTTCCCCCTCCCT
>CM053602.1:37216500-37239051 GCA_028646575.1 Pseudocheirus occidentalis
GCAAGACAGGGACCATAAAGTAAGAGTCAGAATAGGGGACAGAAACAGATGTGGAGAGATTTGACTGGGATTTTGCCAGTTTTTCTGGGATCATTTTTTCTTGCATGCAACTGTAAAATAGATTATCATGAGCCAGAACAGTTTGTATTATAATATTTCCCCTCCTACACTCAGAAGAAAATGAGGTGGGAGATGACAAGCATGCCTGCTTTCATAAAGCCAAGATGGGGTCGTCTCCAGTGGAAAGAAAAATAGGAGCTACTTATTCACATTTAAAGCCCAGATTATTGGCAAAGTTGGGGCATTTGTCAGCTGCTAAAGGGCACAACCATACTCATTGCAATTTCCCCACATTTTTCAATCATCGTGTGTTATTCTCTCTGCTTTCTCCATTCTTTCCTGAAAGATGCTTTTGGTGCATTGAAAAGTACACCAGGTATGGGGGCAGAAGGCAGGAGTTTGAATCCAGATTTTGCTACTTATTGTCTGTGTGATGTGCCCTTGGGAAAGCTTTGCCCATCCCCACTCCCACAAACACACAGAACAGCCTCAGTTTCCTCCTCTCTAAAATAAAGGGATTGGACTAGGTGGTGGCTAATGTCCCTTCCAGCCCTAGATCATGTGCTCCTATGAAATTTCACACGTCCTTTGAATTTACCATATGTGTAGGTCAGCATCCAGCTGCCTTGAAGCCAAATCAGAAGAAACCAAGAAGCAGTGTGGTGTAATGGAAAGAGCCGTGGATCTGGAGTCAGTATCTGTGTGACCTTGGGCAAGTGGCCTTCCCTCTCTGGAACTCAGTTTCCTTTATAAAATGAAAAAGCTGGACTAGATGGCCTCTAGCCCTAACTACTATGGCCAATGTGGGCAAATAATGCTTTTTTGCAAAACTTTGGGAAACTGGTAATAGATACAACCTGAGACTTTAAAAAGAGATTTTTATGCTTTCATTTTCTTTTTAATGCTTCCATTTTGTTGTTATCATTCAGTCATGTCCAACTCTTTGTGAGCCCATTTGGGGTTTCATCAGCAAAGATACTGGAGTGGTTTGCCATTTTCTTCTCCAGCTTATTTAACAGATGAGGAAACTGAGGCACACAGGGTAAAGTGACTTGCTCACAGTTACAACTAGTAAGCGCCTGATACCAGATTTGAACTCAGGAAGATGAGTCTTCCTGACTCCAGGCCCAGCTCTTTATCCACTGCAGCACCACCTAGCTGCCCAATGCTCTAATAAAACACATGTTATTATGCTTGGGGTCTTTCTTTCTTGTTAAGAGGCAGCCTAGCTAGAGTAAATGCTTCCTTTATCCTCTCCCACCCTTATCTGCCCTGACCATGAGATATTTAGACCAGTCTCTCAACCATGGAGCTCCACGAGCATTGCTGCTCCTTGCCATGGAGAAGGCAGCCTTGGAGGGAGGACTCACATAGCTGAGTGGTGGGAGGTCTTGAACTCCAGGCTTCAGAACAGAGGGATTTCTTGGAGAATAGAGAGTCCCTGGAGAATTTGGGGACCCAACTTTATAGAGAAAAACATTTGAAGTTCTGGTAGTGCTAGCCTCTTGGGGTAAAGATTGCCCATGTAGCAAATTGCTGAAGAGCAAGGGACCTTAACTCTTTCACAATCCCAAGGTAGTTTGCTTTCCAGGGAAAGTTCAAGCCACCAGGATACTTCCATCCTGGAGATGGTTTTGAGATAAAGGTGGGACTCACTGAACTTTTGAGGGTGGCTGCTTTCTTTTTTAGCAACCCTAAATTGGTTTCCTTTCTCAGGGGAATCCAAATCATAGGGGGCCATGATGAGTCTGGCATGTTGGGTACACAGGGCATGCAACCCACACTTCCAAGTGCAGGCCCAAACCAGATTAAAATGTAAGTGGGAAATATTTAGCAAAATTAATTTTAAAATAGAACATAGATAACATAAATTTGTGGGTTTTCAAAGTCAATATCCAAGCAGTAGGAATCCTTATGTTTCGTTTAGTTCCTCCCCTACCGCCTTTCTGTTTGAGTTTGATACCACTGCTGTATGTGACCCTGAAGGGAAAGTGGTACTCACTAGAAAGAGAAGACAATTCTGTCAATTATTTATGGGCTACTATGAGTTTTTTATACACTTTTTGCATTTTCTATGGGCTAAATTAAAGGCTGTCCTATACCTAGTGTGCATTGTTACCGTGGAGGGTTTGCACAGGTACTGGTAATCCTTTGCCCATTTTTGTCACAATTTAGACATGAACTATATGCTGAGATTTCTCAGAAGGAACTCTGAGTGGAAGGAAGGTTTATGCTTTGAGGATATGAACCTAAATTTAGCCTGGTCCTTTTAAGCCCAGAACTTGAGACCCTGGGCCACATGTTCTGTCTTATTATACTGACCTCCACAGCTGTAACTAGGGTAGAATGACCTGAAGCTTATTTCAGGATGCCTGATTTGAGGATGAGGGTACTTTCTCCCCCTGTGGGCCACATGTAGTCCTGAGCCACTATCCCCTCATAGCTTTGTTACCATTGTGCCTTTCTCCTACAGGCCAATAACCAAACATCTCATTGCAGACATCCTAGGGTGGAAGGATGTTTCTACTGGCTTGCCTTCCCCCATCCTGTGCCTCTCTCCTTCCTTGTCTACCTTTCAGAAAGTTGGGGGTCCTGGGGGCATGGGCTGGACTTTTTGGGGAATGGGCTACCCCTTCCCCAGCATAATTGTATCCAAGCTTGTCTCAAAGGTTTGAACTCTTGCACCCTAATAGCTAGGAAGATGAAGACTGGCTGTGCCTACTCACCAAGATAGGATCCAATCCCTGTCTCTTCCCTCCTACCCCTCACAAGCAAGTTTCTACCAGGCTCTATCCTAACCCTACATAGCTCCCTCACCTATAACCTTCTCAGCTGCAGCCTGAATGTATTCTGTTATCTCTGTCTTTCCCCCTCCATGTGGTGGTGCTTGGAGTTTTTTCCCCATCCCTTCCACCAGGTCCTTATGTCCTAAGGAAGTCTCTTACCAAGGTCTCTTCCCCACTGTCCCACTCACCCTGGGCACCAGTCTTTGCTTGCACCTGATGGGGGTAGATGGGGTATATGTAAGGAGGGTGCTCATTTGCTGTGGCTTGGGGAAAGGACTTTGCCTCTCTAAATCTGAGTTTATTCATCTGTAAAATGGGCATAATGATGTTTGTACTACTTGCCTCATTGGGCTGTTGTAGAGAAATTCATACTTTATTAATCTTAAAGCACCAGAGAAATAGGAACTAAGTAGTATAAAGGTTCATTCTTCTTTTGAGAAACTGAAATATACCAGTTCTTAAATTTTTAATTTAATGTGACCTTTGCGTCTGAAAATCTACAGACTTCTGTTATGCGCATTTAGAGAATTGGATATTCTCCATGTCCTGGAGGATAAAATTTAGCTCATGAAACACACAATTGAAAAGAAAAAAAATGGCATAACATTCTTATTCTTTACCAGACTCTAAAATGTGAAAAAAAAGTAATGCAATATCGAGTGGAAAGTTCATTTATTTGAATAGCAGCTGAAGAAACTGTATCTGGGCTTTAAAATCAGGAGTTATTAAAAAATGCTTCCCGGCAAAATAAAATATTTAAGGTGAACTTGCATAACATGACATTTGAATATTATTCAGTTGTGTTTTTTTCCACGCATACATTTGGTGATGCATAAGTAGTGTTTGGGGCTATGGATCTAAGATAAACAAATATGAGCATGAATAAGGGATTTCATTTCCATAGAGAGTATGGAAGGCATGGAGGTCTCTAGAAATAGGACAAAGGAATGATGGGGAGGATGAACAAGGGCTCTGGAGGTGCATCAAGGACATGGTCCTTACTGGTCTTGTGATAGCCTACAAAATCCCTTTAGGATATGCTATGCTTGAAGACCTATGGGAGCCTGCGCTTTAGCCCATTGTGGGAGACTAGGAAAGGGAAGAAAAACACAGATATGCCTAGAACTCCATCAAGTAAGTAGATGTACCACAACTGTACTGTTTGGCCCCGAAAAGGTCTTCTTTGGCTCTCTTGCTCTCTCTTCAGATGATCGAATTTGCTTTGCAATATGGAGATCATAGCTTTGCTTTGAGAGGCTGGATAGAGGGTGTCAAGGGGAGGACAGAAGATGGAATCCTCCTCCATTGATCAATTACACTGCCTTGAGACTTTTAGAATTTCAGAGTTGGTCTTCTCATCTGACCCCTACCCCAAATATGAATCTCCTCTACAACATTCCAACAAGTGGTCAGCCAGTTCCTTATGGCACAAAATGGGCTTAGTGTAAGCCTTCTGAGATGCAAAATGAAGACTTAACAGCAAAAGAGAAATCAAATGATTTTCATTCTGAACCTGGGTACCATATTCAAATGAGGGATTTCAGAAGTCATCTGGTCCAACTGCTACTCAAAGTATACATCTTTTCTATAATAATCTCTAACAGATGGTCATCCAGCCTCTGCCTGAAGAGTTCCAGTGATAGGGAATCCCCTGCCCCAGCAATCTGGCACCCATGCTGTCAATGGTCTGAGACTTGGCTTTTCAGTGGGTCATGAGGCCTTGAGTCCTCTCTTCCTTGGTTACTTAAAAAGTTTCCTTCTGCCCCACTGTCCTACAGAGTTGTCTCTTCCCATGTATGAGGTTTGTATGATAGAGCTGAATCCACCCCAAAATGGGAAACAGTAAACAAAAAGAAATCTGGGCCTCTGGTCTGATGCAAACAGTTATTATTACTTTAAGGCACTCATAGCTGTAAATACTGTGAAAGGCTTTTCAACACCCGCCACACACCACAACTGAGATGAGTGAAAGGTTCTCCACTAAGCAGAAAAAGGAGAGTCAGTGTTAGGTTAAGCATAGATAGGCAGCAAGTGAAGTTTACAGGAAGAACTTCTTGTTGTTTAGTAGTTTTCACTTGTGTCTGACTCTTCATGATTCCTTTTGGGGTTTTCTTGGTAAAGGCACTGGAGTGGTTTGCCATTTCCTTCTCCAGCTCATTTGACAGATGAGGAAACTGAGGCAAACAGGGTGAAATGACTTGCCCAGGGTTACAAAGCTAGTAAGTGTCTAAGGTAGGATTTGAACTCAAGTCTTTCTGACCCTTGGCCTGGAGCTCTATCCACTGCAGCACCATCTAGCTGCCCCTCCAGGTCCAGCACTCTATCCACTGCAGTACCACCTAACTGCCCACTTGAAGAACTTGTACCTAGGGCTTTATAGTTTTTGACATCTTTCTGTGTAGTTGTCTTTTTAACTTACACAAATGGTAGTAGGATCAGAGCAGAAGGGAAACTTAGCAAACACCTAGTTCAGTCTATTCATTTTAACTAATGAAGAAACTGAGTCCCAGAGAGAGAGTCATTCCTGGTTCAACTAGATTTCCAGACTTTACCTGCTCACCAGCCCTGTTTGGTGAGTCTCTGGCCCAGACCACAGTTTTACGAGGGGCCCCAGTCAGGCTTACTTCACTCTGCTCAAATTGCTCTCTAGACTTTTCCATCTCCTTTCCAGCAGCCTTATCTTTTCTTCCCTCCCCATCTTTCCGGCTTCCTTTTGCTATGTTTTCTTCCTTTCTCATTTGAATATTAGCATGTAAGATCCTTGAGGGTAGGAATTGTCTTTTTTCCTCGTATTTATATTCCTACTGCTTAGCATAGTGCCTGGGACATGGAAAGTTCTTAATAAATATATCTGTCTGTTTCTGTCCATCTCTCTTTAGTCTGTCTGTCTATCTATTTCACTCAGGGTCTCACAGCTAGGCAGTGACCAAGCTAGGACTAGAACTCAGATCTAGTGTTAGCTACTGGTCTGTTATTCTTTTAATGACAACCCACTAACCCTAAAATTAATGTCATTAACTATATTGCTATATTCATAGAATTTTTATAGAAAACTATATTTTCCTGGCTCACATACTAACTCTTTCTGTTATTCAACAGTTGACAGCCTAGCCAGTTGGTCTACACAGCCAGACACTACAGCAGACACTACCACTCACCAACTCTGGCAACTGCTTGAATTGTGGGCACCGAGCCTAAAAGGAAAGACATATCAACCCCCTTTGGGCTGGCCTCGCCAATCCAAATCCAGAGTGGCGGCAAATGCCACATGCAAAACTCTTTCAGGTTTAAAATATCAAGTTGGAAGCATTTGCTAATTTTAGCCTGATGGCCAACACGTGGACCTTCTGCCGTGCAGCCTTCTCCCTTACAGTAGAGGGAATGTGGTGCTAAGAGAGACTCTGGAGTTAGCTGCAACTGCCTTTTGGCCTACCCAAGAAGACAATTCACTTACATCTTTAAAACATAGATAGATATGGGTGGCTAGGTGTCGCCGTGAATAGAGCCCTGGAGTCAGGAGGACCTGAGTTCAAATCCGGTCTCAGACACTACACTAGAAAGAGAGAGAGAGAGAGAGAGAGAGAGAGAGAGAGAGAGAGAGAGAGAGAGAGAGAGAGAGAGAAAGGCATAGGACTGACCTGATCCTCCACCTCAATTTTCCATCATGTACCCTTGTGGTAACAGTGGGTCCCAGCATCTCATTATTCCAATCTGATATGTTTTGTTTTTGAACATCATGGTCTATAACAAGTTTTATGGCCCTGTTCCTCTTGGTCAGTGGTGAGTTTTTATTGTTTGAACATTGATTTTTAAAAATGATTATCACAACCTTGGCTTGGTGTTCCTTTTATCTGAATTTTTATTCCACCTAAAATGTAACAGTGTTTATAATATATTTCGACTGATCACTTATTATGATATTAGAGAAAGCCGTTTTTCAGAGGTAGTTTGACATCTTGGAAAGGCACTGAATTTGGAGCCTGGAGACCATGGTTCAAGTTGAGTTTTCCCTCCTAAGTGTGTGTGTGTGGCCTTTGGCAAGCCCCTCCCTCCCTCTCTTTGGGCTGCCGTTTCCCTCTCCCCTCTTGAAAATTGAGGGGGCTGAATAAGATAAATAATGTTTCAAGGTCCTTACAGCTCTCAACACGGTGACTAATAAGACTGATTCACCTTAATGACTCAGTCAGTACATTAACTGATCAGTGCTGACATTTAATATGTTTTTCTCTCTCATCACGAATTTCTCATTGTTTATAAAAGCATACATTTTTAGCGATAAAAAGAAGGGATATTATATTTTCTCACATAATTAACTCCTTCTTCCCCTGATATTTTAAAATATATTTTCCTTGCAAAACAAGCTATGGAGAAATCTAAAGACCTGATTTTGTACCAGCCTCAGTGGCTGCTAATCATTTCAAGTTCAGGCCCAGAGTTCTTAAAGAAAACTAGTGACCCATCCAGAATATTGCATCCAGCAAGGGCAGGACTCATTGCCATCTGCTAAATCTCTCTTCTTTAAGTAATTCCTGGATTCCCTGATGCCCCAGCTTAGAGATTTCTGAGCCCAGTTAGAGATTATTTCAATTGCTTGATAGTAAAGCTAGGGCACCAGTCCTGTCTCTGACCCTTCCTTCTCAGCTGTGTGACCTTGGGCTAGTCACTTCACTTCCAAAGGTACAGAATCCTCATATATGCAATGCACTAGCATTATGTAGTGGCCAGAGCAGTAGATTTGAAGTTAGGAGAATGCTGGGTTCAAATCCTGCTTGAGTGACCTGGGGCAAGTCATTAACTTCTCTCATCCTTAGTTTTCTCCTCTGTAAAATAAGGAAGTGGGACTCAATGGCCTTGGAGATTTTGATCTAGGAGTCTATGACTATCTGTGGTACCTACCCCACTAAGCTACTCTGAGGATTGAATTAAATAATATAAAAACCCTTTGCAAAATTGAAAGGCAGCTAGCTGATACAAACAGAGTCCAGGATAAGGAGTCATGAAGATCTGCCTTAGACACTTATTAGCTGGTCAAGTCACTTTACCTCCGTGTACCTCAGTTTCCTCATCTGCAAAATGGGGAGAATAATAGCATCCACCTCACAGGGCTGTTGTAAGGATAAAAAGAGATACTAATATGTAAAGGGGTTTACAAACTTTAAAGCCCCAAATAAATACTAGCTGTTGTTATTATTGTTAAAGTGCTATAAAAATGTCAGCTCTTGCCATTCAAAAGGCTAGGTCTCTTCAGTCTGGAAAGCTGAAATCAGAGAGAATTTATGATCAAAGTCTAGACTCCGAAATAGAACTGAAATGAGGAATTTATTTCTTTTATCTCAGGCAAAAAAACCTTACAACAAAAAGCCAGTTGAACAGATTAGGGAAGGGAACAGAGGTTGTAGAAGAACAGTAATATATCCAGATAGGCCAACCATAGTTGGGTTGCACCAGGAGAGGGGGCAATCTGGCCCTCAGCCCATCATGGGCTATACAAGAAGGCATGTCAGCCTGGGGCTGGCTGAACTGCATTTTGACAGAGAGTGGAGGGGAGGGAGCAAGTATTATTGGGGAGTAAAGAACTGACCCACTGAAGAAGCAACACCTCCCCCCAACCCTCCAAAGAGCACCTTGGGGCAAAGCTGTGTTGGCCCCCTGAGTTAAGACCCTGAAAGCAAACATTAGCTGGCATCCATTAAGTCAGGTAGAACCAGGGGCCCTTACATTCCTTAGTTGGGGAAAGAGTCAAATCTGGGGCATACAAAAGGAGAAACAATAAACTTGGGGAATGTCTCCCTCAAGAAGCTGTACAGGCCAAATACCAAATAGATTCAACGGCTGAGATAAAGTCATGGATGAGAATAACTCCAGTACTTTGGGGTTCACCAAAAACTTGATTCACAACATTCCTATGAGGTAGGCCAGACAAGTATCATCAACACCATTTTACAGAGGAAGAAACCGAGTCTGAGAGAAGCCTTGTGATCTGACCAAGGTCACACAGCTAGTATGTGAAAGAACTGGAATTCAAACCCCGGCCTTCTGGCGCGTAGTCTAATGAACATTCTTACCGCCATGCTATGCTGAAAAAGCTAGGCAACTTTGCATGTTTGGAATATAACAATCACTTTTTGGTGGATATAGTACAAGGGAGAGTGTCCTCAATTCTGAGGCAAGGGACTCAAGTTCAGTCCCAGCTTTGGGTGACTGTAGCCAAGTAGCTGAACCTCAGTTTCCTCTTCTGTAAAATGAAGGTATTGGACTAGATGGCTTCTGAGTCCCTTCCACCTAAGAGCCTATGTTTCTTTATCACTTTACCTCTGTGAATCTCAGTGCCCTGTCCTGTATAAGGTAGTGATGCTGGGGAACTGAGATAATCTCTACACTCCCTTCCCGCTATAAATCCATGATCCTAAGAGAATAACCCTACCCTTTGAAGGACATGCCTCTAAATGACCCTGGAAGAGCAAAACTATTGGGTTGGAGGGATCACAGGTCCCACATTTCTCATGTCATGACAACACATAGAGAAATACGGCATGCAAATATATTACTTGGGGAATATTATTGGGGATTCTTAAGGTAGTTTGACTTCATATAGCAGCAGCTAAGGCTATGGTGAGTTATTTAATGGAGGATGGAAAAGTTCTTTATACAAGGAACCCTAGATAAAGCAAAACTTCCTAAACTTTTCATAGATAGGATTTGAAATGAATGAATGAATGAATGAATGAATGAATGAATGAGTAATTTCTCCACTTAGGTCCTCCACTGATGCCAGTTGCAAGCATCATAGACATAATGGTGTCCTTGGATTCTGAAAGGTAATGCTTTTGGAGCATGAGTTCAGGGAAGGCCTGTAGAGCTGGAGAGCCTTCGAGTCTACGTTCAGGGATGAATCAAGTCTTTCTAGCCTGGCTAAGTGTGTGGAAAGGTGTCTTACTAGAAGATTGACCACCAGGCAATTGATTGATTGATTGAGGCAATAGCAATTCCACTAAGATGAGTGCTTGCAGTTTGCATGGGCTGAAGAAGGACCCATGCCAACAATGAGATCACAGATCCTACAAGGATTGAAATGAGCAAATACATCGTAATTTCGAGAGCTGCCATTTGTATATTGCCTTAAGGTTTGCAAAGTTATTCATATATCTCTTCTCATTTGATCCTTACAACAGCCCTGTGAGGTAGATGCTATTAGTCTCCTCATTTTGACAAATGAGGAAACTGAGGCTTAGAAAGGACTTAACTAGGGTCACATAGTCACCAAGCATTTAAGACAGGCTTTGAGCTCTTCCTGACTCCAAATGAGGTCTTCTATCTTCTCTTTTTTTTTGGAGGGGGGAGGTGAGGCAACTGGGGTTAAGTGACTTGCCCAAGGTCACACAGCTAGTAAGTGTCAAGTGTCTGAGGCCAGATTTGAACTCAGGTCCTCCGGCCTCAGAGCCAGTGCTTTATTCACTGCACCACCTAGCTGCCCCTCTGTCTTCTCTTTAAGGTTTGCCACGTGCTTGTTGTCTCCTTTGACATGAACTACAATCCTGTGATGTGGGTGTTATTATTAACTCCATTTGACAAATAAGGAAACTGAGGCTGGGAGAGCTTAAGTGGCTTGCCTAGGGTCAAGAAACTACTGAGTGTCTGAGATAGGATTTAAACTCAGGTCTTTCTGACTCTAAGGCTAACCCAGTATCCAGTAAGCCACCTTGGAGCTTTAGCAACAACTGTAAACATTTATAGGTTGTATAGCCATATTAGCTTAATTTCTTAAATCGTCATATTTTTATATTCAATGAGCCCATAACTGTACCACTGGCCATTCCTTCTTTTCAGATTCTGGTATTAGAGCTCTCCAGTGGGAAGGTACAGAAAATGTACTGGAGGTAATGGCATCTGAGCTGGATAAAGGCGAAACAGGGTGTGCGGACCAAATATGGTGTCATGGAAAGAACTGTGGATCTGGAGAAAGCACAGGTCCTGGCCCACCATTCATTATTTAGACAAATCCATTGCCCTTTCTGGGCCTCAAATTTTTTTCACTTAAAAATGGGGACCTGTGATCCTGTGCTCCTACGAGTTTCCATTAAAACATTCTTCTTGGTAGGGATAAAACTTATGTAGACAATCAGCTATTAACACTTTAGTAGGAACCACAGGATCGATCCTTGATGGAGAGCTTGAAGGGCCAGCAGAGGCTATTGAGTCTAACTCCCCTCATTTTAGAGACCTAGGGAGAGGAAGTGATTTGCCCAAGGTCACTCCTGGGATGGTAGATCTATAGGTGGAGATAACTCAGAGGCTCTCAGTTATGACCCCCTCACGGTAGGGAGGTGGCTCAAGGGACCAGACATCCTCACCAACTGCCACACACAGGGTAGGCAAGTCAGCCTACCTGAAGCAGTCAGGTACCTTGAGGGGAGACGGGAGGCAGTATGGGCCAGGCAAGTTGAACCATTGCCACCTTGATCCTGATGAAGACAGCCTAGGACCTGGTAATCCAAGAGCCTTGAGATGGTAGTACTTCCAGCCCAATGTCATCACTCACCATCCTGGGAAGCAACACTTGTGGAGATGCAGCCTGGTCATTTCTCCTGCAGGCGCTACATATAGACACAGTTCCTAAAGACCCAGAAAGGAAAGATCTTGCCACCAATATCCTTAGACCCAGCAAATGTTTCAATCTCAGAAACAGATAGGGTTTTGTCAGTGGAAATGACATTGAAGGAGAGACTTTATCATCTGCAACCTAAGGACCACGGGGCCTTTCCATCTCACTGGAAGCTGAAACCTTTCTCTAGGTGGTATCTCCTTCATTAAAATGTAAGTTCTTTGAGGGCAGGTGCTAACTGGTGTCACTGTTTGTATCCCCCAGTGTATTGCACATAATAAACACTCAAGAAATTCTTTGTCCAGTCATTCATTTACAAGAGATGAAACTGAGTCCCAGAGACATAAATGGCTTGTCCGAGATCATATGGGTAGAAAGTAGCAGCATTAGGATTTGAACTCAAGTCTTTGGACGTCAAATCCCGCACTCATTCATTCCATTGTGCCATTTTGCTTCCCAGATACTAGATTCGCTCCTTTTCTTCTTGGGTTTCCTTTTAATTCGTATTATTTCTTTCCCCCTCCATCAGAGCTCTCTGAGGCTCTGCCAGTGGAACCTAAGTTCTGCCAGGTCCCAGCAAGCTGGAAAGACCTTGAGGGTGGACCTGGGGATGGCCTGTGTGTGTCTGTTGCCTGAGGTCCAGCCCAGCTCAGTTGGGAGAGACTCATCATTAGGTTGACACAGGGAGCTTATTTTGTTGGTGGCCACAAGTCTAAAAGACCACACCTCAAGTTCTACAGGGGTTGGCATCAGCGTTTGTTGGGGCAGGATCCATGCCAAAGAAATGAAAGAGAGAGAAAGAGAAGGAGAGAGAGAGAGAGAAGGAAAGGGGAGGGAGGGAGAAAAAAAGAGAGGGAAGGAGGGAGGGAGAAAAAGAGGGAAAGAAGGAGAGACAGAGAAAGGGAGGAGGAAGAAAGAGAGGGAGGAAAAAAGAGAAAGAGGGAGGGAGAAAGAGAGACAGAGAGCTGTGAGCATTTACTAAGCACTTGCTATGTGTAGACACTGTGCTAAGAGTTGGAGATATGGATAGTGCCTGCCCTCTAAATGTTTCCCTTCTAGGAGGGGGAGAGGTGGCATGGTGTGGAAATGACTGAGACATGGTGTGGAGGTCTGATTTGGACCCAAACAAGGCGAGCTCTCACTTTGCAGAGTCTGGTGTCCCAGGGTAGAGTCTAAAGTTCCATTGGAAAGGAGATGAGGGTGATGGCTGGAATATAGGCAGTGGTAGATAAATGACTGTTGATGTGTTCTTTGGGCTCCTTGTTTTCTTTGGGGGGGGGTTGGTAGCTTTGTTTCTTTGGGGAGTTTCTGTTTGATTCTTTGGAGGTGAAGCTTAGAAAGTTTGGCTCCCTGGCAACCTCTCACTGTGTCGTCTGTTCGGCAGTCTTCTTGTCAGATCATTTCCTAAGTGAAAATGGGACAATGAGCCCAGGCATGTGGGGCATAGCACAGGTAAAGTTTTGATGGAGGTTGGGGTGGTGAGAAGGGCCTTGAATTAGGCCCTGGGCTGTCTTGAGGGTCTGTCTTTCAGTCTACCTTTAGTGGAAGTGTGTGTGTGTGTGTGTGTGTGTGTGTGTGTGTGTAAGAGAGAGAAAGAGAGAGAGAGACAGAGAGAGAGAGAAATAGAGAGAGAGAGAGAGAGAGAGAGAGAGAGAGAGAGAGAGACTTCATCTAAGTGTGTGTTTTAAAGAAAGTCATACTTCTATAAAGTACATTTTCATACAAGGGAATAACAGGAAATTGACTCAGAAGAGAGAATTCCTGTCCTCTAACTGAAACTGGACTAATCCTATGTGGACCTAAATAATGGCTTCTTTGTCACATCAAGCCCCAGCAAACACAGGAATAGGCTCCTTCAGTGTTGTATGTGGGCTAAGATTTGTCTATGGTGTCACACACTGCTAATTTTCCATAAAGCCTACCAACATCCTCCCTTGGCCTGCGGCTCTCTTTCCTAATAAAAGCACTGTATGTAATTTGGGCACACCATGAAGAGGAAAAAGAACAGGGAAGACAAGCTGCTGCCATGAGGGCCATTGGAGTTAGAAGGGACCCCAGAACATAGCAGGTAGAGATGCAAGGGACCTGAGACATCGTCTAATTGAAGCCCTCTCTTTTTTTTACAGGGAAGACTCAGGCCCAGAGAGAGAGAAGTGACTTGACCAGGGTCACAAGGCTAGTAAGTGGCCAAACTCAGTCGAAAGCAGGATCACCTGACTTAGAGGATATGGGTTTGAATGCTGACTCTCCCCCATGTCCACATGCCCTGATTACAGAGAGTCCCTCTCTTCTCTGCCTCCTCTCTCCCAACTGTGGTGTCAGTCCTAGGCCCGTTCTCTGCTCATAGACTTCTCTTATGTTTCTATCCAAACTTGCCTGTGTAGTCCCCCCCCCACCAGCTGGGCTCTTCATCCAACAGTTATTCAATGAATGCTTGTCCATTGAGAAGGTGGTGTGACAGCCAGGCTTCTTTATGTTACACCCACCCTCCTGACCAGTGTCCGGACATGTGTTTAAACAAATAAAACTGGTATTTATGGAGCAGCAGCATGAGAGAGTGGAAAGAATGCTAGCTTTGAAGTGAGGAGAACAGGGTTCAAGGCCCAGACCCACCATTTGATGGCTGTGGAATGGTGGGTGAATCATTGAGCCTTTGTGAACTTTAGTTTTCTTATCTGTAAACTAGGGATACTGTGAGAACCATCTACTCCAGGGACTTGTAGTGAGGAACGTGCTTCATAAACTCTCTAACCCTATAGGAAAATGAGCCATCACTGTTTCTTTTATGTTTCTCACCCCCTGGCTCCTGCCTGTGGCATTTCTACCTAGCCTTTAAAACCCCATTTCAGTGCCACTGCTAGCAGGAAGCTTGTTCTAACTATAACTTCCCCTCAAACCAATCAGTCATTTCTCACCTCAGAACTCCCACAGCATTTTGGAACACCTCTCTTCTGTATTTGTCATGGATTGTTTGAGAATATAAGCTACATGAGGGCAGGGACAGTTTCATGTTTGTATCTCCCAATGCTTAACACAGAGACACCAGCATGCATTGCATATAGCAAGTGCTTACTAAACTTTTCCAGATAAAGCGTTATTTATTATGGTTATTTACATTTGTCACACCCCCTCTGTTAGGTTATAACTCTTCTCTATGCCAGTGACTGCCAGATCTATATATCCAGCCCTAGCCTCTCCCTGAGTCCCAGGCATTCATCTCCAACTGCTTTTTGGATGTTGCAAACTGGATGTCCTATAGACATCTTAAACTCAATGTGTAAGAAACAGAACTCACCATCTTTCCCTCCAAACTCTCCCATTTTCTGAACTTTCTATTACTGTTGAGGGCACTGCCATCCTTCCAATGGCCAAGGCTTGCAACCTCAGTGTTATTTTCCATTCCTCTCAGCCCACATATTCAATCTGTCACCAAGTTTTGCCATCTTTACCTTCTCAACATCTCTTGTTTATGTCCCCTTCTCTTCACTCACACACACACCATCCTGGTCATTATTGCAATAGCCTGCTGGTTGGGTTCCTTTCCTGAAATCTTTCCGTCCTCCAATCTATCCTCTACTCAGTTGCCAAAACGATTTCCCTAAAGTGCAGGTTTACTTATGTCATATCTCTACTCAATAAACTTGCTTGGCTCCCTAGTACCTCCAGGATCAAATATCAAATCCCCTGTTTGGTATTTAAAGCCCTCTGTAACCTGGCCCCTTTCTACCTTTCCAGTCTTCTTACTCTTTATTCACCTCCATATATACTACAATCCAGTGACTTTGGCCTTCTTGCTATTCCTCACACAAGCCACTTTTCCTTCCAACTCCATGCTTTTTCATTGGCTGTCTCTTATGCTTGGAATGATCCACTTCTTGCTTTTTCTTGATTTCCCTTGAGACTTAGCTTTAATTTCACATTCCCAGACTCTCTGCTGCTGCCTTCTTTCTGAGATTATCTACAGTCTACTTGTCTGTATCATGCTTGTACATGGTTACTGATAGGTTGTCTCCTCCATTAGACTGTGAGCTCCTTGAGATCAGGCAGTGCCTTTTTCATCTTTCTTTATATCTCTCAAATTCAGCACAGTACCTAGCACACAGTAGACACTTAATTGAGGGACATGCTTCCAAAGAGTGATATAGAACTCGAAAGACTCAGTGCAGGATTGAACAGGATATTGCATTTTACTATCAATAAGAGAAATGGCATAAGAGACATCCTCATTAAGATCATGGATGAGTGAAAAAGAAGAAGCCCCAGTCATGTAGTGAGCAATTGTTAATGCACGTGCAGTTCTTTTATCTACACAATGAATAGGACTTGAGGAAATCCTCCAACCCATTGAGTACTAGATTTTCCATGGAGGATATTGAGGGGAAAATTAGACAAGAACCCCAGGGGATCAGAAGGAATGGAGAGGTTGAAATCTTTACCAGTGGAAAGACTACACACACCTATGGGATCCATTGAAGTAATGAGGTCCAGATGAGAGAACCAAGGCCCAGAGAAGGGAAGTAACAAGATCAGGTTACACAGATGAGCTAGAGTGGCCAGGACAGGGGAGCAAGGACTCCACCAAAGACTGTATGAGTCACTCACCCGCATGCTCCTGTCCACTCTTGCCATGCTAGAAATCTGGAAGTGACTTGCAGGCATTATCTTGCGGTTGCACATGCATTGGTATATTGAGACCTCTTGTATCTGATGTGTTTTCTTGTTTTCAGTCACACAGGTGAGGGCTCTCTGTTTACTCCTTAATAGAGTAGTGATTATGGCCCAGTGATCTAAGATTGATTTACAAGTGCTAAGTAGGCAGATTCCAAACAGTAAAAATATCCTCTGCCCCTGTGAAGTAAACATAATAAACATATGGGCTTTCTCCAAACTGTTAATTAATACTTCCACATCCAAATAATAATAAACTAGAATTCTGAATTGGATCAGTGATGTTTTGCCCTTCACTTCTTGAGGCATGTGTGTATGTTATTTCCCTCAGATGGTTCTTTGTAAAAAAAAAAGTGATTAGAAAATTGTTACTGGGGGTACTGAGGCAGCTGTTGTTGACCTATTAACAAAAATAGATCTGCTCTCTTCCTTGGCCATTTATTCAAGACAGCAGAAAACCACCCAAGGCTCATGAAAATGGATAACAATTATCCACTTTTCATGATTCATGCTGGGTATAAATGATAGTACCAGAAGGAACCTAGAAAGCCTTGCTAGAGATTATGAAGTCTTGGGCAAGAAACTGAATACCTTAGGGACACAGGTGGTATTTTCATCACTACTGCCCATCAAAGGCAAGGAATTCAGAGGAGAAAAGCAGATTTGGAAAATGAACATCTGGTTAAGAAGATGGTGTCTGAGAATAGGCTTTGGATTTATGAACTGTAGTTTAAAATATAGGAATGACAGGTTCCTGGCCAAGCATGGAGTTTACCTAACAAAGGTTGGCAAGAATGTATTTTCTTGAAGTCTTGCAAATGTAATCAAAAAGGCTTTAAAGTGAAAAGGAACAGAGAGAGAAAACTGTGTACATAAAGTATATATGTATATATTACAAATATTGGGTATATCACAACACATACACAGATACATACATACATATACATACATGCATACATACATACATATTAGCTAGAGAAGTAACTAATGTAGGAAGAATAGAAGTTGAGAAACCCAGAAATTCACAGAAGACAGATCTAATCATGTCTTAGGTTAAGTCCTATGCAATATAATTCCTATCTACTTCTCCAATATTATATTGTTCTCTTTCATACATTCTCCTTTCCAGCCAAACTCGCCTACTAGCATCCTATCTCCTCCCTCTCTGCTTCTCCACAGATTGTCCCCCGATGAAGCTCTTATTCTATTAAAAATTCAGTGGACAAAATGCACTCCCTCCTCATCTCCTCCTCTTAGAATTCGTATTCTTCTTCAAAACATAGCTCAGGTACTTCTTCCTACCCAAAGACTTTTCTGATTCATGTTTGTTATATCTTGGAATTAATCCTGCATATATTTCATATTTACTTCACAGCATTTGCCTCCTCAAAGAGCTCCCAAAGCTTAATTCTCAAAACGGTTGTTAGAATACACCTGCTAGAAACTTTATCTCTGATACACAGTGTTTTAGAGTTGTTTAATTCTTTCAGCCAATCTCAATACATTTTGTGGGATACAGCACTACACTAGACTTTCTCATCTATAAAATGGGTTAGACTAGCTGGATTCTGAGGTCTCTTGCAGCTCTAGACTTAGGATCCTATGTATAACCCCGAACAAATCTCTTCCCCTCCCTGTGACTTAGTTTCCTTCTCTCTAAAATGAGGGTTTTCAGCTAGATGGCTGCTGACGCCCCTTCTGGTGAGTTGGAATATGGCCTCAGACACTTAGTAGTTGTGTGATTCTGGGCAAGTCATTACCCTCATCCTCGGTTTCCTCATCTGTAAAAATGAGAATAATAGCATCTACCTCACAGGACTGTTGTAAGGATCAAATGAGGTGTGGTATGTAAAGCACTTTGTGAACCTTAGGGTCATATATAAATGGGAGCTATTATTATTGTTATTGTTATTATTTATTTACTTATTTCAATCCTTGTAGGATCTGTGGTTTGATCATTGGTGTCATTGGGAGGCATCTGTCTTTGAATAAAGTGGTGTGAAAGTGCTGTATAAATACCAGCTTTTATTAATGATTGTTACTATTATTTATTCCATAGCAGTCTCTAGGAATTGTTCCCACCTATTGTATGCCCTTGATTGATTGGTTCTGTAATGCAAAGAGGTGTTCTCACCTGATGAAGATATCAGGGCTTAGAGAATCATGTTGGTTACATTCATCAGAGTTGGCCATATGGTCTGCCCCACATACACTGGCACAACCGGTTCTTGATGAAGTCATATGACTCCTTTCTGATCGATCACCACTTTTATCCAAATGTTCGCTAAGTATTTCTTTAATAACCCATTTTAGAATTTCCTCAGGAACTGAAGTCAAGCTTGCGTAGTTTGCAGACTCTTCTGCTTTTGGAAAACCAGACTCTGTAATCTTTGGAAATGCTGTCCAGGATCCTACTGGAAACATCATTTGTGTTCATGTGAATCACCAGAAGTGGAGGTAGTTATTCATTTCTACAAGTCTGAGGAAGTTCCCAGTAAGGAGATCTTAGATACCTACTCCCAGGAAAATAGCAGACCTCTCTGTTGTTTTCAGGTCAACAAACAGCTGCCTCAGTATCCCTGAGCAGGAAGTCACCAATCATCATTACTCTTTTCCTTGATCCTTACTGGATGATCTCTCACCTGACAGCACCTGTGTGTACTTTATCTCTCCTTGGAGGATATGCAGCTGCTTCCTCCTCTTCAAGAAGAGCTTCATATTTACTTTTTAGTCTCAAATGTATAGTGGTCCTCCTTCCCTTCTTTCTTCCTGTGAGGTTCTTTCATTCTCCAAACTCCTGACATAGATCAGATTTACTCTTTTCCTCTTCAGAACTCCTTTCTTTTTTCACATTTGAAGCTCTTATTCCATTAAAAAAATTTAATTCAATGGACAAAATCCATCTCCTACATTCTTCCTTGTCTTGAAAAGAAAAAGAAAGCCTTGTAACAAGGGCACACAAAATCAAACAAAACAAATTCTAGTATTGGCCATGTCCAAAGAAACGTGTCTTAATCTATGCTTGACATTCATCCCCTCTTCTGTTAGAAAGTGCATAGCATGTTTTAGCATGAGTTCTCAGAAATCTTGGTTCTTCATTGCATTGGTAAGAGTTCTTGTCTTTCAAAGTTATTTGTCTTTTGTTGTTAATATGTCAGTTGTTCTCCTGGTTCTACTCACGCTCTGTATTTATGCATTCAAGTCTCTCCAGGCTTTTCTGAAACTGTCCTCTTCGTCATTTACATAATAGCATTCATCATTACACATAACATCTGGTATCTCTCCCTCTTGGAACATAGCTGGCCCATCCCTTTCTCCAAGTATACATATGCTCAGTGATGTCTTTTACAGGAATTATTTTGTTTGTTTTATGTTTAAATTTGTCTTGACGTCTTCAGTTTTTACATTGGAAGCATTACTAGATACGCTTGTCCTTTACCTCCAATGCTGCAGTGAAGAAAAGGAAGACTCATTAAGTAAAACTTTCTGAAAAATTGACTCTGACATTGTAAGCAGTGTTCCACTATCCTTCCCCCTTCTCCAATGAAAGAATGGAGAAGCATTTCCTTATCTCTTCTAGTGCCGAATTTTATCATTATAATTATACAATGGTTCAGTTTTATTTTATGGTTCTTTTTGTTTAAGTTGTTTATGCCACTTCTTGCAAGCAAATCCTTGTTGGTAATATAGGATAGCTTACTTACATTCACCATGAATCTCCTTTGGGTCATCCTCAATTTTGATTATTTTTTTTCTTTGCAAGACCTTTTTTTTTCAATTTTGATTCTTTGGGGATAGCGGTATTCCATAATTTGTAGCATTACCAAGAGAATATTGATGCTAACTTGAAATTGTTGAAAGTGTGATGTAATTTCTCCAATGTAACTTAGCTTATTCTCTTCCTCCTATTCAGTTCTGGGGCTTATGCACTGTCCATTGTGTCTGGATAAGAAATATGTATTGATGATTGTACATGTATAACCCATATCAAACTGCTTACTGTCTTAGGGAAGAAAAAGGGGAGGGAAAGAGAATTTGGAATTCAAAACTTAAAACCAGCAAATGTTAAAAATTATTTTTAGGTTTATTGGGAGAAAAATAAAATATTATTTTTAAAAATATGTATTGATAGACCAACTCCTAAAGTTTGGATGTGTATTTTTTAAAGGTAACAGAAATCTGACTTTACTATGGCATTCCACCTACTGTTTAGTCAGTTAAAATTTATTCTAGCTAATGAGGACAGCAGTGTGCTACAAATGGAAAGAACATGCAACAATCAGAAGGCTTGGATTCCAGTTGTGACTTTGCCACTAACTGATTATATGACATTCTAGTCATTTTTCTTCTCTGAGCCTTAGTTCTCTCTTATGGCAAGTTATGAAGTTGAATCCCCAAAGCTCCTTTCAGCTCTGTCATGTTATGATAAATATGCTATCACAAAGCCCCTCAGACTTGGAGGAATCTTTCTCTAATGCTACTAACCAAAGCTCTCATTAGTATATTAGTATATATATTAGTATAGCATATTAGTATATTAGTATATTCTCCACAATGTTAACCCTCTGTCCTAAGATTAGTACCCCAATTTGATTTAACCAGTTCATATCCATTAGCCTTTACAAAGGGGTATTTACTGAGCAGAATAGCAAGCAGAAAAGTACAAACATTTCTTCCCCAATACCTGGGGCCACAATCTACCACTTCTGTTTCTAAGGAGAGTGGGCTCCAGCTCAAAGCAGTTTCTCCAGAGTATTTGCCCTACCAAGTTCACAGCTTAGCTAATGGATGAATCACTCTAGTTCTCTCTTGGTGGCTTTTGATCTATGAGTCAAGTAAATTACTTGGGACTTTGCTCCTGAACATCTGGGCTAGACACAAAACCTGACGTGGACTCTTATCTCCCAGATCTCTGGTAGGCCACCATTCCAACCTTTTGAAGTTCAAAGGGTCATGAGTCTCTAATATTCCTTTATCTAAAAGCAGAAAGAAGAGAAACAACAGAGGAAGAAACAATAGCAGGGCCATGTACTCAAGGGCTACATAATGACAACCCTACTGGGGAGACAAAAGTCTAAGGTTTGTCTCCCCACCAAGGGCTTGCAGTAATCTTTGCCTCCTCACTGCCTCAACACATCCAAGCAAGAAAGAGGAAGACTCAATTTTGTTGTTTAGTGCCATTAAACATACTCAAGTCCCGGCTCTGCAGCTAAAGTCTGTGTCTTCCTCACTGTTAACTGATGGGAACCAGTTATAGAATGTTCTGTTCCATGCATGCTTTGAATCAGGGAGCAGGCCCTTCCTGTTACATGTCATCATTCCCTTTTGGAAGCAGGTTCCCTAGCTTCATCCATGTGGGTTGCCAACAGGTGGAGATAACCAGCAGTGCCTGGTCTGGGGATGATCCTTCTTTGGTTGGGGGGAATCACTGCTTTACAGGTATTATTGGTGGGAGTGTGATATAGTAGAGAGTGTTAGATTTAGAGCCAAGGACCTGGATTCAAATTCAGGCTTTGCCATTTATCCTGGGTCACCTTGGGTAAAGCACTTAACCTCTGTTTCCTTATCTATAAAACAAGGGTGTTTAGCTGGATGACCTCTGAGGTCCCTTCTGGCTCTAGAGCTATGATTTAACAGCTTGCTAACAGAAGACAGGGAGAAGACAAAGCAGTTCAATTCTTTTTCCTTCAGTGAATATAGGCGGGATTTAAATCTAAGGCAAAAAAAATCACAGAATCAGGATTTGGGGGCTGGAAGAGACCTCAGAAGCTAACTGGTCCAACCAATTTGAATCCAAACTTTACAGAACAAATCCCCTTAATAAAAGGATTTGATCTGTAAAACTTAGACCCAGTCAAAAGGCCACACCTGAGAACCTAGAAGGCCACATGTGGCCTTAAGGCTTAAGGTTCTCCACCCCTAATCTAGTCCAACCCCATCATTTTATTTATTTATTTATTTTGAAATTTATTGACTTCTTTATTTACTTTTAGTTTATAAGATACAGTTCCAGAATCACTTGAGTTTCAGATTTTCTCCCCTCCCTTCTCACCCCTCCCCATGGTGGCATACAATCATGTATGGGATCTGTAAACACTTTCTCATTGTACAATAGTCTGGTTGTATAGAAACATTGTAACCAATGGACCGAATAATGTGAAAAGAAAGAGAAAAAAAAGAAACAAAAGAAAGAAAACCAAACATGGAAGAGAACAATAGCATGTATTGCTTCAGTCTCCATTTAAACTCTGGTCTTTCTAGATCTTTCTCTGAGTGTAGGCATCTCCTTCCATTCTGAGACTTGTAGAGTTGTCTTTTAATTATGTGTTGCTGAGAAGAGTCCAGTTTATCAAAGTTGGTCATCACACACACGTCATGTCTGTCATTGTGCACAAATTTCTCCTGGTTCTGCTCTTCTCACTTAGCATCAGTTTG
>CM053602.1:37239551-37257646 GCA_028646575.1 Pseudocheirus occidentalis
CTTAACCCAGAAACTGGGGTCTTTGGGCTTATCAAATAGTATGTTACTATAGTTGTTGATGACTGAGTCTTTTGTACCCAATCTATTCCATTGATCCACTGCTCTATTCCTTAGCCAGTACCAGGCAGTTTTGAGGACTGCTGCTTTATAATAGAGATTAAAGTCTGGTACAGCTGCAACCCCATCATTTTAAAAAGCAAGAAACAGAGGCCTCAAATTCCTATCTACTCTCCCCCTCAGACAGAAGACCAATGATATCCATGCAGAAATGTAAAAGTCTTTAAATATTTTTAGAGTGTTTTGAAAGTTAACAGTGAGTCTAAACGGGCCATAGTGGATGAAGAATTGTCCACCTGAAGTAGTGTAGGACACATCATCAAAGAAATTTATGGCTGGAGAAGGAGGTGAGTCAGTCAAGTGACAAGAGAGAAGGATGACTAATGGACAGTCCTTATGTCCCACAGGTAGCCAGAGGGTATCAATAAAGCAAGAGAAGGCCTCCAGTATGTTACATGGAAGGTTGGTCAAGGCAGACTTGGACAAGGGTTTCACAGGATGAGAAAGCCTGGGTGGGTTGTAGTCTGCCTCATTGGAGGGAAATCCCACTTTAATAAGAGCACAGATCCATCCAAGAAGTTAAGTATTATGAAGCTTTGAACAGAAATCTTGTAAGGAAATCTCAAGTCAGATCAATAAACATACTTATTGAGAAGCCACTATGCATGAAACATTGTGCTACATATGGCAGGGAAATACAAAGACTTATGAGTCATGGTCCCTATCATTAAGCTATGCTAGGACAGCAAAGAAACTTGACCCTGTTGTGTTGGGGTGGGGATTGTTATGTAGGATAGAATGGGGTGCTTTGAGAAAATGATATAGTGATCATATCATGAGAGGAAAATGCAAGCCAGGGGATTGAAGCTGTGAGAACACTAGTTATTTAAGAAATTAGCCTGGAGCAAACCCCTTAGTCCCTCTGGGCCTCAGTTTACTCCCTTGTAAAATGTAAAATGAATCTGGTAGAATGGAAAGAGAACTGGGCTTCTAGTCAGGAAATCTGAGTTTACCACACAGCTCCAATATATTAGCTGAGTGGTCCTGGCTAAGTTCTTTCTGGAGAAGTTTCCTCATTTGTAAAACAAAGGAATGAGACAAAGTTGCCTTGGAATAAGGGCCCTTCTAGCTCTAAATTGATCCTCTAAGAAGAGAGAAGTCCAGAGGGTGGATCTAAAGGGCAAGGAAGAAACCTGCATAATAGCCCAAGACCAGAAAAAGCCAGAAGAGGAAGAGATTCTCTAGGGTAGCTTAATGGCATAGCAAGGACTGTGTCAAAAGTGAGCAAAAGAAAACAGAGAGAAACCAGCATTCCTAGGGCAGGAAAGGCCAGGGATGGAAAACTTGATGGCTTGGAAGTCAGAAGACTTTGGTTTAAATACTGCCTCTCCTCCTTAATAGCTTGTAACCCTGGATAAGTCTCTTAGATGGGACTATAAAATGAGGGAAATTATTCTATCCCACAGAGTTGTTATGGGGAACCTTAAAGGAGTATGAAAATATGAGCTATTATTGTTGTTACCTATCTCAATTCAATTCAGCGAGCGGTTTTTAAGTGCCTACGATGTACCTAGCAAGCACTGTGCTAGGCACTGGAGATAAAAGGAGAAAAATTATACAGTCTTCGCTGTCAAAGGGGCAGGTAGAAAGAGCAGGGAATACCACATATCCAGAAAAGTCACAACATCATGTATTTGAAATAAATAAGAGGAGATTTGTGGAAGGGGATACTAATGGAGGGTGGGGCTTAGCAAAAGCCTCTGGTAGGAGATGCTACTTGAGCTGCACCATGAGGGAAGCAGAGCTTTCAAGAGGTCAAGGTGAGAAGGTAGAGTGTTCTAGGGATGGTAATTGAGATGGGAAATGGCAGGTGGAATGTTGTATGGAGGTTCCGGCAAGTACACTGACTTGGCTGGAAAGGAGGGTATGTAAAGGGGAGCTTGGAGCCATATTGGAGCCTAAGGCAACGAGGAGACTTCGGTGCTTCTGGAACCCCAGAGTGAAGCGTTACCTTATTATCCAGTGCCCTGGCTGAGTTGGAGATGCCCGATTAGGATGGAACACGATGCTCTGAAGGACAGAAGTGGGGACGGAAGGTGCTCCCTCAGCTCAGGATTGAGAATAAATATGGAGGAATGACTTTGTATTGAATTCAACAAACCTTGAATGAGTTTCTGCTGTGTGCAGAATGTAGCCCTAGGCACTGGGGAATACCTGAAGTTTAAATAAGACTTTATCTAGTGGCTAGAGCACTGATTCTGGAGTCAGAGCCCCTGGTTTCAAACATCTCCTCTGGTATTGCCCATATGGTCTTCAGAAAGGGACTTTGACTTTCCTTGGCCTCAATACCCCTGCAAAAAATGAGGGGGTTACACTAGGGGGCTTCTGAGCTGGCCTCCACTATGAAATCTTGGACATGTCCCTTCCCCTCCCTGGGCCACAGTTTCCTCCTGTTAAAATGGATGAGATGGCCTTACAAATCTCTTTCAGATGCCAAACTATGATCTAATTATCCTTTTCCCTCCTGGAGTTCCAAATCTATTCAGCGGATATGACTCGTAGATGAACAACTGTTATACCCAAAATTCAAGATAAGTATATAACTGAGGGGTAATTAAAGCTTCACGTGAGGTCTTGCCAAATATAAAAACAGGAAAAGTTTCTTTGAGAAGGTAGTATTGGAATGAGACTTCAAAGATGGTACGTAGAGATGAGGGATGGGGGCCATAGGGTCCTAGATCTCAAACTGATAGGGGCCTCAAAGGCCATCTAGTCCAGCCCCCTCATTTTATAGAGGAGTAAAATGAGGCCAAGGGAAGGGAAGGGACTTGTCCAAGGTCATACACAGACTCATAGATCTAGAGCTAGAAGAGACCTCAAATACCATCTAGTCCAATGTCCTTCATTTTACAGAGGAAGAAACTGAGGCCCAGAGAGGGTAAGGAATTTGCTGAAGGTCAGTAGGTGGTAAGGAACAGGGGTAAGATTTGAACCCACTTTGTCTAGGTATTTCAGGTGTAGGATTATTCTGGGGGCTCAGGGCTTAAACTGGCTAAGGGTTGGGGTGATTGAGACTTGGGCAAGAACTGGCTCTGGTCCAAGGGCACAAGGTCTGATGGCTTTTCAGGTTGGCTATTCTGTTCTCCCGCTATTTATTCAACAGGAGATGGGGCTCCATAGATGGCTAGGCTTGGAGTCAGCTAGACCTAGGTTTAAATCCTACCTTGAGTCCTCCTCACTAGTGGGCAGCTCATTTAACCTCTCTGAACCCATTTCTGCATTTGTAAAATGCCAATAACAATATCTGAGACAGCATGGAAAGAGGGCTGTGTCTGGCATCAGAGGACCTGGGTTCAAATTCGGCTCTGCTATTTGCTCCCTGTGTGACCTTGGAAGAAACGGCTCCCTCAGTTTCCTCATCTGTAAAAGGCATGTGCATGCATGCATGTGCATATACATGTGTGTGCATGTGTATGTATGTGCATGAACGTATAGGCAGGGGAGAAGTGTTGTTGGACTAAATGATCTCTAGAGTCTACTCTGGGTCAACTTCTATGATACTCATAGGATTTTTGTGGGCCTCAAATAAGATGATGAGTGGAAAGCATTTTTGCAAGCTTTAAAACACTATCGAAATGTCATTATTATTTTTATGACTACAGGGAGACAGTAACACTGTCCAGAATACAACACGGAAGCCAGGGGTTTGGGGGCTGCCTTTCGGCCACTGCACAATGTTGCCATGTCTTGACATTACAGTCTGAAGATTTATGATTAGTTACCTGAGAACTGGGCTACATCAGAGGAAGAAAGAGTGAAAAGACAATAATAGGGAAAAATTATGACTCATGTCAGACAGGAGCTCCAGCTGTGGTCCTGCTCCCTAATGTGGGTCAGGAGCATAAACAACAACAAAGGCTGGCTATCTGGGACTGGTTGATTGAGTGACATTTGACAGATATTGACACTTGCAAGACCCTTGGGGATGCTTGGAGAGTGGAATGTGGCTTAATGAGTATAATGCCCAGTGTTTAAATGTTAAGACTGAATTGGGTTAGCCTTCAAGCCCATTATCTCTTTAGGCAGTTTGCTTGCTAGAGCTGTATGTAATTAATAAATGTAGAAGAGTTCCCAAGGTGTTTATTTTTCAGTCTATGATTCTGGTTCTGCATGAGATGTGGTTGGAAGGAAGGAAGATGTGGAGAAAGAGAGGAGAAGAAGGCAGGGAGGGAGAGAGGAAGAAGAAGAGGAAAAAGAAGGAGGATGAGGAGGAGGAGGAAGAAAAGGAGGAGAAAGAGAAGATAAGAAGGGAGGGAGGGAGAGAGAGAAAGAGAAAGAAGAGGAAAAAGGAGAAGGAGGAGGGGGAGAAGGAGGGAGGGAGAGAGAAAGGAAGAAAAGGAAGAGGAAGAAGAGGAAGAAAGAGGAGGAGTAAGAGGAGGAGGAGGGAGGGAAGGAGACAGAACTGGGAAATGGCTCCAGAACTAACATGAGCGAAGGCATGGAGATGGGAAAGTGCCATTGACTATAGGGACAGAAAGCAGTTTTGTTACAGTGCAGAGAAGGTGGAGGGGAGTAACGAGTGGCTAGAAGGCAGGAGAGGTATTGGCAAAGGACTTTCTGTGTTGCTTGGCAGTGATATGACTAGACTTTTGGAAGATGAGGCTGGAGAGGCTGTGGAAGGATAGCTTGTGGTGCTCTGGGACTAGGGGCAGGAAGGCCTGTTAGGAGACTATCTCAGTAGTCATGAAGGTGTAGGCAAGTGATTCTCAACCTGTGGGTTGCAACCCCTTTGGGGGTCACCAAAGACCATCGGAAAACACATATTTCTGATTGTCTTAGGAACTGAGACACTGCTCCTCTATCCATCTCCAGGCGGGTCCGCCCACATGCAGACATGCCCACATATTAAAGGGTCACGGCATTAGGAAGGTTGAGAACCACTGGTGTAGACTGATGATACTTTACATTTTTCCAGCACTTTATGGCCCCTAAAGACTTTGTCTCCCAATGAGGGAAGTAAATTCTGCCAGTATTCCTATTTTACAAATGAGAAAACTGAGAGCTGAGAATTGTGCCACAGCCACACAGTCGGCATGGATTCCTGCCTTGGTTGCTCCAAATCTAAGTCCAGACTTAGTACAGGGGTGCTGTGGAGGACAGAGCCAGGTGGGATAGCACAGAGAGGCGCTCAGAGCAGCACTCTAACATGGAAGTAGTGGTCCTTTTTGGAAGAAGGGGAACAGGCCAGAGGAGGAGTGTGTGTATAGGGGTGGTGGGTAGGGAAGGGGTCACTGAGCAAAGATTTTCCTTGCTTCATTATTTTCTCTGATGGGCATAGAAATACCATGGAATACATGGAGGAGAAAACAGAGTTGAAGGACTCCCAGGTAGTTGGTGACATTACAGTCTAAAGATTAATGGTGGGGTGGCCAGGTGGCACAGTGAATAGAGTACCCGCCCTGGAGTCAGGAGGACCTGAGTTCAAATCCGACCTCAGACACTTAACACAAAAACTAGCCGTGTGACCTCGGACAAGTCACTTAACCCCCAACTGCCCTCCAAAAAGCAAAAAAAAAAAGATTAATGGTGAATTACCTGAGAATTGGGCTGCACCACAGGAGGGCTGGAGGACTCCCAGACTCCTGAAATGTTCAAACTGGAAGGGACCATAGAGACCATCTATCCCAACTCCCTCATTTTACAGATGTGGAAGCTGAGGCCCAGAAGAGTAAAGGAAATGACTTTCCCAAGGTCACACAGGTAGTGTCTGAGTCTGGACCCAAACCTACACTTTCTAGTTCTTTCTATTTCTATATATTGCTTTCTATTACACCACATTGCCTGTTTGAGTCTTTCCTTGGGAAGAAAATTAATCCTTTCAATTCTGCACACACACACACACACACACACACACACACACACACACTCACCAATATCTCCCCAGCCCTCTTGCCTAGTGGTAGCAGGGTGGAGATCAGTCAAGCCAAATTAGAGGAAGTGAGGAAAGTTTGTTTGTGAGAGCCAGGGGCAGGAAATCCTGTGACTAACCTTATTTCATACATCTCAGATTATTCAAAGGGATCTTAACATTAACAAGAAAAAAAAGAAAAACCCAGTATAAATGGAAGTGTTAAGGTTCCACATTCGGTTTGGAAACCCAACGATCCCTTAGAAACCCTAAAGCCAGACTCTGCTTTATTGGCTGACATAACTGATAAAAAGTTATATTTGGGGTGAGGGAGGGTGGACTGTCATTTGTCCAAATGTGTATAGTGATGAACTGTGCAAGTCTGTACTGGTGGAAGTAGTACCAAACCAGAAGGCAGAAGATCGGAATTCAGGACTTTGAATTCATTCTCTCTCACCAACTAGCTGTGACTTTGGGCAAGTCATTTCCCCTAGATGAGCCTTGGTTTCCCTAATGGAAAAGGGAATACAGATATTGAAGATGGGTGTTAAGAGACTTAATTTGAGGGGCGTGACCTGGGAATTGCTTCCAGGACCCTGAAACTTAGGGTACACTGACTGTACTTGTGCTAGAAGTAGTTGTGTTTAGCACCCACTGAGCAAGAATCATTAGCTAAAATCAGATGTCAGATAGTATACTTTCTCTCCCTGGTGGCTGCTCCTTGGGTCAGCTGACTCTCAGCCTGGTACCACCCTTCTCCCTCCTTCAGAAAGGGTCTTTGGGTGTCCTAGGGTCTCTCTACCTTTCCCATATGAATTTTTCTTTTAAGAAACTGATTTAAAGGCACCTCTTGTGCTGTTTGTTCCAGGCACCAAACTCATGAGTTATGACTCTGCTCACAGAGTGGTAAAGCAGTAGAGATAAAGAGGAGCCGCAATTATTGTGGCCAAACTGAATTCTCTTGCCTAACATTGTCATGTGGACATATTGTAAAATAAAGACATCAGGTGGTGCCCCATGTCTACTTGAAGAATTAAAAAAAAGCCCACAATTGTATATATGCTTGACCATTTAAAAAATATCTGATGTCATGTTGGGGCATGGATTCCTTCACGTCACACCTTCAATAAGAGGCCCTTCCTGATCCCCCTCAATGCTAGTGCCTTCTCTCCGTTGGCATGCACAAATAAGATATACAGGGTGTCCCAAAAGTCTTAGTGCGGTTTTAAGCTATCAAAGCTTAAGGCTTTAAAGCTGTTAAAGTTTAAAACCACCCTAAGATTTTTGGGGCACCCTGTATATAAGGTAAATTGGAGATGATCAATAGATGTAGTATGTTATGTCTCTCAGACTATGAGAGCAGGAACTAATTTTTACCTTTCTTTGTATTCCTAGCACTTAACACAGTGCTTGGCATGTAGTTGGCATTTAATAAATGCCTTTTGACTATATACTTGATGACTACAATTATGCAAATAGAAGGAAAAAATCGAATATTGTATAATTATAATGACCAAGAATGGAGGAAGAAATGTACCTCCCTTCCTTCTTTGCAAAGGTGGGGGACTATGGGTGCCAAACACTACATGCTGTCAGTCTGTGAATATCTTGGTTAGTGTTGTTAAATTGCTATTTTTTCTGTCTCTTTTATTCTTTGTTCTGGGGAAATGACTCTCAGGGCTGGGGAGGAAGGAGGAATATATTTGGAAATGAAAGTGAGAATATAACAATAATTTAAAAATAAAAAAGGAAAAATAGTACTACTCTTTGGGATGGGGGAAGGGATGGATCAAGAGCCTAATAGTTAAAAAAAAAAAAAAGTTTCCAGGCCAATGGCAACAGCTATCTCTGAGACTGCTTAATGAGAGTATGGGGGTGGGTGGGTGTCTAACCCTATTTGCGTGACAATAATTATTAATCAACGATAATTATTGACATAGATATGGCACTTTAAGTTTCGTAAAGTCTTTTAGATTTTCCCAACAACCCTATGAGGAAATTTACAAATAAGTGAAAACCACCAAACTTTGTTGGAGACAGATTAAGTGACTTACCCAGGGTCACACAGCAACTAGTGAATTGTAGGATTCAAATGCTGGTTTTTGCATTTCTTCTAGAAAATCCCACCTTCACCTCTCATTCTTACCTAATAATTTAAGTGTAGCAACTAAGGGAGCCTAGAGTCATATTCCATCTACAGAAAACCACAAAAATGAACAAACAAACAAACAATATTTTCTGGATGCCAATTGTACTAGAAAAGGCATTGACACTTGACTTGCTTTGTAACTATGAATGTTACTTCACCTTTCTGAGCCTCAGTTTCCTTATCTGTAGAATGGGTGAAGTAAGAGTTGTGCTCACAACCTCATAGAGTTTCTTTGAGGCAAGCAACTTGCCAACTTTAAAGCTAGAGAGCAGGAGTTCTTAACCTGGGTCATGAACTTAATCTAAACACACAAACACACACACACATCAGTTGTTGTTCAGTCATTTTTCAGTGGTTGCTTGACTGCTTGTGACCCTATTTGGGGTTTCCTTAGCAAAGATCCTGGAGTGGCTTGTCATTTCCTTCTCTAGCTCATTTTACAGGTGAGGAAACTGAGGCAAGCAGGGTGAAGTGACTTGCCCAGGGTCATTGCCTAGCTAGTAAATATCTAAAGGCCAGATTTTAGCTCATGTTCTCCCAACTCTGGACCCAGTACTCTATCACTGAACTACCTAACTGCCCTTAAATATATCATTATACATATAATAATATATAATTGCTCATTGTTTCCCTGTATAATTGGTTTTCTATGCAATCTTAGGTATTTTATTTTACCCATTTCAAAAACATGATTCTGCCAAGGAGACCATAGGCTTTGCCAGGCTGCCAAAGTGGTCGATGACAAAAAAGATTGAGATCCATCTACTTCAGAGCAAGGCGAGCTGTTATTATGGAACCATATGTGCATTTGTTTTCAATTGAAGGCTCATACTAGCCGTCCAGGTCTTCTGATGCATTTTTGGAATAACAGAGTGGATATTTGTAGCTCGGTGGCAGTAAATCAGTCTATGGGAGCATGGTGTAAAAATGAAGGGAACAAAAAAGGCATGCACTCCAGATTATGGCATGCAGGTAAGAAGGACAACTCATGGGGCTTCTCCATCAGTGCATATATCTTGGACAGCCACTGGAGACAGACAGTGAGCTGGGCCCTGAACTGACTAGCGGGAGGCCAGGATGGACTGCATTTGGGAAAGCAGGTGGTGTTTCCAGTTATCTCATTCTGCTCACTGCTGCAAAAGCCTATCTTCTGAACACCAATATTCTCCCGGGGATGCCATCATGGCTGCAAGTTGGGGAACTCCAAAAGAGAGCACAATGGAGCCGAAAGAAAGGAAAAATGAATGGATGAAAAAAAGTGAGTGGATGGGTGGATGGATGGTAGAAGGAATGAATGAATGCAAAAGCATTTATGAAGTATCAACCTCTGCTGAATGCTGAGGATAAAAGTAGAAAAGTATGATAGTCCTTGTGATCAAAGAACTCACACTCTAATTGGGAGAAGGAGGCACGGAGACAAACCTTTATAGGACAATTCAGCTATGGGGGGAAATAAAAATAGAAATTCTAAGAGTTTGGAGGTGGGGGAGATGGCAAGGTCCAGGGGAACTTAGGGTCCATTGGCAGGCTAGTTGGCAGTGTTATGGGCTCTAGAGGGATAACTGTGGTTTTCTGTAGGTGGAATACAACTCTGAGCTCCCCTTGTTGTTAACTTAAATCATTAGGTAAGAATGAGAGGTGTAGGTGGGATTTCCTAGAAGGAATGAGAAAGATCAGGGTTTGAATCCCACAATTCACTAGTTGCTGTGTGACCCTGGGTAAGTCACTTAGCCTGTCTCCAACAAAGTTTAGTGGTTTCCAGTTATTTGTAAATTTCCTCATAGGGTTGTTGTGAAAAAATCTAAAAGACTTTATAGAAAAAGTGCTGTGTCTATGTCAATATTTATCCTTGATATTGTCATGCAAATAGAGGTAGATGTTTGACAATGGGCAGGCCACTTGGCCCCTCTCATCCTCAGTGTGATACAGTGAGAAGAGTATGGACTCCAGAGGCAGATTGTGGGGGTTCAAATCTCACCTCGGATAGTTACTCTCTGTGACTTTGGGCAAATCACTTCCCCTCTCTGGGTCTCAGTTTCTCCTTCTAGAAAATAAGGAGGTTGGACTAGAGGACCTCTGAGGTCCTTTCTGCTTCTACTTTTGTGATCCTATGGGGATAAAGCCTGGGAGGAGAAAGTGAAACAATGTAGGCAAAGTCCTTGCAAACCACCAAGTGCTGTATAAATGTCGGCTCTAATTATTCAGTAGACTATAAGCTTCTTGAGGGTGGGAACCATTTTCAATCTTGTTTCTGTAGACACTTAATAAGTTCTTTAAAATTTTTTTTGTATTTATTAAACTTAATACCTTCTTACTGAGTTGAATTGAGACCTAGAGCTAGAGCTGGAAGGAACCTCAGGGGCCAACAAGTCCAATCCCCTTTATTTTCCTCAAGAAAAAAACTGAGGCCCAAGGAGGCCAAGAGACTTGCCCAAGATCACACAAAGGATCCTAGTTATAGAACTGGATGGGACCTCAGAGGTCATCTAGTCTAACTCCCTCATTTTACAAAGGAGGAAATAAAGAATCAAAGGAGTGAAATGACTTGGCCAAGGTCACACAGACAGTGAGTTGCAGAATCTGGATTCAAAGTCAGATACTATGATTTCAAGTTTATTACTGCACCACTCCATAAAACCCATGATCTCAGAAGAATCACCGTTCCAGGGGATCCAAAGACCAGGGGAAAGACTCGAGGAGGCTATAGCATGTTCCAGATAAGGACTTGAAGCCAAAAAGTGGTATAAAAAACATAGATCATAAATTTAGGCTAAATGAGGAAACAGGCTCAGAAAGGGCAAAAGACTTCCCAATGTCACAGAGGTAGCAAGTGTCAGAACTGGGCTTTTGACCCAGGTTCTCTTCTTCCGTATGGGGTTTCCCATGTATGAGTGAGAATGAGATCACATATGGACACTGGTAACCCTACGAGGTGAAAAGAAACCTGTGAAGGCTTCTGGCATCCTACCTACCTATTCTCTGGAGGATTGGCTGAGAACCGTGTGAAATAGGATGGAGTGGAGGAGTCAGTGCATCCTAGTGGTGTGAATACCTGTGTGGTGAGATCAGATTCACTGAAATATCTAAGCAAGTATGGCAGTAAATCAAGCGAGGCAGAGGTTCCTCCCCTTAAGAAAATCCACAGATTATTTGGCAACAGCCTTACTCTCCTCTTCAAATACCGCCCCCCCCCCAGCACTTACTTAGAAGAAGCAAAAAGCAATATAGGCCATTATATTGCAACAAAGAGTTCTTGGACTTGTAGTTCTGTGCACCATGGGGCAAAGGTTGGATCCAATGCAACTTTGTTTCTGTGTATTGCAGAGACCCAGAAAATCTAGGGACTCTATTTCTAGAGGATGAAGTTTTACACCTTGAATCAGGAAGACCTGAGTTAAAATCTAGTCTCAGACACATACTATAGCTGTGTGACCTTGGACAAGTCACTTCACCTTGGTTTGCCTCGGTTTCCTCATCTGTAAAATAGGGATAATGATAGCACCTACATTGAAGGGTTGTTGTGAGGATCAAATGTGATGATAATTATTAAGTGCCTAGCACAACACCTGACACATGTGGTGTCACACATGGTGCTTAACATGTGCCAGCTATCATCATCATCATCATCATCATCATCATCATCATCATCATTTCCAGGTAATAGAATCTTAGGACATTAGAGCTGGAAAGGGTTTTATACATCTACGCCTTCAGTGCTACTTGAGGGGCAGTGTGGTACAATGGAGAGAGTACTGGGTTTGGAATCAGAGAACCTGACTGGGTTCAGACTCTGTTTCAGTCATTTACTACCTGTATGGGCAAGTCTTTGAACCTCCTTGAGTTTAAGCTTCCTCATCTGTAAAGTGTCCTGGTCTAAATGGCCTCTGAAGTCCCATACCACTCTAGAACTAGGATGCTATTTTATAGATGAGAGCCATGTGGTAGAGTAGAATTATTAATAGGATTAGAGTTAGTTGAGACCTACATTCAAATCTTAGCTCCAATACCTATTAGCTATATTACCCTGGGTGCCTTCAATGCAATGGAAGACACATGGAAGAAGACAAAAAAGATGTTGGAAAATATTATTGTTTTAAGATATGAAGGTGGTCAAAGACTTATATAGATGACTCCAAAGCCCTTTGTCTCTATACCATGATTGCTTTCTTTCTGGCCCAGAAATATCATCATAAAGAATGAAACTGACTATCTTAACAGACAAGAAACAATTGATTATTGATGCGAGTGTCACCTCAGCTGTCTAGGTGTGGTCAGGTGATCAACTAGTTAAAGCAAAGGTCAAAATCAAAATCAAGTTAGGTGAAGGAATAAGATGAGAAGAAGATACTGGGAACAATTGCAGTAGCTTTACCCTGACCTATTCAAATGAACTGTCAATACTGAAAAATGGGAAACAGAAAAAGGCAAAGATATTGACTTTGATCATCATCATTTCCAGAAAAGTTTAGGGCCTCAGGAAGCAAACATTTGCTCTCCTTGCCAAGCTGTGAATCACAGCAACACCAGCTTAGAATACAAACACATTTGCTAAAAAAAACCCAAAACCTTCAAACCTAAAAAAGGTGCAGAGGAAGATAGATTATGGCCAGTATTGTTTCATAAAAGAATAAAAAGTAATAGAGGCAAACTTATCTACAGAAAGTGTGGCCTGAGACTCAGCTGAGTCACATGTCCCCAAGAGCATTCATAGATGAAATTGGTGGTGGTGGGGAAGCAAATAAAAGGCAGATGGAAAAGATTTATCAGCATTTCCATCACAATCTATTTTTATCATCAGCTGTAAAACCAGCACATTTGGACCATAATGTCTCAGTCCCTGATGCATTGCCACATGAGGAAGTAGAAATGGCACTTAACAAAGACAAAGTCAGGATGAGTGGCTGGACAAGACCAAATACATGCGGAGAAAAACCATGCTGGAGATAACACAATCTCAAAAGCATTAAAGGATCGTTTTACAAGTTAGGAAGGGTTGAAAGCAAAATAATTGAAAAAAATCACAGACAACATTGCTATCCTCCAAGTCACAGGATCCTAGGTCTAGAGCTGGAAGCCATCTAGTCCAAACCCACCTATTTTACAGAGGAAGAAACTGAGGCCTAGGAACATCAAGTGTCACTTGCCTAAGGTCCCATAAATTACTAAGAGTAAGAGACTGGAGAAGATTCTGGGAAGATCGTGGAGTAGGTCAGAAAACTTTCAGCTCTAAATTTCCTCCACAAAATAGAACATCATCCCAGAGCAGCAGAAATAAGCATGGGGTAAAGCAGTTAGCTTCTTAAGAAAATTTTAGAAGACCCCAAGGAAAGACCTGGCTTCCAGGGGTGAAAGTTCAGCCTGAATGAAATGCAAACACCTCCAAGTCAACTTTGCAGAATCAACAAACAACAAGCCTTGGGGGCAGCTGGGTTAAAAGGCAGCCTCAGTTTAGAAACTTTCATTTGGCAGACTATGTGAGGGTCTGATGGCTGAGGAGAAGATTGAAGGACATTCCACTGTGGAGAGATGCCAAGCACACCACCCAGGCTGTGGCTGCAGGGAGAAGGAGCTAAGCATATACCTGGTCAGTGCAGTAGTGAGGGACAGGGGCCCTGTTGTCTGTGAACATTTGTAGAGGAGCAGAGTCCTTGGTTTCAGTTCCAGGGCAGAGCTACTGTAACTGGAGGGACTACAGGGAGCAAGGTTATTTGCAGAGGGCAAAATCATTTATGGGACAGTGTGGCTGGGGGCCCTAGCCATGACTTAGGAATAGAAAGGAGAGCCCAAGTTTGGGCCATGAGACAGACCTTAGAAAATAGCAGTAAGAAAGACCTGATGGGCCATCATTCCCCATACCTCGGGACTACAACTTGATTATACTAATAGCTGTTAAAAACAAAATAAAACAATAAATGTATGCATGCATGCATGAACGAATAAATAAACAAACAAACAAATAAATAATCAGCAAGCAAAGGAGAAAGAATCCAACCATAGACCATTACTATTGCAATAGAGAAGATCTGGGTTCATATTCAGAAGAAGATAATGGAACTAAAAAACCACCCCTTTTTTTTGATGAGAAACATCAAATGGTCCCAAGCATAAAAAAGAGTTCTTGGATTCTAAAAATCAAATAAGAGAGATAAAGGAAAAATTAGAAAAAATAAGAGTAATCCAAGAAAATTTTTAAAAAATGTGAAAAGAAAGCCAGCCAATTGGAAATAGAAAATCAAAACCTTAAGGAAGGAAATAATTCCTTGAAAACTAGAATTGGGCAAGGGGAGGGACTAAGACACCAAGAAATCATAAAACAAAATCAAAAGAATGAAAAAATAGAAGAGAGTGAAACATCTCATCAGAAAAGCAACTAATCTGGAGAATAGATCATGGAGAAATAATATAAGAATAGTTGGACTACCTGAAAATTATGATAAAAAAGAATCTTGATACAATATTACAAGAAATTATCAAGGAAAATTTCCCTGAAGTTCTAGAACAAGAAAGCAAAGTAGAAATAGAAAAAAATCCACTGATCACCACCTGAAAGAGATCTCAGGAGGAACACTTACAGGAATATCATAGCTAAGTTTCAAAGCTCTCAGATTAAGGAAAAAATATTGGAAACAAGGAAAATAAAAAACAATTTAAATATCATGAAGCTACCATAAGGATTATGCAAGACCTAGCAGCTACTACCTTGAAGGGCCTTTAGTTTTGTTCCATAGAGCAAAAGAGCTGGGGTTACAGTCAAGGATAACTTACCCAGGAAAGTTAAGTATAATCCTGAATGAAGAAAAATAGATATTTAACAAACTCAAAGACTTTCAGGTTTTGTGACAAAACCCCCAGAACTTAAGGGAAAATTCGACATATAACATCCAGGAGAAATATAAGGTAAACATTAATGACCAGTTATAAGGGACTTAATAAGGTCAAATTGTTTACTTTGTATATGTGAAAATATTAGCAGTACTCTTATGATTGTCAGCATTGTTTGGATAGTTTGAAAGAAAGATTTGAGCTGAACTGAATATGATGGGGGTGATTCTAAAAAAACAAAACTGTGTAGGGAGAGATAAAAAGGAGTAATTATCTCATACAAATGAGGCATAAAAGGAAAAATTGATACAGAAGAAGCTAGTAGGGGGAAAGCTGGAATCTTACTCTTATCAGGAATGGACTAAAGAGGGAACAACATACATATCTAGAAGAGTATAAAAGTCTTCTAATTTAGAAAGAAAAAAGAGGGCAAGGGGATAGGGTGGGGGGAGAGGATAAGGGAGGGACTCTTACAAGGAAAACAGGAGGTCAAGGCAGTATGGAGAAGTAAAGCAGAGGAGTGAGGAGGGATAGGGTAAATAGGGTGAGAAGAATAGTGAGAAAAAATAGGACAGAAGAAAATATACAAGTAATTTTAACTTAGAATGTGAATGGGACAAACGTATCCATAGAACAGAAATAGAGAGCAGATGAAAAATTTGAACTCAATATGTTGCTTTAAGAAATCATTATAGAAATGAGAGATAAACACAGAGATAAAATAAAGGGCAGGAGTAGAATTTAGTATGTTAAAAAAAAGCAGGGATAGTAATGATCTAATACAAAGTTGAAGTTAAAATAGATTTAATCAGAAGTAAAAAACAGGGAAACTATACTATGTGTTGGCAATATTAGTTAATATTGTTTTAGACCAGTGGTTCTCAACCTATGGGTCACTACCCCTTTGGGGGTCAAACGACCCTTTCACAGGGGTCTCTTATGACCATTGGAAAACACGTATTTCCGATGGTCTTAGGGACCAAGACACTGCTCCTCTATCCCTCTCCAGGCAGGTCTGCCCACATGCAGATACACCCACATACAAGTATTAAAAGGTCATGGCATTAGGAAGGTTGAGAACCACTGTTTTAGACTATTTAAAATACCTAGACAGTGTAAAATACCTGAGAATATGCCTCTCAAATCAGATACAGAAACTATAGGAATATAAACATAAAACACCTTTTATACAAATAAACTCGGATCTAAATAACTGAAGTAATATTTGTTGTTCATGGGTAGGTAAAGTCAATATAATTTTTAAAGTGACAAGTTTACCTAACTATTTATTCAATGTTGTCCCAATTAAATTACTAAAAATTATTTTTACTGAGTTAGAAAAAATAATAGCAAAGTTTATTTGGAAGAATAAAAGGTCAAGAACATCAAAGAAACCAGGGAAAAAAGAAATAAAGGAAGTAAATTCAGGAGTATCAGACCTTTAACTACATAATAAGTCAAGAACATCGTTGAACTTAAAAAAAAAGAATAATTTTGATTGTTTTAAATTAAAATTTTCTTGTATAAATAAAACCTATGTAGCCAAGAACAGAAGGAATGCAGAAAATTGGGGGAAAAAAAACTTTCATAGACAATCTCTCAGATAGCATAAGATTAAGTTGGAATATTGCTATGGTGTACAAAATGATGAGCTAGTTGATTTGGAAAAACATGGAAAGCCTTGGATTTATGAGGAAAGATGCTATCCATCTTCAGAAAAACAGGTGATAGGAGGAAATAAACTTAGTATGGTCTTACATATATGTGTATGAATGTATATGTGTATATATGTGTGTGTATGTATATTTATAGTTACCTATGTATATGTCTATATATCCATGCTTAATTGTAGCCTTCTTTAGGGCTGAGGAGGGGAAAAAGTAAAGTAAAAAGTGCACAGCAGGGAACAAAAGAAAACCACAAGGAAGCAAAGAAAAGTCGGACAGCTTTGAAAACAATGAGTAGTATTTTTATATAGGTTTTCTTAAAGGAAATTTATTGTTTTATATTGAATCTTCTCTTATGGTCTGCTGTATACATGGCAATGCTTTTTTTTCTTTTCTCATTTTATATTTAAGTTTAAAATAAAAAAAATTTTTAAAAAGTAACAGACTGGATTCAAACTCAATTCTTTTCTTATTTGTTTGTTTACTTTTAGTTTACAAGATTCAGTTCCATAATCTCTTGAGTTTCACATTTTCTCTCTGCCCTCTCTCCCTGCCCCCCCATGGCAGCATGCAATCAAGTATTGGATCTGCAAATATTTTCAGATTAGACATTAGTCTGGTTGTATAGAAGGGTTATAACAAATGGAGTGAACAGTGGGAAAAAAGAAAGAGAACCAAACATGAGAAAGGATGATAGCATGTAGATTGCTTCAGTCTCCATTTAAACTCTGTTATTTCTAGATCTTTTTCTGAATGTAGATATGTCCTTTCATCCTGAGACTTGTAGAGTTGTCTTATAACTGTGTTGCTGAGAAAAGTCCAGTTTATCAAAGTTGGTTGTCACACATTGATGTGTCTGTGATTGTGTACAAATTTCTCCTGGTTCTGCTCTTCTCACTTGGCATCAGTTTGTATAAGGCTCTCTAGGTGAATATGAAGACTGTCCCCTCCCCATTTCTTATAGTACAATAGTATTCCATTACATTCATATACCACAACTTGTTTAGCCATTCCCCAATTGATGGGCATCCCCTTAATTTCCAGTTTTTTGCCACCACAAAGAGAGCTGCAATAAATATTTTTGTACATATGGGACCTTTTCCCACTTCTATGATCTCTTTGGGATACAACCCCAGAAGTGGTCTTACTAGGTCAAAGAGTATGCAATTATTTATAGCCCTTTGGACATAGTTGCAGATTGCTCTCCAGAATGGTTGTATCAGTTCACAGCTCCACCAACAATGCATTAGTGTTCCAATTTTTCCACATCCTCTCCAGCATTTGTCATTTTCCTGCTTTGTCATCTTAGCTAATCTGACTGGTGAGATGTGGTACCTCAAAGTTGTTTTGATTTGCATTTCTCAAATCAATAGTGATTTAGAGCATTTTTCATATGCTTATAAATATCTTTAATTTCTGCCTCTGAAAATTGCCTGTTCATATCCTTTGCCCATTTATCAACTGGGGGAATGACTTGTATTCTTATAGATTT
>CM053602.1:37258146-37276089 GCA_028646575.1 Pseudocheirus occidentalis
CTTAATCTTGGTTACATTGGCTTTGTTTGTACAGAAGCTTTTCAATTTGATGTAATCAAAATTATCCATTTTGCATTTTATAATGCTCTCCATCTCTTCTTTGGTCATAAAGTCTTCCCTACTCCATAAATCTGACAGGTAAACTATTCCTTGCTTCCCCAGATTACTTACAATATCAGCCTTTCTACCTAGATCATGCACCCATTTAGACTTGACTTTGGTATGTGGCATTAGATGATGGTCTATGTCCAGTTTCTGCCATACTATATTCCAATTTTCCCAGCAGTTTTTGTCAAATAGCGAGTTTTTATCCCAAAGACTGGGGTCTTTGGGCTTATCAAACAGTACAGTACTATAATCGTTGACTACTGAGTCTTTTGTACCCAATCTATTCCAATGATCCACTGCTCTATTCCTTAGCCAGTACCAGGGAGTTTTGAGGACTGCTGCTTTATAATACAGATTAAAATCTAGTATGGCTAGGCCACCTTCCCTAGCATTTCTTTTCATTAATTGCCTTGATATTCTGGACCTTTTGTTCTTCTAAATGAATTTTGTCACTTTTTTTCTAGTTATATAAAGCAATTTTTTGGTAGATTGATTGGTATGGTACTAAATATGTAATTTAATTTAGGTAAAATTGTCATTTTTATTATATTAGCTCGACCCAGCCATGAGCAATTGATGTTTTTCCAATTAGTTAGATCTGATTTTATTTGTGTGAAAAGTGTTTTGTAGTTGTGTTCATAAAGGTACTGGCGAACCCAATTCTTTCTGACTCCAAGCCCAGTGCTGTCTACTATACCATGCTGTTCCTAAAAAGCATTATATAAATAACAATTATTATTTTTTATGGATGGGAAAAATGAGGTTCAGAAAAAAGTGATACAGTATGATTATTGTTTGTTCTTTGTTTTCAAAGAGGATCAATGACATCCCAATGACATCATGGGCAATGTTTTGACTCATGTGTGAATTGGATTTCAGTGAGGTAGAGGTGCACAAAGTCACTGCCTCACTCTCTCTTCCAGAGTCATCAAAGTCCAGTGGCAGGACAAAAGTCAGGGTGAGTGGCAAAGGTCTGGGATGAAGTAGATGACCTTGGCATCTTTCGTGTCTGACCAAGCTCTAAGTGCTCCACAGAGCCTGCTTCAGCTGCCTTCATGGCCATTAGAAGAAATGAAGGAATGAAAGAACAAGCATTTCAAGCACTTATATTATGCTAAGTAAGGACTGGGGAGAGGTACATATACAAAAGTGAGGCTGGTAAGATCACCAAGGGAAGTAGTATGGAGAGAGAAGAAAAAATGACCTAGGGGAGAATCCTGAGGAATACCTGTGGTTAGAGGGTATAATCTTGGAGGAAGATACAACAAAGGAAGCAGAAGAAGCAGTCAGATGGGTGGGAGGAAAACCGGGAGAGAGTGATATTCTAAATACCCAGAGAGAAGAGATTATCAGGGAGGAGAGAGTGATGAGCAGTGTCAAAGGCTGCAGAGAGATCAAGGAGGACTGAGAGAAGGCCACTCGATTTGGCAACTAAGAAATCATTAGTAACTTTGGAGCATGAAACTTCCCTGGAATGATAAGATTGGAAGCCAGACTGGAAGGGAGTGAGAAGAGAGAAAGCGGAGGCATTGATTGTGTTTAACTACAAAGAACAGAAGAGAAATAGACCTCTAGTTAGCAGGAATGGAATGATCAAGGGAAGATTTTTTCAGAATAGTGGAGATGTAGGCATGTTTGTATCTCTACTGTATGTCTTTTAAAAATGCCACAATCATTTCCCAAAGCACCACAATCCCTGGGTCTCAGCAGATTACCTCCCTTATAACAAAGAACAGTTTAGCAAAACCAAATGAGGAGGAGCAAAGCTGTCATCACACCAGTGGATGTTGGAGCCAGCTTGAATGGGCTCCCAAGAGTTAATAGTAGAATTTTCAGTGTGGGCATTTCTACCTTGGAAATCTGCAAATACTATGAATCAGGCCTTGCTTTATTGTTTTGTTGATTTTCTAGACTTAAGAAAGTAATGGAGAAAATTGTAATAATGCCGATTCAGCTGAAAAGTATGCCATGTTCACATTTTCCCTCCTCAGAGAGCCGATTGTTAAACATTTCCCAGCACCCCCCTGAATATATAACACTCCACATCTGCAGTCCCCAACCTTCTCCTGTGGCTCACTATCTATGCACTTTCCTGCTATCCAGGAACAGAGTCGAGGTAGGGGAGCCTGTATGCTGGGACAAGTGGGAAGGCTAGGGGAAGGACTTCATTGGCACCTGGTCCAGGGAAAGACTATCAGAAAAAACCTGGGAGCAAAGAGCCACAGCTGAAGACTTAAAAGGTCCTTAGTGATTAGATGTTCTATGAAAAAAAAATGTTCAGTGGTTTGGAAAGAGAAAGTGGAATAAATGCCAGGTAAGGATGCCATGATCTGCATCTCTCAGCATTGGACTGGCATCATGGTGATGGCAGCTCGAAATGTTCTTACAGTTCCAGGTTTACAAGGGATTTCTCCTCACAACAATCCTGGGAGGTTGTACTTAGTATTATCCCAATTTTACAGGTGAGGAAACTGAGGCTCAGAATGATGACCCCACACAAGATCACTCAGATTAGTACCTGAACCAAGAGTCCATTTAGGTTCCTTGATTCTGAAACCAGAGCTCTTTCCATTACCTTCCCCCTCCCCTTTGCCTCTTTGAGCCCGAGCCTAGGGTGTGGTTCAGGGCCAGGAAGTGGTCAGATTGGTTTGTGGTTGATGTAAAGATGGAAGTCAGATCCTCTGCACCTTGCTATCAACCTCCAAATTTTTGTTGATTTCAGCATTCATTTGGATGATCCATCTGATACCTTTCTCGTCTCCAATCCAGCTTCCACACAGCTGCCAGAGTGATATTGTGGAAGCACAAATTCCAGTTTTGCACAAGCTTTTCCCATAACAAAGGCATGTCCTCACCTCAGGGAATCACTACCTCCTTTGGTCTCTCAGATCCCGTGCTGCTTTCTCCTTTCTCCTCTCCTTGTTAGTATTCTGTCCCCACCCCTTGCCAAATTACTTTGAATTCAATGTGTATATATTAGGCAAGTCACTTCACCCTGTTTGCCTCAGTTTCCTCATCTGTAAAATGAGCTGAAGTAAATAGCAAATTATCTTTGCCAAGAAAACCCCAAATGAGGTCACGAAGAGTCAGATACGACTGAACAACAAAAACTGAAAAGCAGTGTGGTGTTGTGGCTAAAAAGCTAACCTCAGACTAAGGGAGACCTGGGTTCCAATTGTATCCCTCATGAATAGGCCACTCTGGGCCACTCATGTAACCTCTCAGTGCTCCAGGCTCCTCTGACTAAAAGTTACAGAGAAGCTTCTAACTTCCATGGTCAAGGGAGTTTCCTCTCCTGGGACTTCCGGTTAGTGAGAAAATCACAGGCTTTCTTCCCTTCTGCTTACATTTTTTCTTCCCTCCAGTAGAACAAAAGCTTCCTGAGGGCAGGGACTATTTCACTTTTGTCTTTGTATACCTTGTGCCTAGGCACAAGGGAGGAGGAAGGTGCTTAATTAATGCTTGTTGATTCATTTTAAATGCTATATTTCCCCCTTTCCCTTCCTCCTCCCCTTGTAAGAGTGGGGTGGTAGTAGGGTGTGTGTGTACACAGAGGGTGGGGTGGAGGACATTAGCTTTTTGTTTAGAAAACTAGGTTTCCCAGTTCCCACTTGGCAGGGAGAGATCTGTTCAAGGTTGCTCAGTTCCTTGTGGGTGATTTGAAGTCACATGATCTTTTAGAGGGACCCCACCCACCAAAAGCTGTGATTAGCATATCTAAGACCTTCCCAAGTAACTTAAAGAGTTTTTCTTTCTTTCCTTGCACCTCTCAAGCTTCAAAGGGGGCCTTTTGGGTGATAGAATTGGGCTGTCCTAAGCAGGAGGTGGGGAGCTGGCTCTTCGTTTTTCTTTTTCTACTTCTTATTTTTTTTAATGCATTCTTATTTATCTCCTTTGGTTTTTCTTTTCCCAAAGTACCTCTCCCTCTCACCCCATTGCCTTCTGGAGAGCCTACCTCCTATAGAAAAGATTGAAAAAGGGGAAAAATAAGGAAAAACCCCACCCCCATTAAGTACAGTGTATCAACTTATCCAAAAAGAAATCTGACCACTATATTTAGTGTTGCCTACTTGTAGACCCCTACTAGGAGGGAGGCACCTTACATTCTCAGGTCACTTCTTTGGGGTCAAGATTGGTCATTATCCTGTCATGTTCAGTTCAGTTTTTCTAAAAAAATCTTTTATTGGAATCTCTTTACAGTCAGGCTGTGTGACCACTTGTCAAGGATCATGGAATCATGAAGTCATGTAATCTCAGCATTGGAAGGGACATCAGAGACCAGTCTAACCAGAGCAAGTGGTCATTCAGCCTTTGTTTGCTAAGGAGCCCACTATTGCTCAGTTTCCTCATCTGTAAAATGAGCTAGAGAAGGAAATAGCATTCCAGTATCTTTTCCATGAAAACCCAAAATGGGGCCATAGAAAGTCAGACATGACTGAACAACAACAACACAGGTGTCTATGCATTGGACCTGGAATCAGGAAGATCAGAGTTCAAATCTGGTCTCAGACAATTACTAGTTGTATGACCCTGGACAAGTCACTTAACTTCTGTCTGCCTCAGTTTTCCCAATTATAATATTATAAGCACCTACCTCAAAGGGTTGTTGTGGGGATCAAATGAAATATTTGTAAAGGCTTAGCTCAGTGCCTGGCAAATACTTATGCTTAATAAATACTCACTCCCTTTCTCTTTGGCATAGTTCTCCTTGTTAGGAAGTTGTTGGGTTTTTTTTTTCTGACATCAAGCCTAAATCTATGTCTTTGAAGCCTCTCCCCATCTCTCCTTGTTCTGCCCTCTTGGGGCCAAGCAGAACAAATCAATCCATCTTTTTAAATGCCAGCCCTTCAGCTAACTTGAAGACAGCTAGTATGTTTCCCATAAGCCTTTTATTCTCTAGGATAAAGCTTCCCAATTCTTCCAAGCAATTCTCGTGGATCATAAGCTTGAGATCTTTTACTACCCTGGTTATCCTCCTCTGTATCCCTAGAAGCTTAGCCACATCCTTCCTAAAATGTGATGTCCGGAAGCAAACAACTCTGCAGACAGGGCAAAGAACAGCAGGGCTATTACCTATTAAGGGCAAGCTCCGAGCTCACTGGTCCTGGACAGTTTAAGATCACAATAACCTTTTTTTTTTTTTTTTTGGTATCTGACACTTATTAAGCTTGCAGTCCACTACGACCTCCAGATCGTTAAAAAAAAAGACATGCCGTTGCTTAGCCATATTGCCCTCAGTTCATATTTGTGATATGGCAGTAAGGGATTCCTGCTTAAGGACAATTGGGTACCCTCTGAGGTTGTCTTCCACTTCTAGGCTATTTCCTGGGGCTTGGCAGTGATCAAATGATCAAAGATTGCTGTCATGTGAGCTGAAGGTTAGAAATAGTGGGAAATCCTCAGAGTTCTGAAAAGGAGACTTGAGGAATGGTGTTCAAAGAAAGATTTTGTTTCCTTGGGTGCCAGGAGATATAATAATATGGAGGGAAATTTAGTCCACTCAGGCATCATAGAGAAGTAGATCCCTAGTTTACCCTATAAAGGCACCATAGAGAAGTGGATCCCCATTTTACCATATAAAGATTAAAAAAACCATTTATGTGGGATTTCAGAGCTGGAGGGAATTTCAGAGGCCATGTAACCCAACACCTTCATTTTGCAGCTGTGGAAACTGAGGCTCAGGGAAGGCAGTGACTTGCCCAAGGTCACACATTGGATCATAGATCTAAAGCTGGAAGGTACCTTGGAGGCCATCTAGGCCAGTCCCCTCAATTTTAAAGATATGGAAACTGAGGTTCAGAAGTTAGTGGATCCAATGACCTTTGAGGTTCCTTCCAGTTCTAGAACTATGCCCCTGTGCATGACTTCCCTGGTTGTATCCTTGATTGTTCCTGACTTTGGTGGCATCCTGGTTTGCCCCAGGCCACCCTAGGGTGTGTCATCACAGACTTTTGTAAAAGTGAAAAACCATGCCTAGTAAAGACCCATTTGTCCTCCCAGACCTGGCTGGTCTGACTGCTTTGTAAAAGCTTTCTTTAAATCCCCCAAATAGCAGCACCGACTATGCAGGGCCAGGGTGGGGACCAGATTGCATGGGTCTGCAGAGAGAAGAATAATTCCTTCTGCTTAATCTGTTTTGGCTCTGAGCTCAGGTTCTTACAGTTGGGACCCTGTTTGAGCCCCAGTCTGGCTGGCGGGCCAGCCAGCTCCCCTCCCTCCTTGCTTCTGCACCCCCTTCCACCCCACCCAGCCCACTCTAAGGGATACTGGCTCTTATAGCTATAACCCTTGGTTCCAGGTTCAAGGTGACCCTGTATGAAGCTGTTGGAACAGTTCTGGCAGCTTTCTTTCCTTTCCCTGGACTCTTCTTCCATGTCTTTCTCTTGGTTTAGCTTGTCATTTCAGCTGCTTCTCCCTGTTCTCATGCCTTTCATGATGATGGAGTCCCCTGCTGTAGCACACTGTAGCCTCCCTAAGCTCCAGTCTTCCTGACCCAGGTTTCTCTAAACCACACCTACATTCCTATAATGTTGGAGCTGGAAGAGGCAGCTCTTAGATCTAAGTCACTGCTAACCCAGACCAGAGCTCCTTGCCTGGGAATATTGGAAATGATTGAATTTGGAGCCAGACAACTTGGGTTCCAGTGTGGTTCTGCCACTTACTACCTGTGTGTCCTTGGATAAGTCACTCCACCTTTGTAGGCTTCTGTTTACTTCTTGGTAAGATGAGGGAGATGGGACACAGTGTGGTACAGTGGTAAGAACGCTGAATTCTAAGGAAGAGGATCCAGTTTTGAATCCCAGCTCTGCCCTGTGTAAGTAATTTCTGGGGAAGTAATTTCTCATTTCTGAGTCTCAGGTTTATTTTTATGTATAAAATGACGGAGTTGGGCCCATTGACCTCTAAGCTTCTTCTCAGCTCTAAATCTACGTTCCCATGACTAGATGTTCTCTTTAGGTTAGATCTTGTCTGGAACAGTGTAACTCACTAAAAAGTGACCTTCTTCTTCATACCCTCCTCTAAGACAGACCTCCTGTGGAGGAACAAATCAGCTTGGTTTGCTCAGAATCTCAGAATTTTATCTTACTGTTTATGGGAAGAACAGATATAAAATGCAGCACTTACTATAATCCCTTCTTTTCTGATTCTGTGTTCCCCAAATAGGCCCCCTTTTATACTGATTAGCCATGATATCCAGGATACAACTTCTCTGGTTCACCAAAGGAGCCACAAGATTCAGCGAGGATGTGTAGACATTTCAGACTTTGGGTTCATTTCCACAGATAAACCAGCCCTAGAATTCTTTTCCATTCCTTCCACAGACTTTTATTGAATGAATGAAAAAAAGTATTTATTAAGTGTCTACTACATACCAAGTACTGTACCAAAAACTGGCAAAAAGTGGGATAGTTCCTGCACTCAAGAAGATTTTACTCTAGTCAATCAGCCAACAAGCGAGTTTCTGCTTACTATGTGCCAAGCCCTGTGCCAAGCACTGGGGACATCCAACCTGAACTAGGTACCTGGTTAAGCCTTGGGGATGCAAACAAAGGCCAACTGCTCCCTGCCCTCAAGGAGTTCCTATTTGAATGGGGGCAATACCATGGTAAATAACTAGATACATACAGGATGAATACAGAGTGTGTGTGGAGAGTTTTAGTCTGGAAAGTCACAGAGATGATAAATGAAGCCATAGTGGTCTTGATTGACACGCCCTTTCCAGAAGCAATGATGGTATTGATCTGATGAGGTTACAGAGCTGGAATGTCTGCTGGGAGGAGGAGGCTATGTGAGCAGCATCAGAGCAAATGGTAAGAAGATGGATGGGGCCACCTGAAATGTAGTGGAGCCAGCGTTGCTCTCCTTATTAAGTATCTATTCAGTGCTGGGTGCTAGAGATACAAAGCCCAGAATCCAAACAGTGTCTGCCCTTAAGAAGTTCACAAATTCCCTAGGCTGGGTGGGGAGGAGAAATGTAACATGTACACAGATCAATTCATACTAAATCAATATAGGATCATCTTAGGGGATAGGAATTGCTGACAGCTGGGGGCAGGTGCAATCAGGAAACTGGCTGTTGGAGTTTGTGCCTAAGCTGTGCTAAACTGTATCCCTGAATTCAACAATGCCAATATTTATTACACACTCATGTATAGACCCCTGTGCTTGGCCTTGGGGATACAAGAAGAAATACAAGGCAGGCCCCGCTCTTGAGGGGCCTACAGTTTGATAGAGGGAAAGACAGCTCAGAAACAACTGATAGAAGGGAGCAGATACCTTAGGGCAAAGGAGAGGGCCAAGCTAAGAGCTCTGAGCTATTTGAGAAGGGAGAAAGAGAATTTTCAGCTGGAGTTGAAGGGAGGGGGTACAGGAAGGAGAACCACCTCTTGGGCTGGACCCTGAAGCTTTACTAGAAGGAGGTGGGGGTGGGTGTCTATTCCAGGAAAAGAGTACAGGCTGAGCAAAGGCCTAGAGATCAGGGAAGAATAAGAAGAGGGGAGGGAACATGGCCCAATTTGGCTGGAACATACAGTCCATGAAGGGGAGTAGCTTGAGATAAGGCTGGAAAGTAAGCTGGAGCCAGACTCTGAATGCCCAAGTCAGGAGTTTATACTTTATTAGGCAGGAAACCAGTACAAGTTTGTAAGTAGTGGCAACAAAAGTTACTGGCTGCAGAGGGAAAGGGAATTTGGAGAGGGGAGAGGTCTGAGGCATGAAACTCTAGGTTACAATTGTGTGGTGCTTGTTGTGGGGATGGGGTGATCACCTCCACTCCAGATCCAGGATTGGGGCCTGGGACAATGGAGCTGAGATTTCACCAGAAACTTCTTACCTGGAGGTGGAGGGAAAGGTTAGGCTTCCTATGCCCACTGCTTTCTCTCCCTGGGCATGGCAAGGAAAGCCAGCTCAGCCTCACATGCTCCTGAGTTTAGGAGCTGCCCGCAGACTGGAATTTGGCATGAACAGGTCTCTTTAGTTTAAATTTGATTCAAGCCACACGGTGCCTACTTCTTTCCAGAAAAAAGGGAAAAACCGAGACAGGCCTGTGAATCATTTGTGGCAAGTGTTTTTCAGGATGCTGGGAGGAGCTGCTTCTGAAGTATTTCCAAATCCTACTCTTTTCATTCTGCCCCAGGAGCTAAGTGGTAACAGACGCCCCCTAATGGAGGAAAACACAATCTCTTCTCTGTCTCAGACCCAGAGGAGGTAGGATGAATCCATAGCATGAGGCAAAGAGGATAAAAAGCAACTAAAAGCAACCATTTACTCTGACCCTTCACTTTCTACCTGGAGAAACTTCCCCCCTCCCCAGTCATAAGATTATTGATTTAGAGCAGGAAGGCCATCTATCAACTCATCCATCTTTATAGATAAGGCAATTAAAGCAAATAGGGTTAAGTGACTTGCCCAGGGTCACACAGTTACTAAGTGTCTAAGGACAGATTTGAAGCCAGGTCTTCCTGACTCCAACTCCAGTGCCCTGTTTACTGTATCACCTCTGATCTGGCCTCATTTTCCTCCCTTCATAATCTTGGTTCATTTCCACACTGGCCCCTGTGCTTAGAACCCTTGCCACTGCTTACAACTGGCCAAGTCTCAGTATTGGGTCAGCTCCACCATCTATCTTCTCTACTCCTTTTCCCAAGCTGCTCAAGGAAAATGGAAGAAGTCATGGAACTACCATTTCCATGACACATGAATACTTCTTAACTTCCTCAAATGGGTTCTCACTGCTGATCAACAACTTCTTGTATTGTTCCTTGACTGACTCTCTCCCATGTTCCTCACAATAGTTGTTACAAACCTCCTTTCTCAATTGTAAAATGGGAATAGTAACAGCACTTCCCTCCCTGGGTTGTTGTGAGGATCAAATAAAATAATTGTAAAAAAGAACAGTGCCTGGCACATAGTAGGTATTTAATATGTGTTTTTTTCCTTTCTTCAAATCTTTCTCAGTGCCTACAGCAGGGGGGCACCTCAGGGATCATCTAATGCAACTCATTCATTTTATACAGGAAGGAACTAAGGCCCAGGGAGATGGGTTCTTTAGACACTTCTAATGGCAGATGACTTCATTTCCCACTTTCCCAAGAAAATCAGCACCTTCCAAGGAGAGTTCCATCTTTTCCTTTACTGCACTCCTCAAAAGCCCTCTACAATCTCTTCTCCCCCTCTGCTCACTTCTCACCAGTGTTTAAAAACCCCTAATCAACTTTTCACTTAGCCCTCTCTACCCTCTCAAGTTCTCTTCCTACAGCCTCACTTTCACTGACAAACTCTTAACTCATTACCAGATTCCCTACTTGGTGATGAATTTTTTGGCAATAAAAATGATTGAAGATCTTACATCACAGAGGGGTTGCAATCTGCACCAGAGAAGGGAGCGCACATACAGATGAAAATTACAGAGCTTTGAAGAACTGATGTACAGTAATAATAGCCTATATTCATAAGGTGCCTTAGATTTAGAAAACACTTTAGCTATGTTGTGTCATTTGACATACAACTCTGAAGTAGGCACTACCAGTATCATTTTACAGATGAGAAAACAGAGGCTCAAAGGGACTGAGTGACTTGTCCAGAGCCACACAACTAGGAAGTATCAGAGATGGAATGTTACCCCAGGACTTCCTGATTCCACATTCACATCTTGTTGTGGCCTTGGGAGCCACATAGGGAAACATAGGGGAAAATGGGATTTACCAAATTGAGTATCCATACTTTCAGTTAAACTTATGGAAGCAGAAGCTCAGGGTTGTAGCTGCATGCAGAATGGCACAGTAGAAAGAGCAGTGACACAAAAGTCAAGAGGACCTGAGTTCAAACCCTACCTCGGATGTTTAGTACCTGTATGACCTTAAGTGAGTCCCTTCCCCTCCTTGGGCCTCAGCTTCTTTTTCTAAAACATGAGTGGGTTGGACTAGATGGCCCCAAGGTTCCTTCCCACTTTAGATCCAGGCTCCTATGAATTTCCCAGCTAGACTTTACATATATGAAGCTACCTCCCACTTTCCTCCCACCTCATCCTATGGTTCTCCTCTTCCTCTGCCCCTCGGCAGATGTCACTCAAATGTCATCCCTGGACACCCTGCCTCAGTTGGGGTTTACTGTGATATTCATATTCGGGCATATGCCCAGTCTGAGTCTAAGCTCCATCTTCTTGGCATACTGCCCATTGAGTCTACAGATTATTATCTCAATTTGTTCTTGGTTCATACCAGAGTGTCTATTCTACTGTTAATATATTGTCCTTTATATTAGACACGTGCCCTTTCCCCAGAAGTTACTTTATGTTGTATTTAATTTTCTATTTGCATGTTGTTCTTCCCTAACAATTGATCAGTCAATAAAGATGAAGAGCCTATGATGTACTGTGCTAAACTCTGGAGATACAAATAGAGGCAAAAGGCAGTCCCTGATCTCAGGGAGTTTACAATCTGATGAGGGAGACAACATGCAAACAAATATATACAAAGTAAACTGTATATAGAATAAATTCTTCATCCTTCATTTTCCAAGAGGACCAATGACCTCATGGAATGATGTCTTGACTCATGGGTGAGTTGGATTTAAGTAAGGCACACTTGCACAAAGCCATCAACCTCACTTTCTCTTCTAGATCCATCAAAGTCCAGAGGCAAGATAAAAGTCAGGATGATGTCTGGGGATGCATTGGATAAATGACCCTGGCATCTTTGATGTCTGACCAAGCTCTAAGCACTCTGCAGTTCCTTCAGCCTCCTTCATGGCCATCAGAACAATTGTTCTCATCTGTCCTTTCCACTGGGGGAAGATTTCATATGCTTGGAGTAGACATCCTCCTAACTCACTGATGAATTCAAGGCCTGTTGGTTACCCTTAACCTGGTTTAGCCTGTCCTGCCCAGATGGTTTTTGCCAGGGTGTGGCTGATGTGCATGCCCCAACTTCTTGGAGCCACAGGAGAATTGGATGACAGGTGAACACTGAAGGTGAACAAACAGTCCTGAAAAGGGCTCAGCAAGCTCTCAGAGGTGCTAGTCCTCCTGGAACATCCTATATACCCCACAGGATAAGAGCACTCCAGGTATGGAAGACAAACAGATAGCATGTCAAGAGACAGGAGATGGAGGGGCTTATTCATGCAACAGCCAGGAAGCCAGTATTGGTGGATAGAAGAGACCATGGCAGAGAGTAAGATGTAAGAAGACTGGAAAGATAGGAGGGGATTGGGTTATGAATGACTTTGGATGCCAAACAGAGTATGTGGTATTTGCTCCTGGAGGTAATAGGGAACCACTGAAGTTTATTGAGTAGAATGACATGATTGGACTCGTGCTTAGGAAAATCACTTTAATGGCGAATAGAATTAAAACTCCTTAAAGGTAGGGTCTGCTTCATTGTTGTCCTTGTCTCCCCATTGTCTTGCACTGTGACTGGCACATGGTAGGGGCTACATAAATGCTTGCAAAATTGAATTGAATGTTGGTTTTATGCTTTGGCTAAATTATCTTGGATTCTATTGATTTTGTATTTTTCAGTCCTCCTTGGAAAGCTGTAACTAGGGCAGGATGATCAGTGCTGTGTCTCAGATTGCCAAAATTTAGAGGATACTGATAGTGTTTGCACTCATTCAGCAATGTTCAAACAATTGAGCTTAGCATCTAGCGAGCAAGAATTATTAATTAAAATAAGATCCTGCCATATGACACATACTTGCATTCTCTAGGGTCCCTGAACTGAATTTGTCTTTTAAAAGTTGATTTGAAAATGCTTCATATTTTGGGAAGTTAGTTCAGGAAACCAAAAAAACGCCCTACTTTCTCATGCCTCTCTGTCCTGTGCTGTCCTCTTTGGAAATGCCCCATGTAACTCATGTATCTGCTTCTAAGATAAACGTTGTTATTTCTCTTCTCTGCCTCCGAGTCCTTGAGATGAAATACTTAAAATAACATTGTCTTAATATGAAACCAGAGAGGTTCCTGGTTGTTCTGTCAAGGGGCCCTCTCTCCCTTATTTCCTGAGACTGGACCAGATTTCTTGCTTAGTCCTTTTCTAGCCCAAACTCTTGGCTGCTTTTGTTTTTTTCTAATATTTATTTATTTATTTATTTATTTATTTATTTATTTATTTTTAGCCCTTTAGGAAGATCTGGACTGCAAAAGAGGTAAATAAGAGAAATGTTCATTTGTTTACTCAGCTCAAAGTAAGAGAGGCTAAAGTCCCCTTAAATTCACTCTGGGAAATTCTGTTTCTGGAGTACCCCAAATTAGAAAGCAGGAGTAGAATAGCTTAAAAAGCCCTCATCATTAAGTCAGGAGATCTGGGTTCCAGGCTTGCCTCTGACGTGTCCCCATTGTGTGATCTTGGTAAATCGCTTGCCCTCTTGGGGTTTCAGTTCCCTAATCTATAAAATGGGGGCAATGAGGCTTGCCCTGCTGACCAAGATCAGCCAGCTCACATTTATTAAAATGCCTACTTTGTGCAAAGACTTCAAAGAGTTTAAATTCTACTTGGAGGTGGGGAAGGAAGGCACAGAGCATTCTTAGATGAATAAATTCAAGTTATATCCAAAATCACTTCAAGAACAAGGCGAGTGATTATACTGGACAGGCTCACAAAAGGCCTTTAGAAGGAGGTGGCCATGGGCTGAGCCTGGCAGAGTTAGCAAGGCTTCCAGGAGGCCCAATGGAGGAGAGACAGTAGCGAACATTCCAGGTCAAGGAGAATGTGGGCCCATGCAAAGTCACTGAGGCAGGGAGTGAAGAACACCAAGCCCCTGATTTTCCTTGCAGTGGAGTGGAGAGAGGAAGAACGTATCAGAACACTGGGCTAAGTGCTTTATAAATACCTTGTTTGTATGCTGCCTAAGGGGGTTTGTGATGTGTAATGTACTTGGAGAAAGGCTTTAACCTTGGGTGGGGACCTGCAGCCTTGAGGCTCACATTAGCCACACTGGCCTCAGGTGTGGCAGGTTCCTTGAACGCCCTCCCCCCCTTTAAACCCAAATAGAGGAGTTTGTCTATTATCTTAAAGGCGGTAGGGAGCCCTGCAGCTTCTTGATCAAGGCAGTGTCCTGGCTTTTGGAATGCCACTTTGGCAGCTGAAAAAGGGAGAGGCTGGAGGCAGGGGAGAGCAACTAAGAAGTTACTGAAATAGTTCAGCTGAAAGGGTGAACAACTACCCAAAGTTCTGGCTTCATCCTTTTCTTACATTTCTTGTAGGAAGCCTGACTAAAACCCAAGCAAACAGAGAAAGAGACAAAAACCCTTTGGAAGTCTTTGCCTTTTGGGTTTTTTCAGCTCTTTCTGGGTTTTAGCCTTCCTGATCCATTTTTTCTAATGCTGATGAGGACAGCTCCTATTTACATCAGCATCACTTCATGCTTGGCTCTCTGATTGTGAATAGTCAGGCCTATCCCTTTGGCACTATCTTAGATTTCACTGAGGCAGTGGAGGCCTTTTCCACCACATTAGAAAAAACACTACCTCTAGAGTCAGAGGATATAGTTTCAAATCCTATCTCTCTCTGTGTCTCTCTTTTCTCCCCCCTCCCCTCCCGGGGCCCATCTACTCTAAACACATGCATGTGGTCCATACTGAGACTGGGGAGCCTGAAAGAAGGCCATGTAAATGAAGGGTTGGATTTCTTTTCTTGAACTCTTTGCCTTATTACACCTCCATCCTCCCTCTCCTAAGATTTACTTAAAGCTTAAGGTAGGTTCATATATAGGGTCTCACCATATCAAGGAGCAGAAAAGCACACAATCTACAATATGAGTCAAATAGGAAATGACTATTTCTTTCCCAAACACAAGAGGAAGACTTGCCACACATAAGGCCCACAAGCTTGTATTTATACAAAGCATAATCTAAGTATTGTTACCCTCTCCTTGAAGGTTGTTACTTAAAAAATCAAGACATGATGCAATTTACAGTACTACCAAATACACATTTTACCATCTTACCTTGGCTCTGCACTGTCTAAACCAGGGGTGGGAATGGCCCTCTAGGTCCTCAAGTGCAGCCCTTTGGCTGAATCCAAACTTCACAAAACAAATCCCCTGAATAAAAGGATTTGTTCTGTAAAACTTGGACTCAGACAAAATACCATACCCAAGGACCTAGAAGGCCATATGTGACCTCGAGGCCACAAGTTTCCTACCCCTGGTCCAAACAATCCAGGCCAAGGGTTTAGCTCTCCCCCTGACTGTGGTATTCTCCTGATGCAAAAACTGCCCCTAGGAAGCTCCAGCTACTGTACCCATTTCCAGACCACTCAAACTCATGAGGTTGCTTCCAAGTGCAAGCATACCCAATCTCCAGATTATTGTTTGGTCACCTGTGTTGAGGGAAGGAACACAGAGAAGAAGAGGATGCTTCATCATCCCCCAAGAACTTGAGCATTGAGCCTACATATATAGTCAGTTAGAAGCAGGCAGGATAACTCTGTGAGTATCCCATTACATAAGGAAGACCTTTGATAAGTGAAAGATGGTGAGAGAAAGGAGACAAAATGGTGGAAGGGACTTGAGATCACTCCTAAATCTATCACCCATGTGAGGGTGATATTGAAGGAATGGAAGATGTTTAATCTGCAGAGGAGAAGACTTAGTGGAGGTATGATAGCCACCTCCATGACATGAATATTGTCTTGTAGAAAAGCGATTAGCCTTGTTCTCCTTAGGCCCAAAGAACAGAAGTAGGAGCAGTGAGTAGAAGAGGTCAGTTCAGGTTTGGGCTTAGGAAAAACTTCTAGGCTTTCCCGAAGTGAAATGGGCTGCCCTTCATTGGAGAAGCAAAGTGTGAATGGTCATTTATTGGGGATGCTATAGAAGGAAATCAGGTTCAGACACAAGTGGGACCCGATGACCTCCAGGGCCCTTCTAGCTAAGTGATCTACGATTCTATGGTTAGATAGCCACTTGGGTCTCTTCCAGCTCTAAATTCTATCCCTTGGCTCAAAGGGTCTCAAAGACTTATGCAGGGCCACACAGCTAGTAAGTGTCAAAGCAGGGACTGGAGACCAAGTCTCTTCATGTCCAGCTTCTCAGAAAGAAAAAAAACCTACTTATTGTTATCTTATAGTAATTAGTTATTATTATATAGTGCATTATGGTTTATAAAGTTCTTTCTCATGAAGACCCAGTAAGATAGCTTATTATTCCCATTTTACAGATGAGGAAACTGAGGCTCAAAGAGGTGAAATAGTAAGAGGCAGATCTTGATCTTGACCCTAAACATTAGTTGTACTCATATGTAGGTGGTGCCCCTAGTTCTTCTTGCTACTGGTCTGTGTATGTATATAGGGGTTGAGGAGCATGGGGTCACAGAGCCAAAGAATATGTGATCAAACAATGATTTGAAGGCCCCAGTGTGATGTGAGAAGAATGTAAGGAGAGCAGAGTGACCTCTATTTTGGGGAGGAGGTTGAAGCTCTTGGTCACACGTGATTTACACATCTTTGATCTCTGCCATTTCAAAGGGGAATGCCCTTGGCTTATCTTGAACTGGCATTTCAACCCTTGGGGCTGGAACAAGTGGACAGTCACTTCCCCAAATTCTTGCAACTCTGTTCTCTCTTGCATCTCCTTCTACCTCTCTATTCCTAATTAGTGTCCTTTTTCTGGCTCATTGTTCTTGTCATAACTCCTAACTGTGGGTATACTTGGTGGACCTCTCCCCCACCCCCACCTCCCTCATCTTCCTCTCCATTTTGACAGATCTTTGGTGTCTCTTTTATGTGAGATAATTTATTCCATTCTACCTATCCCTTCTGCCTTCTCCCAGTGCTTTCCTCTTTCTCACTCCTTAATTTTATTTTTTCAGATCCCATCATTCAATTCATACTTATGCCCTCTATTTATGCTATTCTAACTGCTCTAATAATGAGAAAGTTCTTGGGAGTTACAAGTATCACCTTCCCATGTAGGAATGTAAACAGTTTAACCTTATTGAATCCCTTATGATTTCTCTTTCCTGCTTATCTTTTTATCCTTCTCTTGAGTTTTGTATTTGAAAATCAAAATTTCTTTTCAGCTCTGGTCTTTTCATCAGGAATGATTAAAAGTCCTCTGTTTCTTTGAATGTCTACTTTTTCCCCTGAAGGATTATACTAAGTTTTGCTGGATATGTAATTCTTGGTTGTAATCCTATCTCCTTTGCCATCTGGAAATATCATATTCTAAGCCCTCTGATTCTTTAATGGAGATGCTGACAAATTTTGTGTGATCCTGACTGTGGCTCCATGGTATTTGAATTATTTCTTTCTGGCTGCTTGCAATATTTTCTCCTTGACCTGGGAGCTCTGGATTTTGGCTATAGTATTCCTGGGAGTTGTCATTTTGGGAACTCTTTTAGGAGATGACCAGTGGATTCTTTCTGTTTCTATTTACCCTCTGATTCCAGGATATCAGGGAAGTTTTCCCTGAAAATTTCTTAAAAGATGATATCTAGGCTCTTTTTTTGATGATGGCTTTCAGGAAGTCCAATAATTTTTAAATTATTACTCCTAAATCTATTTTCCAGGTCAATTGTTTTCCCAAAGAGATATTTCATATTTTCTTCCATTTTTTCCTTCTTTTGATTTTGTTTTATTGCTTCTTGATGTTTCATGGAGTCATTAGCTTGCACTTGCCCAATTCTAATTTTTAAGCATTTTAAAAATTGAGCTTTTGTATCTCTCTTTCCATGTAGTCAATTCTACTTTTTTTAGAAGACAGAAGCAAAACATTTATTTAGACACCAGAAAACTGAATCCCCAAACCAGAAAGCTGAATCCATCATAGCAACAAAGACGTTTTTTTTAAATTTTAATTTATTTTCTTGGTTACATCATTCATTTCCACAAGGTTTTG
>CM053602.1:37276589-37301592 GCA_028646575.1 Pseudocheirus occidentalis
AGCTGCAAGGGAAAGAGACAAAACAGAGCATCTTCTACATGGGAGCTGGGGAACAGGAAGAACTTTTCAGCGGCTTCTGGAATGAACATTCTCAGCTTTAAGTCAAAACTGTGCTGGGCTCTTGCCAGAGGGTCAGGCTCATGCTGCACATGTTGATGGAAGATGGAAAAAAGGTCTGGGGATTTGGAAAATTGTTTTCCTATGAGCAAAGTTTTTCCCCCCTTTTTGATCTGGACCTATGCTTTTATCAGTGTGGGGAACTCTGAGTGTGAAAATTCTCTCCAGCAATACAGATTGGCAACCCACTTGTAATGTAGAGAGTCACCTGGAGCACTGAATGGTTAAGTATTTTACCCGTGATCAAGTAGTTACATGGCCACTCTGCAGCCCACTATTCACTATGACATGCTGCCTCTCAGCAAAGGTTAACAAAGGATCATTTTATTCTGGGGAGAAGGAAATTGGCCACATTTACATGATGTCAATAATTTCTGGTCGATTTCATAAAAGATTCAGTGAAAGAGGTTGATTGTTGCTATAAAGAGCAAATAGCCAGATGACTGACCAAGCCTTTAATTGAATTGGGTGATGCTCTTGGCATCCAGCCTGTATATGAGATGCATCTCCCTGTGAAAATTAAATTCATAGAATCTCAAAGTTGGAAAGGAACTCAGAGTTCATTTAATCTAATCCATGCCTGGCCAGGAAGCTCCTCTTACAACATCCCCACTGCTTGAAGCCCCCTGGTGAGGGGAAGCCCACTCCCTCCCCAGGCAGCCCTGTTCCTCTTTGGGACACTTCTAATTGTTAGGAACTGTCCGAAACTAAACTCAAGCAACCAGTTACGGCGCCAAATGAATGGTTTGGATTAACTTTTCACTTTTCAAGCAGCCGATCATATTTCACTTAGACATAACTTAAGAGAGGAAATTAGGTTGTGTCTGCATTGCTTAAAAAAAAAACCTCTCAGTCAATTCAACGAACAAAGGAGGCAAGTTTGAACTCTTTAACATTGAATGGGTGAAATTTTGCTCTTTACCCACTTGTTTAGAATCAATTCTACAAACGTCTTCAATTGACAGAGGGCTGATGTAGGGAAGATCTTTTTCTATATACAATCAAACACGAATTGAAAGAAAAACCAAGAGAGTTTGGTTTGACATAAACGTTGTAGCTTTGCTAAACAAACAAAACAAAACAAAACAAAACAAAACAAAAACTAAGAGCAAAGAATCATAGATCTGTCCAATGTGAGAGCTAGAACGGATGCAGAATGTTTGGACATGGGGATAGGAATTGGACCTGGGAACTTCAATGGTACAGGGAAGTCCCTGGTGAGGAAAGACCCTCTCCTAATGCAGGTCAACATTTCTGCAAATTGGAAGACTTAGAGAGTTTCTTAGAGAGAGCACTGATTGATTGAGTGTCTTGCTGAGTGTCATATATTCAGTATGTGTCTGAAGCGGGACTTGAACCCAGGTTTGCTCAGTTCTCTCTATTCACTATGCCCTGCTGTCTCTCATCGAGAGAACTTGCATAGGTCATAGAATGTTAGAATTGGGAGGGGCCTTAGAAATGAGAATATCAGAGCTGGGAGAGACCATGGAGATAATTTAGTTGAAAACATTCATTTAACAGAGAAAGAAACTGAGCTCCAGTAAAGGGAAGTAACTTCTTCAAGGTCATAGAGTTAATTCTTGGCAGAGACGGCACTAGAACCAGAGAGTATTTTTCCCAGTAAACTCCTCTGTCTCTCACTTGAAGTGAAATTTGAATAAAAGCTAAATAAAGAAACAGCTTTATATTTCTTTGACAAAATGTGTTCCATCAAGAAAGACACACAAATAAGTGAAAATTACTCACTGTGGGGAGGCAGGAGGACATCAACAGAGATATGTACTTCTCCTATAATAGAGAAATATTTCGATCAGCTGTGGCAGCATGATAGAAAGATTGTTGAATTGTATTCACAGAACCTGTCTGAATCCCAGATCTTCTACTTACTCTCTGTGTGACCTTGGACAAATCATTTAACTTCTCTGGGCCTCAGTTTCCTAACCTGTAAATAAGAGGGTTTTAGCAGTCCCTTCATGCTCTGAATCTCTAATTGTATGGTTACTCCCCCTATACTTCCAGGTCACAGAAGTGTCTCATAAACTTCTCTGGAGGTCAAGGGTCCCATCTGGTGGGGTTATAATTGTGGAAAATCCTGAGGATTTGGCTGTTAGTACACTGCAGTGTATGTATTCGAATATTCTTGTTGACTCATCAGTGATGTAATGGTACCTTCCAGGAAGGGCACCATTCACTCCTGGTGTCTGGAAGCCACCACTGGAGGCAATGACTAGAAGAGTCACAAAGATCAAGCTAATTCATGGTATGTGGGACACGAAATTAGTGAAAAGCTTCTCAGTCTGGAATGTACCCCCCCTCCTGAGTGTCCTACCCTCCCCCTTCTCCTGTCAATTACTTTTATCTTCCTTTGTTCATTTCTTCCTCCTGGTGAAGGCCAACCCCCTTGTAGTCTCATTGGGGAGGAGATTGGGAGGTGAATTTTTCACCAATGAAAGAGGGCAGTTGGCCAGCAGAAGGGTCGTCCTAATTAGGTTTTTAAACCTTGGAACAGGGCTAGGCTCTCTCTCTTCCGGCCCCGACCTCATGCATCAACATGGGTAAGACATCATCTCATGGGGCACCCCTTTCTTCCCAGGAGAAAGGGAATAAATTCCTCTTCTTATCTAAGGCATCTCTGTGTTAACTTTTCTAATTAAATTAAGAATAATGGGCATTTTTTATACCACAAACAATGGCATCCATTTTTCTCCACCTTGGCAGGCATTATAGTGAATTGTAGAATGGTAGAGCTGGGAGGAACTTCAGAGAGCACTGCATCTAATCTCACACTTTAGCCATAAGGAAACTGGAAAGAGCAAGCAAAGAGACTTGCCCAATGTCACACAACTTTGAAGTAGTGGGGCTGGGAATGAAAGCCAGCTCTTCTGCTTCAGAGGCCCGCATTCCTTCCACTAAACCAAGCTGTCTCTCCTTAATAGAGCTGATTTCAGTTCTCAAGGTCCTGGTGCCTTGCCACTGGAGGCCAAAGATCACCTCCATTCAGTGTATTTCCATTTGTACTTTATGATGAGATGGTAGGAAGCATGGTGGCTGCCAGACTGTAGTGTGTGTGTGTGTGTGTGTGTGTGGCTTTCTAACTCCAGCCTTGGAGAAATGTTGCCACTTCTGGGACTTCAGGGACCATGTCCCTGCTTTGCAATTAAGAGGTGCCTAATAGAAAGAGGGGAGAGCTACAGGAGGCGGTGGTGGAGGCACGAGTGAGCTCATTAAAAGTTACAGGCATTTCCCCCTGAACTTCATAATGAGAGCTCCAGCCTCAGTTCCCACTAGCACTAATTCTGGTCAGGAAACATGAGACACCTTCTTATGCCTGTAAGAGGTGTGGAGAGAATGGGATATTTCCATGGTCTGTTTCTCTGGTTTCTTTTGGGTAGCACGATCATGTTGTATAGAGCTTGACTGAAAAATCTGGCCATGTTTAGCATAGAGAAATGGAGACTGGGGGACATGAGAACTACCTTCAATTGTCTGAAGGACTGTCCTTTGGAAGGGGGATTAGGGAGAGTGAGGAGGGGATTGAGGGGGGAGGAAGGGAATAAACATTTATGTACCTACTTCTACATGCCAGTCATTGTGTTAAGCCTTTTAAGGCTTTAAATTTGCTCTTCTCCACCCCACAGGGAAGAACTAGGACCATTTGGTAGAAGTTGTAGGAAGGTGAATTGAGGGTTGAAGTTAGAAAAAAGTAAGTAGTACTTCTAAAGATTTTTAAGGTTTACAAAATATTTTATAAATATTGTATTATTTAGCTTCGTAATAACTTTGAGAAGTAGGTGTTATTCTTAGCCTCATTTTACAGATGAGGAAACAGAGGCAGGTAGAGCTTAGGTGACTTGTCCAAGGTCACACAGCTAGTAAGCATCTAAGGTCAGATTTGAACTGAGCAGGTCTTCCTGACTCTTATGTCCACCGTACCACCTAACTGCCTACCAGACTTCCCAACAATAAAAACAGTCCAACAATCTATTGGGCTGCCTTAGAAGGAACAACAACAGGACGAAGAAGCATTTTTTATACTGCTTTAAGTTTGCAAAGTGCTTCTTTACACATATTATCTCACTGGATCCTTGAAACAACCTTGGGACGTAGGTATTATTATTCGCATTTTCCAGGTGAGGAAACTAAGACTGAGGAAGGTAAAGCAACTTGCCCAGGGTCACACAGCCTGTGACTGGGGCTGGATTTGAACTCAGGTTTTCTTGACTTCAAATCCAGTGCTCTATTCACTGCACCACCTGGATTCCCCATTACTGGATGAAGATCTCTGAACAGAGGTAAAGGATGCCATGTAGGGCCTTCCTGTCCAGATATGGTTGTACCTGATGACCTGTGAGACTCTGGGGTTCTTTAGCCTTGCAGAAGCCCCATGGGCCATTGGATTCTCTGATAACCCCCAAGTGAATCCAGAAGATGTAGCTGTATTCTTTGACCTAGATACCAATGAGGAGGAATGTACCCCAGGCTGGGGCAGTGTCTACAGTAGCAGCCTGTTATAAGTTTGCAGGGATTCTTAATTTTTTGTGTGTCACAGGCACCTTAGGCAATCTGATGAAGCCTATGGACCTTTTCTCAGAATAATATTTTTAAATGCATAATATAAAACACACAGGAATAGAAATGAAACCAATTATGTTGAAATACAGTAAGCAAAACAAAAAAAACCCAAGTTCATGGACCTTAGGTTAATATCCTCTAGAAAGAAAACTCACTGGACTTAGAATCAAATACCTGGGTTCAGCTTCTGGCCATGACATTACCTCTGTCACCTTAGGCAAAGCATTTCCTGTTTCTGACTCAGTTTCTTCATCTGTAAAATGGGGTAAATAATATCTGTCTACATGTCATAATTGTGAGAGAAATGCTTGGTAAACCTTTGAGTGCTATAGAAATTTGAGTTAGTGATAATAATTAAAACAAAGCCGGAATCCTTAAAAAGTTAAATCTCTGATCTGGGGCAAGACCAACCAGATGGGTGTCAGGCTACAGGAAGGGAGGCCACGTAGTGAGATGCCTTTGATAGGAGAGCTGTTGGCCCATTCCCTGGGCTATCTAGGAGCCTGGCCTTTGATGATTTCTCATCCTTGGGTCACTGATTCCAAGTGTGATTTTGGCAACTGATCACAGGCAAGAAAGTACCTTGCTGAAAAGAAAAAAAAGACTATTGTTTGCTAATTTTTTCCTCTTCTGAAAATGAAATTATATTCTTGGCTATAAATGTCCTAAGCTACCTTAGATTGAATGAACAAATGAATGAAAAAAGCATCCGTTAAGTCCTTATGATATTTTAGGCACTGTACTAACTTTTGGGGATACAGACAAAAAATGTGAGACAGTTCCTACCTTCAAGGAGTTTGCATTCTACTTGTGGGAGACCACATACATGTAAGGGAGTGGAGGCCAGGAAGCATTTTGGTCAGAGGAGATATGGGGATGATGGATTGATACATGGGGCACTCAATCAACTGCCATACTCTTTTCAGAAGCAATGGTAACATTGATTTGGTTATTGGGATGTGGAGTGAGACAACAGGGCACATGGAAAGATGGCCCTGGGTGAACTGCTGGATGACTGCATGGGATGCAAAGAGCAGCATGGTCTTGGGTCTGGCTAGATAGAGAGAGCTAAGTCAGGTTGAATTTACTTAGTTCCTAAATAAAGGGGCAAAGAAGAGAGCTCAGAGGAAGGTCATAAATCTAGAGCTTGTATGGAGTTTGGAGATCATCTAGTTCAACTTTCTCATATGACAGATGAGGAAACTGAGGCCCAGAGAAGAATGGATGCCTTGTCCAAGTTCACACATGTTGTAGATAGCAGAACTGCCTTTTAGATCCTGGTTCTCTGTCCCTGAACCCAATGCTCCTTTCAACTGTATATCTTCTTGTCCTGCCAGATCAAAAGACTTGTTCCCTAAAATTTTGATTAATCAATTTCCAAGACAATATAAACTTTCATATTTGCTTTTTTGATTCTATGCAGGTGGCCAAAGTTATCTTGCTAATGCACAACTCTGATTGCAATTCCTCACTCACCAAGGGCTCTCAACTGCCTTCAAGCTCCTTAGCTTGACATTCAAAGCCTTTCATGCTTGGGGTTAACTCTTATTTAATCCTACTTCTCTTCATAACTTCCTTACTCCAGCCAAACTCTCTATTCCCTGTGGTCCTTTATTTGACCTAATCTGTGTATTTGTGTAAGCCACCCTGTCCCCCATCTCTGCTTCTTTCTAATCACCTGTTGAAATGAGACAATTAGTAGATAGAAAAATACTTCAAATACCTCAGATATTTATTAGCTATATGACCCTAGGAAAGTTGCTTAACCTCCCTCAGTCTCAGTTTTCTCATCTATAAAATGGGCATAATAATAACATCAACCTCATAGGGTTGTTGTGAGGATCAAATGAGGCAACTTTCCCAAACTGCTGCCTATTCTTTGGTCATCATCCTCATCTTCTTCCTCCTCTTCCCCCACTGGCACTTTGTAGGTTGCCCCCTGGGACATCTGGCTCTAATAAGTGATCTTTCACATTCTCTTGCCCAGAACTGGGTGTCTATGTCATTTTCTGGCTACTATTTCCAAATCATGCCACCACCACCCCTAACTCTTTTTCTCACAAAGTGCATTGAAGACAGGGATGCTATTGCTTAAATTTCTATTCCTACTGCCTGACACATAGTAAACATTTAATAAATGCTCTATCCATCCATCCATCTATCCATCCATCTATCCATCTATCCATCTATCCATCCATCCATCTATCTATCTATCTATCTATCCATCTATCCATCCATCCATCCATCCATCCATCATGTTTTTGAAAACCTCAAAATTCTATATTAATGCTAGCAGCTGCTGCTACTGCTGCTATTACTCCTCCTCCTCCTCCATTACTATTGAAATCCTTCTCGTCCTTCTAGGCCCACTTCCTCCACAATTCCTCCAGCCAGAAGTGGTTCACCCCATCCCCAATTTCTCATGTCTCCCTGAGCTCTACTACTCCCTTTTAGAAAATTATTATTTGTATATCTGTCTTCTGTACTGGGATCCTCCTCTGAAGTCTTATTGTTGTTTTTCATCCTTCATTTTTTTTTTTGCTTTTTGGAGGGCAGTTGGGGTTAAGTGACTTGCCCAAGGTCACACGGCTAGTTTTTGTGTTAAGTGTCTGAGGCCGGATTTGAACTCAGGTACTCCTGACTCCAGGGCCGGTGCTCTATTCACTGCGCCACCTAGCCGCCCCCATCCTTCATTTTTTGAAGAGGACCAGTGATACCACAGGGTGATGTCTTGATTCATGCACGAAGTAGATTTAAGTGAGGTACAAAGTTGCATAAAGCTGTCAACCTTATTCTCTCTTCCAATCATCCAAGTCCAGCAGCAGGACAAAAGGCAAGATGACTGACTATGGCCTAGGATGCAGTGGATGACTTTGACATTTTCCATGTCTGACTAAGCTCCAAGCTCTTCATAGTACCTGCTTTAGCTGCCTTCATGGCTGTTAGGACAAATTGTTGTCATCTGCCCATTCTACTGGAGGAAGTCTTCACATGCTTGGGTTAGACACTTCCCACCCCGCCCCCCCTGATGGGTCTGGTTAGTTAGATAGACTGTTGGTTACTCTCAGCCTGGTTTAGCCCATCTGCCTAGATGATTTACTGGAGTGTCACTGCTATGCATACTACAGTTTCTTGGAGGTACAGGTGAGAACTGGGTGACAGGTGGACACCAAAGGTGGATGAACAATATGGGATGTTCAGGAAGGACTAGAACCTCTGGTGTGAGGGTTTGCCAAGAATCAAATAGAAACTCCCTTACTTAGCAATAAATGCTTATTGACTGACTGATTAATTAAAAGCTTTTCATAATACGACTCCACCCTTTCTTTCTAGTCTTCTTACACTTTACCCATTTCTGTTCACTCCATGACCCAGAAACACCATCCTACTTGTAGTTCCTTGAACACAACACTCCATCTTCCCACTCCATGTCTTTGTACTGGTTGTCTCTTCTGCCTGGAATGCTCTACCTCTTCACCTCCAACTCTTAGTCAAATCTCACCTACTTTTGCAAGGCTTTTCCTGGTCTCCCCAGCTTCTAATGCATTCTTCTCTCAGATTGACTTCCATCTTCTCTTTCTTTCTCTCTTTACACACACACACACACACCTTTGTGTCAATTGTCTGCAGCTTTTGGATGGCAGGTTTTTACCATCGATATTTAATGAAAAGATTCCCACCCCATTTATCTTTTTTTCCCCTTCTAGCTCCACTGATTTTCATCCTGCAAAAGCCTTTTATTAAAATTAAGATTGTATTTTCCAGCTTTTATATTCTTCTCTATTGATCTTGCAGCTGGTCACAAATTCTTTCCTTAACCACAGTTGTAAAAGGTATAAGCCTTCCATTCTCTAACTTTTATCTGGTGTGACTTTTAATATTCAGACAATTTATCCATTTGGAAATGATTGTGCCATATGGTGTAGATTTCTGATCTAAAAATGGTGTAAGATGATGCTCTAAAGCCATTTTCTGCGAAACTGCTCTCCAACTTTTCCAGCAGTTCTTGTTTATAAAGAGGATTTTCCATCTTGTAATTTGTGTTATAATAGATTGTTATCTCTCTGACATTTGTCTAATTGGTCTAATCTATTTTTCTATTTTTTATCCAGTATGTAATACTTAGATAATTACTATTTTATGATGTAATTTGAGACCTTCTTGTGTCAAACCCAATTCTTTCTTACTTATTTGATGGTTTCTTTTTATATTCGTCACCTTTTGTTCCACCATATGGATTTTGCCTTTATTTTGTCTAGTTCTCCAAAGCATACCTTTGGCAATCTTAATGGCATAGCACTGAATCTTCAGGGTGATACAGGTAGCGTCATTTTTATTGCATTGGCTTTTCCTAGCCATGAATACTGCTATTTTCCCTATTAACCATCTTCTTTTATTTCTGTAAAAAATTGTTTTATAATTGTACATATATGTCCTATGTGGATTTTGGTACATCAGCTTCCAGAAGCTGAATGCATTTTGTTATTATTTTCAATAGCATCTCTCTGTATAGCTCTCATATTTCTCGGATTTTGTTAGTAGTACAGAAAGGTTAATGGCTTTTTATGGATTTATTTTGTATCTCCGGCTACTTTGCTTGAGCTGTTTATAACATAGCTCTCTTGTTGTTTATTCTCTAGGTTTAGCAATGTAAACCATTTTATTGCCCACAAATAGGAATCATTTTGTCTCCTTTTTGTCAATGCCTATTCCCTTAATATGTTTTTCTTTTCTTGTTAACATGGATAAGATGTCTAGTACTTTGCTAAATTGTAATGTTGGCCACTCTGGCTTCACCCAGGGGAGGCAGCATGATACACTGGCTCTGGAGTCAAAGAATGAGGGTTCAACTAGCTGTGTAACCTTGGGTAAGTCACTTAACCCCAATTGTCCTGCCTTCCCCCTCCAAAAAAGCAAAAAGCAAAAAAAAAAAAAAAGAATGAGGGTTCAAATCTCATCTCTGATGCTTATTGCCTATAAAGCCTTGGGTAAGTCACTTCACTTCCTTAGAACTCAGATTTCTCATCTATACAATGAGGAGGCTGGAGTAGACCCCCTCTGACGTTCCTTTCTAGCTTTTTAGAGCTATGATCCTATGACCCTTGGTCTTGTTGGGAAAGTTGCCATTGTCTCTCCATTATAAATAATGCTAGCTCTTGGCTTTGTATAAATGCTTTTGATCCTATTAGGGAAAGATTTTTTCATTCCTATTATTCTTCGCATTTTTTAAAACATAAAGTGCTATGTTTTATGGAAGGCTTTTTCAATATGTAGTGATGTAATGATGTGGTTTTTGTTGTTATGCGATTAATATGATTTATTAGCTCTGCAAAGTTTTTCAAAACAAACTCTTTGCCATCAAGGACAGCAAAGCAACCACATTTAGCTTCAAACATCACAGCCTAGGATGTGCTTTTAAAGGAAGCGGAAATAATACAGAAAAAAACAAACATGGGGAAAAGAACTGGGCTAGACCAAGTATATACTGAGGACATTCATGCCAAAGGTGATAAAATTGGGAGGTGGTGGCGGCGGTGGGGCTAGTAGTTCCAAAGGGTTTATTTTCAAGGTATCTGGAGAAGAGGTATGGGAAAGGTATGGGAAAAATCTTGGACCTTATTAGGAAAAAAAGGGTGACAGACACCAGTAATAACTAATAACCTTTATGCTTACTTTCCCATCTACATAAAATTTTGATGAGAATCATTTACGTATACATTGAAGGCATACTGGGTGAGGGGATAAGGAGGGAACAGGCAGGCTTTCACAAGCAATATTGCATAGGAGAAAACATCTTTACTGTCAGAGAGTTGAAGGTGTATAGAATACAAGATTCTTTGGGGTTTACTGTTAACTATAAAAAAGCATTTGTTTTGGCAGAACAGAAGGCCATTTTACAGCTCTCCTCCAACAAGGCCTCTCCCCTTCATAGATCAAAACCGTATAAGAATCCTTGAAAGATGTAACAGGGATAATCTTTTCCTGTGACCCTTTGATCTTGAATGTAAAGTGATGCACAAAGGAGAGACAGGCATGCACACCAAAGGCATTTGCCACCCCCATGGAAGAGATCTCAAGCAGAGTCCAAGTCTAAGAGGAATTCCCTGAGATGTCAAGGTATGCCAAATACTTTTACTTGTGGTTGACACTGTGCTGACTACATCAAGCTTGGGTACACTGTAGAGTTTTCCAAATGATATCTATGAAGATGCAAAAGAGTTTGGCTCGACTATCCATGCAGAAACAAGCCATATGGATGAAGAGTGATCATTGTGGATGTCAGTAGATGATGTGTGATGCCGACCTATAGCGTTTGACCATCAGTATGTATATTTTGGACAGTCATAGCAAATGGATAATGTGTTAGGCTTGGAATTGAACAGTAGGAGGAGAACCAGCAGGGTCACCTTTGGGAAACTACACAGTTCTTTTAAGGATCCCCAAGTTTCTGCTCATATCAAAGCTTATCACTTAATTAAATTTTTAAAAAAATTGTCTATATTATTATATCAAAAATTGTCTATATTATGTTGTTATAATAGTTGTATATAATAGTTATATATAACGATATAATAATGTTGTAAATTAGATAGAAAATGGTCTATATTATTATTACATTGTATTAACAGACATAAAAAATCACAAACACTTCTATATACAGAAAAGAACTAAAAACAGGACTATATAGGAAACTGTGAATCTCTGTGCATGCAGCGTGTTTTTCTAAAGTATATATGAAATTTAACATGGTAGTTCCAACACTGCCCAGTCTGTGATCCCTTTTGAACTTCCTTCCGCTTACTTCTATGTATTTTTTGGGAGGCAATCAGGGTTAAGTGACTTGCCCAGGGTCACACAGCTAGTAAGGGTCTGAGGCTGGATTTGAACTGTGGTCCTCCTGACTCCAGGGCTAGTGTTCTACTCACTGTCCCACCTAGTTGCCCCTTTTTTATGCATTAAATTTTTTTTCTTCTTTTCTTTATTTTAACCTTTACTATTACTAGGTAACAATTCTCTCCCTGCCACCTGTCAAGAGAAGGGGGTAGGTGGGGGGCGGGAAGAGAATTTGTCCTGACAAAAAAAGACCTGTCCTTTATAACAAATACGTCAAACAAAACGAATCTATAGATTGCCCATATATGAAACTATAGGTCTCATTCTGTGCTTTTAATCTGTCATCTCTCTGCCAAGAGGTGGGTATCCTCCTTCAACATCAAGGTCATGGCTGGTCACTGCAGAGATCTGAAGTCCTTCAAAATCATCTTCCTTTACTATTCTGTGCTACTTATATTATTCTACATCAGTTCATACAAGTCTTCCTACGTTGCTTCGAATCTGTCCCTTTCATCACTGAGAAACGACTCCCAGGATCTTTTATTTACCCCAAAGAAGGCTTTATCAACATTACAATATGACATCTTAAAAAAACCTGCATCAACTATTCTTTCAATCACACTTTGTTTTAAAAGAAACATTTCCTATTGTAAATATAACTGAAGAAAATATTGAAAAATCTAATTTAATAGAATTGTTTTTCTCCCAGTTCTCATTTCAAAATTTGAGATGTCATGCAAAGCCCACAGCAGTTTTAACATCAGGCTAGAAGTGTCCATCACAGGAATCTGATATTTTCAGAAATGTATTTGTTTCTTATTGAATTGCATCTGCAGCATTCAAAATTATGGAATTATTATATACAAGAGAAAACACCTGAAGGCTTATTTAAATGATCTGAAATAAAAATGGGCTTTTCAAGGTGCTGGCAGGTAGACATTAGAGTCTTTTCCCTAGTGTATTTCTAGATGAAGGCTTCTTTATCTGATAAGGGAGAAGGTTTTGCAATTCTTTAATCTGGCTCCTGTTATGCTTAAGCGATACTTTTTTTGTTTTCTGGAAGAATATTTTAGCACATCAGGTGTCCACTCATTAAACCCATCAGTTGTTGTTGGTTTACAATGTGCCACGCAGTGTGCTAAACACTGGTAAAAGAAACTTAACGTGCCCCCTCCCCCATAACCCCTGCCCTCAAAGAGCTTACATTCTAATGGGGAAGACACATTTAAATGAATAGACATATTTAAATGAAGACACATTTAAATAAATTTAAATGAAAATAAATACAGAATAGGGAGAAGGAAAGGTACTATTAGGGGTAGAACAGGAGAATGACCCTCATCTAGAAAAAGGTGATATTTGAACTGAATCTGGAAGGAAACCATAGATGTCAAGAGTCAGAGATGGGGGTGGGCGGGGTGGGCGGGAAACAACCAGTTGCAAAGGCACAGAGATGGGAGGTGGAAAGTTGTTTCAGGCAAAGCCAATAGGTCTAAGTTGCTGGACTGTGTAGTGTGTGGAGGTGAATAAAACGTGAGAAGACTGAAAAGGTAGGACTGGGCCAGCAAACGATAAGCTTTAAATGCCAAAGAACTTTATATTTGATCCTGCTAGTGAGAGGGAGTTCCTTGAGAGTGTGACATGGTCAGACTTACACTTTTAAGGGTGTGCTAGAGTCAACTTGGACCAGCTTGTGAGAATCGATTGTTAAATTTTCAGTGTGAGCATTTACACCTCAGAAATGGGCAAATAATAGAAATCAGGGCTTGATATATCATTTTGTTGATTGTTTAAACTTAAAGTGGCAGAGAAAATATTAATCACGCAGATTAAAATGCAGATTAAACTTAAAAGGGTGTCTTGAGTAATAATTTTAGGTATCCAGTTGCTAAATATTTACCAGCACACCCCTGAGTTTTTAGAAAAATCATCTTGGAAACTGGGTGGAGGATAGATTGGAGTGGGGGGACACTTGGGGCAGGGAAATTGGTTAGAAGGCTATTGCAAAAGGCTGTGCAAGAGGTGATAAAGACTTGAACTAGGGGTGTGGCTAAATGAGTGGAGAGCAGAGCCCATGTGTGAAAGATGTTGTGACATTAGAAATAACAAGATTTTGGGACAGTTCAGTGGCACAGTGAATAGAGCACTGACCCTGGAATCAGGAGGACCTGAGTTCAAATACGGCCTCAGACACTTAATACTTACTAGCTGTGTGTCCTTGGGCAAGTCACTTAACCCCAATTGCCCTGCAAATTTCCCCCTCCAAAAAAAAGAGAAAAAATAAAACAACCAAAAAACCAAATCTGGCCTTAGACACTTACTAGCCATGTGATCTTGAACAAGTCACTTAACCTCACTCCAAAAAAGCAACAAAAAAAAGAAAAGAAAAAAAAAGGAAGAAATAACAAGATTTGGCAACAGATTTGATATGGTGACAAGAAGTGACAGTAAAGAGTTGAGCAGGACACCAAATCTATGAATCTGGGAGCCTGGGAGAATGGTTGTTTTCTCTTTTGTTTCTATAGGTACATACATGCATGTGTATATATACATATGTGTGTGTGTGTATTTAAGCATAGGAACTGCTATAGAGTCAAGAAAATAGAGCCAGACTAACAATGTACTACAGAATTTAAATGAAATGAAATGACCGATATTGACTCCAGAGGACTGAAGATGAAACACAATTCTTTCCTGCATTAGAAAGGTGGCAGTTACAGATACAGAATGTTTCATACCTTGCTAGATGAAGAAGTCACTGTATCAGTTTGGCTTAACTGGTTTTCTTTGTTGTAAGGGTTCAGTTGGGAGTGGTTATTGGGAAATGGTTGTCATGAAAAAACCAAAAAATATCAACAAAACATTTTAAGAAGTGAAAAAACACATGCCAGAGATATACATTTGGAAACGACTTAAACTGTATACCATAAATTTTGGTATATCATTTCATTATTATTGTTCTTTTTAATTTTTTACAATTTCATCATTTGGTTTTTGACCTACTCATTATTTAAGATTTTTTTAAGTTTTAGGTTGTATTTGTTGTTCATATTTCCTTTATTGTTTACAACTCCATTACATTATGATTTATGAAGAATGTGTTTAAGCTTTCAACTTTTTCCCATTTATGAACTTTTTATGCCACTGTAAATCCACAGACTCCTTAGGGGTCCATATATGAATTTCTGGTGATTCATGAACTTGGATGGAAAAACATTACATCTCTGTGACCATTAGCCTCAATCTGAAATTGAGCGTTTCCCCCAATTATGATTATAAACAGAGAATCATTATTCTAAGAAGGGCTCCGTACCCCTCATCAGACTGATATGGATGGGGGTCCATGATAGAAAAAAAGTTAAGGACCTTTGCCCTAGACCAGCAGTTCTCAACCTGTAAGTAGTGACCTCTTTGGGGGTCGAACGACCCTTTCACAGGGGTCGCCTAAGACCATCAGAAAACACATGTTTCTGATGGTCTTAGGGACGGAGATACCCTCCTCTATCCATCTCCAGGTGGGTCTGCCCACATGCAGATACGCCCACATATGAATATTAAAGGATCGTGGCATTAGGAAGGTTGAGAACCACTACCATAGACCATGGCCAATTTTTGTTAGAGTCTCATGTGAACCTTATAAGTATATTTTTTTGAGATTCCCATTAAGTTGTTTCCATAGAATTAACACAGTCAGTTTTCTCTACATTCTATTCATCAGTAATTTCCTTATTTGTCTTTTTGTATTTCCTGTAGGCAGAATATTATTGAGTTCTGTTTTCTAATTCATTTTGCAACTCCATTCCTTTTTATGGATCTATTAACACTCTACAACTGTTAAATTTGGTTTTATCTCCATGGGGAAACATGGAGGGAAACAGTGAACTTTTCTCTTGCTTATAGCATGTAAATGCTGAATCATCAAATTATCCCCTGATTTTTTTCAGTCTGTCTCCTACTTGACCTCTATGGCCTACCACCTCCTTCTAGATATTCCCTCTTTCTTGGACTTATATAACTTTGTTCTTTTCTAATTCTTTTACTACCTCTAGCTACTTCCTTTCCATCTCCCTTACTGAATTGTCATTCATACTGAACCCACTAAGCATGGATGTCCCCCATGGCTCTTTCCAGGGCCACCTTCTATTCTCTTTCTATACTCTCTGTCTTGGTGATTTCATCAGCTCTTATGAATTCAATGATCATTTCTACACAGCTTTCTCTCAAATCTATATATCTCAAATCTCTTTCCTGAACTCTAGTCTCACATTATCAGTTACCTTTTGAATTTCCATAGGGATGTCTAATCAGCATCTCAAACTTAATGTCCAAAATGGAATTCATTATCCCTTCTCACTGAAACCTCCTCCCAACTCTCCTATTCCTGTTGAGGGCTTCATTACCCTTCCTGTTACCTAGGCTTGCCACCTCAGACTTATCCTTGACTCTTCCCTTTCCCTAACTTCCCATATCCAATTAGTTTCCAAGATTTGTCATATCTACCTCCATAGCAGCTTTTATATCCATCCCCTTCTCTCCCCTCACATAGCCATCACTCTTGTTTAGGTCCTTATTCCTTTTCATCTGGACTATTGCTATAAATTCCTTTGCTCTCCAACCTATCCATCATATACCTAAGAAATTAATACTATTACATTGACTCAGGTACTTGGGGATTCTCTAATTCATGAGGTATCTACCAAGGCTAGAAATATCAATTTCTCAGGACAGATAATCTTTGATCTGTGCTTAGGGATAATAACAGGGAGGCTGAAGAAGACAGCCAGGGACTCAAGTTCATGTAGACAAGCACAAATTTCCACTGCCATACTCCTGTAGTCACCATTGCCATTGGGTGCAGAGAGGAGAGATATATTCTCCCTCCCTTGCTGGAAGTCCAACAAAGACAGGACTGGAAGAGAATCCCAAAAGGGAAGGCCCAAAAGAGACATAGCTATTTCTCCTCCTCTCCTTACAAACTACAGAGTGGATGGCTCCTTCTGACAGTCCCAATCATCTTTGACATAACCCTTTCCCCCAAACACTGGGGATCAATCAGGGGATATTGTGTCACCCCAGCAAGGTGCAGGCTACTTAGAAAAGAGACAGGGTGCATGACTAGTTGCTTAGAAGTTTCCCTAGTCTAGCAAATCATAGGTTCCAGAGATCTCCTCTGTTATACCTGTTTGCTGATAGAAAATGGAAGAATACTTAACCACTATTCACACTTGAACTGCTTTTAGCAAGCAATCAGAGGGGGACTGCTCCATCTAACAGCCACAACAATCCATTAGGAGAAATGGTGCTCTGGCTTCCAACCAGACAGAACTCACTTTACTGAGCAATATCAATGTATACTGCCATCACTTCCATCTTTTAGCAGTACAATTTATTTTAAAAGTGTGCAGGGGAGGGCCATCATTCATTCATTCAACAAATATTTATTAAACTTCTGCTGTGTGCAGAAAATTATGGTTGTCTCTGGGAGAGATACAAAGTTTGGATAAGACCTGGTGGTCTCTGCCCTTCTAGAATTCACAAAGAGAAGGATAATGAATATACATAGATAGCTGTAATTCATGAATTTACATGCATATTGGAGAGGAGAAGAATATGTGAGATCTGACGGTTAACATGGCTTCTAGTAGGGGGATCAGAGAGACTTTCCTGGAGAATGTGGCGCTCAAGTAGGGCTTTCAAGGTTTAGGAAGAATTCAGCAGGCAGAGAGAAGAAAAGAGAGAAGACACATGAGAGCATGAGAATTGTGTGTGCATTACTAGTAGAGCATAGAGGGTGTAGATGGGGATAATCTGAGATAAGAGATGCTTATTTCTCCTCCATGCCCCTATAAGGGTACCTTCACTTTCAATCCTCCCCCCTTCAGCTCCCTGTAATGTGCTATCTTCCTGTATTTAAATGTAAGCTCCTTGTGGGCAAGGATTGTATTTCTTTTCACCAGGATTTGCATTCCCAGTATTTAGTACAAAGCTATACTCATAGTAAGTGCTTAACGTTGAGTTGTGCAAGATCAGTGAGGGTCTTGAATGCTAGTGAAAGAAGGTTGAACTTTTTAGTTTGCACGTAGCATGTCCTTGGATTGGTGTCTGTTGGCAGACAGAAATCCTTCAATTCCTACCAATTGGAGCTCCTGGAGCATGTGAGGCTATATGAGGCAATCATCCTCTTCCAGCCTTGTAGGAAAGAGGAGAACTGAAATCTTGTGTGAGGCAACAAATATGCACACACATTGAGAGATGTTCATCAAGCTCTAGGAGGCTGGTGCAGCTGAAGTGGAGGAGAGATCACACCTAAGCTGGTGCAGGGAGGCAGTGGTCTGCTGCCTGTCTCTGCCATAGACTCTACAGCCAATAATGGTTTCCATAATGGTGCTACAGCCTTTGTAGCCAAGCATCTTCAATTTCAGCCTGGGCAAAAGCATGGGAAAGGACAAGAGACTGGCTCTATTGTTACTACTGTCACTGTTCCAACTGATATTGGGATGCTAGTAAATGAACAAGGTGGAAGTCACATTGAGTACATGGAGAATGACTGTCGCTGTCCTTGTTTACAAGAATAAAACCAGTGATGCTTCTACTTTCTTGTGCCTTATTTTGCTTTGAACTTTCATCCCTAATTTTCATTCTTTAAGAGTTTTCTCCCTTTTTGTATTTGCCATGTTTTCAAAGAAATCAGTTTCCCTAAAATAGCATTCATTGCTATTTGAATAGCAGATTTGAAAGAACCACGTGACAGCTCAAGAAAAGGAAAGCCATGGCCCTGGAGATGACCCAGAGGGTAAAAATAGAAACCAAGGGACCATCCAAACTGGATAGTTCTGGATAAGAAAGAGTAACCAGTTCTACTCATCAGTTAAATACAAACACTGCTTAATCTTCATCAGCCAAAAACTATAATGTGAATTTGGAGTCCTTTTGAGTGACATAATGTTCTCTATCCGTTTTACCCTTGTCAGACCTTTTGTGAAGTATCATACTCAGTTTTAGGGGCCATGTTTGCAGAAGGATATTGACAAGATTGAGGACAACCAGTATAGTTAAGGGTTCTGAGACCATGCCATACGAATATTGACTGAAGGGAGTGGAAATGTTTAGCCTATAGGGGAGAAGATTTTGAAGGGATATTTCAATTATTTGAAGGCAAGTCACATGAAACCATGAGAAACAAGGCTTATTTTTCTTGGCCCCAGAAGGCAAAATGAGGAGGAGTAGAAGTTAAGCCAATTTTACAGCATCACAGAACTTCAGAGCTGGCAGGAAACCAATCAATTCAACCCATACTCGAATAAGAATGCTCTATCACATATCCAACAAGTGGTCATCTAGCTTTTGCTTAAAAATCTACTCTAGTGAGGGGAAATCCCATATAGTATTGCTTCTCTAAGCAGCCCATTCTACTTTGGGACAGGTTATGGCTAGGAAAATTCCTCCACCTCATCTTTCTTTTTGGAAGTTCTCCCCAGTGCTGCTTGTTTTTCCCTGGAGGGTTCAGCAGAATAGTTCTATTCCCTCTTCCATGTGATAGCCTTTCAAATATCTAGAGACAACTCCTACATTTCCCCTAAGACTTCTCTTCTCCAGGCTAAACATCCTCAATTCTATCAATTGCTAATTGAACTGGTTCTCTGGCTTATCAGTGTCTTTTCTAAAAGGCGGCCTTCAGAACTGAACACAATGCTCCCCAAATGATATAACAAGGACAGTAAAGCTGGATTATCACCTCCCACATTAGGACACCGGAACACTCTTAATGTAGCCAAAGATCACATTAGCTCTCTTGGTTGCCATATCAAAACCTCCCCCCCCCCATCTGACATTGAGGTTGCAATAGTCCACTAAATCCCTGGATTTTTTTTTTCAAATGACCTGCTGTCTAGTCAAGCCTTGCCCATCTTATATTTATGAAGTTGCCTTTTTGAACCAAAGTATAAGGTTTTGCTTTTATCCCGATTACATTTAATTTTATTCTATTCAGTTCAATGTCTCAGCTGTTGATGTGTTTTTGGATCCAGACTCTCCTGCAACATTGTTGGCTATTTTCCCCAGCTTTGTGTTATGTGGAATTTTGATAAATATGCTATTAATGCTTTTATTCCCATGACTGTTAAAATGTTAAATAATTCAGGGCCAAGGATTGATCTCTGGTGTACTCTTCTTGAGATATCTCTCGGTATTGATGCTTAGCCATTACTCCTTGGGTTTGGTCACATAACTAGTGATTAATCCACTGACATTTACTATCACCTTGCCTATATTTCTTGATCTCATCTACAAGTTGATGTGATAGACTTTGTCAAGTGCTTTGCTAAAATCTAGGAAAATCATATCTATAGCATTTTCCTGATCTAGTTAATGTAGAACTTAGTACCCTTGTCAAAAGGATAGTCAAGTATAATTGTCCAAAAAGGAAATTATGCTAGGCAGGCATAATCTAGTCTCAATGAAATTGATGGCCATTTTGTCTTGTCTTTTCCGGTCCAAAGGTCATTCTCGTTGCCAGAGAAAACTGAAGCAAAATAAAAGTTGTGCAGCTCTTCTCTTTCATCCACTGTCCTCATTCCATCCACTTCAAGGACTCCTAGCCCGTCTTTGACCTTCCTGTACTTTGCACCTCTTATCAGCTTGGTCTGTTTGTGTGGCTCTGACACTGTTCTTACAGGACAATAGTACACTTTGGCATTTATCCCCTGTTACCTGTCCTTAAGTCCACCTTCTGCACATGTTTCTAAATTCTAAATTAATTCCCTGTTCATCCCTGTGCATCCCTGTGCATCTCTTCAGACAACTCCCAGTTTGCCCCCAGAGAATTGTTTCCCTTTGTATCATCAGAATTTCACTTGTGTGAACTTCCCACCCCTTCCAGGCAGACTTCCCTAAGAATTTTAGCTCGTGAGACCCTACCTTTATTTTCTCTGTATCCTTTGAAATCTGCTCTTCCAAAATCACCAAACTATGACTAGCTTTCTTCTCCTTTCCCAAACTCTGGGAGGGAGTGGTTACTTGCCCCTAGGGTTCTCACTGTTGCTATTCCAGCAATCAGTTCCTCCCTTTAAGTGAGAATCAGATCCAGAATAGAATTCTTCTTTGTCTTCCCCACCTTTTGAAAGAACAAATTATAATTTTTTCTAAGAATAATATTTTATTTTCCCCCAATTACACGTAAAGACAATTTTTTACTTTCATTTAAAAAATTTTTTGAGTTCCAAATTAAGAGCAAATTATCATTAAGACAAGTCAAGGAATTATTAGCTGCTCTACTTCTGGCAGTTTCTCTGCCAAAATGACAAAATGTTTAGATAATAGACAGCCCTCTCCCCTTATTATCATAATAGGTCTCTACACCAGACTAGTTACTTGTTTCCCGAGTTTCTCTTCTGGTCTTTTTTCTAAGTGGTTTGTAGTCTTCTCCTATGGCAATATTGCTTCTATTTCTGCCTCCTTTGATTTTTGCTCAGATGTTCTTCAGCATGTTTCCCAGGATGCTTTCTATATATCTTCATATGAGTATGTAATCTATTGCTCAATGTTCCCCAAGGTCAGAGTCAACACAGACAAGGTCCAATTTTGATGACAGATCTAAAAGATATCACTCATTCTTTGGCTCTTATTGCCTTCTCCGAGAAGAAAAAAATTCTCTGGGAAAATCTCAGAACATAGTATTTGTCTAGGTGGACCTTTATAAATGCTTGCAATGGGTTTCTAACTCCTGTTTAAGCACTTATGGTAATAATGAATTTTGGGGGGATGGGGTAGCTTTTATTTAACACCATAGAAAATGTAGAAAATGCAAAAAATTCACAGGCCATAATCAAATGTGCTCATAAAGGGGTCATTATAGCTATTAGATAGTTATTACAATTTTCCTCCCTCTCAGAGGAGGAAGTAGACTTTCAGTAGACTTTTAAAAAGACTTAGACTTTTTTTCAGAGCCTTAAAGTCTTCCAGTCTCCAAAGCAACATGGCGTTTATTTTCTTTATTTGTAAATTCTGAGATTAAACACCTCAAAAGAACATTTCCACACTCAGAACAGAACAAAAAAAGAGGATTCTACGTGAGACCGTGTATCTTCATTTCATACTGTTTGTTTTTTTTTTAAGTATGTAATAAATTTCTCACATTACTTTCAAAACTATCCTGCTTGCCTGTGCTTCCTTCTGTTTCCTTTTAGACATTTTAAAATGTTTCTATGGCCCTCAATTTTGGGACTTCACTATTGCTAACCCCATCTCCCCGATCTACCTTCCTCATTTACAAAAATGAGAGAGAGAAAAAGAAAAAAAATGCAACAAATTAGCACAGTCAAGGAAAACAGATTCACACAGTGGCTGTGGCCAAAACCATGTGTTTTTCTGCACCTTGTGTCCATCCCCTCTCTGTCAGGAGGTGGGTAACATGCTTTATCATTAAGTCCTTTGGAGACATGGTTGCTCACTGCATTGATCAGAACAACTTGATCACCCTTTCAATATGATATGCCTTTCCAGAACATGGGTCATAGCACATTCGCTTCAGAACGTGAAGGAATCTTAGGGAACATTAAGTTTAACCCCCCTATTTTTTCAGCTGAGAAAACAGAGATACTGTTCAGAAAGGAATGCCACCAGGTTGACCCTCATCATTCCAATGAGTTGTTCTTCTCATGGATGTATGCAATGGCTTTCAAACTCAAAGTGCCAGTCTGTGGTTTCACCTCTCCCAAGAAGGGAAACATACTTAAGGCTACTAGACAGTCAACATGCAGACATTTTGATCTATCCTTTTATTCTACAGAAACCCTTTAAAGACATGTACTCCCTCAGAAGAGAAACACACTTGGAGCTCCTTTCATATCAGACTCAAATCATCCAAATAAGTCGCCATAACAGGGGTGTGCAAAGTCCTTAGTCCAAGTCCCTTAGTCTATACCATAATATTGCCATTGTGTCTTTCAGCACCATGAGCCCTGGACTCAATCTTCTCTCTCTGAAAGGCACAGTGCCCAGGAAATTCTCTTTCTATAGACAGAACACTAGATCGCCAAAGTCTTGAACTTGGGCTTCCTTGCAAGGTAACCCTTAAGTCTGGTACAGCCCAGGAAAATTCCCCTTATCTGGCTAGAAAGTCAGATCCTGGGATCACATTGCCTAGGAAATTCCCCTTCTTTTAACTAGGGAACTAGGTTCAGAAATGACCTTGTCTAGGTCCACAGATATGAACATCAATAGTGGGAGCAGCAATATTCATGTTGTGCTTCACATATATCTCATAAGTTCTCTGTCTGATCTTATATAGATCCATTGTTATTTGATCCTCATGTGAACTCTGTTATTAGCCCCATTTTACAGGAAACCAAAGCAAATTGAGGTTAAATGCCTTGCCCAGGTTCACAAGTTAGTATGCAAGGCAGGATTTGAACTCAAGTCTTTCTGACTCCAAATCCAATGTTTTAAACACTAGTTATTTCCATATGTCTTTTCTTGCTGTGTGACTCTCTAAGAAATCCATATACTTGATTGCTGTCCTGGCTGCTGCCATCTTTTAGCAATAAAGTGTCCTCATAGGTTTGGTAGCTGACTTTATTCACACAAGGGAAAAAGAAGGTAACAGGCAGCACCTAACTTGGGGTCCAGGAGATTTTTTCTTAGCCTATGTAGACAAATACTTATCTGTGACTCAAACACCCACATTGATGGATAGGGCTGCTGGAAGGGAACCAGCTGCATTCTCAGGATCTCTCCAGAAGAATGGTAGAAAGGAAAAAGCGAGAAAGACATCTTCTTGGCTCTTGTGAATCAACGAAAAAGGATAGGTTCTCCAATAAGAGTCTTCAACAACCAATTGAACTTGGAAGGAATCCCATCAATGAAACTCATAATCTAGGATGTGCTGAAGTATTGCTATAAACTAACCAATTCATCTTGGCAGTGCCCCCAAATCATCAAAATCTAAGCAGAAGTTTTTTAATAATCTCAACAAAGTGCCAGTGCCCATAGCTAAACCTTTTATAGGGAGATGCTTTCCAAAGTCCAAACCATTAAAGCTGACCATCCTCTAAGTTCATCAAAGGGAAATCAAAGGAGATTTCCCTGGTCAATGATTAATTTCTCTGATCAATCCCCAACCCCACAAGTTTCTCTCCTTAGTATATAAATACTACTTAGACTTCTTCCCTTTTATTTATTTTGTTCCTTTTCAGTATAGTATACCTTTCTGGAACCAGAGATCATAGGATGTTAGCTTTAGATCCAGATGGGAGCTTAGGAGACATTGAATCCAATGATTTCATTTTCCAGCTGAGTAAACTGAGGCAGACATCAAGTGACTTGTCCAAGGTGATACAGCTGGTAAGTGTTCAAATTCAGGTCTTTGGCACTCCAACTATAGTACTCCTTCTACTGAGTCACCTAGCACTCATGGGTCTCAACCTACCAAGTCTCAGTGATACTTAAAATGTCAAATGTTCACCACATCCCAAGTTATCTAGCTTCCTTTGCTTGTTATGCATGCTTTGATTATTTGTATATGGACAATTGAGGCCAGGATTTTAGTCCTGATTCAGTTCCTGGATTTTGTTTCCTGTTAATTTCTGGGCTGTTACATTTTCCCCTGCACTATAGCTACTCTTTATGTTTCTATCTTGGGGCTCATTTGTACCCAATTTTCTCCTTTCCCCTTTTCTTTTAGCGTGAAGGCTCCTTGAATTAGATTTGCGAGATTGCAGGCAAATAAATTTTGACAGGTCTTGTTAAGTGAAGTCCAACCCTGGTGAGGAGCAGCTTTGTTCTGAAATATAAAGTCATGGCTGGAACATCCGAATCTTATTCTTGGACACCATTTTCTTAGCCAGCTCTTTGCTTCCCATTCTTTTTACTGGGTGTGAGGAAAACCTTCCTAAAAATTGGAGCTGTTTTGAAGTAGGAGAAGTATGGGAAGGAATAGTGAGCACTGGAAGTCTTCCAAAGGATTCTGGATGATTATTTTAGGGGTTGCTGTAGGGGGTGGGGCTCTTAGTCATAGAAGGTAGGATTAGATAATTTCTCTAATTCCTTCTAATTATGAAATACCATTTTCTATTCTCAATACCAGGAAGGTGATGTATTATTTACTAAATAAGCTCAGTATAGGGTATATAATAATGATCAATAATTGATTACTGTGCTGAAATGAAATGAATTTGTTGACTTGAAAAATATTTGTTCTCTGACTCAGTTGTTCATTGCATTGTCCCTATGCTTTCATAAGTAGCCCATTGGAAAAAAATTATGGAGCTTTCAGGATTTTTCTTTCCCTCCAGCTAATTTCCTGAGGGCACCTTTCACATCCTTATTCCTTAGGGTATAAATGAGAGGGTTCAACATAGGGGTAACTGCTCCATAAAATATAAAAATGACTTTGTCCTGGTCCCGAGACTCTTTAGATTGGGGCTTCAAGTACATATAGATGGCTGTTCCATAAAATATGGTCACCACTGTGAAGTGGGAACCA
>CM053602.1:37302092-37331970 GCA_028646575.1 Pseudocheirus occidentalis
AGCTGCAAGGGAAAGAGACAAAACAGAGCATCTTCTACATGGGAGCTGGGGAACAGGAAGAACTTTTCAGCGGCTTCTGGAATGAACATTCTCAGCTTTAAGTCAAAACTGTGCTGGGCTCTTGCCAGAGGGTCAGGCTCATGCTGCACATGTTGATGGAAGATGGAAAAAAGGTCTGGGGATTTGGAAAATTGTTTTCTTATGAGCAAACATTGAAGGGTCTGCTGTTACTTTAGCCTGGAGAAAGGGATATAAGCTCTCCTTCCTCGATGCCAAAACATTTAGTCTATTGTGTGACCCAGTGGCCAGAATAGCACATTTGGAGTCAGAAACTCAGCTTTCTGACCCTGACTTAACTATTTTCTCCCTGTGTGACCTTGGAAAGTCCTTTCATGTTCAATGACTCGGTTTCCTACTCTGTAAAGTAAGGGTATTGAACTAGATGTTGTCAATGAAATCTTCCAGCTTTAAACACTTCTTATCCCATGAGTCACAGATCTGATCAATCAGATTTTTGGTTGTCACGCACAGGAAACATGGGGGTGATTAACTGAATCAGGCAGTTGTTTTGGTCTCGTCATGATGCACAACAGCTTGACCTTTTTGAATAAATTGGCTGGTCAATTCCAAAGGTTACTTTCATTCAAACAACTGGTCATTATTTTTTCTTCCGTGATACCAAGAAGCTGATTTGACTGAAGTTTTTATTTCTAATTAGCTATTCAGGAGAAACAACTGGTCAATTTAGACAATTCTGGGATTATGGACCAAATAGGAGCAGGAAAGTCAAGGAAGGAATCAAAGATTAGCCTGAAGTTTCTACTTGGGGAGACTAGAAGAAGAATATTGTAATTGGCCAATATGGGATATACTGGAAGTTGAACCACTCTAGGGGGAAGGATTCTGAATCTTATTTTGTTGTTCTTGAGATTTAGGTGGATAAGAACAACAAAGACTTCCCACAGAAAGAAGATGATCCCTTAAAAGCTTTATGACAACCATGCAATGTGAGTAACTGACTTAGGAAGGCTTTCTATACATGAATAAAGTATTGGGACACAATAATATTTATTGTAAAGTTAACACGACACCAACTTAACCAAATTGATTCCAATCAACAAATCTAATTGACACTGATGACCTAGATAAGCATGGAGGGGGGTTCTATGGTAAAACACTTTAAGAAGTTGATATACATGATCATTTATGTTACTTTCATACTCCCTATACGGGCATTTCTGGGGTCACTGAATAATAAAATTAGTAGGTGGAAGAGAGCTTAGAAATTTTCTAGTCTCAACCTTAGGCTTTCAGAGAAAGACATTGAAACCAGAGAGAGGAAGGGACTTTGTGACCCTAAACACATCCCTAAACAATGTCAGGGCTGGGACTTGAACTGAAGTCTTCTGCCTCAGTAAGCAGTGCACATTCCTTATGTCACCAGGATGAGATTTGTTTTCCTGGCAGTAGGTATTAGAGCAGATGACCTGTTGAGAATTTTTACATCTCCTGGACTAGAATACTCTTCCATGACCTCTAATCTCTGCCCATCATAAAAGCAGACCAAATGGCCATGGCTAATCTCATTTGAGGATCATTGGATTTCAAGCTGGAAGGGAATTTGGAAAATAACAAACTCAGAGGCTAAGGGGCTTGTACAAAGTCACATAGCTAGTAATTAGTAGAACCAGGATTCCAACCTTGCTCCTCTTACTTCAATGTCCTGAGTCCCCCAGTTTTCCTTTCTTTCCCTGAGGAACCTTTCCCTCTTTGCACTAGGATCCACTGTCCTTTTTCCTCACCTCCCATCTCATCTCTTCCACTATGTCCTTGTGCAACTGTCCAATTACCAAAGAACTAGAGGCCTAAGTGTTATATCTGGGAAACTTAAAGAAGCAGTTTAACTAAAGAAGTCAGAAAAGAGGCATTGCTTGTGGAAGAGTGATAGACAAACAAATGAACATTACTCACTGCATGGGGGCAGGAAGATAGCACCAAACGGTGTTTCCCTCATTTCCCTCATAATAGAGAAATTTTGTCATCAATGGCCCCTCCACTCCCAAATGAATAAGCTTGATTCCTTTACCTTCAATAGAAGTCTCACAGAAACAGCTGAGGAAATATAATCTTCCTACGAGGTGTAGGTATAATTTTGGAACATCCTAAGGATTTGGCTACTAGCTTATATAATATAGGCAGAATTGATCTTATTTGAATATTCCTCTTGTCCTGTCAGTGCTATAATGATTGCTTCTAGGAAAGGCACCATTCACTTTTGGTATCTGGAAGCCATCAATGAAGAGGAATTGGGCAGTACAATCATAGCATACATACTAAATTAATTTGTAGCATGCATTTTCCTCCATGTCTGCAGGTATTACAATGAATTAGAGAATATTAAATCCAGAAGAAACTTTAGAATACATCAAACTCTTTCATATTTTGGAGATGAATCTCAGAGAAATGAAATGACTGTGCCCAGTGAGACAGCTTGTAAGTGGTGAGACTGAACTCAAAACAAGGTCTCCTTATTTATAACCCACACTCAATGTCCTGGTACCTTTTTTTTCTGGCAGCAGAAAATAGCCCCAATTAAGGATATTTGTTTCCAATTATACAAAGATCCCTGGGATGTCTGGAGCAAGTCTGGGGCTTCCTAACTTCAACCTTAGAGAAATGTTGCCACTTCTGGGACTTCAGGGACCATGTCCCTGCTATGCAATTAAGAGGCGCCTAATAGAAAGAGGGGAAGAGACAGAGGAGGAGGAGGGGACACCTGGTAGAGTGAGCTCATTAAAAGTCACATGCACTTTCCCCTGAACTTTGTAATGAGAGCTTCAGACATAGGTTCCATTAGCATCAATTTCTGGTAAGTAAACATGTAATATCTTCTCCTGCCTGCAGGAGACCTGAACAGAATGAGTGGGGTATTTCGTCGGTTTGCTCCCCCAACTCCTTTACATTGCCAAGTTAGGCTTGGGTAGTCCAAATTCCAGTAGGTTCAACAACCCTTTCAGACCATTAGATCAGTCTTGAGGTCCACTTTATTACAACAGGGGTACTTTTGGCTGGGAAAGTTACATAACAGCTTCAGAGTTTTTAAAATATGAATTTCTCTAATGTGGACGGGGAAAAACAAGCATTTATTAAATGCTTACTAAGTGCCAGGCACTTTACAAGTATTATCTCATTTCATCCTACCACAACTCTAGAAGTAAGTAATATTATTCTCCCCATTTGACAGTTAAGAAGACTGAGGCAGATAGAGGTTAAGTGACTTGCCCAGGATCACACAGCTAGTAAGTGTCTGAGGCAGGATATGAGCTCAGGTCTTCTTGACTCCAGACCCAGCGATCTACCATCTGTCATCTTAGCTGCCTCATTATTATTAGTTTTCAGCAGTCTTTCAGATGGTTGTCAATAATAAAAACTGTTTATTTACATCCCTTAACCATTTATCCATTAAGTATAACTTCTCTGCTTGCGTATTTTTGTCCTTTTCAGCTTGGATAGCAGACTTTTATTAGAGACTTTGAATGCAATGATGATTTCCCAGTTTCTCTTATTCTAGCTACATTGATTTTGTTTGTGCAAAAGTTTTCTAATTTTATATAATTAAAATCATTTCTTTTTATCTTTCACGATCATCTCTATCCATGTTTTGTTAAGAAATTTACCCCAATGCTATTTGTGAATTCCCCTCTAATTCTTAAATGATGTGATTTAAAAATCTTCAATGTTTATTAATATCTTTGACTTTTACATCACTTTCATTTCTAAATATATTCTTCTCCTGCCCAGAGAACCATCCACTTGTAAAAATAATTAAAAAGAAAGAAATAAAAAGCCCAGTTCATCAAAAACTAACCGAAACACTGAACAAATCTGATAGTCTGTGCAGTATTCCACATCAATTATCTCCTATCTCCCTTCTTCACACTCATCATTTTTATAGTGGGGCAATATTCCGTTATATCCACATACTACGTACTTTGTTTAGCCACATCCCCATCTACATCATTTCCAGTTCTTTGCTTCTACAAAAAAGCAATGCAATGAATTTTTTGGTATACCTGCAATCTTTCTTTTTATTGTTGACCTCCTTGGGGTATAGGTCCAGTAGTGGGTTCTCTGAGTCAAAGGCCTTTCACTTTCTTAACCTAATTCCAAATTATGCTCTGGAATCACTGGATCAATTCACAAGATGTGTGAACTTAAATATCACAAGGTCACATATCCAACTGGTGCTTCCAACTATATTTTTGAACTTTTGTAGAGAGTAATGGTGGAATCTGACTTGTGTTGAAACTCTACCAAACCTTATCTTCAATATTTCCAAAGGGTTCTCATTTTATCAGCGTGGGCGTTTTCTCCATCAATGCCGATTTCTATCTCTCTACATCTTAACATATGGTTTTACAAATTGCTTAGGCCAAACATTTTTATCATTTGTTGGACATTCCCCTGATGATGAGTCTCTTTTTGATTGTACCTCAGGCAATGGATATATAGTCTAGTACTGAATCTAGACTTGAAGACCTAGCTTGGTACGATCTGGTTGCGTTCTATATTCCTGGTCTTTGGGACCTAGAATTCCCTATACCAAACCAAGGTATCCAAGGAGGACTTTAATAAAGGTCTGAGCTCCTTGATGACAGAACCTTTTCTGTTTTGTTGATTTGCAAACTCCCTAGTATCAAACACGTCGCCCTTCATATTTAATAATTGTTTGTTGAGGTGACTTGAATATAATCCCATGACACTTCTTGCTGCAGAGTAGATCTGGGTTCTTGAAGGCTCTGGGAGGAGCCCTCCCACCTTCTTTTTTTTTCCCTCACTCTTTTTTTTTGTTTTGTTTTTTGGAAGGCAATTGAGGTTAAGTGACTTGCCCAAAGTCACACGGCTAGTTTTTGTGTCAAGTGTCTGAGGCCGGATTTGGACTCATTTGAACTCAGGTCCTCCTGAGTCCAGGGCCCATGCTCTATTCACTGGGCCACCTAGCCACCCCACCCTCCGACCTTCTAATCAGAGGGAATGGCTCTAGGGACCAAGGGTATAGAAGTTCAGAGGAGTATAGCCTGAAGGGAAATGAGGAGACCAGGCACCTTAAATGGAGAGTGTGTCACATCCTTATTTCCACTAACTTCTAACTGAAATTTAGCTTTTTATATTTGAGTGTAGGTGCCAAATATTATTCTGAGATGGAGCCATAAGCTTTACCAGACCACCACCAGGATATCAGATGTGAAAAAAACTGAGAACCCCTCAAGTAGAGAGTATTCATGCTTAGACTGGATGATCTCTTAATTCTAGTGCTTTTTCTCTGTTAATTATTTCCTATCTATCCATCCTGTGTGTGTATGTACATACATACACACATATTTGTATGTATGTTGTCTTCCCCATTATATTGTAAGCTCTTAGATGGCAGGGACTGCCTTTTGCCTCTTTCTAAGGTACTTAATGCTAAAACTACCAGTGCTTAGTATGGTGCCCAACACATAGTAGGTGCTTAATAAATGTTTACTTATTGATTGATTGCTCTCTTGAGTTGCTTTGAATCGAGTTTCCATGATTCTAAGTGCATGACTGTCAGAACTCTTGCACCACCAAGTTAAGGCCAGTGAACACAATGATGCATGGTCTACCTCTGACCTCTGACTGTGAGGCAGAAGTATCAGCATTAGTGGGGACGTGGCTTCTGTCTAGTGCTAGAAGCTGGGTAGTCTGGAGTGAGGATGGGCTGGAAAGGTTGGAACTGAAAAGGAATATGGGCATTGCTGTTTCACACACAGAATTTGTGGACTTGTGGTAGCTACTGGCCATTTGTGCAGTGGAGAGAGAGACAATTTGAGGCTGTGTGGTAAAAAGGGATTTGGGAACTTTTCCTTCTGACCAGCAGGTTCCTTGATCTCTCTGTCTGAATCTCCAGATCTCTATCTCACCTTTCTCTCCAAATTATTCCCAATTTCTCATTGTCCCTTTTCTTTCCCCCTTCCTATTCTTCCTTCTCTCCTGTTCCTCCCTTTCTCATTCCTTTAATCTAAACTCTTCTTAAGCCTTTCATTTTCTTTAGCCTGTTCCACTAGTGTGTGTGTGTGTGTGTGTGTATGTATGTGTGTATGTGTGTGTGTCTGCTTGTTTATGTGTGGGCCATGCATTAATTAAATCCCTAGAGAAGTGTTAAGGTCTTCTCCTGTTCTCCTTGAGAAGGGGACATGACTAGAATTCATAATCAGAATGAAGAGCCAGAAGGGTTCTTAGACATTTTGTTCAGGCTCCAGCCCTGGAGGACATGGGTGGGGAAAGGGGAAAAGGTTTGGGAGGGCCCAGCAAATGAATGGGGTGAAGGAATATGAGAGGGGCAGAGGTAGGCTGGTAGATATTTAACAAGCAGCTCTCTAAAATCAAAGTGCAGGATGCACTTCCAAGTTTAATCTACATTATTAACATTTTTGCCATCAATTTATTAAGTCTAGAGAATCAAAACAATAAATCTAGCTTTGATTTGCAGTGTGTATAAATTTCTAAGGTTTAAATGCACGCGCTGAAATTTAACAATCAGCTCTTGTGAGATGGTTCCAGCTGGCTTCAGCACATCCCTGGGATGGGCATGGGGTTCAGGGAAATCTTTGTCTGGACTATGGTCTCCCTACGATGCTCCTCTGTTCGCTTAGGAGCCTGTCTCCCCATTTTCTGAGTGTTGACAATTTATCTTGTGATATTTTGGTTTCTTTTTCCCTTAGCCACAGAGTAAACTTGCCACATTTCAAGAAACCAGGATTTCCTTGGGGTGGGAACATAACAGGAACACAGATTCCTAGTTGTCTTAGTGGCTCAGGCCACTAGCTCAGGCCTGCCTGAGCTTCTGGAATTAAAGCAAAGCCCTTCTCTGGTGGATGACCTGCTGATGAATTTGGCATCACAGGCTGGAGAGTCCATTGCTGGGGCCACACTCAGCTTTTCTGGCTAGGCTGGACCTGGTAGAGTCTCCAAGAGTCCAAGGTGGGAGGAGGCATTGGATTAGGACTTGAATGAGGACCTAGGAAAGCACCTTTTGAGGAATCCTTACCTGTTCCCCTAATGACCTAAAGAAGAAGAGATGGGACCCCAGAGAGGTGAGGGAAGTGTTTCTTCACACCTGCATCAGGAGAACTGGAGGCTTGGAAGTAACAGATGGTAATAAAGAGATAAAGAGAACAGGTCACAGAGCATGGAAGGGACCTCAGAGACCATCTAGTCCACCCTCCTCAATTAACAGAGGTCATACCCAGAGGCCCACAGATATGCAGGGACTAGTCCAATGGCACAAAGGATTTTCACTCTAGATTTACCGAGGCCATGCTTACAACTATTTTTTCTATTGTACTGCCTCTCTAAGGATGAGATTTATGGCATACAATAGGAAAATGAAAATAAAACAAAAGAGAATCAAAGTGCTTTATAGAGTTGGTGATATGAAGGACAAAGGAAAGAAGACGTACTTACTGAAGTTTCCTGATCAGGCCAATGAACAGACGTGGAATATATTTCTCCTCTTGGATCAATCTCGTGGACACTTCCCAATCAGAGACTCTGGAGAAAGGCCAGCATCCAGGGAGACCTTCAGCCTATGCGGGATGGAAACTTTCAGTTCCCTGACCTGTGAAATCCATACAGCAAAAGACAGTGATTAGACATGCCATTCACTTGGAAATGCCTTGGAGCCCTGACTATGGTTCTATTGCATTCACAGCTGTGAAATCCCTGGAACTGGTCTGAATAGTCTTCCTTATGTTACCCTCAAAACTCCAGAAATGGAGGAAGGCCCAGGCTAGGGGCCAGGAGACAGGGGTGCTGGGCTCCACTCTGTCCCAAACTCACTGTGTGACTGGGGGGGGGGAGTCAGGCATCGTTTTACTGGGTTTGGTAATGGGAAGACTCCTCTTTGTCTGACACCCCTCATGGGGCAAAATGTGAGAGGGCTTGGGGACACAAAGAATGGGAAAAGTCCTGAACAGGTATGAGCTGTGGCTATCTGCATACTTATCTCTGGCTGGGTTACTGATGGTCTGTGCTGTGCTGGGAAAGTGTCTCATCCTCTCTGGGCTCTGTTATGACAATCCCATCTACCTTATAAAACTTGTGTGTTGGGCTACCACTAAGGAGCAAAGTAGCACCTTTAGGATCATAAATCTAGAAGTGACCTTAAAGATCATATAGTTCAACCCTCTCATCTTATAGATGAGGAAACTGAGACTGATAGAGATTGAAATGATTTGCTCAAGCTGCACAGCTAGAAGTTTCCAAGACCTTATAGTGGTTCTGTTATATTGTGATGATCTTAAAAGAAAAACAGAGAGACAGAGAAGAATACACTATGGGTGAAGGGAAAGGAAGGATATAGGAAATTCTCTCACATAATCAGGGTACAAAAGTAGAAGGCAATATAAGAAGGAAGAGGGAGAGAGGCTGACCCTTGAACCTCATTCTCATTTGAATTGGTAAAAGGAAAGAATACACACACACACACACACAGAGTTGGATATAGAAATACATTTCACTCAACTGGAACACAGGAGGGAAAGGTGAGAAGGGGGATTCAAGGAAGGGTAGATTAAGGGAGAACTTAGCACCAAGTGGAACAAATTTTAACTGAGGATGAAAATAAAAAAAATACTTATACCAGCTCTTTTTGAGGTGGTAAAGAATTGGAATCTGAGGTGGGTGACTGCCAGTTGGAAAATGGCTGAAAAGTTGTAGTCTATAAACATGATTTAATACTGTTGTATTGTAAGAAATGATGAAGGGGATAAGTTCAGAGAAACCTGAGAAGACTTGTATGAACTGATGCAGCGTAAAGTAAACAGAAAAAGGAGAACAATTTACATAATGATGACAATGTTGCTGTTTGTCTTTTGTTTTTGAAGAGGCCTGTTGTCAACATGGAATGCTGTCTTAACTTATGTGTGAACTGGATTTAGATGAGGTGGAGCTGCACAAAGTTGTCAGCCTCACTCTCTCTTCCAGAGGCATTAAAGTCCAGTGGCAAGACAAAAGTCAAGATGATGACTGATGATGGCCCCAGACACAAGGATAACCTAGGTGTCTTTGATGTCTGACCAAATTATAAGCACTCCACAGCACCTGCTTTAGCCACCTTTGTGGCTATTGTAATAAATTGTTCTCATCTGCCCATTCCTCCAGGGGAAGTCTTCACATGCTTGGAGTAGACATCACCCTAATTCATTGACAAGTCTGAAGCCTGTTGGTTACCCTCGACCTGGTTTAACCCCTCCTGCTGAAACAGTTTTACCAGAGTGTGGCTGCTGAGCATGCTACAGTTTCTTGAGCCACAGGTGGGAGTTGGGTGATAGGTGGACATCAAAGGTGAATGAACAGCCTTGAAAAGGACTCAGCAAGACCTCACACCAGAGGTACTAGTCCTCCTTGAATAGCCTATACACCCCAATGACAACAATATGGTAAAGACAAATAATTTTGAAAGAATTGGAAACCACCATTCCAGAGGACTAATGATGAAACCTACTACCCACCTCCTGGTAGAGAACGTGAAAGACTATGAGTGTGGAATGAGACATGTACAAGTAGATGTGCACATATAGATGGCCAATACGACAATTTGTTTTTCTTTTATTCTCAATTGGGGTTGCAGTAGGAGGGAGAGAAGGAAGATTTTTGCTGACAAAAAAACAAATTTGATTTGAAAAAAATAAAAAAAATGATTCTATGATGAGATGGCAGGAGGTCTGGCAGCTTCTAGATTGGGATAATCTATTGCCAGCATCCAGCTTACACTTGCCTGAAAAAAATCACTCAGAGCTCACAGGAGAAGACAATTGGGAAATCTAGAATAGGTGTGGGGGTTCCTAATTTCAACCTAGGAGAAATGTTGCCACTTCTGGGACTTCAGGGACTATGTCCCTACTTTGCAATTAAGAGACACCTAATATAAAGATGGGGAGAAACTCCAGTGGCTCCCTATTATCACCAGGATCAAATACAAAAGTCTTTGTTTGGCATTCAAAGCCCTTTATAACTTACCCAGCTCCTACTTTTCCATAACCCCCACCACATACTCTTTGATCCTGTGACCTTGATCTGTTGGCTGTTCCTCACAGAAGACATTCCCATCTTCCAATTCTGGGAATTTTCACTGGCTGTCCTCCATGCCTGTAATGCTCTCTCTCCTCACCTCTGCCTCTTGCTTCCTTGGCTTCCTTCAAGTCCCACCTAAAATCCCATCTTCAATAGGAAGCCTTTCCTGGTCTCCTTTAACACTATCCCTCTGTAGATCATGTCCAATTTATCATGAATTTGGTGGTTTGTATGTTACCTCCCCCATTAGGCTGTGAGCTTTTTGAGAGCCAAGATGGTCTTTTGCTTTCCTTTGTATCTTCAATGCTTAACACAGTGCCTGATACATACTAGGTGCACTTAATAAACATATAGTATCTGACAGACTGAAGAAAGAAGAGGCACTTACTATTAAAGGCTACCTGTACTTTTCCCTAAACTTCATAATAAAAACCTTACATTTGGATTCCATTAACATTAATTCTGGTCCATGAACACAAGACTCCTTTTCCTACCTACTGAAGGTCTGGAGAGAATGTGATATTTCCTTGGTCCACTCCTCTAAGCCCTCTTATGCAGCCAAGTTAGACTTGGATATTTTAAGTAGTTGGTTATTCCAAGAAGTTTTAGTGGACTCATCAACCCTTTCAGGCCATTGGAAGAGCATGTTGGTTACCACAGTCTTGTGGTCCACTTTATTCTAACAATAGTATTTTTGGCTGGGGTGGGCGGTAAATGGCGAGAGCATAAAAGACATCTTGTATGTTAACCTGTAAATGTTACTTACAAAGGATTTGAGGTATTTCTAGGCTTTCCAACTTTTCTCTTAAGCATTCAAGGGATCTTAGCTGTGGTTGGGAGAGACATTTCCCAAATGATTTTGAATCTGAAGAGTGACTTTGCTGTTCCTCAGTACCAGGAAGCTAAGGATAAGTCTACACCAGACCTATCCAAACATGCAGCCACATGTGGCTATGACATTCCTGAGTGTGATCCAAACCAGATTAAAAATGTGATTGGGAAATATTTAACAAAGTAAATTAGTCAATAAAACATAGAGAATATTGTATTTCAAAACTAAGGGGCAAATAGGTGGCACAATGGATAGAGAACCAGTCCTGGAGTCAGGAGGACCTGAGTTAAAATCCAACCTTAGAAACTTACTACCTGTGAGACCCTGGGTAAGTCACTTAACCCCAATTACCTTAAAAAAACCCAAAACAAAACAAAAACCTCAGTCAATATGCAGTCTGCAGGCATCCTTACGTATGGTTTAGTGGCCCCTGTTACTATGTGAGTTTGACACCACTGGTTTACACAATCAGTCACAACTTCTTATGACCTTTCTGATTACATTGAGACAGGAAATTTTTAAAAGAAAGGAGTGTAAATTCAACCAGACAGCTGGCTGTTTGAATTTTTCTGCTCACAAACAACTGGATTTTAGCCCTTCACTTGTGTGTCCTTGGCAGTCAATGATAATAATGATGATTTATTCAGCACTTTATGGTTTGCAAAGCAACAGCTCTGTCAGGTGCTATTGTAATCCCCATTTTATAAATGAGTAAACTGGACTTGATATGGGTTAAGTGACTTGCCACATTAATATAACTAGTAAATGTCACTCCACACCTAACTCTCTACTCACTATGTTGCCCCTCTAGGCCTTAGTTTCCTCTTGTGTCAAATGTGGGGGTTGGACCAGGTGATCTCTGAGGTTCTTTCTATCTTTCAATCTATGACCTATCACTTCAGTTGAGTCACTTCTCTGGGCCTTGGTTTCTGCCTCTGTCAAATGGAAGGGGTTGTCCTCAATGGTCTCTGAGGGTCTTTCCAGCTCTAAATTTATCCTCCTGTGCTTCTAGGATTTTCTTGAATTTTTCACTTTTCAAGTTTTGGCTTTATTCCATTTTGAATGTAGTCTAAGTGTTACCTGATTTATTTGTGTGGTGGGACTTGAATACAAGACCTCCCAGCCATATAATTAGGTGACTGGGAGACAAAACTAATTACACTGTTGTGGGAAGGGATTTGAATTGTGAGTGAGTCTTCCTTCCCAGCCAGCAAGTATCATGATCTTTAAACAAAATTATTATGAGCTAGAAAATCAACAGCAAACACAAACATTTCCACGTACAAATAAAGCCAAAAAAAGGAGACCATAACATCACAAATCTCTTAATCAGCTTGTTTTAAATATATATATATTTATATAAATATATATTTACATGCATACAAATATATGCAGATAGGACATACATACATGTATATGTAATATATGCACACATGTACATGGGTGTATATGTATTTGTCTATGTATATATACATGTGTGCATGATGCATAATTTAGTCTCATACTGCCAATACTGCTGTGCTTCTCTTTATCACCATCTGAATTTTTACTTCCTTTTGATCTTATTTGTGTATTTTAAAATGTTTCATTGATGGTGCTTCAAAGGGCATTACTATCATTCCTCTTCCCTTCCCACCAAAATAAAAGCCCTCCCTTGAAACAAAAAAGTGTAGTCAAACAAATCTATATTCTATCAGTCACATCTGGCAATGTCTATCTCATTCTGTGCCTGTAGTCCGTTACTTCCCCACTAAGAAGTAGGAGGCATGCATGCTTCATCATCGGTCTTCCAGAGCAATGATTGGTTATCGCATTAATCAGATTTCCTATGTCTTCTCATGGTCTTTTAAATGTATGACAGGATACTAGTTCAGTTGGATTTCATTGAATAAAGAGAGAATTTTTCCAGGACACATTTATCAAGACCATAACTCTAGTGTCTGCCCTCAAGGAGATTCAATTCTACTGACATTAGCAAATTTTCTAATTCAATACAAAAATGTAGTTTTTGTAATAGTAATGAAATTACTATTTCAGTGATCTGTTATTTTGTTGGTATTTGCTCTTTTCACCAACACAGATCTCAACCTTCCAACATGGTCTTTGACAGTTGATATGGCTAAACAAAAAGTCATTGCACTACAACCAACCTGGTGATTAGCCTCTCAGAGTTCAGCCAGGCAGACATACAATCCACTGCCTGGCCCAGACTCAAACCCTTTCTGGCATGGTACTGCCTGCCAGGGGAACAACCTTCCAGAATCTCTAGGGCAATTGTATTACCTTTCTGGGCCATCAAGTAGGCATTTAGCATTATAAAGATGTAAGTCTATTAAAATGCCTTCCATAAAAGGCTTTGCTTTCTCAAAAGAACAATATAGAAAATGAATACGGTAATTTAAATAAAGACAGCAGTAAAAGACAACACAAATCAGGTTGAATGCAAAGCCCAGTGGTTCAGTGGTTCCAGATGGTTGAGGTTAAAACACTCTTTCTTCTTTTCTGTTAAGAAACGGTAAACTATAAGAGTGGAACGGTACTGGGGCTGTCAAATACAATCTCTATATTAAATAGTTTTGCTTAACTGGTTTTTTTTTCCAGGGGAAGGTCCTGTGGGAAGGTTGAGTTGTTTATTGGGATGTGATTGACGTGTCAAAACAAAATGTATCAATGAAAAAAAAGTTCTTAAAACCCTTCTAAAAATTGAGACTGTAAATCTTGAATGTAATACTAAAACAAAGGCATACTGAATATTCCTGCAAATAGGATGAAATTGGACTACTGATCAACACCTGGCCAGACAGCTTCCCATGCAAATTTCCAAGAAGAGGTGAAGGGGAGAGTAAAAGAGTATTGCCACCTGCTGTTGTCCTGCCCATCAGAAGAGAGAGAAAGAGAGGGGAGAGAGGGTCAGGAGAACAATATGTATCCTCAAAGATTTACCACTGTTGTTTGTTATTCAGTCATTTCAATAGTGTCCAACTCTGCATGACTCTGTTTGGAGTTTTCTTGGCAAAGATATGGGAGCATTTGCCATTTCCTTCTACAGTTCATTTTACAGATGAGGAAACGGAGGCAAACAGGGCAAACATGCCCAGGGTCGCACAGTTAGTAAGCATCTGAGACTGATTTGAACTCAGATTTTCCTGACTCTAGGCCTGGCGCTCTATTTACCATAACATCACCTACCTGCCCTGTATTTGCCACTATTTACAGTCAAATCAGGTCATGGGCAATTGTCTTTCCCTTTGTCCTTGTAGATTGTTCCATAGCACTATAGTATTCCTGTTGGGTTGGAGACAAAAAAATGCACTGTCTCTAGCCTAAATTACAGGGCAGATCAGAAAGCCATTGGATAGTGCTTTCCCTCCTTGACAGGACAAGTCAATTTTGTATCCAGAAGGTCTAATCCTGTTAACTGATAATCTGATCTTCAGTCAATCCAGTCACATGATTTATCCCCTTTTCTGAGTCCTTTTATTCTGCAGCCCTTACAATGAAACTTAAGTTGCTTTTTGACACTAAAACTTATATTTTTTTGAATTAAATTTCATTTTACTTTTAAATCTGCATTCTCCTCCCTGCCCCCAACATATAGCAATTGAGAAAGCAAGAAGAACAAAACCCCTATTTATAAACATTTATAGTCAAGCAAAAGGAATGATCACATTGGCCATATCCAAAGAATGATGTTTCAGTGTGCACTCTTAGTTCATGTATGAACTAAGTCTTCATATATGCAGAATGAAGTGATTAGAAGAACAGTTTATATGATGATGACAACATTTTAAGGACAAGCAACTTTGAAAGACTTGGCTCTGTTCAACACAATTCCTAGCCATGATTCCAGAAGACCAATGATGAGGCATTCTACCCATGTCTTGACAGATGTGATGGACTCAGGGTACAGAATAAGACATAGATTTTTTTATTTTCAGACATGGCCACTAAGGGAATTAATTTTGTTTGAATATGTAAATTTTAACAATGATTTTGTTTTTCTTATTCTTTTCAATGGGAGGGATGGGAGGAAGAGCAAAAATTATTTTTGTTAATTGGTAAAAGCAAAATTAAAATTTTTTTTAAAGAGCTCATCACACTAGAACAATGGGACAAATATATTAAGAAATCTGATAGGGATAACACTTGAGTTTGTACTTGAGGTAAATAAAAAATTGATTGTATAAGATGTGGGAGACCAGTTTAATTCTTTGCCACCACAAAAAAGAACTGCTATAAATATTTTTTGCACATGTAGGACTTTTTCTTCTTTCTTTGATCTCTTTTGGGGATAGAACTCTTAGTGGTATTGCTGGGTCAAAAAGTATGCATGGTTTTTTGGGCATAGTTCCAAATTGCTTTTCAGAATGGCTGGACCAATTCAGAGCTCCATCAACAGTGCATTAATGTGCTTCTTTTCCCATAGCTCCTCCAGAATTTTTCATTTTCCTTTTTTGTCAAGTTGGCCAATATGATGGGAGTGGAATGGAACTTTACAGTTGTTTTAATTTGCATTTTTCTATTAGTGATTTAGAACATTAAAAATATGGTAATTGATTGCTTAGATTTCTTTCTCTGAAAATTGTCTCTTTATATAACTTCTGACATTTATCAATTAGGGAATGGCTCTTATTCTTATAAATTTGAATCCATTCCTTATAAATCTTAGAAATGGTACCATTATCAGAAAAAATTTCTGTATTCTTCTGTCCCCGCCCCCATTTACCTGCTTCTCTCCTAATTTTAGCAGCATTGGTATTGTTTGTGCAAAACCTTTTTAATTGTATGCAACCAAAATTGTCCACTTTACCTCTTTGATCCTTACTGTCTCTTGCTTGCTCATGAACTCTCCCCTTATCCATAGACCTAACAAATAACTTTTTCTTACTCCTCTAATTGTTTATGATGTAAACCATTATGTCTAAATCATATACCCTTTTGAGCTTGTCTTGGTTTATGGTGTGAATGTTGGTCTACATCTATTTTCTTCTAGTCTATATTCTAGCTTTCCCAACAGTTTTGGTTGAATTGTGAGTTCTTGCCCCAGTTAACTGAGACCTTTACCTTTATATATTGTATACCTAATCTATTCCATGGATCAACCTCTCTATTCCTTAACTAGTGTCAAATTGTTTTGATTATTACTACTTCATAGTATTATTACTTACACAGCACTGCTAGGGCCCCATCCTTCCCAGTTTTTTCATTAATTCCTTTGATTTTCTTGATCTTTTGTTCCCTCCACATGAATTTTGATGGTTTTTTTTTGCCTAGCTCTATAGAGTAATGCTTTAGTAGTTTGATTGGCCTGGTATTGAAAAAGTAAACCCATTTAAGTAGTGTTGTCATTTTTATTATATTGACTCAGCCTACCCATGGACAATTAATATTTCTCCAGTTATTTAGAGGTGTCTTTATTTGTATGAACAGAATTTTGTAATTATGTTGACATAGTTCCTGTGTATCTTGGCAGGTAATTCAAAATGGGATTTCTCTATCTCTTCCTGCTGAGTTTTGTTGGTAAAATATAGAAATGCTGATGATGTGTGTGGGTTTGTTTTATATCCTGCAATTTTGCTGAAGTTGTTAGTTGTTTCAATTAGTCTTTTTTAGTTGACTCTCTAGGGTTCTCTAAGTATACTATCATAACACAGACAAAAAGTAATAATTTGTTTCCCCTTTGCCTGTGCTTATTTCTTTCAGTTTCTTTCTCTTGCTTATTGCCATAGCTAGCATTTTTCACACTATGCTGAATAGTGATGTGTGGTGGGAAAACAGTGCTGAAAGACAACAGAACTCTTATCAATGCAATGATTAACTATCACCTCTGTGAAGTGTTAGCAAAGACTTCCTCCCTTCTCCCAGCAGTGAGTTTGTGGATTATGAGTGAGGAATGAGGCATCATTTATCAGACAGGGCCAATGCGATGGTATGTTTTATTCATACTTCTTAGTTGTAAGCAATAGGGCAAATCATCGGAAAGACATAGGAAGTACAAAAAAGACCATCAACAAAACATTAATTTAGTTTAGAAGGAAACATGAATGGTGGGCGTATCTTTGCAGTATCTTTTGGTTGAGAAGTAGCACCAAAGATTTTCCCCAGGTTGTGAAAAGAATGCTAGATTTGTAGAAGGAAGACCTAGATTTAAATCCTAATGCTGCCACTAACCATGTAACTTTGGGGAAGTAATTTAACTTCTCTATTCCTCAGTTTCCTCATCTGATGGTTAGACTAGAACACCTTTGAGGCCTTTTCTAGCTCTGTGAGAAAATGATGAGGAAAGTCTCATTATAATGGCTCCTGGAGGCTTAGGGAAGAGCTTGAGTCATAGTATTCTAGACTGGGAAGAGAAGAGACCATAGAAGTTATTGGGTCACATCCCCCCATTTTATAGGTGAGGAAATTGAAACCCAGCTTAGGGAAAATGACTTGTCCAAAGTCACATTGCTAATAAATAGAAGGGCTAGGATTTGAAATCAGATCTTTTTATTCTTTCTGGAATTGGAACAGATCCTGTTTGAAGTCTGCAAATAGAGTAGGCACACATTTCCACTGGATAGAAGTGAAAAGTCAGCACCAGTGGAGATTCCAGAAGAAATGAATGACTTTGATTAGCTGTTCACTATGTATTGGTTAAGAACTCTCTCCCTAGCCATAGTTCTGAAAAGTACTACTTTTGGTTCTGTTTTTTTATGACATTCCCTTTTATATTTAGCTAGGGTGTCCAGCTGGAGTTTTCAGGCATGTTTTTAACATCCATCAGTGGAGTTTGGTTTGTTTTAAGTTATGATGACTTTGCATTCGGTACTTTAAAAGATCCTTAATTTTTCTCATTGTGGGTAATTCCTCTACCACTACACACTGACTCTGTATCTTAGTAGATAATTTCAAAAGTTACTGTGACCAAATATTCATTATTGGTGGCCAGCCCTTTGTTGATCAGCCTTTCTAAGTCTGGTACTCAGACAACTTTCATAGGTCCAGGCCGTCTCTGGGCTCATACCAGAGCTGATTTTAGGCTGATGTTTACTTCTCCTGAAATCTACCTCTTCACCAGAAGTAGCTAGGCGGTACAGTGGCTAGAACACTGGATTTGGAGTCAGGAAGACCTGGGTTCCAATCTTGTTGCAGATACTTACTGGTTGTATGACCTTAGGCAAGTCACTTAACTTCTGCCTGCCTTCATTTCCTCATCAGTAAAATGGGGCTAAAAATAGCACCTACCTCATAGAGTTGTAAAGATTAAATGAGATCATATTTGTAAAGTGCAAACTTTAAAGTGCTATATAAATGCTAGCCATCATCATCATCATCATCATCATTTGCCATTTCCACTGATTTCTCCTGCTCTATCCTCAGATAGCAGACAAAAAGTCCCTTTGTGGGACCACACACAGAGCCCTTCTTGCATGGAAGAACCTGCCGGAGTCTTTGATATCCCAAACTCACCTCCATGACAGGAGGAGAACATGAAATCAGGACTTGAGAAAGCACATTTTGGGAGCTCCCAATCTGCTATCAGAGGCACTAAAGAGAAGTAGGTGGGAGGTCAAGCAGGTGAGGAAAAAGTTTCTCCATATCCAGGTCAGAAGAACTGAGGTTTCAGGGGCTGAGCATGGTGGTGGTAGTATCAGGTAAAGAGAATGCTGAATTATAGAGTATGGAAGGGATCTCAGAGACCCTCTAATCAATCCATGCCCCACCGCCCTCATCTGACAGCTCAGGAAACTGAAGCCTAGGGATATATGGTGACTTGTTCAGTGTTACACAGGAGTGTCTCCTGATTTCACACCTAGGGCACCTTCTTCTACCATGTTGCCCCTCTAGGAATAAGATTTACGGGATAGAGTGGGGGAACACATATTAAACAAAGTATAATTATAAGGGGTGCAAGTGAGACAATATAGTTAGACTGGTGGGGGGATAAATAGGCTGGGGGGGGGAAAGGAAAAGTGAAATACTCATTGAGATCTTTTGATTAGCCCAAACCACAGATGTGGAACATATTTCTCTTCTTGGATCAATTTCGTGGACACCTCCCAGTCAGAGACTCTGGAGACAAGCCAACATCCAGGGAGACCTTCAGCCTATGTGGGATGGAAACTTTCAGTTCCCTGACCTGTGAAATCCATACAGCAAAGGACAGTGATTAGATGTACCATGAGCCTGGAAATGCCTTGGAGCTCTGACTATGGTTCTATTGCATTCACAGCTGTGAAATCCCTGGAACTAATCTGAGTAGTCTTCCTTATGTTATCCTCAAAACTCCAGAAATACTTTAGGGATGTGCTCCATGCCCTTCACACGTTAGCTGGAAAAAATTCATCAGTGTCCAGATGATATTGAGGTCTTACACAAATTACCTAGCAAAGGATTTCACATCTGGTCATGCTTATTCCTTTGGGGCACATCTGTCTGGTGTGTGTGTGTGTGTGTGTGTGTGTGTGTGTGTGTGTGTGTGTGTGTGTGTGTAAGGGGGCTGAGGCTTGTCTGAGAAATGCAGAATGTTCCTAAATGTGACAAAATACTAGACCTGGGTGTTCAAGAAGGATCTGGCTGTCATTTTCCAGGCTTAACTTTGACCAAGGATCTTGGTATCATAGAATGTCAACACTAGAAAAGGACTTGGAGGTCATCTAGTCCAATCCCTTTATTTCACCAACAAATAAACTTGAGACTTAGAGAGGAGGACGGACACTGCCTATGCCTCACTGTTCCAAGGAAACAAGAGGCAACATTTCCAACAAGTGGTCATCTACTTGAAAACCTCCAATATGGAAGAACCTCCCACCTCCCAAGGCAACCCATTCCACTTTGGGAGAGTTCTCCTTGTTAGAAGTCTTTCCTGATCTCTAGCCTAAATTTACTCCTTGGCAACATCCACCAATGGCTCTTGGCTCTGCCAATCAACTGTCTTTCTTTCACAGGATAGTGCTTCAAATACTTGACAACCCATAAAATGTCTCTCCATAAGTCTTCTCTTCTCCAGACTAAACATCCCTAATTCTTTTAGCTAATCCTTGTATGACAGTACTCCCACCCCATCATTATCCTGTTCACCTGCCTTAGGATGTATTTCAGCTTATCAGTTTCCTTTCTAAAAACAGGCTCCTAGAATTTGACATCAGATGTGGTCTGGTGTGACCAAATTGTTCTGTTTCCTCACATGTTCTGTGCCCAATCAGGTGAACAAAATTCATGCCAATTATCTATCTACAAATATATATACACATGTACACATACATGTACACATATACACATATGTGTATGTATGTATATACACACAGATACATTATATGTGTGTGTGCATGTAAATAACTACATGCCTAATTTAGGCATATATTCAGAGCCTGGCCTGGCATGCATTTTGGACTAGATTTCTAAACATTTGATCACCAGCAATGAAGTTCAAAGTGAATGTCTATAGTACTTGTTGAAGTTAAAATGGTACCAAGAACCTCAGGTCTCATGGTATCAGCTAAAGCAAAGACATGGAAAAAGCTGGAGCTTTAGGAAGAGGATGTGGGAGAGGGCATGGAGACATTTAGCCTCACACAAAACCAGAGAGGCTAACGAGCCTTACTATTGATGGGATCTTCTAGAAGGAAAAACATCAGCACAACGGAGAAGTCCATACATGGAGGAATAATATGAGTTTTCCTTTCACTAGTACTGTGAACAACAGCCACCACTACCCAATCGTGTTGAGTGTGTTGATCCTGTGGGAAGATAGACCCCACCAGAGAGGAAAGTTATTTGATTCCATCTAGAAAGGTGAAGAAAGTGATTTTAATTGGTTATGTGCTCCAGTAAGAGTCCTTTGCATTTTCTGTCACATTAAATAAAACCTGTCCTATATTAGGTCTTGTAAGCCTTTGCTTAAAGATTTCCCATGAGGATAATAGCAGTTAACATTTATATAATATATACTATGTGACAGGCTGTGATAAGCTGTTTTCAATCATCTCATTTGATCCACACAATAACCCTGGGAGGTTGATACTATTTTTATCCCCATTTTACAGATGAGGAAACTGGGGCAGGCAGAAATGAAGTGACTTGTCCAAGGTCACACAGCTACTAAGTATCTGAGGGCAGATTTTTAACTCAGATTTTCCTGAGGTCTATCCAGTGATAGTTGCCTCAAACCTACCAGCTCTCAAGGCAAACAGGTCCATTTTGAAACAGCTCTAACTGTTGGGAAATTTCCTCTTGTCTCTGCCTCTTTCCAGCTCTTTGAAGTTTTCATGCAATGCTCCTATTCTGCCCTCTGGGGGCAAAGAGATTAAAGAGAGAAAGAAATAGTTCTAAGAGAAATCTTTCAAAGGAGATGGAAGGAGAAGGGATCAAGTGTAGAAGTAGAGGGAGTGGCCTTGGTGAGCAGAGAGTCTAGTCACCTCTTCATCAGGGGATGACACTGAGGGAGAAGAGAAGAGGGAGCCTAAGGAATTTCCTTGATTTTCTCCATAAAGTATGAGGCTCAGTCGTCTGCTGAAAGGTTGAGAAGGAGGTGGTGTAGCAGGCTGAAGGGGAGAAGAGAATATTTGGAATAACCACTAGGAGGACATAATAGAACATTAATTAAGGAACACTAAAAGGAGTGGCTTATGGTACCTGGGCCCAGTGACATTAGATCGATTCCATTTAGAAAGGTGAAGAAAGTGATTTTAATTGGTTATGTGCTCCAGTAAGAGTCCTTTGCATTTTCTGTTATATTAAATAAAACCTGTCCTATATTAGGTCTTGTAAGCCTTTGCTTAAAGATCTCCCATGAGGATAATAGCAGCTAACATTTATATAATATATACTATGTGACAGGCTGTGATAAGCTCTTTCCAATCATCTCATTTGTGCTGTAGGCAATACTCTACTTGATCAATAATGTGCTGACCTGCACTGGTGAAGAGAATTTCCTCACCTGGGAGTACCCTATACCTATGAAATCACAGGTCTAGTTTCTAGCTCTAATTATAAGGTAAAAATTGGGAAGAATAGAATGTAAAGTCCAGAAAGGATGAGACACTTTCCCAGCACAGCACAGACCATCAGTAGCCCAGCCAGAGATAAGTATGCAGATAGCCACAGCCCATACCTGTTCAGGACTTTTCCCATTCTTTGTGTCCCCAAGCCCTCTCACATTTTGCCCCATGAGGGGTGTCAGACAAAGAGGAGTCTTCCCATTACCAAACCCAGTAAACCAATGCCTGACTCCCCCCACTGAGTCACACAGTGAGTTTGGGACAGAGTGGAGCCCAGCACCCCTGTCTCCTGGCCCCTGGCCTGGGCTTTTCTCCATTTCTGGAGTTTTGAGGGTAACATAAGGAAGACTACTCAGACCAGTTCCAGGGATTTCACAGCTGTGAATGCAATAGAACCATAGTCAGGGCTCCAAAGCATTTCCAGGCTCATGGCATGTCTAATCAATGTCCTTTGCTGTATGGATTTCACAGGTCAGGGAACTGAAAGTTTCCATCCCACATAGGCTGAAGGTCTCCCTGGATGCTGGCTTGTCTCCAGAGTCTCTGATCGGGAAGTGTCCACAAGACTGATCCAAGAGGAGAAATACGGCCCATGTCTGTGGTTTGGGCTGGGGGCCCTCATGCTCCCAAATCATAACTATATAGTTTTACTTTTGCCCCTTTGAGCTATTTCTTTTGCTAAGTTTCAATTTTCCTATTCTACATCATAAACTTTATCCATCTTCAGCATGGCAGAAGAAAGGGCCCTAGACATGGAGTCTGTAGCACTAAGATGGAATTCTGGCTTTTGCCATTGGAAAAATCATGCCTCAGTTTTTCCTCTGGTCAGATGAAAGCATTGGGCTAAGTTATCTCTAGGATCCTTCTCCAATTATGTTGTTTTGTGACTTTTCTACCTGACACATTCACCACCATAACCAACTTCCAAGTCTCCAGGTACTTCATTTGTTAAATGACTGCTGACGATCTCAGAGGGACCTTTCAGCTTTGACATTCTGTAATTCAGTGACCTCTTTACCTGCCACCATACCCAGCTTCTGAGCCTGAACCCAAGCCATGTGACTTTGGGCAAGTCATTTGTCCTCCCTTGGCCTCAGTATCCTCACTTATCAAATGAAGGGGTTGGACTGAATGACTCCTGGTGTCCCTTCCAGCCCCACATCTATGATCCTATGTGAGGCCTTGAAGAACTCCTTTCCCTTCATTGACCTTGGTTTCTTCCTCTGTAAAATGAGACCCTTGGCTTAAATAGCCCTTTGTAGCTCTAGATCTGAAATCCTATGTATGACCTTGGACAAGTCTCTTCCTCTCCCTAGGGCCTCCATTTCCTCCTTTGTCAAATGAGGGAGTTGGACTAGGAAACCTCTAAGCTTATCACCAACTCTAAATTTATGATCCTTTGATCTTAAACTAACCCTTTTAACTTATTCTGGAGGTTGTTTACAGGATGTACAGCAATGTCAGAAATTTTCCAGGCAGGTCATCCTCAGTATCACTTATTTCAGAGTTTCCCATACAACCTCTGCTGCTTTCTCTCTGGACAGAAAATGTCCCTGACTCTCATGACCTCTCCCACCTGGGGATTTGACTTCATTTACATAGGCTGGTTTATTAGTTAATCCATCCCACAACCCTCTTTCAAACTCTTAGATACCACCAGCAGGATTTTTGGGAAAACTAACACTTAAAAAGGAATATTTTAATTGCTTACTATGACCATGATTATGAGATTTGCTTTTATAACTGAGTTGTATGATAGCTTTATTCACAATAATAACTTGCAGGTTCACACAGTTCTTTCCTCACACCATCCCTGTGAGATAGATGGTGCAAATATTATGACCCCCAATTGACAAATGAGGAACCCAAAGAACAAAGAGGTTAAATACCTTGTCTAGAGCTGCCCAGAACCACACAGCTAGTAGATTAGAGCAACTGACTTGAATGCAGGTCTTCTGATGCTCTGGTAGTGTAAAATAAAGCAGCAGATTTGGAATGAGAAGGTTCCCATTATTCGAATTCTGGCTGTCCTTGCCCAGGTGTGTGACTCTCTTTTTGGCTCTCAGCTTCCTCATGTGAGGAAGGAGGGGGCTGGGCCGGATGACCCAGACGGACCTTAAATGCTCTGACTTTCAGACCACCACAGCTGCCTCTCATTTTGTTCTCTCCTGCTTTCATTATAACTGTATTCACACAGAGCTCCCAATTACTTTTCCCAAGAGCTTCTCTGTCAGGGTTCCTTCCCATTAAAGCCTACTTTTGCCTTTCCCACACCTGCTAATCAATTCCAGCAACTAGCGGGTCAAGTAACAAACTCAGGACCTTTGATCAAAGCAGACAAAAAAAGAAAAAAGAGTGAGTCACAGACACAGGATGTTAGTGATTTAAGGGACCTTGTTTAATCGCATCTTTCTGGGAGAGCTGAAGAAACAGTGGTGGCAGCGTCACTTATGCCAAAGAGGGTTTGGGGCACTTTACTGAATACCAGGCACTGGCCCTAGCACTTTTCCTGTAGTAACATAAGAGAAATTGATCAGGAGAGGTCTCTGAGCATCTTGATAAGTCTACTTGGAGGCAAACTGTGCCTTTATTTTTTGTTTTTTTTTTATTTTGCTTTTTGGAGGGCAATTGGGGTTAAGTGACTTTCCCAAAGTCACCTGGCTAGTAATTGTGTTATGTGTCTGAGGTCAGATTTGAATTCAGGTCCTCCTGACTCCAGGGCCTGTGCTCTATTCAGTGTGCCACCTAGCCGCCCCAAACCATGTCTTTGGTTGTCTATTCCTGTCCTCACAGAGGGCCTGGGCACGTCCACTGGCATCTTGTAAATTAGTTAAGTCAACAAGATATTATTAAGCACTTACTGTATGCCAAGTGTTGAGTGTTGGGGATACAAAGCAAAAACAGTACCTGTCTACCCTCAAGGGGCTCACATTCTAATGGGGAGACATCAAGTTAAAAAACCCAGACCACCTAGGAATATACAAGATAGATAGATATGGGGAAAGTAGAGGTAATCTCAGATAGGAGGCACTAGCTTGAGCAGAAAAAAGACAAAAATGTGAGATGTGAGCTGAGTTTTGAAGGAAGCCGGGGAGTCAGGAGAATCATTTGCTTTGACAGCAAATGCAGCACAGTAGTTATTTAATATCGTATATGCCAAAAAAGGTCAAATTTGAAATGCTGCTTGATGAACTTGAATGCAGGTGCAATGTACCAGCGTTGCTGTCTGTCAGTCAGGTAAATTGTGTCATTGTGCTGCTTAATGCATTTGAATGTAAAGTGTAGAAATTCAAAGTTAAATAAACTGTATATGGAAATTAAACATGTCATGTCAGATTTCTCAACATTATTCCTTTCGCTAAGTACAACAGAATAAACTTGTTTCCCCCAAACCCTGGAACTTAAAAAAATGTTAAAAACCATGAATGGTTATAGATTTATATAAATATATTTAAACCTGTCTTAAATTTTTATTGTTCATTTTTTTTTGTCTTTTTGGAGGGGGAAGGCAGGGCAATTGGGGTTAAGTGACTTGCCCAAGGTCACACAAGCTAGTAAGTATTAAGTATCTGAGGCCAGATTTGAATTCATGTCCTCCTGACTTCAGGGCTGGTTCACTGCTCCACCTAGCTGCCCCTACTGTCTATTTTTAAAAGTGAAATAATATAACTTCAGAATGGATAAAGACACAATTAGTTCATAGAGAAAAATCCAGTAGAGCAGTAGAAACTAGTACAAAGAAAGACAAGAGTGATAATTGAAATTGTGTGTGTGTGTGTGTGTGTGTGTGTGTGTGATGCTTAGCACTTTTCCTGTAGTAACATAAGAGAAATTGATCAGGAGAGGACTCTGAGCATCTTGATAAGTCTACTTGGAGGCAAACTGTGTCTTTATTTTTTGTTTTTTTTTATTTTGCTTTTTGGAGGGCAATTGGGGTTAAGTGACTTTCCTAAAGTCACCTGGCTAGTAATTGTGTTAAGTGTCTGAGGTCGGATTTGAATTCAGGTTCTCCTGACTCCACACACACACACACACACACACACACACACACACACACATCCCTCCTGATACACACACTCATACACACACATATCCCAAGTCCTAAATTCTATTTGGTATGACGCTCTCTCCTCATTGGTGGAGATCAATGTCCCATTACTTATACACACAAAGTTAAAAAGTCCAAGTCTAGAATATACAATCTACTACATTTATTATCAAGATTTGCAAACACTGTTATTGTTGGAGAGGGAAGACCATTGTGTTTGCTTTGTTCCAATGCTTTAACTGTAGATAGCAGGAAACCTAATCAATTAAAACAATATCTTGAAGGCATACATGCAGAATACACTAGTAAGACCAGATAAATTTCTCCCAGAGAAAATTAGATGCTTTAAACAAGCAGATGCATTTTTCCCCCAAACCACGCCTGTGCCATGAAAAGGATTATATGCATCTCATAAGGTGTTCTACAGAATTAAGAGGTGCAAAAAGTCTCATTCAGTAAGAAAAATGTTGGTACTGCCAGCAGCTACTGACATGATGAAATTAATACTTGGTGAAGTACATTAAAAGTAGCCAATGGTTCTACTTGTAGGTAATATGGAGAGAAGGGAACTTGTCCTGAAAATATCCAAATATCTTTGTGATCAATTCAACTGAATTCAAAATTCATTGCTTTGCAATGAATGAATCAACAGACATAGTTAAAGATGTTCATTTGACTATGTATGTAATCATATTGATTACATGTGGCGAAAGCAAAGTAGGAAAGATTTGTTACTTTGCAAACCTGTTGATGGCAAAGGCACACCAATAGAAAATTTGAGTATAATTGACGATTTTTTAAATGAAAATATTATTATGTGGTAGAATTTTATTGCACGTTGCACTGACAACATAATTGATGTCAGGATAGAACACAAATCTACAAACACTAGTTAAAAATGTGTCATTTCCTCCCCCTTCTCCCCCGCCCATGCCATCTGGACATTGAACACTTCACAGAAAATCACTTGTACTGATAAAATATAGCTGAGGAGCTATATATAGTTGTCCAAGTTGTTAAGAGTAATCAACTTTATAAGAAACAAGTCCACTAAAAGGAAGGCTTTTGCTTCTGATAATTTGAAAGCAGAATCTAGGGTACTTTTAGTCTATATTATTGAAAACTAGGCCATCTTTCTTATGACAAATTATTTTGAAAGGCTGAGCTAAAAGAAGAAACTGACATTTTTCTTAGTGATAATGATAAAGAGGAAGCAAATTCATTTTATAACAAAATATTCCCATTGACTATTGTTTATTTGGTGAATATATCTGAAGAACTAAGTACTCTAAGTAAATTGGTGCAAAGGCTTCAATACTCTCATCCAAAAAGGAAAAATGACTGAATTTATCAAAAACTGTAAGCTATGGATAATAAATTTATAAAATATTATTTTATCAGTTTTTCAATTAAAAAACTTTCCTTAAAACGAAGAAGAAAGACCTAATAACTAATTATTTAAATAGTGTATAGAGGAAACTTTCATTTTATTGTAAAGATGTAAATATTTCTAGTGTGACATGTTCACTTTGACTCTGTTCTCTGAGGGCCAGGAAGACTACTTCTCCCTAAGGGTTCTTGGGTACACTAAAGGGTTTGTGGTAGTGTCTCAAGTTCCTACCAGCTTTGTTTACCCACTTTAGGGGGCAATAACTAGCCCCCTTCCATTAACCTCTTGACACCAACCATATGGGGATATTTACTTCAAAGACATAGAAAGAAAAAATATATAACCAGTTCTCCCAGCATCTCAGTGCTCCCCTACACACACACACACACACACACACACACACACACACACACACACACACACACACACACACCCCTTGGCCTGAGATGGGGGTGGAATCAGGCTCCAAACTTAACTCAGTTCCCACATAGCATTGATCCCATCAAGTTCACATCCAAACATGACACCACTACTGGATGAATCCTGCTGGGCCAGGATCCAGAAGGCCTCCTAAAGATTGCTCTTTGGTCCTTGAGGAATCAGTGGTTGGATAGCTGCAACACTTGATCTATAGTCTGACTCCAAGCCTTTGAAACTTTCTACATTGGAGACTCCACTGCTGCACCTCAAATGGAAAAGAATAAGTGGAAAGGCCAAAGAAGTTCCATTTTACAGGGGGCTGTTTGGCCTCACAGGTAAAAGTAAGCTCTTGGGCCTTCCTCTTTATTGCATCATCCTCCAGAAATGGTTAGTGTAGGAGTCACCTCATTCTGTTCATAAATGAATGCAGCAATGAGACAGCCAAAATGGATTCAGGCTCCTTTGAAGACACAACAGTTCTGGCTGCACAGCCAATAGAAAACATCTCCTTGAAGGCCTTTGGAGTCTTTAATAACAGAGACTTGGTTGTAGCAAAGGAGAAAGAATGCAGGGAAAGAACCAGAGACAGAGAACATACTCGATTCTTGGCTGCTGCCATGGCCAAGAAAAGCCCCTCCAGGGAACCCCCTTGGAGGAAGCCCAGTCACTTGGGCAGTGGGAAAATCTGCTTTCGATGCCACAAGGAGGGACCCTGGTCCAAGGAGAGCCCCTCCAGGGTGCCCCCCCCCCAGGGAGCCCCAGGAACCAATTCCTCTAGCACCATGCCCATCTGACCAGGAGGGACATTGGAGGAAGGATTGTCCCCGAGGTTGGAAAAGTGGTAGAGCCACCTCTTAGTACCCTTTCCTCCAGTCTTCTCAAGACTCAGAATGACGGGGGAGCATGGGACTTGGCAGTGCTCCCACTTTCTCCATGCCTCACTGAACTCTGGGCAAGCATCAAGGCTGAAGGCTGAAGGTACCCACTTTATTATGGCTAAGTTCTTTGTTCTAACCAATTGGTTCTACCCTCCCTTTGACCAATCAGGTCAGAGGCATCTGAGGGGAAACTAAGGAATGTCTCCAGACATACCCCCTCCCCTGTCTATTTGAGGCTCTGCTGTTTGAACACTCCTTCCTTACGCTCTCCTTATCCTGTCCCCTCGTTGGGAAGGGACCTGTTGGTGAAATTGGGAAGCCAATTTTCTCTAGTTAAGCCTCCCAGATCTCCCCATGTCAGGAGTGTGGGAGATAGTTGAATGAATTGTTTGGGATCAGGGCATTCCTGGCTGAGCTATTTCTGCCATCCCAGCATCTGTTTTTGACTCCTAGGTCCTAAAGTGTCCCCCTATGGAAACCTAAGGCCTGGGAGGGACTGCAGCCATTCATGGCTACTCAAAGTCCTGACTCATTCTGTCTAGAGAGGGGCCCAGAGCATGTGAAAGAAACTTTACTGTCTATGATGAAGGAAGGAGAGAACAGGCTCTGGGAGTTGTTGCCTGGTTTTGAAAACTATTAGATTCTGTGGCTGCTATTGCTTTCCATGTGCGAAATATCCATGGAGCAATATGGAAAGGAAAGGGATATCTGGCAACATTTTGGCCTTGCCATAGTCATCTTTAATTCCTACCAGGGAAATTGTTCTTTCTTTTTTTTGAGGGGAAAAGTGATGTTAAAATTTATTATTATTTTTTAATATAAATTTTTATTTGTTTTCTTTGTTTACATCATTCATTTCCATGAGATTTTTGAGTTACAGATTTTCTCCCCATCTTTCCCCTATCCCCAACCACAAAACAGCGATCCCACTGTAAAGCCCCTCCCCAGATCTGCTCTCTTTTATGTCCTCCTCCAACACCCCTCTAACTTTCTGGTAGGGCAGGGAGGGTCTCCCTACCCCAGTCCCTGTATATCTTAATTCCTAGTTGCATGTATTGCAGAGCTTTAAATTCTAGATTCTTCCCTTGTCACCCACCCCCACTGGAAGGACAAGCAATTCAATACAGGCTGTGCATGTGTGCATTACACAGGACATCTTCACAGTGGACATATTGTGACAGTCTGATCATATGTCCCTCCTTCCTATCCCGTCCCCCCTTGTTCTGTTCT
>CM053602.1:37332470-37368110 GCA_028646575.1 Pseudocheirus occidentalis
CCCTCTATATACACATATACACACATGCTCAGATATGTATTCATATGCATATATAGCTTCCTATCTAGACATATGTGTAAGTATACATATATCTATATCTATATCTATCATTTCTATTTCCTTTACCTATCCTCATACTAAGAAAAGTTTCATAAGTTGCTATTATCGTTTTTCCATATTGGCATGTAAATAGTTCACTTTTGATAAGTTCCTTATGATTTCTTTCCCATGTTTATCTTCTCATGCTTCTTGTGTTTGAATGTCAGATTTTCTGTTCAGTTCTGGTTTTCTCAGCAAGAATGCTTGAAAGTTGTCTACCTCATTGAATGACCATATTTTCCCCTGGAACATTATACTCAATTTTGCTGAGTAGGTGGTTCTTGGTTTTAATTCCAGCTCCCTTGATCTCTGGAATATCATATTCCAGGCTCTTCGATCCCTCAGTGTAGAAGCTGTCAGATCCTGGGTTATCCTAATTGTGTTTCCACAGTATTCAAATTGTTTTCTCTTGGCAGCCTGTAATATTTTCTCCTTGGTCTGGGGATTCTGGAACCTGGTGATAACATTTCTAGGAGTTTTCTTTTGGGGAATCTTATTCAAGAGGTGATCAGTGAATTCTTTCGAGTTCTATTTTGCCCTCTGGTTCTAAAACATCAGGGCAATTTTCCTTAAGAATTTCTTGAAGGATGCTTTCCAAGTTCTTTTTCTGGTCATGGGTTTCAGGTAGACCAATAATTTTCAAATTGTCTCTCCTGGATCTATTTTCCAGGTCAGTGGTTTTTTTCAAGGAGATATTTCACACTGCTTTCTATTTTTTCATTTGTTTGTAACTGTTTAATAGTATCTTGGTTTCTCATAAAGTCATTAGCTTCCACTTGCTCCACTCTAATTCTGAAGGAATTATTCTCTTCAGAATGCTTTTGAGATTCTTTTTCCATCTGGAAAATTTGACTTTTTAAGGCATTCTTCTCCTCATTGGCTCTTCTCTAAGCCTTATTTTTCCTGGCTTGATAAATGTGGAGATTGCTCCTGGTGCTGCAGATCTGTTCTCTGGTAGTCTCACGCTGTGCCTGGGCTCCTCCCGACTATCCTGGGGCCTGGCTGTGGTTTCGTTTTGGACTGGGCTGGCCTTGGCTCCCAGCTTGCCGTGATGAGCACCTCCTGCTGAGCTGCCTTCAGTGAGATATGTTTTCTGTATTTTTGTGAGTTTGGGAGCCCTAAAATTTGTTTAGAGTTGTATTTTATGGGTATTTAGGGTGGCTGTGTGGGAGCTGTGAAACTTTGCTGCTTCTATGCCTCCATCTTGGCTCTGCCCCGAAATTGTTCTTTCTCTATACTTTTTGTGCCTCTTTTGGTCTTTGTTTGTTTAACCTCTTTTCCAGGTTTGTCTCCCCCAGGGTTCAAGCCATCAACCTCCAGATGGCCACTCAGGCTATACCAACCTCTGACTGAATCCAAGTTCTCCAGCCCACTGAACCTGGCATCAGGTGTGTTCCAGAGTTTGACCCCTTGAATATGAAGTCTAACCCCCTTGAACAGGACCCAGAGAGGCAGGGACAGCTCTATGCCCCTTGCCAGCAAGAAGCACTTTCAGCAGCTGAGACCTTCACCCTTACCCCAAAGGAATTTGGGTCTCATTTGTTTGAGGGGGGAATGATGAGGTGCAGGTTCTGGGAGCCCCTTGAGCTCTCCTTGAATCTTCCCATGTAAGGCATTTGCCTGAGGCCATAGGCCTTTCATTGTGGCTCTGCCTAAGTCTTTAGCTAGCTCTCTTGTCCAGCAGTTTCCCACCCTTGATCCTCCTTTACCTCCTTTGAACTGGCCTAGCTCACCATTGTTTGTGGTTTCCAGGTAGCCTTCAGCAACTTCCCACCCTTAATCAGTCATTACTGGAGTCTGACCTCATATTGACTCCTGAAGACTCTCCCTAAATTCATTACTGGAGTCTGACCTCATCTGACTCCTCCTGAAGACCCTCCTCAAGCTCCTCCCCTAGACCACCCCTAGATTCTTCCCACAACCTTTCGGTACATAGAATCCCATCTTCCCTCCATGTGGTTTGAGAATGCCATAGAATGCCATAGCACAGACTTATTCTGGACTGCTTGCCCAATGCAAGCCTTACAGATACGTAGGCTCCTTAAGAGTCTGCCCAATATGGCAAACTTTCAATAAACTTTGCTTTTCTTTGGCAAAAAACCCCATCTCCTCTCAACCATTTAGTAGGCCAACCAGAACCAGCTTCAGAGTACTCATGCATGCCCTAGTCTCTCTAAAATACTTTCCTCATGTGTCATCACAATTATCCCAGAAGTAGCAGCTCCCTAATGTCCTCCATATGGAGATGCCATCATAAAAACTGATAGGCTCTATGCATGTACCAGGTCTTTATTTCACTAGAGAGGCTATGTGGCCTAATGGAAAGAAAGTTGGCCTTAGAGTCAGAAAGACCTGAGTGATACCTACCTCTGAGACATACTGGCTATGTCACTGGGCAAGTCACACAGCCTCACAATTCCTCAGGTAGCTCTCTAAAAAGAAAGTTGTAGTGGCTGGAGCTAACCAGTATTGGCAGAGGAGAGTTTCCTCCCTGGCAGTTCCCTGTTCCAATGAAATCACAGATCTTACTGAAAAAAAAATTTCTAAACATTAATGAACAAGAAACCCATTTGCTGTGGACAGGTATGGCACATTTAAAGAACAGTTAATAGACTTATCTTGTGATAGTACTGCTTAGATGGCTGCTTTAAGATTAAGTTTAAGATTTGAACCTGAAAGTCTTATTGTGTTTTACTATAGGTAAATAAAGTATTCTCTGTTTTATTAAAAGAATACAAATTTTGCTACGGTTTTTAATATCTTGTTTCTGTGAAAGGAGGTTTTTGAGTTGCTTGAAAGGCAGCGATATCAGCATCAGTTGGCTGAAAAAAGGTTACAAATAGCAGTATCGTCAATGAGACCATGTTTTGAGAAACTTAGTGCTGAGAAAACGAGGCTGCTCATCACATTAATCATAGCAGTATGGTTATTATTTGTAGAAGTTGTATGTATGAAAATTTTAAAGTATTTTATTAATAAATATCCATTTCATGTAATTTTTGGTTATATGTTTGATATTTGTGAGTTTTATAAAGTTAAAATAATTTCTCCATTTTATTTGAATACAGTATGAGCTATGTATTGATTTGTGCAGATTGCTTTATGAGAAGCAAATGTAACATTTTTTGGATTAAAAAGAAGAGATTCTGCTACATTAAATTTGCTAGGTCTAGACCAGAGGTGTCAAACACATGGCCTGCATACTTCCCACAACACTCCAGGGTATGACCTGAACCATATTAGCATTTAGTTGGGAAATGTTTAACAAAATAAATAAAGCTCCAATAAAATATAGATGCATTTAAAATATAAATACATTTTAAAACCAAGTCCACATGTGGCCTGTTGGGTCTTTTAATGGCCCATTTCTATTTGAATTTGACACCACTAGTCTAGATGATCCAAGTTCCCAAACAAAGGCTCATCTCCTGGTTAGAGACTCCTCTGATTGACTCCCTGGATAATTTCTTACTATGTTATGGCTGGTACCACAAGGTACCATAGACACCATTTAGTATCAGCGGTTCTCAACCTGTGGGTTATATTCAACTTGTAACAATGAAAACACAACTGCATATCAGATATTTACATTATGATTCATAACAGTAGCAAAATTACAGTTATGAAAGTAGCAACAAAAATAATTTTATAGTTGGGGGTCACCACAACATGAGGAACTGTATTAAAGGGTGGTGGCATTAGGAAGGTTGAGAACCCACTGATCCAGTTCATTCCCTCAGGTCATTTAAAAGAGGAAGATAATGAGGGAGGAAATAGAAAGTTCTGTGTCATTTAAAGTCCTTCCAAAGCTCCTTTCCACCTTAAGAATATTTTTATGCTTTTCTCCCCTCCCATCAGTTTAGGATCCAGTCACACTATCTTGCTTGCTATTTCACATACACAACACCACACCTCTCCACTCTGGGCCAGTGGATTGTCTGAATGCCTGAAACACTCTCCCTCCTTGGCTCTGCCTCCTCTGCCTCTTGGCTTCCTTCAAGACCAAGATCAATATCCACCTTCCACACGAGGCCTTTCCTGAAATTCTACTGCTAGTACCTTCCCTCTGAGACAGCCTTCCATGTTGACTGAATATATCTGTATACATGTAGTTATTGGCATGCTGTCTCCATTACAATGCACATTCCTTGAGGTCAATACCCCTGTTTTTTGCCTTTTGTATCCCCAGCCCTTGGAACAATGTCTGCCATATAGTAGGCATTTAACAAATGTTTGTTGATTGATTTGCTGAAAGTTACACAGCTAAGTGGCAGAACTAGGATCTGAACCAAGAGCTTGACTCTAAATTAGGGACAAAGAAAAATTTGAAGCCAAGGTAAGTCATGATGTAGGCTTTTTTCTTTTTCCTGTGGCCAGTCATAGATTTAAAGATTTAATCACAAATATTAAAGCTACATTTAATCATAGATGTTAAAGCTACCAGAGTAAGGAGAATGGGACATGCATTTATTAAGTGCCTACCTACTATGTGCTAGGCACTGTTCTAAGTGCCTACCTACTATGTACAAGGCACTGTTCTTAGTGCCTCACAAATATCTCATTTGATCCTTATGTCAACCTTAGGAGGATCATCTAGTTCATCATCTTCTTTTTACTGGTGAGGAAACTGAGGCTCAGAAAAACGAAGTGACTTGCCTATAGTTACACAGCTAGTAGGGGGCAAAACAGGATTTGAACTCAGATCCTCTGACTACAAAAAAATGTTTGAAGTGGCTGTCAAGGAAAAATAGCCTCAAGGAGCCAGATTCTCTCATATTACAACACCTTCCCTCCACCCTTCCCTTCCTTTTCCCCTCCCCATTTAGTTCAATTCAATTCAATATACAACATGCAAAGCCTTGCATATAAAAGTGAAACATTCCCTGTCCTCTAGGAATTTTTTTAATATAAATTTTTAAATTTGTTTTCTTGTTTACATCATTCATTTCCATGAGATTTTTGAGTTGCAAATTTTCTCCCTATCTTTCCCCTGCCCCGAACCCCAAAACAGCGATCCCACTGTAAAGCCCCTCCCCCATTCCTCTTGGAATTTCTGACACAATAGAATGGGATAAATCGTGGGCACACGTCTATATGATAAAAGGACAACAGAGACAAAGGCAAAGGAGAGCTCCATATGAAGTACCAGGAGGAGTCTGAGATAGGAGAAATAATTTTCACCTTCTGAGAGGTAGAATGAGGGGGAATCATGGAGGATATTAGGTCTGTGAGAAAAGGAGGGGCTGCACCAAATAGAGGTGATTATGGAGTTCAGGAATAGTACAAATGAAAGCATGGAGATGGGGTAGGATAAGAACAGAGGACGACAGCACAGCCCTATTTGTCTAGGACATGGAACACATGGTAGGGAGTAGGGTAACATAGCCTTCATCGGACTGCCATAGGGGTCCAGGACACAACAAAAGGAGATGATAGGTAAGGTCCCCCAGATGTTCCTTTTTGTACATGACATTATACTAATTGCATCAATCCCCCAAACATTTTAGAGCCTTCCAAAGTGTTGTGATCACTCAACAAAATTCAAGCTAAGTCTCCACAAGACAAAGTAAGCAGAGGAAAAATGTCTATTTAGTCCAAACAATGGTATACATCCTGGGTATGAGTAGGCTGCAGCACATTATCAATGAATAAGTGAGAATGAGAAGCATCATGAACATATCATCAGATGGCTGTATGACTAGAAAAGGATTTGGGCTGGTCCCATAGTGAGGGAGGGTAACAGATGGGCCAGTCATCAGCTTCATTGATATCCATGTAGTGTAAAGACATCAGGATGAAAACTTCCGCATATGGAGCAAACTGTCTGGGACAGAAAGATACAGGGACAGCTAGATGGTGCAGTGGATAGAGTGCTGGGTCTAGTGTCAGGAAGACTCACCTCCCTGAGTTCAAATTTCACCTCATACACTTACTAGCTGTGTGACCCTGGGCAAGTCACTTCTCCCTGTTCACCTCAATTTCCTCTTCTGTAAAATGAACAGGAGAAGGAAACAGCAAAGTACTCCAGTATCTTTGCCAAGAAAACCTCAAATGGGGTCACCGAGGGTCAGCAATGACTGAAACAACTGTACAACAACAACAATGGGATAATAGATATAGAGCTAGAAAGGGAGTTGGAGGCCAGATAGTTCATCCGTCTTAGAGGAATATGACCAAGAGTCCCACAGAATGAGTAGTGTTGAATAGATTGTGGTCTGTGCTGATAGATAGCGCTTCTGTCCCTGGATGGAGCATAGCTTTCATGTCATAGGATCATAGGATTTAGAGCTAGCACAGACTCTAAATGGATTTTGACAAGTCAAGTCTTCTTCCACATTTCCACTGCTTCCTTGACTGAGTCTAGTCCATTGCCAATCATTTCCTCCTTTGTGTGCCTTAGCACTTCTATGTAATGTGCACTAAATTGTCTCTGGCTCACTTCAGATATCAAATGATTTCTCTTAAGTTTGTCTGGTCTTCCAAAATGCTCCAAAGGTAGGGCAATTTTTTCCTGTCTTTTGTTCCCATTTATAGTGCCTAGTACAATTCTGCTCAGATAGATTGCCTTAATCCAGTTGGATCAGGGTGATTTTGATGACTCTTGTTACCTAATTCTTGTGTCAGAGGTTCCATCCTGGATGAAAGTACCTGGGTACACTTTGGGGGACTTCTCAATTCTCTGGCTCATTACCTTCACCCAAATGACTGGGAACTTCAGTATTCAATGTTCTCTCGTTAGAGTCTAGCCATTAACTCCCCTAACAAGCACAAAGATTCACAAGGCTAAAAGCATGGATTCATTTACAGGCCGAAGGAAACAATTAGAACTCAAATCAGGGTCCACAGAAAACAACAATACCTATCAGGGAGCAGCCCTCCTCTGGGAATTTATATAGTCCCAGTAACTTACAGCACATAATGACTGGAGCTTCCACTGCACCCCTTTCCAATGTAGTTTTGTATCCAATGCCTCCTCCTATCCAGTCCATCATGGCCTCTCTTCTGGCTGAATCTCTCCATGTCATTCTTTTTTATTTGATTTTCTTTTAAAAAAATTTACTTATTTACTTTTAGTTTACAACATTCAGTTCCACGATCCCTTGAGTTCCAAACTTCCCCCCCCCCTCCTCGCTCCCCTTCCCCCATGGTGTCATGCAATCAAATATAAGATCTGTAAATACCTTCACATTAAACATTAGTCAAGTTGTAATGGATTATAACTAATGGCTTGAACAATGAAAAAGAGGAAACAAAACAAAACAAAAAAAAGAGAGAGCAAGTAGTTTGCACTAAACTGAATTCAGGCTCTGTAGTTCTTTCTCTGGAGGTGGATATCCCTTTCCATCATGAATCTTTCGGACTTGTCTTCTAATCTTGTATCACTTAGAGGAGCCCAGTCTGTCCCTCCATGTCATTCTACTTGCACATTTCTTTGGCTCCCAGAAGATGGAGGCCAATGCCCTTTTCTGTTTCCTCAGTCTGGTCTTAGAGACCTTACTTAGCTTCTCCTAATAGATTTCCTGTTGTTATCTCTCACCACTCTCCTTTGCCAGTGTCTCAGCCTTGTCTTTCACAATGAGACTTTTCTTCATACTTGTCTGAATCAGAAATTCAGAGGCTCTTCTCCCTTTCCCTCACTCTGTCCCATATCTAACTCTAATACAGTATACACAAGAATCCTGCTCCCAAGGATTTTGCACTGAACTTCGAACACATTCTTTCTTTTTTGGTGATGGTTAGTTCAGCTTTCAGGATCATACCTTCCTCCATATTGAGGTTCAATTCCTCATCCATCCCTGCTAACTTTGTGACTACTTCTGACTCCTTCTGGCTCCTTCTTCTTGAAGCATTAGTTAGGAAGTCCCGCTCCTGGAGAAAATATAGTTGGGAGAGGAAGCTATTTAGAATGTACCTAGCTATTTAAATGACATTTCCCTATTAGAATGTAAGCTCTTTGAAGGCAGGGACTTTGCCTCCTTTTGTATCACTAGTTCTTGGCATAATTCCTGACACAATTAAGCACTTAATGAATACTTGATTGCTTCCTTTATTGCTATTCATCCCAGGACTACTTTGGAATGACACTATCCCTATCCCTAGACTTAATATGGTATGTAGAAGCATATTCCTTCACTGTTTCAGCAGCCGTTCACAGAAAGACCTGAAACCCTAAAGGATTCAAGGTCAGAAAGAGTTCTGGTTACCATCCCTCAAGCACTTGTCCCTAATGTGTACTATCTCTCTGCCCAGGGCTGCATCTGGTATGGAGGAACAGTATCTCTCCAGTAGACCCTGTCTCTTCCTACTCTCTATCCTAGGACCAAGCCACCAGAGACTTGACTTCTCCTTCCCTTCCATTCCTTGGTAGAAAGCTACTTTAGGGAGAAAGCATACCCCCCCTTCCATCAGAACTCTGGGATAAAATCCTAGTGCCTCTGACCTGGTTATAGCATTGCCTCTTCCATTCACATCTCCTTGTGATTTCTTCAGTTTTGTGTCCTGGGAGGAAATTTCACACAATCCTGTGAAGTTTTCCAAACTATTTGTAGTATAGGGGAATGGGTAGGAAAAGCTGATCCCGGTCTCCTCAAGCCAAGATTCTACTAATGTCACCAAACAGGGGCAGAGTGATATGTGAAAAGGGCATATTTGTTTTTGAGGTCAAATCCTAGTCTCATCACTTGGTAGCTATGTGGCCTTGGGCAAGTCATTTTCCTTCTTTGTACTTTAGTTTCATGTGATTCATTAATACTGTGTGCCTCTAGGGGGTCTCCTATAATTTTCTGTTTTCAAATGACTTAAAGAATAAGAAAATTACCATATTGTTCAGAGGAAAATATTGAATGCAAATGTTTGATAAGAACAGGAATCAAAGGTGATCAGAGCCAGAAGCTAATACGGAGATAATCCAACCATTCCATTTTACAGATGAGTCCACTGAGGCCCAGAGAGGAGAAGTGACTTCCCCAATTCATATAGAGAATTAGTATCAGAGCCAGTATTAGAATCTAGGACTCTTGCCTCCCATCAGGACTTTTTACTATGCCAGGTTTACTGATACCATGCTTAATAATCCTGACACATCAATTTGTCTTTGTCACAGATAAAGGTCAGGCCATTATCTGGATGATCTTCCATGGAAAAATTCAGTTCAAGACTCTTTCCTCCTAGTTATTTTTCTCAAGGCACCTTTAACATCTTTGTTCCTTAGGGTATAAATAAGGGGGTTCAGCATAGGGGTCACAACTCCATAAAACACAGAGATAATTTTGTCCTGATCCTGGGATTCTTTTGACTGGGGTTTCACATACATGTAGATGGCTGTCCTAAAAAAAATGGCCACCACGGTCAAGTGAGAACTACAGGTAGAAAAGGCTTTGAGCCTGGCCTCTGTGGAGCGGATCTTGAGCACAGCTATGACAACACGGATGTAGGAAATGAGGATGAAGCTGAAGGGCAGTGGTAATGTGCACACACTGATGACTAGACCCAGGATTAGATTTGCGGGGGTGTCTGAGCAGACAAGCTTCAGCAGGGCCTGGATCTCAAAGGTGAAATGGTTGATTACATTGTGTCCACAGTAACGAGCTGGAATAGCAATAATTGGCATTACAGCTAAGAGGAAGGAGCTGACCCAGGTGCTTATGGCCATCTGCAGACAAACTCAATTGTTCATGATGAGGGTATAACACAATGGATTGGAAATGGCAACTAATCAGTCATAGGCCATGACAGTGAGGAGGAAACACTCTGTCATCCCAAGGAAGAGGGAGATGGTCATCTGGGCATAGCAACTGGTATAGGAAATGGTAGGAAAGTCTCTAAAGCCATTGGAGAGCAGGTGAGGAACAGAACTGGTGGAGTAGCAGATATCAAGGAAGGACAAGTTGCTGAGGAAAAAATACATGGGGGTATGAAGCTGTCCCTCAATTCTGACTACGAAAATTATGACACCATTACCCACCAGTGTGACTGAGTAGATCATGATCAGGGCACAGAAGAAGGCAATCTGGGCTTTGGGATGATTAGAAAGACCCACCAGAATGAATTCTGTCACCTCTGTGGTATTAACACTGGTCAGGCTCTCCACTGTATTCTATAAGAGGAGAAAAAGAATAAATTCATTTCAATGCCTTTCAACTATTTGAAGGGCCATCAGATGAAAGAAGGACCAGACTTATTCTGTTTGACTCCACAGAGGAACAGTGGGGGTGGGGTAAACTGCAGAGAGACAGGCTTCCATTAAATATCAAGAAAATCTTCCTAACACCCAGAACCATTCAAAAGTAAAAGAAGCTACCTTGACGGTTCCCTCTCATCGGAGGCTGTATGATCACTTCTTGGGGGTTTTGGAGAGGAGATTCTGGGTCAGGTTATGTGATTTTCAAATTTAATTCATCAAATCTTAGAATCTCAGGGTATTAAGGAACCTCAGGGGCTTACCCTTCACCTGAAACATTCATTCCCTTTATAAGATCCTTGACAGGTAGTTATCAAATGTCTCTTCATTTAAAGACCACCAGTGGTGGGGGACTCACTATCTCATGAAGCATTTATGAACAGCTCTGATTTTTCAGAAATTCTCTCTTAAACTGAGCCAAAATCTTCCTCTCTGTAGCTTCCCTGTCTGATCTGGTTGTGTCTTTTGGAGCTGAGCCATAGAATTCTAATCTCTCTTCTATATGAAAATCCTTTAAATATTTGAACACAGAGATCAAGCCACCCTAATAAGCCTTCTCTTTCTAAGACAAACATCACTGTTCCTTGAACATTGCCTCTTATAAAATGATACTAAGCCCTCTCACCATTCAGGCCACCTCCTCTGAACATGTTCAATTCAACTAGCATTTATTAAACACCTACTACACCACATCCTAGAAATTTGATGCCATTACCATCAGAACACTGGAGAGACGGAGCACGTCGCCTTCATATCTCTCAGTCTTTTTTCCTATTAAGGATCTGAATTTGCTGCCAAAGATCCAGCTATGCCCAGGGAAGGGACTGTTTTAGCAGCTACTTTCATTCCCCACTGGGCTCTAATTCAAGGCCACTGGTGCTATTGGTACTAGCTGCTCTTGTCACACAGACTGTTGCTGTGGATGGTCTTCTGTTGAACTGCTTCATGGCTCATTATTATTGTTTGTAGGTATTTTGTTGTTATTCACTCATTTTCAGTCATGTCTGACTCTTGGTGACCCCATTTGGCATTTTCTTGGCAAAGGTACTGGGGTGGTTTGCCATTTCTTTCTCTAGCTCATTTGATAGATGAGAAAACTGAGGTCAACAGGGTTAAGTGACTTGCCCAGGCTCACTCAGCTAGTAAGTGAGGTCAGATCTGAACTCAGGAAGATGGAGTCTTCCTAAATCCAACCCCAGTGCTCTCTCCATTGAATTACCTAGCTGGAGGTATTTCATGTTGGTTTTTGCCTGTTTAATTTTTGGTCTTCAGCAGAGAAGTAGCATAGTGCAGTAGAGCCAAGAAGACTTGAGTTCAAGCTCTGCCTTCAATGTATTGGCTGTGTGGCCCTGGGCAAGCCACTGGAACACTCACAGAACTGAGCAATTCTTTAAGACTGCAAATTATGAGAAAGTGCTAACCTTCATTAGGACAGAGAGATGCCTTACCTGGGAGTTCCTTATAACAATGCAATCATAGGCTCAGTCCCTAACTCTACTGTGTTCAGGGCCCTGTACTAAATACTGAGATTACAATGCTAAACATGACATAGACCCTTCCCTCAAGGAGTCTTCAGTCTAAGTGGGGGAAAGGCAGGGATAACATGAACACAAAGAACTATTATAGATAATAGAGTTGCAGACAAAGTGCCATGAGAGGCATGAGGAAGGAGGAATTACTTCCAGTTGAGAGTAGGATGGTAAAAGGGAAAACAGAGATAACTTTGCCAGATTTATCTTATTCTAAGCCTTAGTACTTTGATAATTTCCCCCATTATTTGTTCAGGTCCCATTGCTCCTTACTTGACCATAATTCCTTTGATAAAATGAGATAATATACCCCAAACACTTAGTAATCCAAATGTGACTGTTTTATTGACATTCTTCCCTTTGGCATTCCTAGCATCAAGTGCAGTGCCTTGCATATAATATGTCCTTAACAAATATTTGTCGAATTGAATGGCTGAATTGAACATAGGGCATGTTGAAGGGGAGATGAGTATGAGAAGGCTAGAAGGGAAGGCTGGAGGCAGATTGTGGAGGCTCTTGAATGCCAGGCCAGAGAGTTTATGCTTTATTCAGTAGGCAATAGGGAGACGCTGAAAGTTTCTGTGGAAAGCAGGGATGTGATTGGAATCTAGAATTAGGGTATATCTATAGTCCTCAGTACTATACTGGGTACTACAGGAAGAAGGTCTGTATAACATCATCTCTGCTGTTGATAGGTTTACATTCTGCACACAACATAACAAAGTGACAATTGAAAAATCACACACATTTGCTCTCTATGGGCCTCAATTTTCCCATCTATAAAAAGAAACAAGTCAGACTAGATGAGCTCTGAGATTCTTTCTAGCTCTGATCTTCCATTCTAAGGGTACAATCCTTTAATTCAGGGAGGCAACACAGGACTATGGAAGGATCACTGGACTGGGAATCAGGACACTTGAGTGTGATTCCAATTCTGCAACCAATGAGCTATGTGACTGGGAAATGTATTTCCCTTCTCTATATCTTAGTTTCTTCACCTGTAAAATGAGAGAATTTGTGCTAGATTTATCTTATTCTAGATGGTTTCTGAGTGTTCCGTGTAGGTTCTCAAAACACCCCTTAGGATGGAGTGGACTCCATCTAGGAGTGGGATGCACTCTCAGAACAACCGCCAATATCAGAAATGCTGCTGAAGTTGTCTCTCAGAGACCTTTTCATCTTGTACTCAGCCCTCTCCAGAACACTGACCCTTTGCAAGGCTGAACTGGTACCAAGTACTGTAATAGATACCAGTGGAAAACACACGGTACATAATGTTCTCCCTGGTTTGAACCTTTGTTAGGGAAGCTATTCCTTAGGAACTTCAGATGATGCTGTGGCACCCTGCAGTGGCATATCTCAGAAACTCATTCTTGTCTGACTCTCTATGAATACTAAAGACCACTCAAAGCCACAAACTTGGAACCGTCTAAGTAAATCTACTGATCTTTGGTGGCAACATGTTGCAGTGGAAATAGCACTGGCTTTGGAAATTACATTGATTTTAGAATATAGGTGCAAATCCTGCCCCCAGTGCCTTGGGCAAGTAGCTTAAATTGGGCCTCAGTTTTCTCATTTGTAAAATGAGGGGATTGAACTAAATAACCTATTAACTCTAGTGCTATGATCCTATGATTTTTCTCCCTCCTTAAATACCTGTATTCTGCTCCCCCATCACCACTACCACCCTAGGAGGGGAATGCAAATCCAGTTTTTACTTCTATCCATGGCTACAAGTGCCAAAGCAGCCAGCTACTACTCTTGGCTTAACTACAACTGCTGGCTGTGGTCCTGACACTAAGATCCTTAACAAATTTTTGTTCTTTTCTCTCTATAGCCTATGCTTGTCCATAAGTGCTGAAAGACAGAGTTTGGGAGTGATTAGAAGTGTGTATGCTTAGTCAGTCAAGGCTCTTTGGGCAAAGTGAGTCTTGACCTGGAATTGGAGACTGGTCAGACATTAAAATCTACTTGCATCAAAAAGAAAAACAAAAGGGTTCCAGTGGGGAAAATGGTCCTTGGAGCAGGGATATAAGAGTGAATCTGCTGTGGGAGCAGGGAGACTCAGATCTTGTGATTTAGTGCCACTCCGTCTTTGCTCTCAGTTCCCTCCCTTACCCCCTGCCACCCTAGCAGGGTGTAAAAGAAAGCTCTCTGTACCTCTACTTAAGAGGACCTTGGTTCAAGTCCTCTAATACTCCCGAGCTCCACAATCTGGGCTAAGTCACTAAACCTGACTTCTAAGCTTCAGTTTCCTCATCTATAAAATAGGAATGATATTTGCTCTGCCTGCTTCACAGGATTATTGACAAGGAAAGCATGAAAGTAGGCAAGAATGAGGTTCAGGGCAGCATCAACCAAATAACCAACAAGCATTTATCAAACATCTATTTTGACACAATGCAAGGTGCAGGTGATACAAAGAAAAAAAGAAATACTATCCTCAAGGAATCTACATTTTACAAGAAGAAACAATGTATGCTTAACTAAGTGAAGAAACAACATATACTTACATAAGCAAAAGAGGAATGTAAATGAAATAAATACAAAATAGATATGAGGTATCTGAGACTGAATCTGGCAAATATATATCTGTTTTCTCTTTTCCCTTTTACAAATAAATACAAAGTAAATAAAGATAAATACAAGGTAAATTAGGGAGGGAGGACACCAGCAGCTGATGGATCAGAAGAGGTTTCATATAGAAGATGCTACCTGGACTGAGTCTTGATGGAAGCAAGGAATTCTATGAGACAGAAGACATAGTGCATTCCAGCTATAGGGAATGACCAGTTCAAAGGCCTAGAGACAGAAGATGGTATATCACATGTGAGAAACAGCAGGAAGCCCAGTGTGGCTGGACCATAGAGTATAGGAGGGGATGTATGGTGAGACTGGAAGAGTAAGTTGGGGTGAGGTTGTGGAAGACTTTAAGATACAAACAGAGGAACAGGAGAGGATGGGAGATTATCGAGTGGAGAAATAACATGGTCAGACTTGTGCTCGAGGTAAATTACTTTGCTTAATGAAGGATGGATTGAGCGAGGGAGACTGGAAGCTGAGGAGACCAATTAGGGAAGATATTTCAATAGTTTGGATGAAAGACGAGGAGTTTCTGAACAAGGGTGCTTGCTGCCTCTACAAGCAGTAAGAAAGGGATGGGTGTGATAGATTTTGTGGACATAGAAACAGAGATTCGGCAACAGATTGGATATGTGGGGTAAGCAAGAGTCAGGGAGACAACCTGAGAGACTGGAAATATGACAGTGCCTAGGAAAACACGGCAGAGGAGTGGCCACGAGGGGAAATATACTGAGTTTTGTTTTGGACATGTTGAGTTTGATATACCTATTGGATAGCCATGTTTGATTCAGGACTGTATCTTGACTTGGGGAAGACCTACAGTTTGGAGGTATGCTATGAAGAATAAGTCCATAGAGGAGACTGAGAGGAGACTGAGAAGCAGTGGCCAGATAGGTAGGCAGAGAACCAAAGGTATACAGAGGGGGTGATCTACAAGGTCAAAGACTGCAGAGAAGTCAAGAAGGACTAAGAAAACATGATCAGATTTGGCAGTTAAAGATCATTGATAATTTTGGAAATAGTAGTTTCAGTTGAATGATAATGACAGGAATGAAAGGGGAAGGAAGTGGAGGCAGTAAGTATGGACAATTTTTATAGGAGTTTGGATGAGTAAGAGAGGAGAGCTATTGGAGAATATCTCTAGGGGATGGTAGAGACCAGTGAAGGTGTTTAAAAGATGGGGAAGACTTAGGTGTGTTTGTAGGCAGCAGGGAAAGAACCATTAGATGAAGAGAGATTTAAGATTAAAAAGACAGGCTGAATAATTTAGGGGGCAATTTTGTGGAGAAGGTTGGAGGGGATGGGAATCAAGAGTACAGGAAGAAGAGAGGATAACATTGGCAAGGAGAAGAGCCATCTAATTTTCAGATACTGACATAAAGGAAGAGATTGGGGGATTGGGTTCTGAGATGAAGAGAAGGGGGAAGAGCCTCTATTTTCTCAGTAAAATGTAAGATGAAGGCCTCTAGCTTAGAGAGTGAAGGGAGGGGTTAATGTTGGAAGTTTGAGGAGAGGAGAGAATGTTTGGAATAGTTTCTGTGAGGAGTGGGATAGAGAATCAATTACAGAAAAGTAAAAGGATTGCCTTGGGGAGCCGTAAAGTGACTTGCCAAAGGTTGCACAGTTGTAAATGCCAGAACAAGGACTGGTATCCAGATCTTTTGACTCTAAGTTCATTATACCACACAAAGTAAGTACCCGTCTTCCCAGAAGTTGGTCCCATGGAACAAAGCCCTGGTCCCTCCACCTAGATTACAGTTTTAGATGGTGTCAGGATGAGAAGAGACCTGAGGAACTGTGTTCAGGCTCAGAGGTTATCTGGATAACATCAAACAACTCACCAAAAGGGCACAGTGTCTAGGGAAGTTGGGTCCTCAGAATGTCAGCCTTGTTTCCCTGTCCCCCAAAGGCAGCTCCAGTGGTTGGCAGGGCCTGATCGAACAACCAGATCCCTAGGTTCCAAAGCAAAGGTTTAAAGGTGGGGGAAAGGATGTGTCACTTTAAATAATTAGACTTTCTTGGACCCTTTTAAAATTCACTCTCAAAATAAGAAGGAGCTCCTCTTCCTTGGTCATTTCCCATTTTACACAGCCCCTTCCTTGCAGCAAGCCCATAAGCACATTTTTGTCAACCACATTTTCTAGATGAGTAAACTGAGTCTCAGAGAGATGAGAGAATTTGTTAAGATTACATAGCTGGTAAGTGACAGAGCTGACCTTTAAATCCTGCTAAGTACCATGGTCTACCCATTAAACCTCAATTGAAATAATAACGCTAAAGACATAATATCAAAACCTCCAAAGATAATAAGAACCCCTGCTTCTATGGAATTTGTTTTGAGGCTTATAAGAGCAGTTTCCTCATAGATACCTGATGGGGAAGGTGGTACAGGTATCATTAACCACATTATACGGGTGGAGAAATGGAGCTTCAGATATCTGCTTAGGATGACATAACTAGTAAATAGCAGGCCCAGGATTTGAATCCACCTTTTCTGTTCTGACTCCAAGACCAGCAATCTTGCCACCATGCCCCATTCTGTGCGTGTAGGCATGCATTGGTTATTTATAACACATTGACAATGCCGGCAAAGAGCAGGGAATAAAGACCTTTCTCAGGATCACTCCCACACCCCCAACCTTGTCCCAGGTTGGTTTCAGAGACATAGTCCCCTGTGGCTTCCATGATCACTTGATACTGGAGAGTTGGTCATTTCCAAGGAGGAATGAGAGGCAGTAAGGGATGCCAAAGAGATGAGGTTGTTCAGCTGGTCTGCTTCTGCATATCCCTGCTTATTTGTTCTAAGTGGCAACAGAGGCTGAGTAATTGATCAAAGTGACTTGTCCTCTCCAGGCCTCAGTTTTTCCATCTGTAAAATGAATGAGTTCGATTACTATGAGAGGCAGTGTGGTATAGTGGCTAGAACTCTGGGTCCAGAATCAGGAAGATCTAAGTTCAAATCTTACTTCAGACATTTCCTAGCCAGGTGATCCTGGACAAATCACTTTCCCTCTCTGGACCTCAGTTTCCTTATCAGTAAAATGAGGGATTTGGACTTGATGGCATCTAACTAACTAAAGTCTTTTTGGCTTTAGCTCTAGGATTCTACAGCTGGATATCTTATAAGGCTCATTCTAGTTCTAAGATGCTGTTTGGCTACATTCTCATGTCCATTTAGAGCCCTGGCTTCTTAAATTATAAAAGGGGAGAGTAGATTAGAGGGACTCTAAGTTTTCTTCCAGTTCTTGCTATTTTTGAGTGCTCCAGAGCTCCTGACAGGCTATACTGCACTAAGAGATAGAGAAGGGCTTGCCTTCTTGAAGCTTCCAGGGTCATTCCATTCCCTTGCACCAAACAGCAAGTAATCCAAAGACGCCAAGAAGTCACAAATCATCTTAAGCATTCTCTGCAGTTTGCTGAGCTTGTTCTGATTCTGGAGAAATGACTGCATCAGAGAGACTTCAGGGACCAGATCCCAGAGGGGCCATTTAAGTCTCAGGGCTGTGTTGACAATACCCACAGTGGGATCTTTATTTAGGAAAGAGAATCTTTTTTTCTAAGCTGTTCCAAGAAAGGTCACAAAGTTCTGTCTTGTTCCAGGACTCTGTTAGGGGAATGATCCAAGAACTTGTTGTCAGCAATGAAAAAATCCAGTTCAGGATGGGACATTCCCTCAGGAGAGCAGGCAATGTGGTATAGTTTGGAAGAGCCAAAGGCCTGGCATCTAAATAGACCCAGGCTTGAACTCCAGCTCTGATCCTCCGTGGCCAAGTCACTTAATTTCTCATCTCCACAGCTTCCTTATCTGTAAACAAACTGATTCTTATTAACCCTTTAATATGCATAATGCATGATCTTTCAATCCTTACCCTTCAATGGAGGGGCAAAAACAGTACTGACTAGGCACACAAAATGGACGAAGTATTTTCTTCCTAATGACTATGAAAGTGGTATATCTAACTATGCTTTGACATAGTGAGGACTATGCTCTAAAGAAATCAGAGATCCATTTGTACAATGATAACACCACCAACAATAATCATAGCTGGAATTTATATGGTGCTTCAAGGTTTTACAAAGCACTTTACATAGATGTGTTATCTCATTTGACCCTAGTAATAACCCTGGGAGATAAGTGCTATTATTATCTTCATTTTACAGATGAAAAAATCTGATAGAAGTTAAATAACTTCCCCAGTGTCACATAGTAGGTTTCTGGGGCAGAATTTGAACTCAGGTCTTCCTAATTCCAAGTCAAAATGCTATGCAATACACAATCTAACTCCCTTTAAAAAAGTCTGAGCAGGACATTATGTTGGCAAAGGTAAGGATGCACAGGGGAGGAATATTTGTGTATGCAGGCATGAGGGAAAAAATAGTGTGTATGTGCACGCGTGCATATGCTGATGGCATGCTTTGCCCCATTCAGTTTCCCTACTGTTTGCCCTTTGGAATGTTCACTGGCTTGTCAGATGTTTCTACCCAGATGTCCTATCAACTCTATTCAGAATACTCCCAGATTTATGTAAGCAACCCTAGTTGCTCTCCTGAGCACAAATCTCATATCACCAACTGTTTGCTAAGCATTTCCACCAGAATGATCTATGAGCATCTCAAATTCACCTCGTCCAAAATAGAGTTTCATTATATTTCCCCTTCCTCAATCTACATTTTCTCTAAACTTTCTTATTTATGTTAAAAGTATTACCACCCTTCTAGTCACCTTGGTTAAAACCTAGGAGTCTTTCCTCTCTCTCACTTCCCTCCTATGTCCTATCAATTGTGAAGTTTTGTTGACTCTATTCTAACAATACCTCTTGCATAAATTTTCTTCTTTTCACTTACACGACATCTTCTCTGGTTGGGGCTCTCATCATCTCTTATCTGGACTATTGCAACAGTTGCCAAAGTGATATTTTCAAGCCATATATCAGACTATGCTATTCTCCTATTCACACACTTTCAATGCCTTTCTATTGTCTCTAGACTAAAATATGATCTCAACTTGGCATTTAAAACTCTGCACAATTTGACCACCTCCTACTCTTTCAGTCTAATTTCATATTATTTTATTTCAGATACTCTGTTCAACTCAAGACACTAATCCCTATAGACTACATTTCATGTCCCATCTTCCTACCTTCTCACCCCATGACTGGAGGTCCCTCCCTGCTCATCTCTCCTTCTTAGAGCTTCTTTCAAAGTTAAGATCAGGTGTCACCTCCTACATAAGGGTTTCTCTGATGCCCCAGGTGGTCACTTCTCTTTCCCACTTGAAATTACTTTGTAGATGTTTTGTATTTATTTACCTGCATATATGTTTTAGTCCCTTAGTGGAATGTAAGCACCGTGAAGGCAGAGACTGTCTCCCTTTTGTCTTTGCACCCCTAGTGTTTTACATGTAGTAGATAAATAAATTTAACGCATGTTCTTGAAATCAACCGAGTTTCCCTTTTTACCATGGTCATTGCAGAATACTACATGGCCTCCTCAGTAGCTACTCAAATGACATTGACCTAGCCATTCATACAAGCAAATGAAAGTGGATGAAGACTGCTTATTACCTATGTCTGTTTGCTTATTGCAGTTGAGCATCCTATTGAGTTGATTAATCAGTTTGTTTGCTTTGGCCGTATTCTGTATATAGGCAATGTGCTGGGTCCAGAAATAAAATGAAGGGGGAGAGTGGGCTAATAATAGATCTTATTTTAGAAAACATTAACCAACAATGCTTTAATTGATTCTGAGGTGCCTCCTGCTTTAAAATCCCACCTTTGAAACACTGATATTCTCCCAATGGTGTTGTATGGCCACGAATCATTGAACACCATAATTTTGGAGAAATTATAACTCAAGGCTCCTCAAATAGCAATGGAGAGCTGTATGTTGAGTGTAGCATATTACCTACAATGACTTTTATGAGAAAAATAGAATAAAAGAACACATGTGATCATTAAGGACATATGTGATCAGAAAAGGAAGTAGGTCAGCCATGTAGTGAGAACAGAGGCTGAAGGCTGGCTAGCCTGTGTAGAGCACTAGTCCCTGTGAAAGGTTGAAAGAATGATAAGAAGCCTTCTAGTTTGTGTGGGAGTTGATCCTCCTCAGAGGACAAGAATCATATAGGTTGAGGAGGTGTGGAGAGGTTCTGATCTGTATGCATAGAAGCAGTGCTCACACTGATGAGATAATGGGTCCCTCAAAGGATACCAGTAAATTCATTTCACCACAATTTTATCAGTCTCTAAGGCTATAAATGGACTCCTTCTCCCCTGCCAATATTCAAGTTCTTTTGATTCTTTTTTCAAAAGGTCTTTTGCATCTGTTTCTTCCTCCCCATCACCTCCCCATGCCTTTCTTAACTCTTTCTTGGACTACTGTTAACAGCTTCTTAACTAGTTTCCCTGTGTCTTCTTCCTCCAATTCTTTATCCCATTAACTCTAACATTCTATGTGTCTGTGTGGATCGAACAAGCCTGGTAATGGATACTTTGCCACTTTGATTTTGGTTGGGTAGATGAAGTCCAGTGCTATAACATGGATAAGGATTTTGAATGGATTCAGCCTAGCTCCCCATGGCTTTTCTATGCGGCACAGTGTGGTGACGGGTACTCAGAGAAACTAGTTATCCTGCTTATGTAATATAAAACAGGCTTGGCCAGCCCGCCAGCCCCAACAGTATTTATGATTCTTCTATGCTGGCCTCATGACCATTCAGCCAAGACTTCACTTATCTTGAATGAAATCTAGCAGAAATTAAGCATTTACTGGAAAGATGAACTTTTCTACTAAAATCCCCCCCTGTAATGCCACTCATGGTGTGGAGATGACCATGGAGGTTTCTACAGCTGTGCTAGCAGAGAGTGGTATGTTGCTAGCAATGAGTTTTATGTGAGAAGTGGAATAAAAGACATCTGTAAGGAAATAAATGACCAAAAAAGGAGATGGGCTGGTCTGTAGCACAAATCATGCTGAGTCTGTATTTATTGTAGATTGTCCGTCACAACATCTCATGCCCTAGGTCACTAGTACTCCTACTACAAAGTAATCCTTTCCTTTTTTTGTGCTTTTTGGAGGGCAATTGGGATTAAGTGACTTGCCCAAAGTCACACAGCTAGTGTGTCAAGTGTCTGAGGCTGGATTTGAACTCAAGTCCTCCTGACTCCAGGGCCAATGCTATATTCACTGCACCACCTAGGTGCCCCCAAGAGTAATCATTTCCCAAGACAGAAACCAGGAAGATCCCAGAAGTCCAGAATTTGGATACTCTGTACTGGACAGAATTTGATCCTATAGACTTTTACCATAATTCACTCAAGTTAGTAGATGCTATATGGAAGGGAACTGGTGTCAAGTCACAACGTTCTTCACCATATAATCCCTATTTTTGCTCTCTGGTCTCATGAAGAGTCCCAGTATAGTACTTGAGATCTCAAACTCTACATTGAGATAATTTGGGACCAATGTCTCCTACATGCTTTATAATGCATAGACTCACTTAGTTTTGTTAAGTTCCAAATAGAATCACTGAAACCACTCTCACTGTGAATTTACTCTCCATAACTGCTATATTTTCATAATAGTTGGCATTTTTAGGGTTTACAAAAGCACTTTACATATGTTGCCTTATTTGATCCTCACAACAACCCTGTAAGGTAGGGCTTATTCCATTTTATAAATGAGGCAGGTGAAGTCACTATAGCAAGTATCTGAGGCTAGATTTGAGCTCAGGTCTTCCTGACTCCAGGCCCAGTGTTCTATCCATTGCATCACCTAGCTGCCCAATTCTCTAATCTTATACTGATGCACAAGCAAAACCACAGCTGTACTGGAGCCAGATCACACCCTCTCACAGGAACCTATTATTATGTTTTCAATGTGGGCGTTTACACCTTGGAAACCAATAAGTATTACAAATCAGGACTTGATTGTTTTGTTGATTATCTAGACTTAAGAATGATTCCAGAGCTGCACTATGTCACACACTATGACTTCTTAGAATGATGTTCACTGTTATTACAGAACATTGGAAGTAGAAGGGAGCTTTGCCTTTAAACACCAAAAACATTTCCTTCCTTTCCATCTCCCACTCTCCCAACTGAACAACAACAAAAAAGGAAGAAAAGAAGAGGGAGAGAAAAGAAGAGGGGCAGGAGGATGAGGAGAAAGAGGAAGAGGAAAGAAAAAAGGAAGGAAAGGAGGAAAAATGTTAATAATACAGATTAAACCTAAAAGCATGTTACATGTATATAGTTTCCCTAGAGAACCAGTTATTGAATATTCACCAATATACCCCTGAGCAGAATATACTAGAATCACAATCTCTGACCTTTTTTCCAAGATACCTTCTTCAACACTTTCCAGGTCCAGTTTTTGACCACCAAATGCCCCAAACCAGACCTGAGGCTACCTTCTGATGCTGCTAAACATTCCTACAGAATGATAGACCCATGATTTCATCCCTTTCCCTTCTCATCTCTACGTTATCCCTAGCTCCTGACACACAGAAGGTTGATCACAAGGTCATGAACGCTTTCAGCCACAGCAGTTTCTTTTTTTTTTTTTTTGCTTTTTGGAGGGCAGTTGGGGTTAAGTGACTTGCCCAAGGTCACACGGCTAGTTTTTTTGTGTTAAGTGTCTGAGGCCGGATTTGAACTCAGGTACTCCTGACTCCAGGGCCGGTGCTCTACTCACTGCGCCACCTAGCCACCCCCACAGCAGTTTCTGAAGACTGTTTACTGAGGGATGGAGGGATTGCAGTCTGGGCTGGTAGAGAGAACTCCCATAGGATTATATAGATCTTTCAAGTATTGATTGAGTGAGATAATTTGAGACCAATGTCTCCTCACTGGTCCCCTGATGTCACACATTATGTAGGTATCAACCTATTCTGTCTATGTACAATATTAGCTCCACTAAATTTATCTTTAACATGTAAAATTTAATAATACACACTTTTGAGTTAGAAGGAAGCTTATTTTTACAGAGGAAGGAACCAAGACCAGGAGAAGCAACTTGTCTAAAACAAGTGTCAGACTTGGGATTTGAACCAAGGTCCTCTGATTCCAAAGCTACATTGTGGCGCCATACCATGGGTTCTTTGACTTGTGTTCTTTGTTACTACAGAACAAAGATGTTATTACATCTTGGAAGGTGTTATTCCAAGATGTTATTAAATCTTGGAGGGAGAAAGGAGCTATGCCTTTAAACATTTAAAAAAATGTTTAAATCCTTCTTCCTTCCCATCCCCACCCTCCTAATTGAATAACAAAAGAGGAAGGAAAGAAGTAAGAGAGAGGGAAGAAAGGAAAGAAAAGAAAGAAAAAAAGAAAGGAGGAGGAAAAAAGGAAGGAAGGAAGGAAGGGAAAAAGAAAACTTATAACAAATATACATAGTCAAATAAAGCAAATTCTTTCATGGGCCATGTCAAAAATATATGTCTCCCTCTTCAGCTAGAGGTCCTCTCTCTGTCAAAGGGCAAGTAGCATGCCTCATGTCAGTCTTCTGGAATTGGAATTTATCATGGCGTTGATCAGAATTCTAAAGTCTCTCAAAGTTGTTTTTATTATGTTGTTGTCATTGTATAAATTGTTTTCCTGGTTTGTCTCACTTCACTCTACATCAGTTCATAAAGGTCTTAGAAATAGTTTTCTTCAAAATAGTCTGTTGAATCATTTTTAGGGTGCAATAACATTCATATGCCAGAATTTGTTTATCCATTTTCCAATAAGTGGGTAACCCCCTGAGTTTCCAGGGTTTTTTTGTTAATGTGAGAAGGGCTACTACAAGGATTTTTGTACACATAGGTCTTTCCCCTATTTCTTTGATCTCTTTGGGCTACAGACTAGCAGTGGTATTGCTGGGTCTAAAAGGAGTCACAGTTTGGGAACTTTGGGGTCATAGTTCTGAATTGCCTTCTAGGATGGCTAGATCTCTTCAGAGGAGCTATGCCTTTTTGCCTATCACTTTCTTTATTGCCCCTTTCACATCTTTATTTCTCAGGCTGTATATGAGGGGGTTCAGCATGGGTGTCAAGGCACCATAAAACACTGAAACGAATTTATCTTGGTCAGAAGAGGATTTGGAATGAGGCTTCATATACATGGAAATGGCTGCCCCATAGAAGATGGTCACCACAGTCAGATGGGAGCCACAGGTGGAGACAGCCTTGAGACGGCCCTGGGCTGAATGGATCCTCAGGACAGCAGCAGCAATGCGAGCATAGGAGAGGAGGATGAACAGAAAGGGCAAGAGTAGGGTGAATAAACTGGTGGTCAAGATCATTAGCTCATTGAGGTATGTGTTAGAGCACGCCAATTTGATCAGGGAGAGAATTTCACAGACAAAGTGGTTGAGGACATTGGCACCACAGAAGCGGAGTCGCAGGGAAGAGATGAGCATGATGGTGAGCATTAGGGATGCCCCCCAGGAGAAAGTGGCCAGCCAGACACACACTGGTCTGCTCATGACCAGTATGTACCTCAGGGGGTCACCAATGGCCACCATTCGATCATAGGCCATGACAGCCAGCAACAGGCATTCTGCCGTGGCCAGGAAGAGGGAGACACTCATTTGGGCAAAGCAGCGTGGATAAGGGAGGAGGGGGTAGGTAGAGAAGCAATGCACCAAGGCTTGGGGCATTGAGGCTGTTGCATAGCATAGGTCAAGAAAAGACAAGTTGCCAAGGAAGAAGTACATGGGGGTATGGAGACGGGAATCCAGACGGATGAGGACGATGATGAGGCTATTCCCCAGGAGGGTGGTCAGGTAGGTAAGCAGTAGCAATGTAAAGAATGTAACTCGCCACTCAGGATAATTAGAGATTCCGATGATGAGGAATTCAAGTACCATGCTGGTATCATTGTCTTCCATCTTCCTTATTACCTGGGTCCTTTGTATATCAAGTGTGACCTGCAAGGATAAAGAGGGGGGGCCACAAAAGGACCCTAGAATCATAAAGCATTGGAACTGGAAGGAACTTTACAAATCTAACCCAACACCCTCCAATTCATAGAATTCTCAGAGAGAAAATATGAATACTATATGCTAGCCATATGACTAGCGAGTAGAAGAAAACCAGAAATCAAACCCAGGTTGACTCCAGTCCAGTGGGCCTAAATTTCCTCATCTATAAAATGAGAAAGTTGTAATTGATAATGTATTGGCAAGTCATCTGGCCTGGGAGGCCTTGGCTTTTAGTTCTAATTCTGAGTCTTTCTGGGCCTGGTAATAGTCACAATGAGACCTGGAGCAAGTTGCTTCCTCTCTGGGGGCTTTAGCTTCCTCCTCTATAAAATGAGTGCAATGGACTCTGACCTTTAAGGTTCCTTCCATCTTTGACATTCTGTGTTCTAGGTTCTGTGAGAATAAGTAAACACAGTGAAGGGAGGAGGTCAGTGGTTTTTAACCTCAGCCCTTTGGGAAAGACAGGAAATGTAAATCTAGCGGAAACACAAATTGAGTTAGACATTTGTCCCTTAACCCCTAGGAAATGATTAGAAATGCCCCCTAACCCACGTCAATTGTTAAGCAAAAAGCTCTCCCAGGCCTGGAAGTGATTATTAGGCTGGATTTTTTTTCTTAACATAGAGAGATAGAGGAAAGGGAAAAAAACTAGGAGAGGCTATCTTGCTGGCTCCGATTCTAGGTCACTTTTCGTTGCCTTTTCCATTTATACACGCAGATAAACCTAATTAGCCCTGAGCCAGCCTGAAGTGTTCAGTAAATGGGTCCCCCTGCCAATGAAGAAAATCCCGCTGATCCCACTAGAGACATTGTTTCTGTCTCTGACCACATCATAAAACCACAGCATTCAGAGCTGCAAGGAATCTGCAAGGTCATTAAGTCTAATCCCATCATTTCACAGAAAAGGAAACTGAGGCCCAGAATTGCTCAGTGTCACAGGAGCAGTAAGTAGCAGAGTCAGGATTCAAATCCAGATCCTCTGACTTCAGATCTAGTATCTTTGCCACTATATGGTACCCATCAGGCATGGAGTCTATCTAGGCCACATCAGAGGTAGGGTGAAATCAAGACAATAATGTCATGTCCTTGAACATCTTCCCTCTTTAAGTGTCTAGGGCAGAAGAGCCATTGGCCTTCTAAGTAACCTGTCCCCATGTTCTATTTTCTAGCAGTCCTGACCACTTAGAGACATAGCTAATTCCACGGGGCACCAGAGAATTTAGCTACAGGAGGATGCTGGGTTTCCTAGTCAGTGCCTGGGAATTCTCATGCTGGTGACCCTGCCCTTTATTTATAGCGTAAACTTGAGTAAGAGTTTTGACTTATCAGCTCCCTCACTCTCCATAGTGAAATAGAGAAAAGGGTCATCACTGTAGTTCAATGGAGCAAAGAATTGGGAACATAGTCAACTCCTGGCCATCTGCATGTCTACAGAAAGACAAATGGAAACCCTTGAGAACTTCTGCCTAGATAGTACTAGATGATGTGATGGGAGGCAAAGTCATCCAAGAGGTACATTGGATAGAGTTCTAGAGTAGGGGGAAAGTAGCATGGTACTGAACTTGGAGTCACAGGACCTGAGTTCAAATCCTGTGTGTCTTTGGGCAAGTCACTTTCCTTCTCTGAACTTCAGTTTCCCCATCAAGAAAATAAGTGTTAGACTAAACCAGTTGTGGCAAACTGAAATAACACAAAGGGCTATTTTTTTTCTCAAGATTGCATATTGACTTAGAAAACCACAAATTAACATTATCTATGCTGTACTATATTTTTGTTTGCTCTATAGTAGGTGCTTAATAAATGTTTAGTGACTGATTTCTATATTATTTATTTTGTTAAACATTTCCAAATTTAATCAGATTTGGGCCGTACCAGGGAGTTTTGATTTTGACATCTCTGGACTAAATGACCTCTCAGGTCCTTTCCAGCTGTAGATATATGAATATGAAGGGATGCTATCTAAAACATAAAATTAAAAGGTGAGAGAGGAATATATTGGGAGGAGGAGAAAAGGAGAGATAGAATAGGGTAAATTATCTCACATATAAGAGGCAAGAGAAAGCTGTTATAATGGAGGAGAAGAGCAGGAAGATGAAAGGGAATGGGACAACCTTATTCTCATTGAATTTGGCTTAAGGAGGGAATAACATACACATTCAGATAGGTGTCTTACCCTACTGGAAAATAGGGGAGAAAGGGATAAGAGGGGAGATGATAAAAGGGAGGGAAGATTGGGGGAGAAGGTAGTTAGAAGCAAACACTTTTGAAAAGGGACAGGGTCAAGGGAGAAAATAGAATAAATGTGGGGGTAGGATAAGATCGAGGGAAATATAGTCTTTCATGACATGACTACTTTGGATATGTTTTGTGTAACTACACATGTACAACCTATATTGAATTGCTTGTCTTCCCAGTGGGGGAGGGGGAGGAGGGAAGAAGGGAGATAATCTGGAACTCAAAGTTTTAAATACAAATGTTAAAAAATTGTTTTTACATGCAACTGGGAAACAAGATATATGGGCAATGGGGTATAGAAATCCATCTTGCCCTACAAGAAAGTAAAGGGGAAGGTTAGGGGGATATAAGAGAGGGCAGATATAAGAGAGGGGTATATAAGAAGGTGTATTCAGTATTCTTGGGGAGGGGGAGAATCTTGAGGAGAGATGGGGAGAAAATTTATAACTCAAAATCATGCGGAAATGAATGTTGAAGAACAAGCAAACAAATAAATTCTGGGGAAAAAAGAAAATGTATCCTATCTGCGTTAGGAAGTGGATGTTCTGTGCCTCTAACATGAAGATGAGACTCCCAACAATCAGTAGGATAGGTATTTTCAGGTCTGTTTCCAATGATGGAGATGGGTTTGGATTCTGAGGCCCTTTGTCCCCTAGGATGTATTTGTGGCATGGCCGGTTGGAGGTCAGGTGCAGCCTGGGTCCAGGATTAGGGGATCAGTTTGTGATGAGTTTTTGGGTTGACCAGGGTTAGGGATCAGCAGAGCCATACTAGGGAAAGAAATGGGGGCAATGACCGGGGTTTTTTTTTAGAAGGTACTGAGATTCAGAGGAGCACAAAAACACTTGCATCCTTTCAGAAGTATGGAAATGACTAAGTTTAGCACCCTATTAAAAAGAATTTGAGAAGACAGGAAGCCACTAGGTGCTGCATGCCTGCCCTGGTGAGAGGCTCCCTAGTAGCAGCTGGACCGTGGCCCAGGTCTCTGTTGCCACTGTGTCTCATCATCTTAACTGAACTGGAGACATTGTATGTCATTGGACCCATGTGTAAAAATTGCTAATTATATCTTTGGGGCTCAATCTGGGACCAGGGCTGGGGTTCAAGCTACGATCAAGAAGCCCAGAGCTGGGACATCCATGGTTAGTACCATATTTGGAGCATAATCAACACTTAAATGTCCAACTGAGATCTAATACTGTCTCTATTCCAATTCAATAGCTCCAGAGACACCCACAGAGAATCAGCTCACAAGACCCAGAACCTTTCCCCCTCATTAATCTAATTCATGAACTGCTTTTTGCAGAAGGCTAACTTCCTTTCAGAATACCCACTGTTCCCTCCCTCCTTCCTTGGAAGGTCCACTCAGAAAGAAAAGAATTCAGGTTCCAGGAACAGTGAAAAACAAGGGTGTGGGGGAACATGATGGGTACTCACCATTGCATGGATTTCAAGTCCTAACATGAAAAAGAAATAGAGTAGAGGTCTTCTGAAGACAGAAATATATTCCAGATAGCTTCTGTGGAGAGAGGTTGAAGAGTTTCTTTAGTTTTCTGTAAACACAAAAGGCAAAGAAACTCTGTTCCTCTGGTTAGCAATGTGACCTGCCTCCCCACTGTCCTTGGACTATTCACAGAAGAAGAAAAATCGAATAATCCAAATTTGTCAGATCTGTCCTCTTCCAAATAGTCATTCTTTTCTTTAGAATAAAAACTCACACTTCCATGTAGGGGGATGCTAGTAAATGTTTAACAACTGGCTCCCCATCCAAAGCAAGATACTTTTAAGTTAAATTTGTGTCATTAACAACATCTTTGCCATCACTTTCTTAAGTCTAGACAATCAACAAAATAATAAATTAAGCTCTTCTTTGTAGCTTTTGCCTACTTCCAAGGTATAAATTTCATGATGTAAATAGAATATTGGCTCTTGTCGTGCCATTCAAAGTGACACCAGCACAGCCCTGCTTAAATGCACTTACTGTTTACAAAGTGCTTTCTGCTCAACGGTCCTGTGGGCTTTGAGAGAAGCAGCGACTTCCACCAGTCACCACTCTCAGAAGTGGCACAGCAGGGTCTTAAATCCAGGGCTCCCACCTCTAAGCCTAGAGCTCTTTCCACTGCCCAGTGTCCTTTGGATGTGTAACCTTGTCTCTTGTCTCTCAGAAATTTGCAAATATGGACAATGACGCTCATTCAATTCTGCTTACTTAGGCAGGAAAACAAAATTATACACAAGAGGAAAAATCAAAACCGGACCAAACCAAAATATATTTTCAGGTTAACCTTTAGTTAAGCCTAGAAAAATTCAGTTAACCAGAACCCTTATAGTCATTCCCCCTGGTGTTGTGGATGATAGTTAGGGGTTTGACTCCGTTTTCTATTCTCCCTATTTACGTTTTAGTTCATCAAGCGTTTAACCAAAAACTGTCTTGAGAGCATGACTTTGAGTAAGTTATTTCCCTACCTGTTTAGAAGATGATTTCTAAGGTCCCTTCCACCTTTGATATTCTATGTTTAATGTTTTCAGGTCCCTCTCAGCTTGAAATTTTCTGTTGTAAGATCCCCCCCATATTTGACCTTTCTTGTTCTAAAGTCCCTCCCAACTCTGATATTCTCTATTCTAAGGTTCCTCTTGGCTCTTAACATTCTATGCTCTAAGGTCCTCCCTGACTCCAACGTTCTTTGGTTTAGGTTTTGGATTTCCGGAGGCATATTATGCCCTCAGCCAAATCTCAAAATCTCATCCCTAGCCTTTACATGCAGTCTGGGGTCTATTTCTCTTGGACTCAATTCAGGTAGAGAGCTGAAGTAGCAGAGCATTGAAGAGGCCTCCATGCCATTTATCTCACTGGTAAATTTCTGAGTTTTTGATTTTACCAGGAAGAAAATAATTATCCTTGAAGAGCTTTGGGAACCGCATCCCAAGTAGGTAATTAGCTTTTGCCTAACCCAAGCTGAGTTAGAGGAAAACAAAGTGGAGTTTTGTTTGGGAAGAAAAGAGACCTGAGAGACCATGGGATATTGGTAAACCCGTCTGCTTGGGTTTCCGGGGAGTTGAGAGATCTTTCTTTTTAGTGTGGGCTAGAGATTTTTCTCTCATTTTCCTTGTTAAATGAATGCTATGACAGGGATCATACTCACTAGGGAAATGGCTGGCAGGTGGCTGCCTGCTCAGAGTGTGCTCAACACAGAGGACAGGAATAGCAGCCCACACTGATGTCGTGCCTTATCATGTGCAACCACTTTCCTTGCTCAAACCCCAAGAGAGAGAGCCAAAGCAAGTCTTATTTATTATCTTTCATTTACAGAGGGAGAAACTGAGGCTCACAAAAGGGAGTCAACTTGCCCAGAGCCATGGTGGGGCCATGACCCAAACCCCTGTCTTTGCATTGATGGAAAAGAGTCACAGCAATTCTTGTGCATTTGCTTAGACTATGAGCTCCCCAAGAGCCATCAATCTCTTTGGCCTTGTTTGTAGCACCAATTCACAGCTCAGGGCTCAGTCCATAGTAGGTACTTAATGAGTGATTGTTGGCTGATCGTTTTGATTGGTCAGATCAGAAGATATAGAATTGCCTAGAGCTGGAAGGGAACTCAGAAATCATCTAGTCCAAGCCGCTCGATTGACAGATGAAGAAACCTGAGTCCATAGAGAAGTCATTTAGAATCATAGAGCTAGATTTAAAAGGGACCTCACAGGTCATTTAATACAACTCTCTCGTTTTAAAGATGAAGACACTGAGATTCAGAGAGGAAAAGGGACTTCAAAATCATAGATGCAGAAATGAAAGAGATCAAAGAAGTCATTTAGAACAGTGGTGTCAAACTCAACTAAAAACAGGGCCACTAACCCCTATATCAGGAATCCCGGGCAGCACGGTGACTATGAAAAACTGCAAATTAACATTATCTATTTGTACTGTAGTTGTATTTATTTTATTAAATGTTTCCCAATTATATTTTGATATGGTTCATGCTGCTTTCTCATTTGACACATATGATCTAGCCCTATTCCCTCATTTTACAGAAGGAGAAACTGAGGCCGATAGAGGGGAAAGGACTTGTCCAAAGTCACATTTGGGGTTTTCTTGGCAAGGTTACAGGAGTTATTTGCCATTTACTTCTCCAGCTCATTATACAGCTGAACTGAGGCAAACAGGATAAAGTGACTTTCCCAGGGTCACATATCTATTAAGTATCTGAGGCCAGATTTGAACTCATGATGAGGGATCTTCCTGACTTCAAGACCTCCACTCTATCTGCTACAGCACCACCTAGCTGTCTTAGGAACTTTACTAGGTGCTTAATTGCATTGATGGAAAAATTTAGGCACTTAATAAATGTTTATTTATTTATTTTTTGCTTTTTGGAGGGCAATTGGGGTTAAGTGACTTGCCCAAGGTCACACGGCTAATTTTTTTTTTGGTGTGTGTGTTAAGCGTCTGAGGCCGGATTTGAACTCAGGTCCTCCTGACTCCAGGACCGGTGCTCTACTCACTGTGCCACCTAGCCACCCCATAAATGTTTATTGTATTTTGACCCCCTTGAGTCTCAGTTTCCTCATCTGTAAAATGAAGATAATAAAAAAGGATAAAGTGATATAGCACGTGTAAAGCACTTTGTAAACCATAAAGTATTATATATGATGCTAAAGTACTATTATTATCTGGGAAATTCACTTATGTAGAACATTCACTTCACAATTATTATGTTACTAAAAGACAGACAGTGTTGCATCATAGATAGAGCAGATAGCTTGGAGTCAGGAAGACTTGGGTTCAAATCCTTCTTCTGACATATATTGGCTGTGTGACCCTGGGTAAATTTCTAAGATTATAAATTTCAGACAGAGTAGTTGCCAATCTATATTGACAGAGGAGTTTCTTCAAATCACAGATCTGTGAAAAAACAAACAAGTACAAGGCCTGAGAACACGGGGAGACAGGGATTGGGAAGAGAACACTCACATACATTCTCTTCCACTTGTTTGAATAGAAGAGTCCTTTCCCTTTCCAACCTCACCAGGCAAGTGTCCTGGGAGGGAGGGGCTTTGGAGCTATCAGAGACCTTAGAGAAAATCTAATCCAATCCCAGCTCTTCTTATAGAGGAGAGAACTGAGGCTGAGAGAGCAAATCAATCAATCAATAAGTATCTACTGATTGCCCATTATGTGCAAGACAAAGAAAAGAAGACCAAGAAAAGGTGAAAATAATCCCTGACCTCAAGGAATTTACATTCCAGTGGGCAAATGGCAAAGTGAAAAAAGGCCTGGACTTGGAGTCAGTGGACACTTTGATCTAAATGCTGCCTCAGTTAATTAACAGCTATGCGACCCTAGGCAAGTTATTTAACCTCTTGGAGCCTCAGTCTCTTCATCTGTAAAATGGGAATAATAATACATGCATCACATAATTTACAGTAATTTACACAATTTACTTGTGCCCTTGATTTTCCCATCTATTTCCTCCATAAGTTTGTGTATTTGATTCTCACCTCTTCTTCCCTAACTTTTCATTCATTGGCTCTTTCCCTGGTGCCTACAAACATATCCAGATATCCCTGGTCCTTAATAAAACATACTTGACTCTTTTTTTAAAAATTTATTTTATTATTTTTTTTCTTTTTATTTATTTACTTTTTTAAATTAACTTGTTTGTTCCCTTTTGGGTTACAAGATTCTGTTCCATAGTCACTTCAGTTATAGATTTTTCTCCCCTTCCTCCCCATCCCCCACCCAACCCCCCATGGTGGCATACAATCATGTATAGGATCTGCAAACTCCTTCACATTCATACTTGACTCTTTAAGCTATTGTCAATCTCTCCTCTCTTTCACAGTCAAACATATAAACATTTGCTTCCTCCACTTTCTCTTCTAGCACTCCCCTCCGGAGTCTTGCTTTCAGGAATGAGACTATTCTCTCCACAGCACCAATGATCTCTTCATTGTTGAATGCAATGGCTTTTTCTCTGTCTTCAAGCTTCGTGACCTCTCTGCTACTTTAACACCATGGACCATTCTTCTACTGGATATTCTCTTCTCCATGGCTTTTCTGGCTCTCCTCCTACTTATCTGACCAATCTCTCTCACTGTCATTATCTATGTCCTATCGTTTAGCTCCAGGTACACTCTGGGCCTCTGTCCTGGGCTCACTTTACTTCATTCACTTGTCTTACATCTCCAAATGCATGCTGGACAGCTCCACCTGGATAACTGTTGACATCTCAAACTATACATCCAAAATGGAACTTTTCCCCTAAATCCACCTTTCCTCCCAACTTCCTCATTTTGATGGTGTCAAATACACCATCACATATCCAGTTTCCCAGGTTTGCAACTTAGGAGTCATTTTCTACTCTTCACTTACATTTACCCTTTGTATCAAATAAGTTGCTAAGTCTCATCAGTTCCACCTCTACAATGTCTTACATCTATCCCCTTCTCTCCAGCCACATGGTCACCACCCTAGTTTTGTCTTTTCTTACCTCTTACCTAGACTATTGCAATAACTTCTTAATTCTCCTGGCCTTCAGCTTCTCCTGTCTCTAATCCATCCTCTACCGATTTGCCAAATTCATATCCCTAAAGCACTGTTCTTACCATGTTATTGCCCTGTGGTTCTCTGTCTCTGTCTCTTTTTACTCTCCTCTCTCTCTCCCTCCCTCCCTTCCTCCTTCCACCCTCAGTTTCTTGTTCTTTATACCAAACCACACAAAAATGAATGGAAGGAAATGAGATGTTCAGCCTATAAAAGTTAAGACTAAGGGGAAGACATAACACTTGCTTACAAATATTTTAAGGGAAATATGGAAGATATTCCAAAGGTCCGATTTAAAGAGGGCTCAGAAGCCCAGTCAACTCTTCATTTCCTACCATCTATACTACTTGATTTTGATTCCATCATCATTGTGATTATCAGCTGGGTACCTTCTTCCTCCCTTTCTCCCCCTCCCTTCCCTTTTTTGACTTCTTTTTGTGTACTATCTTCTTGCATTAGATTGCAAGCTCCTTGTAGGCAGGAACTGTCTTTCTTTTTTGAAATTTGTATCCCTAGTGCTTAACACAGTGCCTGGCACATAGTAGGCACTTAATAAATGTTTATTGTATTGTATTGTATATTGGAAAACATCCTAGACTCATCATCCTTGGCCCCAGGGCAATTAATGGATAGAAATTTAGGGGAAATAATTTTCAACTTGATACAAGGAAAAACTTTCTAACAAAAAGGATTGTACCAAAGTGAAAGTAAGAATAGACTGCCTTGTGTGGTTAGTGATCTGCTTTTCAATAGAGGCCTCCAGTCCAGGCAGCCACTTGCTGAGGATGTTGTGGACAGGATGACTATTCAGCCTCTGAGGTCTCTTTTTTTTCTTTTTTTATCGACTCATTTGTTTACTTTTAGTTTACAAATTCAGTTCCAGAATCACTTGAGTTTCAGATTTTCTCCCCTTCCTTCCCCACCCCCCTCCACTTCCCCCATGGTGGCATAAAATCACGTATAGAATCTGCAAACTCTTTCACATTGTACAATAGTCTGGTTGTATAGAAACGTTGTAACCAATGGAGTGAACGATGGGAAAAAAAGAAACAAAACCAAACATAGAAAAGAATGATAGCATGTATTGCTTCAGTCTCCATTTTAACTCTGGTCTTTCTAGATCTTTCTCTGAGTGTAGATATCTCCTTCCATTCAGAGACTTGTAGGTCTGTCTTTTAACTGTGTGATGCTGAGAAGAGTCCAGTTTATCAAGGTTGGTCATCACACATATGATGTATCTGTGACTGTGTACAAATTTTTCCTGGTTCTGCTCTTCTCACTTAGCATCAATTCATATAAGCCTCTCCAGGTAATTATGAAGTCCATCTCCTTCCCATTTCTTATAGCACAATAGTATTCCATTACATTCATATACCATAACTTGTTCAGCCATTCCCCAATTGATGGGCAGCCCCTAAATTTCAAGTTTTTTGCCACCACAAAGAGAGCTGCAACAAATATTTTTGTACATATGAGTCCTTTTCCCACTTCTAGGATCTCTTTGGGAT
>CM053602.1:37368610-37456837 GCA_028646575.1 Pseudocheirus occidentalis
TTAATCTTGGTTACACTGGCTTTGTTTGTACAGAAACTTTTCAATTTAAGGTAATCAAGATTATCCATTTTGCATTTTATAATGCTCTCCAACTCTTTTTTGGTCATAAAGTCTTCCCTACTCCATAAATCTGACAGGTAAACTATTCCTTGCTTCCCCAGATTATTTACAACATCAGCCTTTATAGGCTGATTGTGCACCCATTTAAACTTGACTTTGGTGTATAGCGTTAGATGATGGTCTATGTCCAGTTTCTGCCATACTATATTCCAATTTTCCCAGCATTTTGTCAAATAGTGAATTCTTAACCCAGAAACTGGGGTCTTTGGGCTTATCAAACAGTATGAGGTCCCTTTCTGATCTGGGATTGAGACAACGCCACTTTGGATGCACAAATAACATATTCAGTTACAGGCATAACCCATGTCTACCCATTGTAGAGAAATCAGAGAAGCAGAGAATGGCAGTGCTGAAATAGGGCTTAGATGTCATCTATGCCAACCAATTGCCCAGTTTTATATATAGGCAAACTGAGAGCCAGAGAAGGGTAGGAGCATGCTCAAGTTCACATAACTATGAAATAGCAGAACCAGGATTCCAACTCAGGCCTCCTGAGTTCTAATTCAGCACACACACACACACACACACAAACACACACACACACACACACACACACTTTATACCTTAACGATGTACGAAGAGTTTACTTCCCTCTTTGTCTTTGGAAGCTGACAAGTAAACAGTATAGTGATAAGGGTTAAGAACGTTAAATCTAGATCTAATTGAAAACATGGATCTAAATTAGTACAAGAAGACATATTAGGTCTTTACAGCTGGACAAGACCTTAATAATCATGTAACCCAACCCTTGATATTTACTAAATAGGGAAACTGAGGCTACTAAGTCTGTTTGCCATTCACTTACAAGGAACCGAAGGAACTTGAATGAAACTGTAGCACTGTTGGCCAAATATAAATTACTTTTTATTTTTTTATTTTTTTGCTTTTTGGAGGGCAGTTGGGGTTAAGTGACTTGCCCAAGGTCACACGGCTAGTTTTTTTGTGTGTGTGTATTAAGTGTCTGAGGATGGATTTGAACTCAGGTACTCCTGACTCCAGGGCCGGTGCTCTATTCACTGCGCCACCTAGCCGTCCCTGGCCAAATATAAATTACAAATAACCATTGTGTTGGAAGACACAATTCCCCCAACATCTATGAAAAAAGTTCCAGAGGGAAACCTGGATAAACAGAGACCAGGCAAGCTGGTCTCTTAAGCATCTCTTTAGTATCATTCAATTCAGAAAGAAGTAACTGTAACTAATTGTAAGAAATGCAGTATAATTTATGTAATGAAAAAGAGAAATCATGCCTGATTAATCTGTTAGAGATTTTTCTAAGGGAAGCACTCAGACCTTCAGAAAGGTTTTGACAAGTTCCAAGGGCAAATGTTCTTTAAAAAAAAAACAATGAACAAAGCTCTAATTAAAAAAAAATGAGAATGTTTCTGTTTGTTTTTGTAAGGGGGAAGATATAGGAGGACCCCAGTGCCAAGAACTGTGGGATTCACATCTGACACAGCCAAGCCCTTAATTTCAGAAACCAATCTCCCTTTAAGGTCACCCTCTTCTAACAAGGGAGAGAAAGCTTACCACAGAGAAGGGTCCAAAAGGTAGAGAGAGGAACCATTTCTTCCTAGCAACAGGAGTCCATCTGCCCATCATAAAGAAGCAGCCTAGTCACTGGAGATGACTCAGAGGAATTTACCGTGTCCTCTCAGCAAGGTGCATGTGCCTAATCAAGGGACCATGGTATGTGTCCTGCTCCGTGTGAAGTGCCTCTTCTCCTGACAAAGGTCCATGCCCTGTAATCTGATTGAGTGGATTGGGGGACTCATCTAATTAGGCAGTAGTGCTCTTAATCAACCCAGCTGTAATCCTAACATTAGAGCACTGATGGTATGTATCATCGACTGCAACTTTTATATAATTCTCATTCAAAGCCCACAAGCAGCAGGCAAGGCAAGAACACAGTTAAGATTTTGGTTCCTTCCAACTCTTTATCTCTTAGTTCTGCTGGGGACTGAATAAAGGCAATTAACTCACGAACAGATGTAATTACTGAGTTGTGCTGATGAGTACAAGAACCAAGGATAATTTGGTATTTCTCATTGCTGCATCACCTTTCCCATCCCCCGGGCCATTTTCCCCTCATGTGGGCTAGGTATGTGTATTGATTTAACTCTGACCTCTCAGTACTGGAGTGAATTCTGTTTAATTTTCCCAAATGGAAAGAGGTAACAATGTTCCAATCTAAAGACAAGAAGCTGAAGGGATAGAGGTGGGCTTGTTCAGTTCTGACTACTATATGCTTTCACATTCTCTCTTCTAGAGTCCTTTTTGCAAATTTCTTGTCCATTTATCTCATCATTTGCAAGGCATTCTGACTTTAGATGTGTTCATCATCAGGTTGGACAACAATACCCTTGGTACATATAGAAGATGGAAGCAATGGCAGATAACAGATAATGAACAAGAATTATGGAATATAGTAGTTCTCTGTAAGAACAACATCAGACTTGGCAAAGTACTGAATGAGCTGAGTTTGGTAGGAAATCTCGGAAAACAAGTATGATGGAGACCTGTCCAATGGAGTCTGGTGCTCAGAATATGTGTAACAGAAGTGGACAGGGGTGGAATGCATGAAAAGTAGCATCAGAAACAGTAGGACTCTGCCACTCAGTATATAGGGAGAGGAAAGAACTAAAGATGGCTTGAAGGTTATTGGAGACTGGGATAATGGTGATTTCATTGACAGAGAAGTTTGCATAGTGGGCCAGATTTGGAGAAAGAAGATGCATCCATCTTCTCTTGTGATCTTATCCTAACACCTCTAGCTTACAAGTGTTCCTCCCTGCTGTAGGCTAAACCCTTAAGACTTGACTTGTCTGCCTGGACCCCAAAAAACTATTATTTATGTGAACTTCTGGACTCAGACCCCTCCTGGCCAGCCCTGACCCATTGCTGCCCACACACTAGAGGAAGACCTCTCTTGCTCCTCCTCCTTCTTAGTAACATACAATTCAAGTCTTTGTGTTGGCATAGAAGGTAGAAGATGAGCAGAAGTCCTGAGAAGCAAAGATAGAATGAAACTGCCAGAAATGTTCTTTTCCCTTTCTCTTCCCTTCACTTCTTTCATTCCTCCCTCTCTTCTTTTCTCAAATATTTCCTGAGCACCCCACAGAATGTTAGAGTTGGAAGACATCTTAGAAATCCTATGATCTCTGTGTCCCACATCAGATTGATCAACCTGAAAATGGGCAGTATGGTGTGATCACTTGACTTGGAGCCAAGAAGAATTGGGTTCCAATTCTGCCTCAGATACTTCCTACATCTGTGACCTTGATTAAGGTACTTGGTCTCCTTAAGTCTCAGTTTTTCAACCAAAAACTGAGGAAATGGACTTCGTGATTTCTATAATTCCTCCTAACTCTAGATTCATGATCCTATAATCTGTGATTCTATGACCATCTTTTCCTATTAGTTCACAGATTCCTCAAGGCTGGGATAATGACTCTCCCAAGAGGGAAGGGGAAGGGAAGATTCCTTTACAAGGTAATTACTATGTACTAGGCACTTAGCAAATATCATCTCATTTGGTCCTCATAATAACCCTGCAAATTAGGTATTATTATTATCCTCATTTTACAGTTGGGGAAACTGAGGCAAAGAGAAGTTAAATAACTTCTCCAGAGTCACACAGTCAAAACATATCTGAGGCCAGATTTGAACTCAGGTTTTTACTGACTTCCAGCCCAATGCTTTATCTACTGTGCCACCTATGTGACCAAGGGCTCCTTGAGGGCAGGTTTTTTCTGCCATTATAACAAGATCGAACTCAGTCAAGATGAGGGTTCCCTGAGAGCAGGGAATATGTCATCCCCATATAACCAGAGTGTCCTTGAAAGTAAGAATAGTGTCTCCCCATCAGATAATGTCCTTGTGAAGGTCAAGCCCAGTGTCTTTCCACTAGATAAGGGGTCCTGAGCTCAGGAACTGTAACTTCCTATCAGACCAAGAGCTTCCCAAGGCTGAAGGTCTACCCCCTCTCTTCCTGAGCTCCATGAATGTGTTCTGCCAACCTCCTGTGTCATTATCATCAGATTTTATCTTCTGGCACATTGGATATGATTTGCTGAGAAGATTCCTTTTTTTGTCATTCTTAGACTTCTAAAAAAAAGTCAGGGATCTAGGGAAACTTGGTTTTAAGCAAAATAATTAATCAAGGGATAGAACAGAATAAAAAAAAAGAATTGAACAGAGTGGGAGCCCATGATTTTGAAGGAATAGCTGAACAATGTGGTAGATGAATGTAATGGACTATTATTGTGCTGTAAGAAACAATGGCTACAAGGAATTCAGAGAAACTTAAGAAGACATATATGAACAGACAATGCAGAGTAAAATGAGCAAAAATAGGAGACTCAATGTCAACAGTAATGTAAAAACTTTGAAAGACTTTAGAACTCTGATTAATGTAGTGATGCATCAGCATTTAGATGAATGAATTGAAGCATGTTTCCTGCTTCTTGGTAAAGAGATGATAGACTAAAGGTACAGAATGTGACATACATTTTCACATATGACGGAGGTATTAATTTGTTTTGCTTGATTATATTTATTCTATAGACCACAGGATGAAAGGTTTAGAGTTGCAAGGCACCTTAGGGATCATCTGAGCCAGCCTCCTTATTTTACAGATGAAGAAACTGAGGCTCAGAGAGATTAAGTGATTTGCCCAATGTCATGTAGCTAGCTCAAATCAAAAGTGAGATTGGATCCCAAGTTATTTAACACCAAATCCAGGGCATTTTTCCACCTCTCTATTTGTCACAATGAAGTGGTTTGGATTCTTAGAGAAGGGAGATAATTAGTGAGCAGTGACAGAAATAAAGAAAGATAGAAAAGAGCATTATTAAACATTAAAAAAATACACAGAACAAAACAGAGAAGTTCAGAGGAGATACAAGGTAATTTTGTTCCTTATCATATTTAATATACGTTAAAAACACAAACCATATGTAGCAAGTTCAGCAATTCATGTCTGTTGTTTTTCATATTTTCATATTTATGTCTATTAATTTTATAATAAAATAAATTTTAAAAGAAAGGAGATGAAAGAGGATATCCATAGAGTCCTACTTTGCTGTTTCATTGTGATTTTGTTAGCAGAGTATAAACTGTGGCAGGTTCCACTGTGCTGTTCAAAGCTTTGATTATATGTGTTAGACTTACTTTGCTCTCTGAGAAGAAGCTTAGCTAAATTTAAAGAGGCTTGTTACCGGTAGATTGGCTGCTAGGTGATGACTTCCAATATTACAATGAGGAAACAAAGAAAAAAATGACTCTCAGTACTTGGTGGTCTCCCTTAGCTTCTTCAGTGTCATTATTGGAATGGTGGGAAAGGGGGCAGAGAATATTACTGTAAGATATAGATAGATAGATAGATAGATAGATAGATAGATAGATAGATAGATAGATAGATAGGTAGACAGGTAGATTATATATATATAGATAGATATAGATAGATATTTGGACCACTATCTACAACCTGTTTTATACTTTGGAACAAACAGACCATACTGCTTTCTAATATGTATGCACTCAAGATAGCCAAAAATGAAAGCTTGTGGCTGACATTTAGGGTCACTCTGCCTGAGAATTTGACACCAGAACAAATATTTTTTATGAGTCTGAGGCATAGAAGAGTGTTCCCATGTTCCTGAATGATGGTTTGATTTGTAGCAGTTCCACATAGCTAGACAACAGTGGAGCTTTCAGAAGCATAATGAAATTATTTTCTTCTTGCTTGGTTTCTGACTCCAGAATTTTGCACCTTTGTCCTAGTGGACCTCCCACCAGAAGATTCCTCCACCCTTGCAGTCCCTTCATCCTTTTGGACTTTTTCAGAGTTGGTATTTTTGGACTAACAGAGTTGATACCAAATATAAGTTAGGGGACAAAGAGAGACTATCCAGTTGTGCTTATCAAATTCAAGTCACCTGACCCAGATGAACTATAGCCTTAAGTCCTTAAAGAACTAGCAGATATGATTGCTGAGTTACTGTAAGTGATATTCAAATATGGAAAATGTAAGATGTACTACAAGATTAGAGAAAGGCAGATGTCCTAATTTTCAAAAAAGAAGAGTCTGCAAACAATAGTGACCTATTAGTGACATTGACATCAATTCCTGGGGAAATTATAGAAGAGATCATTAAATAATGGTTGGAGAACAGCTAAATAGAGAAGTGGAGATTACTAAGACCCAGCCTATCTTCACCAAGAACATATCAGACCTGGCAATGAAGCCAAGATGGTGGAGCAGAGGCAGGAATTCACCTAAACACTCCCAAATTTTCCTTCAAACATCTTTAAAATAATGCCTCAAATTGAGTCCTGGAGCAACACAGCCAAAAAAAATGTTGGGCTGAAACAATTTTTAAACTCAAGACAACTTAGGAGGTTAACAGGAAAGGTCTATGCCACCATGGCTGGGCCCAGGGGCAGTGCAGGCCCTATGGAGGCAATGCCAGTAGTAGAGCTGGAGGCAGCAACAGCTTTGGGAGCTCTCAGTTCTGGTAAAAGGATTGGACAACCAAAATTTCAAAAGGAGATTATAGGGGCCCCTTTGCTGTTGCTGGTCAGGACCCTATTGCACTGCCTAGTTGCAGGTCTGGGTTACAGTTCAAGAGTGAAGAGGAGTGCCTACAGGGTAGCAGAGGCAGTGGTTATAGTTCCAGGGCAAAGTAGAGTGTTTGTGGCCACTTACTTGCAAGGGAGCAGAGGCCCCGGTCTCAGTTACAATACAGAAAGGAGCACTAGTACTAGTATTTGTGGCTATAGGGGAACAAAGAGTCCCTTCCTGGGGAAAGACCAGAGCACAGGCCAGAAGAACAGTGACCACACCTCTTCTTAGATCATACTGCCTTAGAAGTACCAAAAACTTATGGAACCCAGAACTAGCTCTGGAAACAGGTACACAAAAAACCTGAAGCTTGGGACAGTGCCCCCTGCACCCCAGGAACAGAGCCTAACTTTTACATAAAGTTAAAAGTCAAGAAGTAGACTGGAAAAATGAGCAAACAACAAAAAAGAACAGGAGCATAAAAATTTACTATGGTGACAGGAAAGATCAAGACACACATGCAGAAAACAAAATAGCTATAAGTAAAATGTGAAGTGGATTGGATTGGAATTGGATGAATTGGAACAAGTCCAACAAGAATTCCTGGAAGAGTTCAAAAAGGATTTAAAAATCAAATAAGAGAGAAGAAAAATTGGGAAAAGAAAAAAAGAGCAATTCAAGAACATTTTGAAAAGAAAGTCAATAGCTTAGAAAAAGAGGCACAAAAATACTGAGGAAAATATCACCTTAAAATAAAAAAAACCCCACCAACAAACCAGAACTGGAGAGAAGAACTCCTTAAAAAGGAGAATTGGCCACATGGAAAAGGAGGTACAACAGCTCACTAAAGAAAATGATTCTTTAAAAATTAGAATTGAGCAAGTGGAAGCTAATGACTCCATGAGACACCAAGAAACAATTATACAAAGTCAAAAGAAAGAAAAAATAGGAGAAAATGTAAACTGTTTCATTGGAAAAACAACTGACCTGGAAAACAGATTGAGGAAAAATAATTTAAGGATCATAAGACTTCCTGAAAACCATGATAAAGAAAAGAACATACATACTATTTCAAGAAATTAGCAAGGAAAACTGTCCTGATATCATAGAATCAGAGGGTAAAATAGAAATTAAAAGACTCCACTGATCACATCTTGAAAGAGATCTCAAAATGAAAACTCCCAGGAATATAATAGTCAAATTCCATAGCTCCCAGGTCAGTGAGAAAATATTGCAAGCAGTCAGAAAGAAACAATTCAAATACTGTGGAGGCATAGTAAGGATCACACAAAGTTTAGAAACTTCCATGTTAAAGGATAGGAGAGCTTGGAATATAATATTCCAGAAATAAAAGGCACTAGGATTATAACCAACAATCACCCACCCAAAAATAATCCTTCAGGGGAAAAATAGACATTTAATAAAATAGAGAACTTTCAAGTAGTTCTGATGAAAGGACCAGAGCTGATTAGAAAATTTGACTTTCAAATACAAGACTCAAGAGAAACACAAAAAGGTAAATACGAAAGAGAAGTCATAAGAGATTCAATAAGGTTAGTTTATATTCCTACATGGGAAGAGGATACTTGGAACTCCTAGGAACTTTCCTCCTTATTAGGGAAGTTAGAAAGAGTCTATGTAGACAGAAAGCATGGGTATGAGTTGATTTTGATTTCAAAAACATAAAATTAAGAGATAGGAAAGGGGGATGCACTGGGAGAAGGGGGGAGAGAGAAAGAACAAAGAAAATTATCTCATATAAAATAGGCATGAAAGGAAGAGTTTTATAGTGGACAGGAAAAGGAGGGGTTGGTGGGCAAGGTTTAAACCTTACTCTTATTTAAATTGGCTCAAAGAGAAAATAACATGCATACTCAGTTGGGTATAGAAATCCATCTTACCCTACAGGAAAGTAGGAGGGGAAGGGGATAAGAGAAGAGGGGAGCTGATAGAGGGGATGGCAGGTTAAAGGATGCAGTGGTCAGAAGCAGATAGACTTTTGATGAGGGACAGGGTAAAAAGAGAAAGAGATATATATAAATGGGAAAATAGGATGGAGAGAAATATATGGTAATCATATTTGTGAATGTGAATGGAATGAACTCACCTGTAAAGCAGAAGAATAAATTAAAATCCACCAATATATTGTTTGTAAGAAACACATGAAATAGACAGACACACATAGAGGAAAATATAACGGCTGGAATAGAATTTATTATGCTTCAGCTGAGGTTAAAAAGAATCAGGGGAAGCAATCATAAATTAAGACAAAGCAAAAGCAAAAATAGATCTAATTAAAAGAGGTAAGCAAGGAAACTGCATTTTATTAAAAAGTACCATAGACATTCAAGTAACATCAATACTAAATCTATATGCACTAAATGACATAGCATCCAAATTCTTAAAGGAAAAGTTAAATGAGTTACAGGAGGAAATAGTAAAACTATATTAAGGGGGAGCCTCAACTTTCCCCCCTCAGAACTAAATAACTCTAACAATAAAATAAACAAGAAAGAAGTTAAGGAGGTGAATAGAATTTTAGAAAAATTAGATATGATAGACCTCTGGAGGAAATTGATTGGTAATAGAAAGGAGTATACCTTTTTCTCAGTTGTACATAGCACCTTTACAAAAACTGGCCATATATCAGGGCATAAAACCTTCACAACCAAATGCAGAAAAGCAGCATTTAAGACCATAATTCAATAAAAATTATATTCAATAAAGGGCCCTGGAAACATAGATTTTTAAATGATTGGAAACTAAATATTCTAATCCTAAAGAATTAGTGGGTCAAAGAATAAATCATAGAAACAATAAATAATTTTATTAAAGAGAATGATAACAATGAGACAACATACCAAAACTTATGGGATGCAGCCAAAGAAGTACTTAGGGGAAAATTTATGTCTCTAAATGCTTACATCAATAAAATAGAGAAAGAGCAGATCAATGAACTGGGCATGCAGCTTAAAAAAAACAACAAGAAGAAAATGAACAAATCTAAAATCCCCAATAAAATTGCAAATCCTGAAAATCAGAGGAGATATTAATAAAATTGAAAGTAAGAAAAATAAAACTAGGTTCTGGTTTTAAGAAAAAAAGACAATAAAATAGACAAACCACTGGTTAATTTGATTTTTAAAAAGAAAGAAGAAAATCAAATTATTAGTGTCACAAATTAAAAGGGTGAATTCACCACCAATGAAGATAAAATTAATGCAAGTATTAGGAGCTACTTTGCCCAATTATATGCCAATAAATTTAACCATTTCAGTAAAATATATTTCACATTTCACAAAAATATAAACTGCCCAGATTAACAGAACATGAAATAGAATACTTAAAAATCCTATCTGAGGAAAAGAAACTGAACGAATCATAAGTGAGTTGCATAAGGAACCCCATCTTCCCCCAGGACCAGATGGATTCACAAGTGAATTCTACCAAACACTTAAAGAAAACTAATTCCAATATTATCATTTTTTTGCTTTTTGGAGAGGGGAAAGTAGGGCAGTTGGGGTTAAGTGACTTGTCCAAGGACACATGGCTAGTAAGTGTTAAGTGTCTGACATTGGATTTGAACTCAGGTCCTCCTTACTCCAGAGCTGGTGCTCTAGTCACTGCACCACCTAGCCACCCCTAATTCCAATATTATATAAACTGTTTGTGAAAATAGACAAAGAAGGAGTCCTACCAAATTCCTTTATTACAGAAATATGGTGCTGATACCTAAACTAGGGATAATAAAAACAGAAAAAATCCTACAAACTAATTTCCCTAATGAAAATTGACACAAAAATTTTAAATAAAATAGTAGCAAGAAGATTACAGTAATGAAACATGAAGATAATACATCATGACCAGAGCTGGTTCAATATTAGAAAAACTATCAGCATAACTGACCATGTTAGTAACAAAAACAACAAAAATCATAGGATTATATCAATAGATATAAAAAAGCTTTTGACAAACTATAACTCATTTCTATTAATGGGGCTTTTCTAAAAATAATAAGTGATATTTATCTAAAACCACCAATAAACATTATTTGTAATAGTGATAAGCTAGATAACTTTCCAATACAATCAAGATTGAGGCAAGTATATCCATTATCATCACTATAATTCAATATTGTACTAGAAATGTTAGTTTTAGCTATAAAAGAAGAAAAGGATTTAGAGTAGGCAATGAGGAAGCAAAGAACACATCAGACCAGACTAAACTCATTTTCCTTTTTGACAAGAATACTAACCTTGTAGGTGAGGGGAAGGCTATGTATATATGGATAATTTGCCTAAATTTTAGCAAATCTTTTGCTAAAGTATTACATGTTATTCTCATGGAGAAGATGAAGAGAAAATAATATAATATGCTAGGTGGTACAGTAGCTAGAACACATGACCTGGAATCAGGAAGATCTGAATTCAACCTCAGACTCTTTCTAGATGTATGAACCTGGACAAGTCACTTAATCTCTGTTTCCTCAACTGTAAATGGAGATAATGGGATAGCTAGGTGGCACTGCGGATAAAGTGCCAGGTATGGAGTCAGGAAGACCTGAATTCAAATTCAGTGTCAGACACTTACTAGCTGTGTGACCCTGGGCAAGTCACTTCACCCTGTTGGCCTCATTTCCTCATCTGTAAAATGAGCTGAAGAAAGAAATGGCAAACCACTCCAGCTTCTTTTTTTTTTTGCTTTTTTTTTGGAGGGCATTTGGGATTAAGTGACTTGCCCAAGGTCACATGGCTAGTTTTTGTGTTAAGTGTCTGAGGCCGGCTTTGAACTCAGGTCCTCCTGACTCCAGGGCCGGTGTTCTATTCACTGCACCACCTAGATGCCCTGACTCCAGCATCTTTGCCAAGAAATACCACAATGGGGTCATGGAGCATTGGACACAACTGAAAAACAACTTAACAACAACAAATAGGGATAATAAGATTTCCCTCCCAGGCTGTTGTTGTTATTAAAAGAGACAATAATTGTTAAGTGCTTGGTACATTGTAGATATACAAAATTAGCTATTATTGTTACTTGAATGCATAACTGGTAGGGTGGTTGGCTTCAGGAGTAGTCAGTTATTCATGGTTCAGTGACACTGTGGCAGGAGTTTCTAAAGATCTATGCCTTTTTATCAATGACATGGCGGGGTGGTGGGGTGGGGAGCACAGATGGTATGTCCATTGAATTTGTAGATGACGCAAAGTTGAGAGGGTAGTGAAAATAATGGATCCTAGAACTGGAATTCAAAATATTTTTGACAGGCTGGAGCAGTGGTGTCAATCACAAACACAAAATTATCCCTACATGGACATAGTGACTTAGAAAGCTACAAATTAGCAAATTGGTTTTGCATTTTTATTTTTTTTTGTTAAACATTTCTTAACATTTTCATCTAGTGGGTTTTGTCTGCCCCTTGAAGCCCTGGGGCTGAGTTTGAAATCTCTGGGCTAGAATATTGGGATGAATCATTTTTATGACCAATTTTAAAATTTAATTTAACTAAATATTTTGTGTACAAATAGGATAGACCTCTCTAGCATATTAGACTTTCACAATTAAAAATGACATGAACAACACCAACAACTAGCTTTGTACAGAACAGTGAAATAGCAAGGATAGAGGATAAGGGAGTTTATAGTTTTAGGGCAGGAGGCTCTCTGGCTATATCAACTGTAACTTCAAATAATTTAGCAGTGACACATTTTTAAACTCGCTTCCTTAATTCTCCAAGATGTTCAAAGTTGTCATCACCCACTTCTGGCCACTTATCCTGAATTAATTTTTTTAAATGTCATTTGTCAAGTCTCTCTGAATGATGATTTCATCCTCCCCTATAACTAAGGTGCCAGAGAAGAGGCATAGTTAGATTGCCATCATAAAAAAGGTCTGCAAACTTAATATGAGTCATCATTGTGATATGACTATGGTAAAAAGCCAATTCCATCTTGGTCTCCATTAAGAGGGCATTCCTCTTTAATGGAGCCCAAGCTGGTGTTAGCTTCTAGGAATAGGGAAGCCACAGTCCTTTCCAAATGGCCATGTTGCTATCCATGGTGCTACTATCTTTTCCTCATCCTTGGCTCCTCACTCTCTCTCACCCCCTCCCCCATAGCCAATCTCTTAGCAAGTTCTGTTGATTCTGCCTTCACAACATCTCATAGATCTTTTTCTCTACTCTCTGCCTAACACCATGGTGCAGGCCCTCATCACTTCTTCCCGGGATGATTGCAATAGCCTACTGGCTGGTGTCCTTGTCTCAACTCTCCCCACTCTGGCCATCCTCTGCTCATCTATCAAAGTGATCTTTGTGATCTGACCTTGTCATTCCCCTACTCAATAAAATATAGTGCTTCTGTATTACATCCAGGACCTGACTTTTAAAATCTTTCATAACTTGACCCCTTCCTACCTTTCTAGTCTTTTCACACTTTCTTCTCTTCCACTTACTCTGTGATCTAGTGACACTAGCCTTATTGCTGTTCCATATACAAAACCCTGCATTTCCTGACTGTGTATTTTCCATGGCTGTCCCCAATGCCTGTAATGCTCTCCCTCCCCACATCCATCTCCCAGCTTCCCTGGCTTTCTTCAAGTCTCAGTTAAAATCCCACTATCTTCAAGAAGACTTTCACAGTCCTCTTCAATCTTAGTACCTTTTCTCTAATTTAAGCTGTATATATCTTGTTCATACATAGCAGTTTACATGTTGTGTCCATTAGACTGTGAATTCCTTGAGAGTAGGGACTGTTTTTGCCCTTTCTTTTGCATCCCCAGTGCTTAACATAATGCCTGGCATATGATAGGTGCTTAATAAATGCATATCGAATCAACTTGACTATACCCTGCCTTCATCAGATCTTATCTGGAGTAGTGTGTTCAGTTCTAGACCCTATGGTTTGAGACTTTGATAATCTGGAAAGTGTCCAAAGGAGGGTAGCCAGGATGGCAAAAGACCTTGAGTCCATCTGAGGATCAGCTGAAGGAACTGGGCATGTTTGGCTTGGAAAAGAGAAGACTTAAGCAGACCTGACGTTGGTCTTCAGCATTTGAAAGGTCATCCTGTGGAAGAGGGATTAGGCTTGTCTTGTCTGGCTCCAGAAGTAGAATCAGGAGCAAACAATTGGAATCTGGGAAGAGACCTTGAAAGGTGGGTTCCCTTTCCCTAGAAGTTTTCAAGCTAAGGTAGCCACTTGTCAAGAATATCAGCTCATTCTTTTAATAAGTGGGTTGGATTAGATGGCTACTGAGCTCCCTACCAACTTCTAAATTAAGTGATTCTGTAACTATAAACCAACACTCTATTCACATTGATGCAAATAATGGAAATAAAATCTTAGCAAAAAGACTGTAGCAATATATCCAACAAAACTATTCACAATAACCTTCTTGGATTTATAGCAAGGATGCAAATTCAACAGTAGGACAATAATGAGCATAATTCATTATAGTAAACACAAGAAAGAATCTAAACCACATGGTTACATATATAAACGTGCTACAATAAGTAGCTCATTTTAAATCTAGGAGATAGTAAAATGGCCCCTAGCATCCATTTCATGAGGGTTCCTCCTCTTTAGCTTTAAGGAGTTTATTTTATTTTATTTTTAGGAATTTATTTTAGATGAAAAGTTTTGAATTCAGTCATAATTGCCTGGTAGGTAAGTTCCCAGGTAGGTAAATTTTTAACATTTAGACAGAAGGTGGGCTCTCTGTCTCATTTTACATTTATATCTATCTCTAGTTAACTCTGGCCTCTTTGTGGATAAGGCAAAAATTCATCTTACTGGAAATGCTTGGGTAATGAAATAGCAGATTACGTTTTAGTGTCTGTGGATAGGCAGGCATCACAAGAGAAAGTTGGGGAAAGAGTTAACCTTTGCTTGGGACTTCCCTTAGCCTAGAGGTTCTTTTCTCCAAGATACCCAGAGAACTAATAAGTATCTTCATCATTTCCCTTTTCTTCTACAGTTAGTTCCTCCTTCTTTTGCTCAATGGTGTGCTGAAAATATTATGCTTACTCCAGGCTCTGAAATCTAGACACTCAGAATCTCTGCGTCCACTTCTGAGATGGCTTCTTCTTTTTATACAAATTTCTTAGGATGATCCAAAGGTGCAAACACTAGAACCTTAGGCCTCATGCAATCCACAATGTTCCTGAGTGCAGTCTGAACCAGATTAAAATGCGTTTGGGAAATATTTAACAAAATAAAAATACAATAAAACATAGATACTGTTAATATATGGTTTTCTAAGTAAATATTTGGCTCATAGTGATCCTCATGAATATTTTAATGGTTCCCAGCTCTGTTGGAGTTTGACACAATTGTCTTCCACAATGACTTTGACTGATCAAAGGATCACAAACTGTTGTTATTGTCCAGTTGTTTCAGTCCTGTCTGACTCTCCATGACCCCATTTGGGGATGACTTTATACTAATTTTTGATCATATGATTCAATCAGAAAGTGTTCTTATCTAGTTAAGGCATCAAAGCTAAAATGGGGTAGTTTTACCCTCACCCTTACATATAACAGAGACAGAAAATGCCTTTGAAAAAATTTAATCCTAATGTGCTAAAAATCCTAAAAGGGAAAGATATAGGAGGGACATTTTTAATGTGATTAAAAGTTTGTCTAAAACCAAAATCTTTAAGTTTTTTCAATGGAGAATCTCTAGAAAATTTTGCAATAAAGACACCATCAAATCCAGTTATCTTTTTCTATCTGACAGTTCTAGAAACGGCAATAAGAGAAAAAAAAGAAATTAAAGGCTCAAATGTCAGCAAAGAAATGAAATTATCCCTATATGTAGATGACAGGTTTACTTAGAAAATGTCAGAGAATTGGCAAAGACATTAATTAAGCTATTTAATAATTATAGTAAAGTAGTAACATATAAAAAATTTCACTAGCATTGTTAGTATTTCTCTACAGTGATAATAAAACTAAGAAAAATAAAAATAGCTGCCTATTAAAATAACAATAAAATGCATAAAAGATCTGGGAGTAAATCTACCAAGATACACTTAAGACATATAAACACAATTACAAAACTCCTGTGACAGCTTTTTCTGGCATGGCTTGACTGACTGCCTCCTAGGGGGCCTAATTCATTAGAGTCCATCAGAATCATATATATATATATACATACACACACACATACATACACACCTCTCTTTGTAGGTTTGAATATACATACACACACACACATATATATATATATATATATGTATGTATATTCACATACGTATGTTCAAACCTATGAAGAGAGGACTCTTATCAAGGGAACAGGACTGGGGGACAGAATTTTTAAAATCTCTCTTTAAACAGGCAGAAGAGGAGCTGGTGAGAGCACAAAGTGACAATAAAATTGGCAGATGGACAACTCTTCCCAGGAGACAGACTCTCCTAGTGGCTAGAACCTTTTCATTTCCCTGGCATGCGGCTCAGTTTATTAAGAGAATCCAACAGATTCAACCGAGAGCCAGTGAATTTTGGCTTCTTGTAGCCACTGGAACGATTATGACTCTACTATACCCTCCACTTCTCCCTTTTGTTCTATTGCTGAAACATCTGAAGGAAAGGTGAATTACTAAAGGTTACTTTGCTAGTTAAAATTTTTGCCAACTGGTTATTTACTTTTATTTTAAACCCTTGTTTGCTAAATAAAGACAGATAATGTTAACAACATTCTGACTTTGCATTTTACCATAGACAAAATGACAGATGGAGGGGAAATTGTGGATATTTGATCATACTAAATTCAACTGTCTAGGAGTTCACTATCCCAGCTTGGAAATCAACAGATTGTTTGGGGGCTTAGAGCATTTGACGAATTTTATTTGCAACTTTTAAGGTTTTTTTTAAAGTTTTACAGACAAAGGAAATCACGTGGAACTGGGACTTTACCCTGGCCTAGACTAAAACCCTCAGGGCTGACCCCATTCTCTCTAAGCATACTGATTGGTTTACACAAGGGACCTTTAAGGTTTTTTCTCCATCTGCTAGAGTAGAAGTTCTTAACACTTGTTTTGTCATGAACCCATTTATCAGTCTGGTGAAATCTATGGACCTTTTCTCAGAATAATATTTTTAAATGCATAATTTAAACGATAGGATTACAAAGGAAACCAACTGTAATGAAATACAGTTAGCAAAATTTATCTTTCAAATCAAGTCCAAGGGCCCTTGCACTAGAAAGATGAGGGAAACAAATAACCCATTAAAGTTCAAGCCCTGAGCTATCCAAAGTACTTTCTATCAGTCAATATACTCTTTTTCCCCCCTTTTTTGGAGGGCAATTAGGGTTAAGTGACTTGCCCAAAGTCACATGGCTAGTAAGTGTGTCAAGTATCTGAGGCCAGATTTGAACTCAGGTCCTCCTGACTCAGTCAATACACTCTTTAAGGAAGTAAATAAAGACTTAATTAGAAAGATATTGTTTATGGTTTATTGTTGTTCAGTTATCTGTGTACCATACCGCTAATGAGGTCTTCTTGGCAAAGATACTGGAGTGGCTTGCCATTTCTTCCTCCAGTGGATTAAGGCAAATAGAGATTGAGCTGACTTACCCAGGGTCACATAGTTAGTTCATGGCTAGGTTAGGCCAATATAATACAAATAATAATATTGTTTAAATGATTTTACAAATTTACTAATTTGCTAATTAAATCACCAAGACTTTATTTTTTTTTCAAGCTAGACTTTATTCTCCCCACAAAGAGAAGTAAAAAAATAAGACTAGAACATTTAGATTCTTTGTCCTGGTATTACATAAGCAGAATATGTTATCATGAGCAAACTCATGATTCTTTTAATAAACTCTTGGCAAGAATATTAAGATTATTCACCAAAAATACCATGGATCTCTAGGTGAGGGTGATGATAGATGAACAAGGAGCCAGATTTTTTGTGTTGATTGTGCTCATCCTTCTGGAGACAAGAGACTGATTTCATCTGGAAGGTAGTTAAAGGACACCAGATGGAGTAATACCACATGATGGTGAACAGTTCCTTTTTATTATAAACTACCAATTGTGGTCTTTCCAAGAATATTGTTACTGGTGAGCAGTGTGGGGTCCCTTTCTTTGGCTTTTCTAAATCTAAAATTCTTGTTGCTGTGGATTCTCCATACTGGAAAGAAAATACTTTTAAGTTAACAGTTAATGTGGTAGCACCTTTTTATGCTTCTCTTGAATTTTGTTTTTGAAGATAGAATTTTCTGTACAGCTTTGGTCTTTTTATCAAGAAAGTGTGAAAGTCCCCAATTTCATTGAATGGCCATATATTCCCCTGAAAGATTATGTTCAATTATTCAGGGTAGTTAATTCTTGGTTGTAATCCAAGCTCCTTTGCCTTCTGGTATATCATATTCCAAGTCCTCTGATCCATTAATGTAGAAGCTGCTAAGTCCTGACTATGGCTCCTTGATATTCGAATGGTTTCTTCCTGGCTGTTTGCAGTATTTTCTCCTTGAATTGATATTTCTGGAATTTGGCTGCAATATTCCTTGGAATTTTCATTTTTGGATCTCTTTCAAGAGGTGATTTGTGGGTTTTTTCAATGAACATTTTACCGTCTGATTCTAGGATATCAGGGACATTTTCCTTGATAATTTCTTGAAAGATGCTGTTCAGGCTCTTTTTTTGACCATGGTTTTCAGGTAGTCCAATAATGCTTAAATTGTCTCTCCTGGTTCTGTTTTCCAGGTTAGTTATTTTTCCAATGGAGTATTTTATATTTTCTTCTTTTTTAAAAAATTGATTTGTTTATTTACTTCTAGTTTACATGATTCAGTTCCAGAATCCCTTGAGTTTCAAATTTTCTCCCCTCCCTCTGTCCCCCCCCCACATGGCAGCATGCAATTAAGTATAGGATCTGCAAATACTTTCACATTGGACATTAGTCCGGTAGTATAGAAGGGTTGTAACCAATGGAATGAACAATGTGAGAAAGGAAACAAAACCAAATATGGAAAAGAATGATAGCACGTAGAATACTTCAGTCTCCATTTAAACTCTGTTCTTTCTAGATCTTTCTCTGAATGTAGACATCTCCTTCCATCCTGAGACTTGTAGAGTTGTCTTATAGCTATGCATTGCTAAGAAAATCCCAGTTTATCAAGGTTGGTTGTCACACATACAACATGTCTGTGATTGTGTACAAATTTCTACTGGTTCTGCTCTTCTCACTTAGCGTCAGTTCGTATAAGCCTCTCCAGGTATGTATGAAGTCCATCTCCTCTGCATTTCTTACAATAGTATTCCATTACATTCATATACCAGAACTTGTCATTCCCCAATTGTTGGGCATCCCCTTAATTTCCAGTTTTTTGCCACCACAAGGAGAGCTGCAATAAATATTTTTGCCTTAATTTCTCCTTTAGGAATATAGATGCTGTGTCATTTGGTGCATAAATGTTTAGTAATGATACTGCCTCATTTTCAATGGTATCTTTTAGCAGGATATATTTTCCTCCCTTATCTCTTTTAATTAGATCTATTTTTGCTTTTGCTTTGTCTGAGATAAGGATTGCTTTTTTTTTACTTTAGCTGAGGCATGATATATTTTACTCCAGCCTTTTACCTTTACCCTGTGTATATCCCCCTGTTTCAGATGTGTTTCTTGTAAACCAAGACTTTACTTTATAGAGCTAGCCAAAACAATAATAAAATTCATTTGGGGAAGGGAAGAATGGCAAGAGAAATGGAAAAGAGAAGAGTGAGGGTGGAGTAGTCCTTCCAGACCTGAAACTACATTATAAAACAGTAACAATCAACACTATTCTATTAAAAATAGAAAAGTAAATGAATAAAATGGACTAGATGGGTGAGATACAGAAAAATTGAGCTCAATAACCCCGTGTCAGATAAACCCAAAGACATAAACTGCTTGGGGAAGGACGAAACTTCAGAGAAAACTGGGAGTCAGTTTACCAACAAAAATTGGACACATCATGTATCCCAAGCCCCAAATGGATGCTTAACTTATGCTTAAAAGGAACATCACAAAAAAGTGGGAAAATGGATAGAGGTATCTTTCATAACTCTAGGCAGGACAGAATTCTTGTGGAAATAGGAGAGAGATTACAAAAGATAAAAAGGTGGTGTGATTATATAAGAATGAAAACCTTAGTAACATACAAAATCAGTAGAACTAGGAGAAGAATTGAAACTGTAAATTGGCGAAGCTCTTTGCAACAAATATCTCTGATAAATAATATTCAAGTTATGTAGAAAATTAACACAGCTATGCAAGACCAAGAGCCATCACTCAATAGGTGAAAGGAAATAAACAGTTTTCAAAGAATTGCAAATATTTAAGAATTATATGATAGATTGCTCTGAATTACTAATAAGAAAAAGTGTAAATCAAAACAACTATGAACACCCAGCAGCTTGTCAAAGATGACATAGACATATATAAGTAATGAGGGAGGATCTGAGGGAAGGCAGGTATTCAAATATGCTGCTTTTGGAGCTTCAACCATTCAGAAAAACAATTTGAAATTATGTTTAAAATGATGTTAAGATGAACTAAGACAGTGGTTCTCAACCTTCCTAATGCCTCCACCCTGTAATACTCGTATATGGGTGTTTCTGCGTGTGTGCAGACCCACCTGGAGATGGATAGAAGAGTGGTGTTTCAGTTCCTAAGACCATCAGAAATGGGTGTTTTCCAATGGTCTTAGGAGACCCCTGTCAAAGGGTCATTAGACCCCCAAAGGGGTCGTGACCCACAGGTTGAGAACTGCTGAACTAAGATGTCCACACTCTTTGACTTATAGAAACCCCACTTCTAGGAACATACCTGAAGGAAATAAAAGATAAATAAAAACCCCATATATATATATATATATATATATATATATATATATACATATAAATATTGATAGCAGCACTTTTTTTTAATCAAGGTATAACATTGGAATCCAAGGTTCTATCATCTGAAGAATAATTAAACAAATTGTAGCATGTGAATGTAATGAAACCATATTGCATCATGAGAAAGAACAAGTGTGAAGAATTCCAAGGAACATGGAAAGACTTATGTGAACCAATACAGAGTGAAGTGAGCAGAACCAGGAAAACGATATATACAAATCAATAAATCCCAATTGAATGCCATGTAATTAAAATGACAAGGCATAGTTCTGAAGAAGAAATGAGAAAAAGCTCCCTCATCTTGTTCCTTGAATATTGGAAGACCACTAGTGTGGGATGTCCCATGTGTTGTCAGATGCAGTTAATGTGTTGGTTTATTTGGCTGAGCTGCTCTTTGTGATTTGTTATCTTTGTTACAGGAGAGGCCTTGCTGAGTTACAGGAAAGTGGAATGGTATTTTCCAAAATGAATGTGTTCCCTAAAGCAAAGGCATCAATATGATTTTTTTTTTGCTTTTTGGAGGGCAACTGGGGTTAAGTGACTTGCCCAAAGTCACACAGCTAGTTTTTGTGTCAAGTGTCTGAGGCCGCATTTGAACTCACATCCTCCTGACTCCAGGGTCAGTGCTCTATTCACTGTGCCACCTAGCCACCCCCCATCAATATGATTTTTAAAAGAGAGAAGCAGAAGATGATGAATTTTGTAGGCTCTTAGATCTAGAATGTTTGGAGGGAAGTAAGGTATGTATGTGTGTGGGTAGCCAGAGGAAGAAAAGAATGCCTGTTATTAGGGTTGATTTTGTCTTTGTTTTTGACTGATATTAAGTTAACTTGGAATATTTTTTAAAGGCCAAAGATACAGGATCAATTTTTTTGTTTCTGTATGAATTTGGGCAAGTGATGACAATATTTTGTAAACTTTAGCCTGGGGAAAAAATGTGAGCTAGAAAAAAAGCAGAGAGCAGGAGAAGGGAGAAAGATACTTGGAAATGGTATATCTTGGGACTGATGTCATAGAATCATAGATCTAGGATTGGAGGGGACCTCAGAGGCCATCTAGTCCAACTTTCTTATTTTACAGAGGAGGAAACCGAGACCCAGAGGGTTTTTTTAAGGGTTTTAATATCACCATTTTTTATTTAGATAGATTTCAAAGATCAGTGGTTCTCAACCTTCCTAATGCCACAACCCTTTAATACAGTTCCTCATGTTGTGGTGACCCCCAACCATAAAATTATTTTCGTTGCTACTTCGTAACTGTAATTTTGCTACAGTCATGAATTGTAATGTAAATATCTGATATGCAGGATGTATTTAATTTGAACATAACCCACAGGTTGAGAACTGCTGATCTAGTTCAACCTTCTCATTTTATTTGTGAAGAAACAGAGGTCCAAGGGAGGGAAAGTGACTTTCCTAAGGCTACATTTACAATTACAGAATAAGATCTAATAGGTAGCTCATTTTACAGAGGAGGAATCTGAGACCTAGAGAGGAAGACTGATTTGTCCAAGGTCACAAGGTGTTAAGTCTATTTCTTCTCACAAGGTATGTGAATGTAATGAAATCATATTGCATCATGAGAAAGAACAAGTGTGAAGAATTCCAAGGAGCATGGAAAGACTTATATGAACTGATACAGTGTAAAGTAAGCAGAACCAGACAAACCTAGAAGCCTAGATGTAGAGCTTGTAGGGATCTCAGGGACCATCTACTCTTTGTTGTGGTTCAGTCATTTCAGTCCTGTCTTATTCTTTATGACTCCATTTGGGGTTTTCATTTTATATGTAATCATTTTTTGGGAGGCAATTGGGATTAAGTGACTTGCCCAGGATCATACAGCTATTAAGTGTCTGAGATCAGATTTGAACTCAGGTCCTCCTGACTCCAGGCCTGGTGGTCTATCTACTGTGTCACCTAGCTACTCCATTTGGGGTTTCTTGGCAAACATACTAGAGTGGTTTGTCATTTCCTCCTCCAGCTCATTTTACAGATGAGGAAATCAAAGCAAACAGGGTGGAGTGACTTGCCCAGGATCACACAATTATGAAGTGTCTGAGGCTAAATTTGAACTCAGATCTTTTTGACTCCAGGCCCAGAGTTCTATCCACTGCAGCACCACCTAGCTGCCTCCCATCTAGCCTAGGGATCCATACACTTTTTTGTGTCCTTTTGTGTCACTTTTTTGTTGTCCCTTTGAAAAGTTGGTGGATCCTATGGATCCCCTTTCAGAATCATGTTTTTAAATGCATGAAATAAAATACACAAGATTACAAGGGAATCTTTTTTGATAACTTCATTGAAATAGAGTTCAAAATATTTTTGAAACCAAGTTTATGGAACTCAAGTTAAGAGCCCTAGATCTAGCATAACTACCTCATTTTATAGAGAAGGACATTAAGACCCAAGAGGAGTTAAGCATAGATCCAAGGTCATGCAGTAAATGATACGAATAGGATTTGAACCCAAATCATCTGACCATGGAAATATGATTCATTCTGTTGTATTCTCCATGCTTGGCAACACAAGTATGAAGGCCAAGGGCATTGAACAATTGAATTCTACCTCTAGTTCAGTTACTAACAGCCACAGGACCTTAACTCCTTTAACCTCTCCAAGCCTTGCTTTTCTTTGCTACAAAATGGGAATAATAATCTGTACTTTGTCTGAGATTGTGAGAATCAAAGGAGGAAACATCTGTGAAAATACAGAGGACTGCATTAATGTAAGAGATTTATCTATTTAATGCCTGTGGCCTGAACAAAAGTAGAAAATTTAGGAAATTTTAGGCATGGGAGGGGTCTTAAAGATCCTTGAGTCTAGACCCTTCATTTTATGGAGGAGCAAACTGAGTTTCAGGGAAGTTAGGTGACTTGTTCAAGGTCACACATAGGATCCTAGATCTAGAACTGGAAGAGATCTTTGGTTCCAACTCTGTCACTTTATAGAAGAAATTGAAACCCAGAGAGACATAATTTTTCCTAGATTATATAGCTAATAAATGTCAGAGCTAGGATTTAAACTCAAATCTCCACTAACTCCTAGGTTCTTCTCACTGTGACTATCTTCCATTTTTGCTGTATATACACTGCATGTAAATTTTTTCATATTGTCCCAGTTAGAATGTGAACTCAATACTACTACTGGGCTTGAACCCAAAACACATCAAAGAAAGAAGAAAAGGACCTATATCTGTACATACATACATATACACATGTGTAGATATATGTATACACACACAAATCTTTTTTTGTAGTGGCAAAGAACCAGAAACTAAGGATTTGCCTGTCAATTAGGAAATGGATGAATAAATTATGTTACATGAATGTAATAGAATGCTATTAGATTCTAAGAAATTATTAAAGGGACAGTTCCAGAGAAACATGTGAAGATTTGTATGAACTGATGAAGAGCAAAGTGATCAGAACCTGGAGAACCAATTGTACCATAACAATGATGTTGTAAAGACAAACAACTTTGAAAGACTTAGGAACTCCAATCAATGCTGTGATAAACCATGATACCAGGGAATCCATAATGCTCTCTACCTCTTAACAGAGAGATGATAGGCTTGTGGTGACAATTGAGACCTTTTTGGATGTGGCCAGTCTGGGGATTTGCTTTACTTAACTGTGTATATTTGTTACAAAACTTTGGTTTTTCTCCTCCTCCCCTCAAAGCAAAGGTGAAGGAGAGCAAATGATTTTTATTAATTGAAATAAATATTTTTTTTAGAAAAAGAATGTGAATGTGAAGAATGTGAGGGCAGGGACCCTGTTTTGGCTTCTTCAAGTGCTTAGTTGAATACCTCACACACAGTAAGCACTTAATAAATGCTTGTTGACAAACTGATCTTTACACCATACCATAATACTGGGCTACTGAAATTCAAATGAGATGTGCAGTTGGGGAAGGCTTAGTGATACTGCTCTGTTATGCTCTGGCTAGAATGGATGCAGAAAGAGTCCCCTCCCTTTTTTGGCCTAAAATCAATTTGATACAATTCAAGAAATATCTATTCTGTGTAAAGCTCTGAGCTCAGAGCTGGAGGATACAAGCTTGTCTTAGAAGTTTCTAATCCAAAAGTGGGGGGGCATGGAATGTACACTGAGATGAAGGTGAGTGCCGGACAGCACAACAGGGAAAAGGGTTAGCACTGACATCCTGGTGATGGGCTACAGAGTGAGATGCTTAGGAGTTGATGAGCTCAGCTCCTGGCCATGTTCATTGGCTTGGAGTTGGACACAAACAACCAGAGAATCACTCTCCTAATCACACTGCGGCTGGGAGATTAGAATGGACTCAAGGGGCTTTGTTAGCTTTGGCGTGTAATTCCAAGTTGAGCAATTAAAAGCAACTTTCTTGTAAACCCCCAAAGATGCCACACCAGGGATTGTTAAGAGGGTTGGCAGGCAGAGCTCTGGGCTCCACTGGAAACTTCTAGCCCAGTAATGAATGACTTGCTAATTGTAACCAGTGGGGGAAATTTAGAACTTTCCCTGGCAAAGAGAGAATAGAAACTGCAGACTTAGAACAAGGGAGATGTTCTAAACAAATGCAAGAGCAACTCCCTTTCCCCCCCACCCCGCCCCTAAAGGATAGAGTTTAACTTTGAAAACTTATCAAGTCATAGAATGGTAGAACTGGAAGGGACCTCAGAGATCATCTTGTTCAAGGATTTTTAGTGTTTTTGTGTCATCATGAACCCCTTTGGCCATCTGCCAAAGCCTATGGATGGCTCCCTTCTCAGATTATTTTAAATCATTGAAGCCTATGCTAGATTCCAGGCTTTTTATTGTTCAGTCATTTCAGTCACATCTGACCCTTTGTGACCCCATGTGGGCTTTTTGGGCAAAGATACTGGAGTGGTTTGCCATTTCCTTTTCCAGTTCATTTTACAGATGAGGAAACTGAGGCCAACAGGATTAAGTGACTTGCCCAGGGTCACACAGCTAGTAAGGATCCAAAGTTGGATTTGAACTTAGTTCTTCCTGACTACAGACTGGGTACTCTATGCACTATAGCACCACCTAGCTGCCCTCTGTCTCTCTGTGCCCCCAAGCAGCTCTCTAAGATTATGAATTATGGAGAAGGTGCTATGTTGTGTTAGCAGAGGGGGTTTCTTCACTGAGAGCCCCCTACTGATGGAATCAGAGGTACAAACAACAACAACGACAAAAGATGGGCATAATAATCCCTGTCCTACTAACCTGAGGTAAACAAGCTCGGAAAATAGGAAGCACTGTGTAAGGGTCCATCTTTGCACCTGGGCCTTATTTGAAGCTGAATCAGCCTCCTCAGGCCATGGACTGATGTTTCCCAAATAAAGCCTGCTCTGCATTCTGACCCTATATCCTCATGCCCTTTTATTGGATCTTCATTCAGCCATATCCATGGCATTGGTGGACACTGCTCTAAGAAAACTGGTCACAAGACAATTTGAATTTCACCCCAAATAAACTGGGGTGGGGGTGATAGCTCACATCACAGAAGGCCTCTTCACTGGCTTTTTTCTTACAGGTAATGCCCAGTTGTTTTTAAGATGTGACTAAATTAACAAAGACATGATGAATATGCAACTTTTCAAAGTACCTACTCTTCACTCTCCTGATGGAGACCATGTACGTGACTAGAATTCACAAATTACTCTCATCCTAATTTCCATACTTCTCTCTCTCTCTCTCTCTCTCTCTCTCTCTCTCTCTCTCTGTCTCTTCCTCTCTTTCTCTCCCTCCCTCCTTCCCTTCCTCCTCTCTCTCCCCTCTCTCCTTCCCTTCCTCCCTCCCTCTTCTTGTTGTTGCTTAATGGTTTTTCGGTCACGTCATGTCCAATCCCATTTTGGGTTTTTGTTTTTGCAAAGATACTAGAGTGATTTGCTATTTCCTTCTCCAGTTCATTTTTACAGATCAGGAAACTTAGACAAACAGTGTCAAGTGACTTGTCCAGGATCACATAACTAGTAAGTGTCTGAAGCCAGATTTAAATTCAGGAAAATGAATCTTCCTAATTTGTTACTCTATCCACTGTACCACCACTCATAGGAAGATGTGTCTGTCCTCCTCTCTAACACTGGCCCTTCCACATGTGTCCTTAGTCTCATCTCTTCCCACCCCCAGAGGAAATCTGTTTTTAATATTCACACACACACACACACACACACTCCCCTCTTTTCTGTCACGCTTCTCAAATGAGCAATTTCCAGCAATCTGTAGCTTCAATTATCCCAGGGGTGGGGAACCTGCACTATCTCATAGGCTACTCTCTCCATGTACTCAGGTTCTTAGTGGAGTGGACACCATATTTGCCTTGGAGTCATGGAAGGCCTGAATTCTAATCCCAATTACTATCTATGTGACCACAGGCAAATTGCTTAACCTCTCTAAATATCAGAGCTTCCCTAGAAATAGTTTGTGATCTTGCACTGATCAAACAGGCCCTTGATATGTTGATGTAATCCAGCTTCTACCCTCACAATTTCATTGTCAAAGGTCACCAATGATCTCTTTACTGTCAAATCCAATGGTATGCTCTCTGTTCCCATTCTCCTTAACCTCTGTACTGCAAAATCAGTTAATTGTTAACTATCATGTTATTATATTGGTATACTGTTAACTGCCTCTCCACCTTTGTCTTCCATGATGCACTTAGCTGGTTGTCTTCCTTCATATCTAACAAATGCTTATTAGGTCCTCTTCCTCTCCTAATTCTGGATGTTCCCCCCAACGCAATCCCAGTCCCTCTAAATTTATCCCTCGAAAAAATCATTAATTCTCCAGACCCCAATTTTCACCCTTATGCAGCTGACTCTCAAATCTATAGTTCCATTCTTGTTTTATAATAATAATAATAATGGCTAGCATATACATGTCACTTTAGTGTTTGCAAAACATTTTATTTTATCCTCACAACAACCTTAGAAAGTACTTTTATTATCTCCCTTTTACAGATGAAGAAACTGAAGCACAAAGAGGTTATGTGACTTGTCCAGGGTCACGTAGCAAGAAAGGGTCTGGGATCAGTAGTCCTAATGTCAGTTGTATACCCTAACCACAAACTAGACTCCTTCTACGTGTGGTATCATTCAAATCTACCCTACTCAATGACCTTGGTGAATATAACCAAACTCATCACCTTCATTGTTTCTCCCCACATCTCTGTCTCCATTAATGGTATCACCATTCTCATAGCCACCTGTACTCAGATTCTTGGAATAGCAACCTCTTCACTTTTGCCTGCTAGACTCCCTGGCTTTCTTGAAACCCCAACTCAGGTGCTACCTCCTAGAGCAGCAATTCTTAACCTGTGGGTCACGACCCCTTTGGGGGTCAAATGACCCTTTCACAGGGGTCACAGGGCTAGCCTAAGACCATTAGAAAACACATATTTCTGATGGTCTTAGGAACCAAGACATCACTCCTCTATCCATCTCCAGGCGAGTCTGCCCACATGCAGATATGCCCACATACGAGTATTAAAGGGTTGTGGCATTAAGAAGGTTGAGAACCACTGTCCTAGAGGAAGTCTTTCCTGCTGCTCCCTCCTCATCCCCAAGCTGTTAAAATGTTCTCTCTCTCTCCTGAAATTACTTTCACAAGTATTTACTCACTTGTGAATATATTCCATCTCCCCAATGGTCTTTTTATCTTTGTATCTTCAGTGACTAGCACAGTGCCTTGTACATAGTAGGCACTTAAAAATGCACACTGGATTCTTGAATCACATCTGCTCCCTCCTTCTCCTTTCCCCTTATTTGGTTGGTCATCAGAGACTAGATTTCAAGTTTAAAATGAATCATATCCATCTCTTCCCCATTATCCCTATCTCAACCACCACACTAACCAAGACCCTCATGACTGCTCTCTTGGATGACTGCAACAGCCATCTAACTGGTGTCCTAGACTCTCTCTTCTCCAACCCATCCTGTAAATACTGCCAGACTAATATTCCATACCATTCCTTTACTAGAAATTTTATAATGTTCCTTCTTGCCTACAGAATCATTTAGTCCACCCATTCATGAGGAAACTGAGGCACAAATTATGGGAAAAGACTTGCCCAAGGTCATATAGGTAGTAAGTAGCAAAAGTAAGTGTTGGATAGAGATCTTTTGAATCCAAATTCATTGTTCTTTTTTTCTACATAACATTGTCTTCTTAGGAGACAGATAGGTTTTGTAGAGGGGGAAGAGAGTGAAGGAAGGGCCCAGATGGTTGGAGATATTGGAAAACTTGGTGGAGTGGAGCTAGACTGTGGAGATCATTGAAAGGCCAGACATGAGAGGTCAGTTTTTAACTTGTTGGTAGTAGGAAACCATCATAAGATTTCCAGCAAGTGAATGACAGGATACAAGTGGTATTTAAGGAAAATTAGTCTGGCAGGTTGGGTTGGAGGGATGAGAGGCTAAAGGGCAACATCCTGCTTAGGAGACTGTGGCGGTAATCTAGATGAGTAGTGAGGGCTTTCCTATTTCTTTCTTTTTTTTTAAAATAAAATTTTATTGAGAGCTTTTGTTTTCTATCATCCATATTTCCTATTCTCTTCTTTTTACTTCCCCCTGGCTGTTCTACAGAGCCAACTAGTATGATAAAGTATGAAAAAAGATCCCAAACTAAGCAACATATAAGAAAGTCAGCTGTTTCATGCAGTATCGCCCACACCCATAGTCCCTTGCGTCCTGAAGCAAGCTGGGAGAAGTGTCAAACTTGATCAGTCTATTTCCATAGCATTCAATTGTGTTGTGACTTTTTCTAGTTACATTGTTGTAGTCCTGTATATATGATTTCCCTGGCTTCCCGTTTTTATGTCTGAGAGAGAAGGAAAAGTGGGATGGGGAGGGCAAGGGGAAGGGAAGAAGAGAGGGAAAAGGAAAGGTGGAGTAAGAGAAAGAATATTTATCTCGGAGAGGCAATATTACACAGTGGATAGTGCTCAATGAGAAGTGAGGGAGATGGGATCCAGTACTGTCTCTGGTAGTAGCTTTGGGACCTTGGGTAGGTCCACTTAACTCTTCTGAGCTTGAATTTCCTCACCTGTAAAGTGTGGATAATAATATTTCTATTGACCTCACAGAGTTTTTCTGAGGCTTAAAGGAGATAATATAGGTAAAGAGCTTTACAAAGTCATAAAGCTTAAAACTATACTAAGTCTTTTGGACACCTTGTATAAATGTCAGTAATGACCAGATACTCTAACCTTCTTTATTTTACAAGAGTGAAATCTGAGGCCTAGAGAGATCACATGACTTTCCAAAGGTACCACTCAGCTAGGAAGCTAAAGAGCTGAGATTTGAACACAGGTCTTCAAACTTGAGATCCAGTATAGCTTCCTAGGCTAAGACTATTACCCTCTACCTGGCATCTGGGCTTGGCAGACAGCTGCCATCTAGCTTTAGGGAAAACTGAGAGGGAACCAGATCAGGTGATATTGGAACTTGTCTTGCCTCCTTTGCCCAATCACAGACTCAGAAATGGAAAAGTCCCCAGAAGGGCATCTCATCCCACATGGACATGAAAAGGAGTCCCTTCACCAAGATCATTAAGGAGGGGTCTTCTAGCTTCTTCTTCTTTTTTTTTTTTGCTTTTTGGAGGGCAGTTGGGGTTAAGTGACTTGCCCAAGGTCACAGGGCTAGTTTTTTGGTGTAAGTGTCTGAGGCTGGATTTGAACTCAGGTACTCCTGACTCCAGGGCCGGTGCTCTATTCACTGCGCCACCTAGCCGCCCCTAGCTTCTTCTTGAAGACCCAGAACTAGTGACCTCCAGTCTTGCTTGTAGTTAGGACAGTCTTTTAATCTCTAGCTTGGAGATGCTAGAATTCACTTTTGGGCCCAAGCCAGCACTAAAGTCTCACACAAACATAACAGAAAAGAATTGTATGGACAAGAGCTGGCCCACGGTGGTGAAAGATATAGTTATTGGACACTATGGGGAGCCTCCCCATTTCTTTTCACTGTTCTTGCCCATTTCCCATACACATACACAACTTGGGGGGAAGCAGAACCATAAACCTAGAAAGGTTCCTCCTCACTGGAGGTCTTTAAGAAGAAGCTAGAAGACCTCTTGTTAGTGATGTTAGTGCTGGCATGGTCATTTATTTTTTGATCATAGCAACTCTTGATAACGTTCTACAAAGGCAGAGAGGAGTTCTGATCTATATCAGCAAAGGGAGTGCCCATACTAGTGAAATAATAGATCAGAAAAGGAAGGAAAGAAGGAAGGAGGGAGGAAGGGAAGGAAGAATGGAGGAAGGAAGGAAAGAGGAAGGTAGGAAGGAAGGATGGAGAGAAAGAGGAAGGGAGAAGAAAGGAAGAAATGAAAGAGGGATGAAGGGAGAGAAGGAAGAAGGGAGAAAGGGAGGAAGGAAGGCAGGAAGAAAAGGAGTAAAATAAGGGGCCTATGTCTAATGAGGACCATATATTATGAGGCCTGTCCCCTAACATGTAGCATGGAGTGTCCTCATGGGGCTCAAAGTGAGGCAGAATAGACCTCTCTAGCTCTCTTTTTGCCCCACCCTTCTCCAAGGGAGACTTTAATTCCTGCCAGGAGGGGAAGCAAAACATTGGGACAGGAGGTTACTCTCCTTGCCTCAGAGACAGGGGCTACCAGGCTTGAATTATACTTATCTGCTTCCTTAAATATTATTAGTCTATGGGGTATGATTAGGTTCAATCAAACCTATGATTGTAGTTTCATTAAATGGGGGACGGGGATTATAGAAAGAAGGAAGGAAATAAGTATTTATTAAGGACCTAGTATATGCCAGGCACTGTGCTAAGGGCTTTTCAAATATTTCATTTAATCCTTGGTAGCTAGGTGGTACAGTGGTCACAGTGCTGGGCCCAGAGTCAGGAAGACTCCTTTGCTTGAGTTCAAATTTGGCCTCAGATACTTCCTAGCTGCGTGACCCTGGGCAAGTCACTTAACCCTGTTTGCCTTACTTTGTCTGTAAAATGAGTTGGAGAAGGAAGTGGCAAGTCAATCCAGTATCTTTGCCAAGAAAATGCCAAATGGGGTCACAAAGAGTCAGACACCACTGAAAAGTAGCTAAACAACATATAATACAACAACCTTGCAAAGTAGGGGCTATTATTACCTCTATTTTATAATGAAGGATATTTAGGCTGAGAACACTTAAACAACTTGCCCAAGCTCACACAGTTAATAAGTGTCTGAGGCAGAATTTGAATTCAGGTATTTGAATTCAGGACTCCCTATCCACTACGCCACTTAGCTGGCTCAGCTTATACGTGATAGCATCTATTCTTGGAAGGGATCAAAGATATTTTTAAAAATAAAGTCCAACCTCACATGTCTAGTAAGCAGTTAAGCAGTCTTTTCATTCCAAAGCTAGTCAGCAATAATTCCCATTTATAGCATACTTTTACTCTTTGTGTAATCTGCTCACAGGCATCAATGTGTCTCTCCTTTGAGTGTGAGCCAGCTACAACACACAGCATGCAAGGAACCAGAAAGGACTGGAGCAAAGAATTTTATAGAGTAAATGTGTGCCTGAAAAGAAAATGGGCTCGTCATGTTGCAAGAATGAGATGTGGCCCATACACATCCCTCATGCCCATTGGTAACCAGTGAGGATGGCAAGAGGAAACAAGAAAGGCTTCTCAGCATGTTGAGCTTCCTTTGGTGAATTTAGTGGAGGAGTCATACAGGGTAGGCAGGTTTAAATGGTTTGCTATCTGCATCAATGGAGAGAGAGTCCAAATGGACAAGATCTCAGATCCATTGGAATCTCTGAGTATATGGGTTAAGCTTTTCCTCACCTTTGATATAGGGGGCACACACACTATCCCCCTCTATTTTACAGATGAACAACCAGAGGTCCAGAGAAGTTATCTTGTATTACACACTTCTAATAAGTATCAAAGATGGAACTTGAATCCTGTTCTTACTGGCTCTAAGACCAGTAGTGTTTCCGCTGTATCAAGCATGGTGATCTGTGTCATTTTGAAGAAGATGAACAGATAACTTCACTGACCCTTTTGACATACTGAAATGTATAAGCAATTTGTGTGTTATTTGGTAAGGTTGTGACAGACTCTAAGCATAGCTGACAGGGAGGTGGAGGGTGTAGGGCGGGCAGAGCTTGAAGTAGAGATGTTTCATTAGAGATTCCTAACAAGTGGAGAACATTGAAGGGATCTCAAGTACTTAAGTGGGAGTCAGTCTTTGTTAACTTGGACAAATCTTTTCCCCTCTCTGGGGCTCAGTTTCCCCACTTATAAAGTAAAGGGGAGGGGTGAACAAGATGATCTCAAAAGTCCTTAATACCTATGACAGACTGGTATTGAGGAAAGCAACACTTTCCTGCAGACACTTAAGCACTTACTAGCCATTTTGCCTTGGATAAGTTCACTATCTCACTCTGAGGCTCAGTTTCCTTATCTGCAAAATGGAGATAAAAAACTTTAATAAAAAGCATTCTAAACATGATCTGCTGCTGTTACTTCAAATTCTTGCACTCCTTATGGGCATTGTCCATAGGGCACTGCACTCTGAGTGATGAAAACATTAGTTTCAAATCCTGCCTAGACAAATACTAGCTGCTACTCTGGACAAGTCACTTCCCTTCTCTGGGCCTCAGTTTCCTCATCTGTAACAAAAAGGGGCTGGAACTAGATGGCTTTTGAAGTCCCTTCAAGCTCTAGAGCTATGATTCTAAGTCAGGGGGCATATGAGCAATTTGTGCATGGGTATGTGGGTGTGTGCGCAATTCAAGGCACTCTAGAAATGGAACTTGTTAGGGGTCTATAAGGAACTGTCCATTCTGCAGCCAATATCACCCTCTGCTGGATGGGACAGGTCACGACTGGCTTCTCAGAAACAGTTCTTAGCTCAACAACTAAAGCAGAAAGCCCCCATCATCAGTGGAGATCTGGAGCCTGGAATCTTTGAATCTAGGTTCCTACACCACTAGAAGACTCCTGTCTGAGGTTCCATGATGCCCAGCCAGATGTTTGAAACTCTGACTCAGAAGGTTAATTCACCAGTCCTTACCACTTAGGTGCCTACTTTGTCAGAACTAGTATTTAGGCAAAATTCTTTTAGAAAAATAGTTTGGAAGACTTCTGGAAGAAGGAAGAGTGAGTGGTTGATTGAATCTCAGCATAATTCCCAACCCTACTCATGACCATAAAGCAACAAGAAATTAACCAAATAATATATTTAACATTACATGAAAAGAAGAGAAACACCTCCACACAATATAAAATCTTCAAAAATGATAGCAGAAAGCTACAAGAATAACTCACTCCCCCTACCTGTTACCTTGTCCCTCACCTAGACTTCCCATTGTAACTGATTCTAATAGTTCTACATCTCAAACTTTGTATGTGGTGGCTATTACTTTTATGCTTCAGTCTCACCCCACTATCCTCCACCCCTTAGTGGAGGGGAGCACTGAACTCACTCAACCTTACAATGGAAAGGGTGGGCAATAATGGAGGGGACGGAGATGCTACATTACAGAATTAGAAGACTTCTCTGCCAAGGGAAGGTGGAGTACAAATACAAACTCTGTGGAGTTTTCATGTTTCAAAGATACAATAAAACCTCCTTTTCCTGATACACATATCCACATGCATAAGCTTGAGGTGGTCAGCAATGGTTTCTCAGCCTGGATAGGATAATATGGGTGACAATGGATAGGGGAGGGGACAAATGGTACAAGGAACATGTAAAGTGAACAAAAAGGGATCCCCAAACTCCAAATGAAACAGAAATACAAATAACAGATACATTTTACAGGATATCAAGAAATAATGAAACAGCAACAAGAAACTCTGGAATGGTTCAGAAAAGAAATAAAATAATCACAAGAAAAAATTGGGATGGAAATCCAAGCTCTCAAATAAGGAATAAGGAAGACAAATGAAGAAGACAGCAAGAGAGTAGACAAATTAGAACAAATGACAAAGAATAGCTACATAACAGAAGAGGCTCTGAAAAAGGAAAATGGTAGAGTTGTAATTCAAAAATACTGAAGTGGAAGAAAAAAAGAAAGAACAGAATCAAAAGATAAGAACATTGGAAAAAGACAAGTTCTGTTGAGTGACTAATTCTGGAGATAAGATATATAGAGATAATTAAGGAATCATAGCTTTCCCAGGAAAAAAACCCCAATGATGAATTAAATAGCCTGAGTGCCATACTTAGGGAAAATACAATAAAATTCTCCCAAATATTGGAAATAGTGGACCAACTAAGGACTAATAGAAGACAGACTGTTGACAGAGTGAAAATGTACATTCAAACCACTAAGGAATTTGGTAGTTATACTTTGGAATTTCAGAGTCAAACAATAAATCCTGTAGGCAGCCAAGAAAAAGGCCTTCAGATATCAAAGAAAATCAGTTTTAATAGTCTAGGACAATATGCCTAAAACTAGCCTACACGTCTATGTCTATGAACATGTCCATGAAAAATTAAATATGAGATTGGAATAAGATATTTCAAGAAAAGAAGGTAGAGTAGCATCCCCAAAATAATACATCCTGAAAAGCTGGATCTAATCTACATTGAGTAATGGAATTTTAAAAAATCGTTTAAGTTAGCTCTTCATAGGAAACTAAAGGTGATCAAGGTCTTTGACATGCAAACACTTCAAGCAAGAGAAACTCATGAAAGGCAAATAAATATTGTTAATGAGAACAATATTAACAATACTGTTAATTCTTCTAAGGGCAGAACAAAGTTATTTTTTAAACCGTTTCTTAATCAACACTGGTTGATTACCACAGAGAGGACACAGAGTAAATATATTGTTGGGGAGAAAAAGAATCTAAGGGGTTGAAGATTTATGGGAGTTAAAGATCCAGGCGGAAGGAAAGAAGAATTTAATGAATATTCTGTGGACTAAAATCCACCTTCCCTCATAACTAAATCAATATATTTTTGGGTATAGAGAGTACAATGCAGGGGGAAATCACTGAGGGAGAAAGGAAGGGAGAGATGAAGAGAACTGGACATATACTCCTATATGTACTAAATTCAAGAGGAGAAGGGTAAGTGGTGTTTTGATTTGCCTGTTGGACTGTGAGAAAGGTTAAAAGCAAAGGGATGGAGAGGTAGAGAGGCTAGGGAGTCAGGTCTTACTCTAAGAGGGGGAGAAAGGGGGTATTTTAAGGTACATTCCCAAGGAGTTGGGGGAAAGTGACTGGTGCTTCACAGTGGGTATAATTTTTAGGAGCAGGGTGGGTAGTGGGAATTCAGGAGATCCCATAGTTCAAACAAGGGTCATGTTTCCCATCACCACATTCTATAGAAGGGTAAGGACCCCCTTAGAGAGGTATCATGGAAAGTAATTTTTACAGCAATTTATTATGCTAAGATACAAGGAAATGTATCTTAGTGGGAAGGAGTAGAAATCTTAAATACATCTTCTTACAGATGCAATAAATAGTACTTAATTCAAGGACCATATGGATAATATGCTAACCTTAATGGAGACAATAGCCTGAATAATGAATGGGTCAAAGAAGAAGTCATAGAGACAATAAATATATTAAGGAAAATGACAAAAATGATGCAATAAAATGTTGAGGATGCAGCTAAAGCAATCTTCAAAGGAAAAAAATGTATCTCTAAAAACATTCATTAACAAAATAGAAAAGAGACGGTTACTGAACTGAGCATAGGATTTTAAAAGCTACAAAGCAAACAAACAGGTACAAAATAGAAATAAAAGAATAAATCATGAAAATTAGAGGAGAATTAACTACAGTTGAAAACAGAAAGATGACAGAAGTGATAAAAACAGAGCTACTTTTTAAAGACTAACAAAACTGATAATTTGTTAACTTGATTTCAAAAACAGAAGAAATTCAAATTAGCAAAATAAAAAAAGAACAAGATGAGTTTATAGTGACTAGTGAGGAAATAAAAAGAATGAAATTTTCCATAAACTCCTATTATAATGCCTTAAAGGGTCATGGAGGTGAAACTGAATTTTTAAAGCTATGCCAATGAAGTGCAAGTTCTGCCAGATTCTCTTCTGCTAGAAAGGCTTTCAGGAACAGATCATGTTTGGTTTCCAAGGACCAGAGAACAGAGAAGTTCAACACTTCCCTGTGGCTGGACAAATGGTAATGAATTCTTTGGCTTATGGCAACCTATAGAACAAAGAAAAATACAAAATGGACCCAGTCTTTTGTGGACCCTTTCCCCTTCTGTAGTGATGAGTGGTAGAATGTTAAAAAAGGAGGCAGAGGGTACTAAGAATCACAGTTTTTAAACCATCTGTGAACTTGAACTTGGTTGTTGGTACTCTAAATTTGAGATTCTTGTCCAATGACCAATTAGCAGATATTTGACTGGAAGAGGTAATTATATACATTTTGACATTCTTGCTATAAACAACATCAGAAGATAGAAGGACCTAGCAATAAAATGGAAGGATGCTTCCTCACAGGTTCTCCATGGAGAGGCAAATAACTGTATTGGCAATTATTTTTATCAAATAATAATAATAATAATGATGATGGTGGTGATGATGATAATATTTAGCATTTATATCATGATTTAAATTGGCAAGTACTTTACATATATCTCTAAGCTCCTGGAATTATCCCTAGCTGTCCTCCATGCCTGGAATACCCTCCCTCATCAACTCTACCAATCTCCCTAGCTTTCTTTAAGTCCCAGTTAAAATACTATCTTTTATAGGAAGTCTTTCCCAACTCCTCTTAATTCCAGTGCCTTCCCTCTCTTAATTAGTTCCTATGTATCCTGTATAGAGCTTGTTTATATGTATTTGTTTGCATGCTGTCTTCCCTATTAGATTGTGAACTCCTTGAGGACAGGGACTGTCTTGCCTCTTTCATCCCTAGCACAGTATCTGGCACATTGTAGGTGCTTAATAAGGACTGATTGATTTTTGTCCTCATGACAATCCTGTGAGGTAGGTACTACTATTATCTTAATTTTACAGATAAGGGGAGAGAAAGAGGGAGGGAGGCAGAGAGAGAGAGAGAGAGAGAGAGAGAGAGAGAGAGAGAGAGAGAGAGAGAGAGAGAGAGAGACGGGGGGGGGAAAGAAAAAGAGAAGCAGAGAGAGAGATACTCTGACTAAATGGCTTGGCCAGGGTCACACAGCTAGTAAGCATGAAAGACAGGATTTGAGCTTAGCTCTTTCTCATGTCCAGTGCTCTATCCATTATGCCACCCATGGGACATTCGGTCATCTCATGTCATAGTGTGCCCAATAAGTATTTACAAAAAGGCCACTATGAAAATAATTGCATTTTCTGTACCAGCCTCTGCTCTAGAGTTTCTCATTCTTGACGCCTGCTCCTTGGAATCTTAACTCCCATAAGGGCTCAGTTCACATGCCACCTCTTAGAAGAAGGTTTTCTTGATTCCCTCACTTGCTAGGTCTTCCCATCCCCCCAGATTATTTGGTATTTCTCTATACACTGTATGTATTTCTGTAGGGCTGTATTGACTCTTTCTTCTTCTTCTCTCATCAATAGAATGTAAGCTCTTGAAAAGCAGGGAGAGTTTCATCTTATCATATTCCCAGCATCTAGCACACCGAAGACATAGCTGAGCTACTTAATGAGGGTCTGTTTATTGTTTTTTTTCCCATCATGGCATTGACTGGCATGGCAAATACAAGATTCAATGGTGCTGATTGTTGACTAAAAGAACATTTGATCCAGGAGAACAAAAATGCTGCCTTAATGGCACTACTCTAACGAAATGTTTCCTGGCATATGTCAAAAATTAGAAAAAATTTCTTGAAAGATGTAAAAAGATAGAGAACCTTTTGTGAAAATCCTGTGAATATTAATATTAAGTGAGATATAAAATAGGGAGGAGAAATCCAATACAGAGGTGAGTTAATAGATGATTTCTTTATAATCAGTGAGGTCCTTCAGATGTTCCTGTTAGCAGATCAGAGGATCATAGACTGAGACCTGGAAAGGACCTTAGAGGCCATCAAGTCCAACTTCCTCATTTTACAGAGGAGGAAACTGAGGCACAGGGATGGGAAGGGACTTACCCAAGGTTACACATTTGCTCATAGCTCTATAGCTGGAAGGGATATCAGAGGCCATCTAATTCAACCACTTCATTTTACAGAAGAGGAAACTGAGTAAACATTAGGGGTGAGATTTCTGACTGGAAATTCAATCTACTTCCCACTGTACCATATTGTGCTGGCTGCCTCAAACCCTAGAACATTGCAGTGCCTACTAAGTGAGATCTATAATAACTTTAAAGAGTTTACCCTAATTAATCACTTAGAAAAACAGAAGTAGACAAGGAAGACAGAATGCCCATGGTCCAGTTGGACGGTCAATCTATGGAGGAGAGATGAAACTGGGAGGAGGGCATGCAAATATGAAAAGTCTTTAAACTTCCACATGGGGGACAGTGGGCTATCTGAGAATAGGGGCAGGGAAGGGTGGGTGGAGAACACGGGGTTTCCTTTCCTCCAATTGCCCAGCTCTAGGTAAAGACCCTACAATCCATTTCTCTGCTTTGTTTGACCATGCTAGTCTGTGACCCCTCTGAAAGAGAAGAGTGGCTACTGCTTCTGAAGGACAGGGTAGGAGAGGTCTACCTTAGCTCCCATCTCAGGAGAATTCACATTCTTTCCCCTCTGTGCTGGATTTCCCAATGAAATATAGGCGCTTGAAGATGTTCCTGGAAAAGGGTAGAATGATGCCTAGCCCAGCAGGAGTATGCTGCCTTCCATCACTCTTTCCTTCCTGATATGGAGAAGGGGTGTAGTAAGACTATTTGGGCATGCTTCTGTTTAGTCTAACCAAAATCCCACTCTTCCCTGCCCTCACCCCTTCACATATCAGTGGAGGCCTCTAGCCCTTTGCCACCCCTTGCTTGTGGCCAGGCTGTATCCAACATCAGCGTGTGCCAATGGACAAAGCTGGTGATGACTGAGAGAAATGGACCAACATGCTCCCCTCCACCACCATCACCATGTCAAGGTCCTCGTTAGGCCAGAAATAGCCTAATTAGCAGCTAGTTAGCAAAATATTGGTCCAATTAGTAAGATATCATCCTTTATCCCCCTTTCCTTTCACAAATTCCTAGAAAAAAGCTGTCTACCCTAATTTCTTCCACTTTGCTCACACTCACTTTTCAACCCTTTGACTTGAACAGATTAATTATCCCTCCCCCCATCTTCCCCTCCTCCAAACTTTGTCCTTTCTGCTAAAGTCACTAACATTCTTTCAGTCACATGGGTTTACAGCCTCGCTGTCAGCATCAACTGTTCCCTTTCCCTCATCTCCCATGTCTAATCAATTGCTAAGCGTTTCCCTGCTCCAGATCAGGCACTCATCACCTCTTATAAGAGTCCCTTAATTGGGCTCCTGGCTTCCAGTTTCTTCCCTCTCCCATCCAGCTGCCACATAGCTTCCAAAATAATCTTCCCAAGGCATAGCTATGACCATGCCAATGTTCTGCTCATCTGTGGCCAAATCTTGTTGATTCTACCTTACCGTCATCTCCCATATAGGCCCCCTTCTTTCCATTCATAGTATCACAACCCTTGTTCAGGTTCTCATCACCTAACTTCCCTGTTACTGGAGAGGGCACTGTCATTTTCCCAGACCCCCAGGCTTGCACCCTAGGGGTCATCCTCAACTCCTCTCTCTCTCTCTCTCTCTCTCTCTCTCTCTCTCTCTCTCTCTCTCTCTCTCTCTCTTTCTCTCTCTCTTTCTCTCTCCCCCTCCCTCCATATCTAATCTGTTGCCAAGGCCTGTCAATTTCCCCTTCATAATAGCTCTCAAACATGCCCCTTTCTCTCCTCTGTCACTGTTACCGGTCTTGTGTAGGCCCTGTGGGGCAGGCTACTACAGTAGTCTGCTCATGAATCTGCCGGCCTCATCTTTCCTAACTCCAAATATACAGACACAGGTCTGATCATGTTACCCTCTTGTTCAAAGGGCTTTACAGGCTTTCTATTATCTCCTGGAGGAAAAAGACATTTATCTGGCATTTAAAGACCTTTATAACCTAGCCCTTTCCTTCTGTTATGGCCTTCTTACACCACATTCTCTTCAGCACTATTAACCAGGGACAGCAGCAGGCTTACAACAACTCAAACTTGATAGTCCACTTCCTATATCCCTTCTCTCAAGAATTTTGCCTTCTACTGGGGAGAGACAACACACAAACAGTTAAATAAATATAAAATAAAATAAAGGCAAGTTCAGGGGTGAGAACACTGTGAACTAATAAGGAGCGAGGGGTTGTGATGAAATTCTTCAAGTAGGAAGTGGCAATGGAGCTGAGTCTTGGAATTGGGGATTCCAAGAGGTGGGCTTGAGGAGGGAGCATGTCCTAGGTGTGGGAGGGAGATAACATGTGCAAGGACTTGGAGATAGAAGACGAAATGTCACATATGGGAAAGAAAAACTAGGACCAATTTGGTGGCAATAGAGAGCTTGTTAAAGGTAATAAGATGAAATCAACGCGGAAACTGAGTGGGTGCCCACTGATTGGGGAATGGCCAAGCAAATGATGCTGCATGAATGTAATGGAATGTTGTGTAGTACCACATGAATTGCACAGTTTCTGATGAGACTTGCATGAATAGATGCAGCATGAAATGAACAAAACCAGGAAAACAGTGCATACAGTGGCAACAACATTGCAAAGAAAAATATCTTGGCAAGACTTGAGAACTCTGGTCAAGGAAATAACAAAACCCCGAATGCAGAGTATGAAGCAAGCTATGTCCCTCCTGATAGAGAGATAAGGGACTCAAGACACAGAAAAAGGCATGCATTCTGGAAAGTGACCAACGAGGGAATCTGCTTCATTGGCCTATGTGTATATTTTCGGTTTTCTTTTTGTTCACTTGGGAGATAGAGGAAAAATAAGTGTTTGTTCATTGAAAAAACAATTAAGCATTTTAAAAGATAATTTGGAGTCAGGCTGTGAAGGGCTTTATATAGCAAAGAGAAAAGCTATGTTTTGTTTCCGTAGAGGCCATAAGGGGCCATTAAGGCTTCTTGAGAAGAAGATTAACATGGTGAGATCTGTACTTTAGGAATATCAATTTGTCAGGTGTGTGGAAGATGGATTGGAGAGGGGAAGGACCAGAAGCAGAGAAGCCAATTAGGAGGCGATTGCTAGTGTCTAGGTGGAAGGTGATGGGGGTCTGAACTCAGATGGTGGCTGTGTAATTAGAGAGTTGTTAGGGCAGAATTGACAACTACTTGATATAGAGAATGCAGGACAGTGAAGAGATGACGATGTTGGTAGTAGATCCAACAGATATGACAAAGTTAGGAAAAGTGGTAGTTTAGGGAGAAAGAGAGTGCATTCTACTTTGGACATATTGAATTTGAGATGCTTGTAGATCATCCACGTGGTGATGTGGGATTGGGGCTCAGGAGAGATATGAGGGAAACTAATTGAGTGTAAAGTTGCACATACTGTCAAATGTGGTCATTTTGGTGGTTTACTTTGCCTCACTGTTATGATTTGTTACAAGAGAGCGTTCAATGAGGGGAGAAACTGGATCAAGGGATGACAGGTGTAAAAAGAAAAAAAGGCATCAATCCAACTTTAAAATATAGTTTGGGCATGAAGTTTTTCAAAAAACCTTTTTAAAGCAAGAAAGTTTTCAAAAGCAAGTCATGCTGCTTAGGACCAAGGTCTGAGGTGATGGCCTGGTTCTGCCACAGTGAGACTGTGTGGTCTTAGGCTAGTCACTTGTCTCCTCTGGGACTCCCCCTCCTGATTTTACTTTTTTTGGGAGGGGGGACTTCAGGGAAATTGGGGTTAAGTAACTTATCCATGGTCACACAGCTAGTAAGTGTTAAGTATCTGAGGCTAGATTTGAACTCAGGTCCTCCTGACTCCAGGGCCAGTGCTCTACTCACTATGCAACCTAGCCACCCTCCTCCTGTTTTTAAATGAGGTAGCTGAACAAGGTGATTCTCTGAAACCATTTCCAGTCTGGTCCTTCTAAGTTGTATGCTTATTCTAACTCTCTTACCCTCTCTGGACCTCAGGTTCCTGCTCTGAAAGATGAGACTGTTGGACTAGATGGACCTGAAGGTCTCATCTAGCTCTGACATTTTGCATTCTAAGAATTGCACAGAATTTACCTTCTTTGGAATACCTGAATTTCATCTCACTATTCGAATAAGAACATCACAAATGTTACACTGAGTCAGGCCCATGGTTCTTTGAACCCTGAATTCTGTCTGTCAGGGATACCATGTCATCATTTGAGGGAGAGCTTAGAAATTGTTCTGGCTTCAGGAGATAAGAGGTGGTCCTAGTTTTGAAAGGATACCTTCTCCCTACTTTCACTTGGGAATTGAGTCTCCTAGGACAGTGGTATCAAATTAAAATAGAAAGAGAGGCCATTAAATGGTACATAAGGATCCCTGAGGGTGCATATTGATTTAGAAAATCATGTATTATCATTATCTGCATTCTATTGTATTTTATTTATTTTGTTAAATATTTCCCAAGATATTTAAATGTGACTTGGGAAGTACTCTGCAGTGCTGTAGGCTGCAATGATTGCCTCTACTCTAGGGGATAACTACTTTAGGTTTAGGGCAGCTTGGTGGTGCAGTGGATAGAGCACTGGGCCTGGAGTCAGGAAGACCTAAGTTCAAAACCAGCCTCAGTACTTGCTAGCTGGGTGACCCTGGGCAAGTCATTTAACCCTGTTTGCCTCAGTTTCCTCATCTGTAAAATGCACTAGAGAAGGAATTGGCAAACCATTCTGTTTACTTTGCCAAGAAAACCCTATAGGAGGTCATAAAGGTCAGACATGATTGAAATGACTCAACGAGGTGTAAGGTACTCTATACTTTAGAACTTAATTCATTGACTCATCAGTCAGTTGACAAAATTAACTCAGTATTTATGGAAATGGAATAGTATGAAAAACAGAAATGAACTCTCGCTCCCCCAACAAAAACCTAACATAAAAGGTAAACTCTCCCACATTAAACATGTCCCCTTAATGAGCTAGATTTTGTGTGGTGTGTATGTGTGTGTGTGTGTGTGTGTGTGTGTGTGTGCGTGTGTGTATAAATAGCTGTGGAGGGAAAATCTGGCTCATAAAAGGGCATCACTCTTCAGCCTTTTCTTTTGTACCTCTTCCATAGTTCTACTACAGAGAGAATCAGGCCTCGGGAGTCTGTCTGAGTGACCCATCCAGCATAGACACTGTACCCAGGGGCAACAAAGACGTCAAGGGACCTGTAGAACTGGAGGTGCGAACTGTCTAGGCTCCACATGCTCCTAATATATTTGCCTCTCTACTAGTGTATTCTATGGGTGGGCCTACCCTTCCCATTGAATCTGTGTGTATTTGTGGGAGATATAGATATAGATATAAATATAGATAAATTTATCTCATTTGATCCTTACAACACCTCTGAGAGATAGGTGCTACTATTATCTCCATTTACAGTTGAGGAAACTGAGACAGAAGGTTAAGTGACTTTGCAGCCTACATTGAGTTAGTCAATGTTTGAGGCCCATTTTGAACTCATAGCTTCCTGCTTCCAGTTCCAGATCTCTTTCTATTAAGTAGATTCTACTTACCTACTAAGGGAGTAAGTGTGACTATGTCTTTACGCTTCTTTTACAAGCTGTGAATGGGCTCTTCCCAGTTTCACACACTTTATAATTGGTGAATAGGCCACTGGAGTATAAGCAAACCAAAGTTTCACACTTTTTACAAGCTGTGAATGGGCCACTTCAAATTTTGCATCCCTTACAGTCTATGAATGTAATACTCTTGGTGGCCATTCAAGGTCTGAAATGGCTTTGCTGCTTATGTTTACACTAGAATATTCCTAACTTCTCTTTATCACCTCTTATGAATTGACATATTTATCTAAGAGTTCCTGGATCCTGCATGTTTTCAACTGCTTGTGTGTGTGTTGTTGTTGTTGTTGTTTAGATTCCCAGAGTCCTTCTCCAAGATATAGAAGTGATACTGGGTTCCAACCAAGTTGACAAGGCTTTGAGTACAGGCTGTCAACATCCCTGTATCTATTGTAGCTAAGCTCAGATATGTGGAGGGGCTCATCACCACAAGACTGTTCACAAGAGAATGCATTTGTTACTAGCAACTAATGAAGCCACCTTCTAAGGTCCAGGGAGAAAGGAATGTCCCCCAGAAATTATGAACCTTTGAGGTGTTGAAGAAATCTGAAAAGTTCTACAGTATATTTTTATCCCATGGCCCTCTGGACACAAAGAATTCCCTGTTGTGCAGGAGTAGCTTTCTGGCTTTGGTTCTCCTTGAGGAAAAAGGTGAAAAATTCTCCCTCCTTTTTGTTATTGGCCCATTTCAAGGCAATTAGCTTTTAATCCAAAGAGACTAAGCCTGACACAGTTGGGTTTTCCCTCAGTGGCCCCACACTCTGGGTTGAAGACATCAGGGACAAGTTCTTATCTGCCAGTGCCAAAGGACAAAAGGGAAAATTGTCAACACATTTTTCTCCATTAAGTCAAACACACATGGACACACAAACATGGACACATGTTGAACCTCCCCTACTTCCTCCCCACACATACACACACACCTGTCACCTGCAGAGTATAAATTGAGCCAGAGAAGAATCCTTCTGAATTGAGTCTTGCTTCCAAAGCTTTCAGGTTGGTATCTTGTGGCTTTTGTTCACTTCTTTGTTCTTTCATTCATTCTTTCATTCAGTAATTCAATGAAAGTTTCATATTCAGCATATTTTTGTAGCCTGATATCTTTTGCTTCTTTTAAAGAACTCCCCCTTGGAATTTTCCCAGAGACTCTCAGTAAGTAGATTGGTGTTTTTCACTTGAGAATTGAATGGAAAACATAGAATTCACTGTTATCTAGTAGAAAGAACACAGATTGTAGAATCAGAGGACCTAGCTTCAAAGCCCTCCTCTGACACCTACTGCCTATATGACCTTGGGCATGTCACTTCCCTTTATTGGACCTCCATTGCTTCCTTTCTAAAATCAGGGGCTTGAACAAGATGCACATCAAGGACCCTTTCACCTCTGAACTTCTATTTTTTGAAATGATTTCACAAGGGGGATCCTTTGCTTAGAATTTACAAGAAATCTTCTGAAAAATAATCTGACAACAGATTAGAAAAGGTATCATTGGCTGTCTTTTATTGCTATTTCATAGGTTTTCAAGATGACAAAGTCCTTCAGAGTCATCTAGCCCAGAATCTTCATCTTACAGATGAGGAAACTGAGGGATGGTGTCACATAAGAGTGAGGAGCATGTAGGTTGGATTTATACCCAAAACTTCTGACATGAATGCCAGGCTTTTGGCATATTTTAAAAATTCTTTCTGTATAACCAGTCTGTGAGGAAAGAGTGTGTTGTTTTTCTGGTCCACAAAAGTCTATAAGAGGAAACTGGGGGTCATAGAGGTCACAGGATTTGAGACAGAAGGATTTAGAGGTGCTCCAGTCTAGTCCAATCCCCTCAATTTATTTTACAGATAACTGAGACTGAGGGATAGATAGTGACTTATCCAAGGTCACAGATTATAAGTAACAGAGCTAGGGTTCAAACACTAGTCTATTAATTCTAAACGAAATGCTCCTTCCACACTGACTTTCACATCAAAGTTCCAAACTCAAGACCATGGATTAAGAAAGTATCAGAGGAGGGCTTTGAACACAGGTCTTTGGATACCAAATCCAGTGATTCTTTTATTATGGCACACTGTTTCTCAAGAATTTACCAGCATCCAAATAGGTCTTTCCCACAAAATAGAGTGTGGGCAAAAGGCAACAGGAGAAGGGGACAGTACAGGATGAGATGGACAGATAGTGTCATGGAAGCAACAAACACGAATTTGGACAGACTATGGCAGATACTGGAGGAGAGAAAGGCCTGGTGTGGTGCAGTCCCTGGGGTCACAAAGAGTCGGACAGGACTGAATGACTGAGCAACCAAGTGTCTGTGTATAAGCAAGCTTCAATTTTTAAAAAAACTGAAATTCAGTGACATCATTTATGGAATCCCAATACTACCAAATAACTGGTGAAACTGACTTTTCACTTTTGAGGGAGGGAAATTTGATCCCCAGGTAGAAACAGTCCATGCCTTTATGAACGGAGACAAACTGATATGATGAGTTTCTCTAGATGGAATGGTATAGGGATGAGACCTCTGGATTGGAAGGAAGGAGATCTGGGGTCCAGTTCTGCCACTTTGGGTAAGTCAGGCTACATTTTTGGTCTCTATTTGCTTATCTATTATAAATGAATTGTTTGTGGGGGTAGGAAGTTGGGTGAGGGCAGGGTTTCTTGACTTGTTTTGGATCCTTTAGCAGGCTGGTGAAGCATGTGGCCCCCTTTGTAGAATAATGTTTGTAGATGAATTAGATTACAAAGGAGACCAGTTAAAATCAAATAGTTATCTAAAAAAATTAAAAACAAGTTCAAGAACCCTAGGACAAAGACCCCTGGGCTGGAGTCCCTTTCATCTTTAATCCTATGACCTCTCTGAGGCTTGTTTCCTCATTTGACCCTCTCTGAGCCAAAGTACAATGGGGACGATATATTCCATACCCCTGAGATTGGTTGTGCAGAAAGTACTTTGTAAATGTGGAACGAATCCTGGCAGGTCACTTTTCCTTTCTGAACCTCAGTTTCCCACTCTGTAAAATGAAGTGGGTGGACTAACTGGTCTCTGAGGTGCCCTCTAGCCCTTACGTGTGTAGGGCGCTTTAATCTCTCTGGCCAGAATGTTCAGTCTGAGGAGGCATATGGATTATTACTTTCATTTTCCATGTCAACTTGTGGGTGTAGACAAAGGATTCCTAGGTGGAATAATTTACAAAAGGACACATTTTTTTTCTGGCCAACAACATACTAGCAAGAGGTCCTAGAAGGGAAAAAAAAATACCACTGTTTACCCCAAAGGATTATTGGTTTGGTTCTATTGTTATTCTAAAAAACCAAGAAGTTGAATAAAAATATTAAAAAATAGAAATATACTAGAAATATATAAACATACCAATATATGTAATATGTAAATATATTAAAATATAAGGATATATAATATAAATATATTAAATATATTTTTTTAAAAAGGAAAAATTACATTAAAATTGATTTGGCCTGAATTCAGTTAGTTTTCTTTCAAATAAGTTTATTAGATAACAAGTCTCTTTGTAGGGTAGTTTTCATCCTGTATTGGTGTCTCAGGAAGGAGAGAAAGGCACAGGGAAACTGGTCAACTTGATAGAGCCCCAAGGTGACCCAAAGATGCAGCTGGAGTTACTGGGAATGGAAGCATGGAGAGGATGCTTAGAAGATCACCCCTGACTGAGTCAGACTTGCCCAAGGTTTGGGGTTCTTCTCTCCTGCCATACCCAAGGAGAATCCCTTGGCTTGCAGATGAGCAGTGACAAAGCCCACTGAATTATGTTTTCCTTTTCTTTCCCCAAAGCTGCCAGTGAATATTGAGCCAAAGAGAAGCCAAATAGGAAGGAAACCTTTATAATAATAGTTGGGAGACAGGACTCATGTAATGAGAATGCTTCAATAAGGTTTTCAGAGTGTTTTCATGATCATATCTCTGTGTAAGAAGTGTAATCAGTACTACTATCCCATTTTACAGATGAAAAAAATTGAGGCTCAGTGTTTGATCAGTCTTTGACTCTAAAATAAACCTTTATGACCTACCAAACAGTGCCATCTGGAGATACTGTTGACCTCCAAATGGAACAGGGCAATGGGAAGGTGGAGTATGGACCGGGCATGTGCCATGGGAATGGTGGATTCCTGGAGTGTAAGGTACATGGTATGTGTGTATGTGTGGGGGTGGGGGTGGGGCAGATTATGCTTCAAAAGGAAGAAACTCTCAATGGGCCTTCTTAACCTCAGAAGCAGCAGTGCTGCTGAAAAAGGGAAAAACCATCAGAAACATCAGGAATCAAATCCTGAGGTTCTTTTTGCTGAGATCTGAAGTGCCCAAGAAAGTTCTGAGTGTCCTGGATGGCTAAAAGAAAATGTGAAACTGGGAGAGAAAAAAAAAACATAAAAAGCAAAGAAGGAAAAAATAAAGAAAATTTAAAAAGTAAAGTGGGACTAAACACAAAGGATGGATCATGGGATTCTAGATTTAGGGCTAAAGGGGCTTTCAGAGACTCCCTTGTGGTCTGACCCTTCTCCTTATTTTACAGAGGAGGAAACTGAGGCCCAGCCAGAAGAGGTGACTTGTCCAAGGTCATATATAAGATCATAGATCTGAGAGCTAAAAAGAACCTCAGAGCTGTCATTTTAGAGGAGGAAACTGCTACGCATGGAGGGGAAGTGACTTGCCCAAGGTCACATATAGGATCCTAGATGCATAGCTAGAAGTGACCTCAGAAGACCTTTAGCCCAAGCCCTTCATTTTATAGATGAAGAAATTTATGTCAGAGGTTATGATATTGTGTCTCTAGAACTAGAAAGAACCTTGGAGGCCATCTAGTCCAGTCCCATCCTTTTACAGAGGAGGAAACTGAGATCCAGAGAGATGAACAGACTTGCCCAAAATCACACAGTAGGATTTGAACCCAGACTCTAGTTCAATACTCTTTCTTCTACACTTTGTTGCCTCTCTTGGATGGTGCTTAGTCCAGTTTGACTGGAGTACTAGGTACATGGTGGGAAGGAATATGAGAGGTTGTTCAGCAAAAAACACTGCCAATAATTTCTTGGACTCTCCTAGATAATGCAACCTCGCCTCATGGAAGATGGCAATGTAACCACAGTGAGTGAGTTTGTACTTTGGGGGATTTCAGAAGACCCTGAGCAGCAGAAACTCCTGTTTGGTCTCTTCTTGCTCACGTACGCTGTGACCTTGATCGGCAACCTGGGCCTCATCTTTCTCATCAGGATCTATCCCAAGCTCCACACCCCCATGTACTTCTTTCTCAGCCACCTTTCCTTCCTTGATTCCTGCTACTCTTCAGTCACAGCCCCCAGAATTCTGAGGGATTTGCTGTCAGAGAACAGAGTTATTTCTTGGGCTGGGTGTATGATACAATTGGGCTTGTTCATTGTCTTGGCCTCAGCAGAACTTTACCTCTTGGCCTCCATGGCTTATGACCGCTATGTTGCCATCTGCAACCCACTGCTTTACCCAGTACTCATGTCCTCGAGGGCTTGTACTTCCCTTGTGGTTGTTTGCTATGCTGTTGGGATCATCAATTCCATGACAGTAACGAGCTCTATCTCAAAGCTCTCCTTCTGCAGGGCCAATATGGTCAAGAGCTTCTTCTGTGACATCCGCCCACTACTGGCTCTGTCCTGCTCTGACACTCAGGTCTGTGATATCCTGGTCTTTGCCTTTGGGGCCTTTATCCAGATGAGCTCACTACTTGTGATTGTGGTCTCCTACACGTTCATCATCATTGCCATTTTGAGAATCCGACTAGCTGAAGGCAAACGCAAAGCTTTTTCCACCTGTGCCTCCCATATGACTACTGTTAGCCTCTTCTATGGGACACTTATATTCATATATTTAAGGCCCACTTCCAACTCAGCCCCAAATCAGGACCAAGTGGTCTCCATCTTTTATACAATGGTCATACCCATGTTGAACCCTGTTATCTATAGTCTGAGGAACCAGGAAGTGAAACAGGCCCTGAAGAGGGTCCTGTCTAGGATCCTATATAAGGGCCAAGTTGTCCAGGCATAATCACGGATTTATATCTAAACAAGGAAAAGGGACCTTTTCTAGACCTAAACTGTTGTATCTTCACCTAGTTTTAGCTCATTAATTCATGGTAAGTAATAAGGACAAAGAGTGGGGGTGACATGGGGGTGACGGCAGTTCAAAAACTGAAATGGGAGAGACATGATTAGGCAGCAGTTTATCCTGATCTGAGGGGCCTAAGTACCTTAGGCCTATAACCTTAATGTGATACAATATGATAGGACAGACAAAAAAAGCTCTGATGTGCTCTCCAGCTGCTGTATGATGTTGAGGACTAGGTTTCATGGTCTTCTGTCTTATTTAGGCACCTTTTGAGGAGCATGTTCTGTTTGGCTGCTCCAGTTTAGGAAGGACATTTAGAATCTATAAAATATGTAGCAGGATTGGTAGTGGGGAGATAAAAAGGCAAAGGGATTCAAGGTCATGCCATCTGAAAACTGGTTTAAGGATGGAGATGTTCAACAGGGGAGCATGAAGAACATGCTAGCCATCTTTAAATATGTGAGTATCTGAATTGTGGAAGGGGATTTCTCTCTTATAACAAGAGAATTTTAAAAATCTACATCAATTTTATAGTTATTTTGTCACTTTCTATAAAGAATCTCCTTGACAATTTGATTGATATAGGGCTAAATTTACAGACTAATTTGAATTCTATAATCATTTTTGCACATACTGGCATGGCCCAGTCATGGACACTGAACATCTTTCCGCTCATTTATGTCTTCCTTAATTTTTATAGAAATTTTATAGAAAAAGTCCTGTGTATGTCTAGGTAGGTTATCCCCCAAATATTTAATGCAGTTCATTGCTATTTTCTGCAGAATTTCTCATTCTAGTTCTTCCTCATGGTTTGCTAGTAACATACAGAAATGCTAATGATTTTGTGAATTTATTTTGTGTATCCTACTTTGCTGAAGCTATTGCCTTCATTGCATGGGGGGGTATGGTGCGTGATTTCCTAGGGTTTTCTAAGTAGATTGCCATATCATTTCTGTCAATATGTTCTATATCTGTCTTTCTAGGTACTTATATTCACAAACTGGGATTAATCCTTAACTCTCTTCTCTCTTCAATTCTCTGTATCCAATAATCAGATCATAGATCTAGAATTGGAAGGCATCTCAATGGTAATTTATTCCAATACCCTTATTTTAAAGATGAAGAAAATGAGAGCCAGATGTGGGGAGTATGATGTTGGGAAACAACACAGGCAGAACATGTCAGAGGTAGGATTTGAACCCAGATCCTCTGATTCTAAAACCAGTGCTCTTTCTACTGACCAATGTGGCCTCCTAATTATTTGCTAAGTTTTCTTTATTCTATCTTCTCAACATTGCTCTCATCTTTTTCTTTTCTTCTCATATAACCACCATTCTAGTTCAGACTCTTATTTTCTCTCACCTGTATCAATAGCCTCCTAACTGGACTCCTTACTTCCAACTAGCCCCTGCTTTCTCCAGTCCACACTGCTGCCAAAGTGATGCCCCTAAAGCACAGGTTTGACCTCATCACTCTGTTTCTCAAAAGTTCTGGTGGCTCCCCATTGCCTCTAGGATCAAATACCAACTCCTCCATTTGGAATTTAAAACTACTCATAGTATGGGTATATTTCCAGGGCTACTAGACCTTACTTTGCTTCATGCACTCTATACTCTGGTCAAACCAGACTACAAGCATTTCTTCTAACACAACCTGCATTTCTGGACTTTTTCAAGATACCTCCTTGAAATGCATTACTCTCTCATATTTGCTTCTTGGATTCTTAACTCCCTTCAACACTCAGCTCAAGAGTCATCTCCTAAAGGAGGCCTTTCCTGATTCACCTGACTGCTAGTACCCTCTCAAATGAATCTGTATTTCCCTTGCACAAGAGAATATAGATGTAAAACATTAAATATATTCTGTATACATACATATATTTGCATATATATGTATGTATATATACATATAAAAATTCTCTTTCACAAGAGAATATACATGCAAACCTTAAAGTACAATGTATTTTTTGCTACTTCTACTCCCATTACTGCTGCCACCACTGTTGCTACTGTTGCTACTAATAGTTCTATCATCACCATCAATGTATACATTGTTTCTCCTGATATAGAACATAAGGGCAGGGGCTGATTTGCTTTTGTCTTTGAAAAGTATCTCCAGTATATAGGAATATATAATAGGAACATCTCTAGTATATAGGAAACACTTAATTAATACTTGTTAACTGTGATTGGCTGGTTAATATTATTCATAAAAACATAGAAATGGTTGGGTGAGATTATCCACAGAAAGAGATAATTTTTCCCCTTCATTGGCAATGTTCATTTCCTTAATTTAATTTTCCTGTCTTATTGATACAGCTGACATTTTTAGTATAGTCCAAAAAAGAGACTATGAATATCCTTGCTTCACCCCTGATCTTATTTGGAAAGTTTCCAGAATTTCTCCTTTACAAATAATGATAGGTCTTAGCTTTAATTAAATCTTTTTGATCATATTATGGAAAGGTCATTCCATCTCTTTGCTTCATAGAATTCTTAACACAAATGAATTCTGTATTTTGCTAAAGACTTTTCTGCACCTACTGAGGTGATCACGTAATTTTTGTAATTTCTATTATTAACAGACTAACTAGACTAATTGTGATGTTAATGTTGAACAATGCTTGTATTCTCGCTAATAATAATAAAAAACCCAATAACTAGATTTCATGTCTGCGGCATCATAATCTTGGAGTAACTTGTTCTCTGTATGACTCTATGTCTTGCCCATGGGCTGTGAATTGCCCATGGTTGGGATGATTCACCAAAAAAAGCATTTTTGGAGTAGATTGAGGGGCAGGTGTCCCACTCTGCCCTGTACCCCTATTGGAAATGAGATGGTTTCTCTGAGATTGGCATAATCCTTTTGTGACTAGGCATATGAAGTTGCTTACTGAGCTACAAGACAGGATAAAAGGCATGCTATTTTTATAATCTCTTCTTATAATAAAAATACTAGCTAGCATTTATATGGTGCTTTAAGGTTTGCACGGTGCTTTACAAATGTTATCTCTGCTTGATCCTTACAATAACTCTGGGAAGTAGTTGTTATTATCTCCATTTTGTAGATGGGGAAACTGAGGCACAGAAAAGTTAGTGACTTGCCCAGAGTCACACAGCTGACGAGTGTCTGAAGCCAGATTTTAACTCAGGACTTCCTGACTTAAAATTCAATGCTTTGGAGGTGGCTAGGTGGTGCAGTGAATAGAGCACCGGCCCTGGAGTCAGGAGTACCTGAGTTCAAATCCGGCCTCAGACACTTAACACACACAAAAAAACTAGCCATGTGACCTTGGGCAAGTCACTTAACCCCAACTGTCCTCCAAAAAAAAATGCAAAAAAAAAATTCGATGCTTTGCCCACTGTGATACTTTGCTGCTTTTTTTTTAATTAGGACTTTCTGGAAAGGCATAAGATAAGGAATTCAGAGTTGGAGGATGTGCCAGAGTGGATAGATTACATCTGCCCAACCCATCCCAGCTCCCTCTGTCCCCTACACACACTGCAGCTGATCCTGACCATATGATAGGGGATCCTATTGGGATAAGGGTATAAACTGAGGAGTGACAGAACTAGGTAGTCTCCATTCCTTTTGGAGAAACCCAAAATGACACTCATTTTGACATCTTCCCCTATTCTCCTTTGGCCCATTAAAAATAAGATAATTTTATGAAATTTTACAAAAGGATAAGCTTAAAAAAACCCTCAAACTACTGCCTTATTTTCCTATGCATCTGCCTTCTTTGGCCACATTTGTTTCTTTACTGTGGTTTTCTCTAGCACTTACACCTGTGTGTGACATCCACTATGTTGGGGTGGCCCATCTAGAGAATTTGCCCCAAGATATTTGCCAAGGTTGTGATCTGCAGTGAGAGCTGGCTTGCCTATGTGGTACAAAGGCAAGCACACTGGATTTGGAGTCAGAAGTCAGAGGTGTGAATCCTGACTCTGCTCCTTATCAGCTGGGTGACCTTGGGCAAGTCACTTCACTCCTTTTGGCCTCAGTTTCCTCCTTTATCAAATAAGAGGTTCTGACTAGATGACCTCTAAGATCCCTTCCAACTCTAAGTGTCCTATGAGACTAGGACAGTTAAAAATAGAGCGAAGTGCCAAAATGACTGTGGCAGCAGGTGGCCACAGCAGTGTTGGTACCTTTCCTTCTGGCGATTCTCACACAAAGGAATCCTTATTTCCATTTCTGCTTCATTCTTTTGGCACAGATTACATTCTCTTCTTTAACTTGTGAGTAAGAACTGGCCCTACTTTTCCATCTGCATTCCATAGAACTAATGTCTTCTTCCCAAGGGCTGGCTTGAAAGTGAAAGGGACATGTGACCCATTGGGGATGACTGTGACCTTCCACTGGCAGGATGGATTCTTCAAGTGTTTCTCCTGGGGGTAAAACTGGCTTGGCACCAAGTCATCCTCATTCTCTAGAGTAATTCCCCCTGGCATAAAGGGAGGGAGGAAGGAAGGAAGAAAGAAGGAAGAACTCTGATCAATGCAATGACCAGTTACGATTCCAGAGGATTCATGATGAAGCCTCCTGATGGAGAGGCAAAGGATTCAAGATGCAGAACAAGACAAAAAGCTTTGGATGTGGCCAATGGAAGAATTTGTTTCTCTTGACTATGTATTTGTCACGAGAGTTTCCTTTTTTCCAATTGGGTGCAGATGTGGGAAGGGAGAGAAAAATGTTTGAAAATTAAAAAAAGAAAAGAGAGGTGGTTAGAAAATGAGGGGTCAAGTTATCAGAGGCATCAAGAGAAACTCATGGGGCAGCTAGGTGGCGCTGCAGTGAATGGAACACTGGCCCTAGAGTCAGGAGAACCTGAGTTCAAATCCAGCCTCAGACACTTGACACACTAGCCATGTGACTTTGGGCAAGTCACTTAACTCCAATTGCCCTCCAAAAAGCGAAAAGAGAAACTGTTTAAGAGTCAGATAACTTCCAAAGGCTCAGAGTATGCTTAAAGAGCAAGAAGTTGAGTCCTGAAACTTAGCAAGTACCTTTGAGGCTCATGTAGGGAAGAATTGCATGAAGATTTTTTTAAAAAAAATTATTTATTCATTTTTAGTTTTCAACATTCATTTCCACAAGATTTTGAGTTACAATTTTTTCTCTCCATCTTTCCCCTAGCCCCACACCAAAATAGCGAGCCTACTAAATACCCCTTCTTCCAATCTGCTCTCTCTTATATCCTCCCCCATCCCACCTCCTAATTTTCTAGTAGGGCAAGATGGATTTCTATACCCTAGTGCTTATATATCTTATTTCCCAGTTGCATGTAAAAAACAATTTTTTTAAACATTTGTTTTTAAAACTTTGAGCTGGAGATTTTTCCCTTCTTCCCTCCTCACCCACCCCCACTGGGAAGATAAGCAATTCAATATAGGTTATACATGTGTAATTACCCAAATCATTTCCATAGTAGGTATATTGTAAAAGACTAACTATATTTCCCTCCATCCTATCCCTCCCCCTACTTATTCTATTTTCTCCTTTGACCCACACTCACATATATATTTATATACACATACACCTTCCTATAATACATATATATGTATGCATATATATATATATATATTCCCTTCAACTATCTTCATACTGAGAAAAGTCTTATAGTTACAACTATCATTTTCCATGTAGGAATGTAAATAATTCAATTTTAATAAGTTCCTTATTATTTCCTTTTCCTGTTTTCCTTCTCATGCTTCTCTTGCTTCTTGTAGTTGAAAGTCAAATTTTCTGTTCAGCTCTGTTTTTTCGTCGAGAATGCTTGAAAATCCTCTATTTCATTGAATGACTATATTTTCCCCTGTACCATTATAATCAGTTTTGCTGGGTAGGTGATTCTTGGTTTTAGTCCAAGTTCCTTTGACCTCTGTAATATCATATTCTAAGCCCTTCAATCCCTTAATGTAGAAGATGCTAGATCTTGTGTTACCATGATTGTGTTTCCACAATACTCAAATTGTTTCTTCCTGACTGCTTATAGTATTTTCTCCTTGACCTGGAAACTCTGGAATTTGACTGTAATATTCCAAGGAGTTTTCTTTTGGGGATCTTTTTCAAGAAGTGTTTGGTGAATTCTTTCAATTTCTATTTTGCCCTCTGGTTGTAGAATATCAGGGTAATTTTGCTTGATAATTTCTTTTTTTGTTTGTTTGGTTTTTTGGAGGTGGAAGGTAGGGCAGTTGGGGTTAAGTGACTTGCCCAAGGTCACATGGCTAGTTTTTCGTGTTAAGTGTCTGAGGCTGAATTTGAACTCAGGTCCTTCTGACTCCAGGGCCAGTGTTCTAGTCACTGTACCACCTAGCTGCCCTGCTTGATAATTTCTAACAAGATGGTGTCTAGGTTCTTTGTTTTTGATCATGGCTTTCAAGTAGTCCAATAATTTTTAAATTATCTCTCTAAGCTCAAATCCACTTTCCTCTAGATTCTGTATGTACTTGTAGGAAAGTAAGTGTGTGATAGACTTTGTGTATGGAGGGGAGTATTGTATCAGAACTGTTCTTATTTTGTTCTATCTCAGTAAATATTCCTTTCTAAAAGTATTCAAGACCTGTTGACTAAATGATTCTCAACTGAGAATCCTGTGGGAAAACATATTCTAGCCTATGACACTGGAGATCCATGTCACTCACAGTTTAACACAGTTAACCCTAGAACCTTGAGGGGGAGATATAGCTAAACTCTGGAGATCTGGATCATTAGTGGAAATGAGAACTAGTATCCTAACTTAGAGCTAAGGATTGAAGAGTCCTTAGAGCATAAATAAGCTATGCTTAATTTTTATTTTGAACAAACAAAACAAGCATTTCCATATACACAGCAGCCCAGGAAAAGAAGACCATAAACAATACTGCAAGGCTCTCTGACATCAGCTTCCTTTTCTTTTTAAGTATCTATTTAGTTCGACCTGTAGCTTTCAAAGCTGTTCTGACTATCTATGCCTGTGAGAGTCACTATCCCATGCCTTAGCCAGGGATTAAAGTGAGGTATCCTGGAAATGATTGATGGGGGCCTAAGAGTAGACAGGGCCTGCCTGAGCTCTAGACACCCATGTTCCATATTGATTGATGGGACAGGAAGATTCCAGAGGATGAAAAACAGCAGCCTGGGCAGCCAAATCCATAGCAAGGAAACCAAGACTGAGTTAATATTAAGGTCAAGACCCTTCAGAAGAAAGTTGAACAGGAGGGAACTCAAGGAGGAGACAAATGTTCTGTAACTATTGAAGTCCAAGATTAATGACAAGAACCTTTGTCTGTGAAATCATTAACCTTTATATCTATTGCAATACTCCTCTATACCATAGATTCCCTTTGTAGGGCTTTGTAAGAAATGCCCTTTTAAATACCTAAGAAACTGCTATGTTATTTTGGGGGGCATAGGAAACTCTGTGGTACTTCTGAAGCAGGGGCCTGGGGTAAAGGAACTGGGGGATTGGTGGCATCAGTGATCTAAGACTTGTCTGAGCTTATATGCTGCAGAAGTGACAGACAATCCCAAGACAGGATTCATGCCCTGGCAGGGACCTCAAGAAACCTAAACTCTTACCAGGAAGGCCAGATACATCAAAGAAACTACACATAAAAAACATTATGAGTCCAAACTATCTACATATATATCTATGTATGTATCTATGTATGCATGCATTTATCTAACAGGTTGTGGAGGGTAGCACCAAGATACATTCAGTGTTGGTCAAGGCCATTCAAAGGAGAGATTTTTTGGAGGAGGGGGCTGAGAACGATAGTGACTGGCAGTGGTTTGAAGAAATGGAGCTACTATGACAATTGTGGGCTATGACAACTGTTCAATAGACCGATTCTGGGCCATCTTTCAGATGGAATACGACAGATGGACAAGACTCTGTGTTGTTTCTCTGTGCCTTAACCAAAGCTCTGTGTCTACATAGGTGAAAATGTGAGGCACTGTAAGGCAGTATTTGGCACTAGGTATGGAGTAAGAAGACCTGGGCTTCAGTTGTGTCACTGACATTTACTAGGTTTTGGGACCTTGGCCAAGTCATTTTCCATGTGTGAGTCTTAGTTTTCTACTCCAGCTCCAACTATGTCAAATGATGGCCATAATACCTACTCCTCACAGTGGAGCTGGGAGAAAAGAACTTTGCACACATATGTATAAGGTACTATAGAAATGGGAACTGTGATGATCATTTGAGAGGAAGACTCTATCCCAAGGAATCTTTCCATAGATGAGTGGCTATACAAAGTAGAGAGTGAAGCTACCATTTCTAACAGGCCGTGATCTGATGGAATATACAGCAGCTACAGCTGGGGAGTGGGATGGGGGGGCCAAAGAGAGGAGGGCTGAGAGTCACAGTTTGGTGGTGGCTGACTTTGACTTTTCTGGAATCATGGACAACCCCTAATGTCAGGCTATCTTGTTTTGGAATGTTTGCCTTTGCATATGCTGTCACCACCATGGGAACCCTTGATAGAGTTGGCATCAGCCCCCATCCCCAAATTTCCTTGTATTTCTTCCTGTGAAATCTGTAATTTGTAAGATTTGCATTTCTCCTCCACCATGGCCTTCAAGATGCTGAGGGATTCCTTGGACAAGCACAAGATTATTTCCTTTGCTTGGCATGTGGTAAACCTGCTATTGTTTCCATTCATTGCCATCACTTGAGTGCCGCCTCTTGGCTCCATGTTGTATGTCTGCGGCGGTATACTATGCTATCCACCTGTCTTGTTGCTATATCTCAGACATATTGTATCCAGCCATTGGCTATTTTCTACATAGATGAGGCCTTCAATGTCATTTTCCTGGGAGGTCTGAGGTTTCTATTTTACTTCTATGACTTCAATGTCATCCTCAAGAGCTTCTGTGGCGTTCCCCTATTCTTGGCCCTGTTCTGCTCAGATACACCTAAATTAGTTCCTTTTGTCCATTGGGGACATCTTCCAATTAAGTTCCCTGATGATAATTTGGTTCTTGTCACTGTCATTGTGGCTATCCTGAGGATTCACTTACTACAGGTAACTTCAAAACCTTCTCTACCTTCTCCCATTTGATTGCTATTAGCCTCTTTTATGGGACCCTCATTTTCATGTATATGCAGCCTCCATCTAGCTACTTTATTGGCCTGAATAGTCTCTGTTTCCAACATGTTGGTATTTCCCATAGAAAACATCTCAAGTAACAGGGAAGTGATAGAATTCAAGAAATAGATGCCCTTTTAAAGTTTAAATCTAGTCTGGCTAAGAAACCCACTAAGGGGCATTTGATTGATATTTTCCTTTCATCTAATAGAAAGTTCCTTTGGCAAGGTCTAATGGAAAAGACTCTTGGTAAATACTTTCCTTTGGTCTAATATGAGTTGAGGAGTTCTGAGTTTGGGTCCCAGCTCTGTCATTAGGGTCTTGTGCACCATGGTTACAAATAACTCACTGAACAAACATCAGTCATCTGCTGTTATAATAATCTGTGATGATGAGATCTTCCTGAGACAGTTCAAACTGTGTATCTGAAATGGTGGCTTTCCGAGACACTGCCCCATCAACCTTAGGGCACATTTGAGAGCCCCAGACAGAACACTTAGTGCAGGAAGACTTAGAGCAAGTCACTTAAATTTTCTGAGTCTGTTTTTCCTCCGGAGAAAGATGGCAATAAGAGTTGTTGTGAAAAAAAAACTCTTTGGTGACCCCTAAAACTCTCTAGAGATGTGAGTAATTCTTATCATTAAAATTCTTCTTTGACAGCTGTGCTGTACACTTTATATTTTATGCATTTGTCGTCCCCATTATCTTATGTCTGAGGAAGCAGGAGCTTAAGCAGACAGTGAAGGGCACCCCGGAAAAGGTTTCAGTTCCCCTCAATATAGGATCTTAGCTCTAAGGGACCTCGGAGGTCATCCAATTCAATTCCCTCATTTGACAGATGAAAAAAGTCAGGCATAGAGTAAGGTAGAGTGGTTGACAGTGTCAAGCTACAGAGTGGTCAAATAACATGAAGAATGAAAGACCATCACATTGGGAAGGTCAAAAGTCACTGGTAACCTTGGATAGAAGGTTCAATATGCTCTGAAAATGAGGCAGATTGAAAGATCCAGGTCTGGTCATAGATTGAGCCCAAATATTGAGCACATACTGAACCCCAAGGTCAAGTAGCTATAAAGCATCTGAGGTGGGACTCGAACTCAGGTCTTCCTGACTTCCCAACTCCACATCCAATGATCTCATTATGTACTTAACTGCCTTGCTCTCTCGAGCTGAGAAGTTCACATTTTATCTTAAAGACAACAAGAAGATTCTTCAGAAGGGGAACAATGTTATGTCTGTATCTTAGGAAGATTATTTTAGATTGGAGAGAAGAGTGTTAAACATTTATTAAGGCCCTACTGGGCATAAAAAGGCAAAACTGATAGTTCTACCTTCAAGAAGTTTATATTCTACCAGTCTCTAATGTATACACTGAGAAATAAAGAAAAAAAATTGAGAAAGTCATTTTGAGTCAAGTGAGGAGAGAACACTTTCCATGCATGAAGGACCAGCTATGCAAAGTCATTGAGGAGGAAGATGGGATGTCATTGTGTAGGGAACAGGTAGTAAGCCTAATTTTCATCCCAGAATTAGTCCTAATCTCAACCCCAGACTGCCCTTACAAAATGTGAGAATCACAAACTTTCAGGATTGGAAGGAACATCAGTGTCCATCTAGCTCAACTTATATTCCCAAAATGATCTGCCCTACCCACCCTCCCCCTCCAAAATGATCATCCAGTCTTTACTTGAAGACCTCCAATGAGCAAGAACTAAGCAGGAACTATGCTAGCCCATTATAGTTTTTTGGATAGCTCTAATGATTAGGAAGTTCTCCCAGACATTGAAAAGCAGCCCAACATAGTGGAGATAGAGCTGACCTTGAAACCAAGAAGTCCTGTCTCTGACGTATACTGACTGTGTGACCATGGGCAAGTCATTTATCTTCTCCATACTCTAGAGAGCTGAGTCTACAGATTTCAGAGAAGGTACCAAACTACATTGGTAGGAGCTTCCTCACCTGGGAACTCCCTATGCTAGTGAAATCATATATCTAGTCTCTTTCCTTATCCTTTCCTGATAGCAAGCTCATATCATTCTCTTTGTAATTTCCAGTTCTATTCTCTGGGGCCAAGCTGAACAAGTCTACTACTGTCCCTTCAGTCTTCTTCTCTATAGGATAAACATCCCTGGTTTCTTCATTGTCTTTTGCCCTCTATAGAAGCTCCCCAGCTCAACAATGTCATTCTTAAACTATGGTACTCAAAAGTGAGTATAATATCCCAGATGTGGCCTGCCCAGGTCAGGGTAGAGAGAACTTTATTCCTGGAAGCTATAACTCCTTTGATACAGCCCAAAATCCCATTAGCTTTTTTTTTTACTTTTGAGTCACACCGTTGACTTATATTGAGCTTGAAGCCCCCATAACCTTTTTCAGACAAATTTTTGTCTAAATATACCTCTTCCAATCTTGAATATGTGAGGTAACTTTTGGGAACCAAGCCTATGGCTTCCAATTTATCCCTATTGATTTTTATCTTATTTGCTCTAGTACAACATTTTAACCCAGGCTCTAGCCTAGTTTTAGATCCTGACTCTCTTCCAGTGTATTAGCTATGTCACCCATCTGTCACCTGGAAATTTGAGAAGTCTACCATCTTTGCCTTTATCTAAGTCATTGATAAAAATGTTCAACAGTACAGATCTTTGGGACAACCCACTGGAAAGCTGCTCAGTTGACATCAAGCCATTCATTATCACTCTTTGAGTCTATCCTTTCAATCAGCTCCAGCTCCATCCATCTTTTCTACAGGTGTGACATGGGATAGGTTGTCAAGAACTTTGCTAAAACCTAGGTAAATACTATATCTGGCACTCTCCTGATCTACTGCTTTAGAAGGTTTGTCCAGAAACCTAGAAAAAGGAAGGCAAATTTGATATGATTTGTCCTTAATTACTCTTTGTAATCACCACTTCGTTTTCTAGTTGTTCACTAACCACCTAGCAATGGAATTTTACCTAGAATCAAGTCAAGATCACTGAGCTAGAATTTGCAAAATTATCCTCTTTCCCTTTTAAAAAATTGGGACCACATTGAAACTGCTCCCTTCTTGCAGCCCTTCTCTGGCTCAGCAATCCCATCCACCAGTTCTTTTAGTACCAAGAGATACAGTCCTTCTATAGGCAGGGGACTTGAGTTCATTAGGGAGAGCTAAGTACTCTCTTACTCTGCTTCCATATCTTGTTAGCTGTCTTTGTTTTGTCCTTTCCCATAGATCATCATTCTCTTTGGAGGAAGCAAATGGAATAAAAATAATAACTGAGCAGCTTTCTGCTCTTCTCCCAGCAGCCATCATCCCAGCCACCATGAGCAGCAGGCCTATCCCTTCTTTGATTGTCCACTTTTCTCTAATGCAGCGTAAACAGCTCTTTTTGGTGTCCTTAGCTCTTGCCAGAATCAATTCGTTCTGAGATTTAGCACCCCTGACATTGTCCTTATGGTACTGTGCCATGCTTTTGTATTGATCCTCTTTTACCTGCCCTTTCTTCCAACTTTTGTCCAATTCTCTAAGATTCTTAGTTGCTTGGTAAGTTCCTTTGGCATGCACATTAGTCTCTTTAGACAACTGCTGTTTTTCTTCCTCGTCAGAATTATTTTTATTTGTGCCTCCTGAATTTCAAGTTTTCCATCTGTCCTTGGTTGACTTTCCCTATAGGATGTTAATCCATGGCACCCTACCTGACCTTCCTTGGAACCCTGAAAAATTTGTTTTTCCCAATTTCCAGGAGTCTCAGTAAGTATTCTTTTTCTTCAGTATAACCATTCTCCATGGTTTCTACTCTAGCATCCTAGGTAAATGTCAGATTATGCCAGGATTTCCTATCCTCTTTCACAAACTCTAGATGACAATTGGAACCTCCCAAGAATCCCATCATTTCCGCTCCAGCAATCAGTCCCCTCCACCCATTGACAAGATTAAGATCCAGAAAAGATTTCTCCTTTCTTGGTTTCTTCACCTTATAGTGAATGGAAATTATCATTAAAGCAAGTCAAGAAGTTATTATGTGCTCTGTTTTTCATACACATACATGCACACATACATACATACATACATACACACATATCCAGTAGATATCTGGATATTTTAAGTCATTAGTATATCTAGTACAATATACACTTGTAACATTAATATGTCATTCTCTTGTACCAGGCTTGTGATCTTTTCCCTAAATTCCTCATCTGTTTCCTCCTTCTGTTCAGGTGGTCTATAGCAGGGCTTCTTAAACTTTTTCTACTTGCTATCCCTAATCAGTGCTTCTTAAACTGTGGGTCATGACAGGGTTACAACCCATAGTTTAAGAAGCACTGGTCTATAGTATACTCTGATGATATTATTTCTGTTTCTTCTTTCCTTGTTCTTAATAAAATGCTCTTCACTATGTAGGGGCAGCTAGGTGACTCAGGGGATAGAGTATTGGTTCTGGAGTCAGGAGGATATGAATTCAAATCTGTCCTCAGACACTTACTAGCTGTGTGACCCTTGGCAAGTCACTTTACCCCGTTTGCTTCAGTTTCCTCATCTGTAAAATGAGCTGGGGAGGAAATGGCAAACCACTGCAGTATATTTGCCAAGAAAACCCCAAATGGGGTCACAAAGAGTCAGACATGACTCACCAACAACAAATGCTACTACCCTTGGGTACCTGAAATTCTTCACATGAATATACTTTCTTTTGGGGTAGTCAGTTGGCACAGTGAATAGTGTTCTGGGCCTGAAGTCAGGAAGACTCATCTTTGTGAGTTCAAATCTGGCCTCAGACACTAAGTAACTGGGTGACCCCAGGCAAGTCACTTAACTGTGTTTCCCTCGGTTCCTCATTTGTAAAATGAGTTGGAGAAGGAAATGGCAAACCACTCCAGGATCTCTGCCAAGAAAACTCCCAAATGGGGTCACAAAGAGTCAGATGTGATTGAAACAACTGAACAACAACAAAAATCTTGAAAAGGCCAAATTAGGAAGTTTCCTAAGTAGTGACTCAGAAACCATTTAAAGAGGCAGTTGGTGGCTCAATTGATAGAGCATTAGATTGGAATCAGGAAGATCTGAGTTCAAATCCAACCTTGGATACTTCCTAGCTGTTTGACCCTGGGCAAGTCACTTAACTTCTCATTGCACAATGTAATGGATCCACAGGAGAAGGAAATGGCAAACCATTCCAACATCCTTGCAGAGAAAACCACAAATGGGGTCTATTGCGCCACCTAGCTGCTATCTCAGCAGTTGTTCTTCCTTCATTGTGGCCATTTTTATGGTATTGGGGCTGGTATTCATACATAGGTAGTTTTCCAACTTCTGGATACTCTTTAGTTTAAGTCTTTTAAAATTAGTTTTTCAAGACACCAGGTAAACAGATTTTAATTAGCCTTTCTTTGCCACAATCCATACCTGGCTAGGCACGTATAATTCTGATATTTCAAGTCATGGACCAGAAACCTAAGTCCCATTCTCTGGTACTAGCTTTTTAAACAGCTAGCTATTAACTCCCCAAATCAACTTTTCTCTTCTGCAATTATTCAATGAGTTTTGGTAATGAAAATAACACATATTCCCCTGTGAGCTTTATATCATTGCTCAAGACTTTGCAATATACTTTATAATATTTGATAATGCTTTCAAGATTCCTTCTGGCTTTATCATACACACCTTCCTGACTCACAAGAAATAAGAGCGGTCAGTCATTTTGACTAGTCTTTATAAGATTTTATATTCCTTAGATTGATGTCCCAGGAAAACAATAGACCTCTCTGTGGTTACCAGGTCAACAAGTAGCTGCCTCAGTAGGGAGTCACCAGCCACTACTATTCTTCTCTCCTTTATTTAACTCCTTACTAAGTAATCTCTTACCTGAAAGCTTATGATACTCTACTGAACCATTCCATGAAGGACAAGTAGATGTTTCCTCCTCCTCCTCAGAGTAGATGTGTTACCTTGAGCAATCCACTGAACTTCTCTCAGTTTTAAGTTTCTCATTTGCAAAATGGGCATGATAATACACATAATACTTATCTTGTTGTAAGGAAAGTAGTTTATAGACTTTAAAGTATTATCTAAAAAAGTTAGTATACATTCAAACTCCATTTTTTTCATGAAGGTTTTTGCCTGATGATACTGACAATGATCTCTCCTTCACATCAAGATCAATTAGAAAGTATATGATTGTGATGGGATACAATATTGTGCTATGAGAAAAGATGAGAGGAATAGTTTCAGAAAAACCTGGGAAGATTTGCATGAACTGATGCAAAATGAAATGAGTAGAACCAGTAGAACATTATACACAATAACAGCAATATAGTATGATGATCAACTGTGAAAGACTTAGCTATTCTGATCAATACAACAATCCCAGACAATTCCAAAGGACTCATGATGAAAAATGCTGTCCATGTACAGAGAGAGAACCGATGAGCTCTGAATGTAGTTTGAAGCATATTGTTTTTCACTTTGTTTCTCTTGCCTTTTTTGGTGACATAGCTAATATAGAAATATGTCTTGCATGACTTCACTTGTATAATGAGTATCACATTGCTTGCCTTCTCAGTGGGTGGCAGAAGCTGGAAGGAAGAATAGTATTTGGAACTTAAAATAAAAAAGAATGTTAAAAAATTAAATTAAATCAATTTTTTAAAAAGATGAATTAGAAGTCCTTTAAGTGATATTTGAAAGATCATGGAGAATTAAAATTATAGGTACAGTAATTGAAAAGGGCTGATGTGGAGTTCCAAATTAAAAAAAGAAAAGAGAATGGAATCTGCAAGCTTTAGGCTGGTGAATTTACCCTTAGTCCTTGGGAAAATACTTAGTGAAATTCTTAAATAGGTAGCTAGTGAACTATAAGAAAAGGAGCATTAAGACACACTCAACTAACATTATTATCTTTTTTGACAGGGTTTCTAAGCTGATAAGATGGGGAAATGAATGGACATAATTTATATTTAGCAAAGCATTTGAAAAGATGAAGAGATGTGACCTATGGTTTAATTCAATGGATTTGGAACTTGTTGAATTGACTGGACTCAAAAGTATTCAGTAATGGTTTGATGTCGACTTGGAAGGAGGTCTCCAGGGACCTGTGCTTGGTTCCGTGCTGTTGAAGATGAAGGCAGAGATGGCATGCTTATCAGGTTTGCAGATGGCACAAACGTGGGGAGGCAGAGCTAACACACAGGTTAACGGAGTCAGCTGTTAGGAAGTTTTTCTTTACATTTAGTCGAAATACTCCATCCAGCAACATCTACCCATTACTCTTAACTGCATTTCAGTACAATTGGATCTGCCATCTGGTGAGAAGCAAAAAAAAAGACCAAGAAAACTTTCCCCAGTACAGATATTTTAAGGACTGGGGATAGGGACTAGACCTGTGACTTTTCTGGATATAAGGAACTCCCAGTTGGGGAAACTCCCTCTCCCAATGCAGGTTGGCACCTTCTCTGCAACTTCTGGTCTTAGAGAGTTTAGAGCACTGAGAGGTTAAGTGATTTACCCAGAGACACACACCCAGAATTAAGATTTGAACTCGGATCCTACTGGTTCTTTATTTACTACACCAATCTGCCTCTCAGAAGTAGATTAGAATAATTGTGTTTTTTAAAATATAACTTCTATTTTATATTATTTTAAAATTAACAGAAATTAATCTCCTTTTCCCCCCAACCCCCAGTAGAAAAATAAAAAGGAAAAACAAAAACCTGTTAATAAATATAATCAAGCAAAAAATAATGCCTACATTTGCCATATCCAAAAATACATGTTTCATTCTACTTTTTGGATCATCACTTCTCTGACAGGAAGTGGGCAACATGTTTTCCCATCAGTCTTCTGGGCTGGTGGTTGGTCACTGAATTAAACAGAGTTCTTAGATCTTTCAAAGTTATTGGTCTTTACGCTGTTGCTATTGAATAAATTGTTCTTCTGGTTGTGTTCACTTCCCTCTGCCTTAGACTTTATACAAGTCTTCCTAGGTTTTTCTGAAACCATCCCTTTCATTATATATTACAATACAATAGTATTCCATTACATCCATATACCATGATTTCTTTAGTCATTCCCCAGTTGATAGGTAGGCCCTTAGTTTCTGATCCCTTACTACTACAAAATAACTATTACAAATATTTTTGTACATATAGGTCCTTTTCCTTGTTCTTTGATCTCCTTAGAGTATAAATGTACTAGTAATAGCACTGGGTCAAAGGGTATGCAGTTTAGTGACTTTTTGGGCCTACTTCCAAATGGCTTTCCAGAATGGCTGGATCAATTCCCAGCTCCACCAACAGTACATTAGCATGCCTGTTTGCCAGCAGTCCCTCCAACATTTGTCATTTCCTTTGTCATCTTTGGCAGTCTGATGAATGTGAGGTGGAACTCAAAGTTGCTTTCATTTTAATTTCTCTATTTGTAATTTGGAGCATTTTTACATAGGGGGGCAGATAACTCACATTTTTCATTTGAAAACTACCTGTTTGTGTTCTTTTATCATGTATCAATTGAGGAATGGCTCTTATTCAGTAAGAATTACTTGTAATTAGTATATATCTAGTATGCCAATTAGATAAACTAAATTGTTTTTAAAAGTACTTAAAAAATCAGACCCCATAACATTTAGATCTGGAAGGACTTCAGAAATTACCTAGTCTACCTCCCCTGCTCCCATTTCACAGAAGAGGGAAATGAGACCCAGAGAGGTGAAGTAATTCATTCAAAGCCACAGAGAATCAGTATTCAAATCCAGATCTTCTCTCTAAAATTTATGTATTAGAAACTGATGTTTGGAACCTAGAGTCTGTTACCTTAAAAAATATATGTGTGTGTGTGTATTAAATATGTATGTGTATATGTATGATTACATCTCAATCTAATTGGTCTCATGTATTTTATTGTAGTCATTTACAAGCACAATTCTGAGAGGGATCCATAGACTTCACCAGATTGCTCCAGGTATCCAGGACACAGAAAAGGTTAAGAACTCTTGGTCTAATACATCATGTTGCTTCAATAGCTTGCATTCAGCTTTAAGGTAAGTTAACAGTTCCCCCCTCTCCATCTTGATTATGCTGTTAATTTATTTCGCAAACTTTTTTCACATTTGGTGTCAAGCTATCAGGCCAGCTCCCATCCTTATTATCATATATTCTGTCAATCCAGCTTTTTTTTCCTGTGAGAGGGTTTTCTGTTTGTTTGCTTGTTTGTTTGGGGGGGGGGGTGCCAGGGATGAAAAGGAAGTTCCATTTTTTATGCAATTAACTCAGTGCAGCAGAAGGCTGGAATGGGGAAGGGAGGGAGGGGAGACTTAATTGCCTCTTTTCTTAGAAGTCTTTGATGCTTCTCAGGGATCCAACTATCCCTGCCTAGGAAGCTGGGAAGACCTCTGTGGCTCCCCAGGCACTGGGGAAATGTCTGTGTATAAATGCCAATGAATAGGAAGAAGTGTCTTTGCCTCCTGGGAAGACCAGAAGACTGCTGCTTTAGGCCAGGGGAAAGGCAGTCCGGCACGCACAGCTCCAGTCTGGCCGGCTTGGCTTATTTTGCTTTGGGAACAGATCACTAAGACCTTCATCCATTGTCTCATTTTTCCTGGGCATTTGGTCTTTCCCAGAGGAGATTTGTGTAAGTCCGGGAACAATTGTTCAATTGGTATTTGACATCTTAAAGCCTGTTTGTTTGTTTTTAAGGCAGTTTTAAAAAGCAGATTATTGAGGCAGCTGCCTTGGCGTATCCACCAGCAATAAGAAATATATGTAAGGTACTGTTGCTCTTTCCTCTGGGGGAAGGTGAGATGAGGACATGGTGTCAGAAAAAAACACCAAAAAATCAGAGCCTGCTTATTGAATACGAAGAGCAAAAAGACCTGGGTTTGAGCCTAACCTTCAAAACAGTTACTGGCCAGATGATCCTGGAAAAGTCAATTGGCCATCTGTATAATGCTGCTTGGGCAGCTAGGTGGTGCGATGGTTAGAATGCTGGCCCTAGAATTAGGAGGATGTGAATTCAAGTCCAGCCTCAGACATTTACTTGTTGTATGACCCTGGGCAAGTCACCTAACCCTATTTGCCTCAGTTCCTCATCTGTAAAATAAGCTGGAGAAGGAAATGGCAAAACCCTCCGGTGTCTTTGCCAAGAAAACCCCAAATGGGGTGATTGCATAACAACAAAGATGAAGGGAATAATATTTGTAGTACTTCCTTATAGGAGTGTCAAGCCTTGTGAATAAAAGCTGCACCTGAGCTAATATGAGAATTCCTTCAATTCCTGTCAAAAGCAGATACCCCCCATTGCAGTGAGCATCCAAAGAAATTGAAAATTAGGGTTAAATGCTAAGGTTGGTTTCTTTGTTATTGTTTTTGTTAATTCCCATAGAAAAAGTCCATTTTGACCTGGACAATATTACTAGCTCTACCTGAGGGACTATGAAAAAAAACTCTCTTCCTTCCTTTCTCTTGGTCTCAGTTTCCTCATGTGTGAAATAAAAGATTGAATTAGATCAGGGGTTCTTAATCTGGAGCCCATGGACCCTCTATCCATGTATAGATTTCAGGAGGTTCATGAATGTGGAGGATAAAAATAATTTGGGCTTTATTTTCGCTAACCTGTCATTTCCTTTGTGATCCTATATATTTAAAAACATTATTATTCTGCAAAGACTTATCCAGATAGTTAAAGAGTCCATGACCCAAAAGAGGTGAAGAAGCCTTCAACTAATGATCTCAGACATGCCCCCTATCTCTATAATCACTGACTCTATTGTTTTAGGTACAATTGTGGGAGTTGAAATGGAGATTTAATAGAAAATTTCCAAACAGCTATGGCCATCCCCCAACAGAATAGGCTAATTCAGAAGGCAGTGAGCTCCCCATAGCTGGAGGACTATGTGCAAAGGCTGCCTGCCCACTTGCCTGATAAACTACGGAGGGGAATCTTATTTGGGTATGGATTGGACTAGGTGGGCTCAAATTCCCTTTAACTCGGAGATTCCATGATTCAGGATAGAATTGTGGATGACTTGGGGCAGAGGTAAGTCAAGTATCAGTAATTTGAATGCAAATTCCTTTCCAGAAATATAATTGTGTGTGTGTGTGTGTGTGTGTGTTTATGTGTTTAGCTATATGGTGCACAAAATTTCGGGATTACTAGCATGGAATGAAATCATTTGTAAGAGATTGAGCCTATCAGTAAGGCATAGTTGGACATCTACTAGGAAAGAAATCACGTGCAAAGGCTTGGGGGCAGAGAGCTTTGGTGACTTTAGTGGCCTCAGAGTCAAATATGGCAGTCAAAAAAAGCCAACACAAACCTAATTTGCATTCCTAAAAGCACAGAGGACAGAGGAAGGGAAGGTCCTGTTGTCTTCTGCTTGTGATGCCTCAGAGGACAGGTTTCAGAAGTGCTGTGGTCCAAAGGGTCTTTCCTAGGGTTGCCATCTCCCTGGTAATGAGCCTTACCACACTTAGCTAGGCTGGTCCTTGAATGTCAGACACACAACTCATCCCTGGACCTACATTTAAAACCTTTCTAACTTGGTAGGACCTGGAAGACTTCAACCCTGATGGCAGTCTTTGGGAGCCTCTGGGTTTGATTCTGGCCATGTTAGAAGAAATGTTAAGAGAACAAAGAGCAGCCAGAGAAGACCGGTGAGTACACTCCAAACCAAGTCATATGAAGAATGAGTGAAGGGATTAGGGACATTCCCCCCCCCCCACCAAAAGAGACTTGGCTGGAGGGGGAAGGGGGACTTAATAGCTGCATACAATACTTGAAGTGGTCTTGTGTAGGAGAGGACAGAACTAGAAGCATTGGGTAGAAGAAGTAGAAAGGAAAATTTCAGCTTGATTTAAGGCAAAACTTCCCAAGAGTGAGAGTTAGCTCAAAGTGAAATGGATTGATTGCCTTAAGAGGTAGTGACCTACCCATCACTGTAAATCTATCAATCCTTAAAGAACATTCTTGGTTAAGTCTGGATTGGACTAGATGGCCTCTGAGATTTCTTCTAGCTCTCGGAGTCAATTCAACCCCACCAATGGATTATAAATTACAGACTGGACCATTAATCCCATACTCTCTCCAGGGTATCACATTGGACCTCAATCATCAATTAAAATGGTCTTGAATTTGCTAGCAAGACTTGTTAACACCCTTCCTCCATTATACCCCCGGACTGTTTAAACATTTAAACATATAGCTCTGATGGTTGGTGGAACATAGCCTCGGTTACCAATCTCATCTTTCCCAATGTTTTCTGTTGAGGTGGAGCAAGACTCAGGCTTTAAATGTGGGTCCATGGAAGGGATATATATGTCTAACATTTCAAGGACCAGCCTAGCTAACTGTAGTAATGCTCCCCAATAGAGAGCCTGCAACCCAGTGAGAAACTCTTTGAGCTACAGCAGTTCTGAAACCTGTCCATTGAGGCATGGAGGGGTTAGGAGCTGAGTTTGGTGGCAGAAGCACCAAAATCAAGGGATTCTGGACCTTTTTAAGAGCATGGTAGTAAATGCTGTGTTCTTAAAGACTCACATATTTGGCGAAGACCAGTAAAAGCAGGTGGCCAAAAATTCTGGGACTTCTCTGACCTCAACAAAGTGGTTTCCATGCTGAGAAACTGGAAGAGCTCTGGTTTGAGCTGACAGATTTGTCCATCCAGGTGAAGGCCTCTGTGATGGCAATACACAGTGTCCAGGGCAAAACTGGCCCCCTTCATGCTCCCCATCAAGGTTGCTTCTTTTTCCTAGCAATAAATGGCATAGAGATTGTTTTCTAGCTTATCCTGGCTTATGCTGTTAGCTACTGATAACTAGAATGACCTTAGTAGAGCTTTAATGTTAGCGAGATAATTATTTTCTTTACAGGTGAACAAATAGGGGTTTGTGGAGGAAATCTGATTTGTCCAAGGGTATATCTCTTGGGAATGTCCAAGCTAGGATTCGACCCTGCGTCATTTTCCTCTACTAGAGATTGGCAGAGAGACTAGAAAAGTGGGGAGGTCTACTTCTCTTTACCATTCATACAAGATTTATTAAGTCCCTATAATGTGCAGTGCTAGCAATGACCTGGGTGGGGAGAGAGAGAAGGGGAAGAAGGGTAACAGCTCACACTATTATAGGGTTTTAAGTTTTACAAAGTGATTTCCTCATTGCAAGCTTATGATCCCCATTTTACCAAGGCAGAGACTGAGACTCAGAGAGGTGAAGTGACTTTCTCAGGGTCACACAGTTATATCCCCATGTCTGAGGCTAGATTTGAACTCATGTCTTCCTGACTCCATGTTACTATTCTTGGGTACCTGAATTAATTCACATGAATATACTTTCTTTTGGGGCTAGCTAGTTGGCACAGTGGACAGCGTGCTGGGCCTGAAGTGAGGAAGACCCATCTTTGTGAGTTTTAAATCTGGACTCAGACACTAAGGAGCTGTGTGACCCTGGGTAAGTCACTTAACCTTGTTAGCCTCAGTTTCCTCATCTGTAAAATAGCTGGAGACAGAATTGACAAATCACTCCAGTACCTGCCAAGAAAACCCAAATGGGGTCATGAAGAGTTGGACACAAGTGAAAATAACAGAACAACAAAATCATGTACAGAGAACTGTGCTAGGTCCCTGAGTCAATAGCAGTCCCTATTGTGATGGAACCCAAGGTCTAATAGAGGGATAAGACAAAAAGTAGAGATCATAGTACTCTTGAGATACAAAAAACAAGGGCAAAGTTCATAGGGGGCAACCAGTATTGGGAGGGGGTTGTACAGTATACCACTAGCATTAGAACATATGCTCTGAGTTGTTTGCCTAGTAATGGGTCTCATTAAGCCATATTCATGTGATCAGACATTCTCCTTCTCTCTTATTAAGATAGTAACTGGCACAGAGTAAGTGATTCATAAATGTTTATTGACTAATTATCTCCTCTGTGATATACATTTGATAGACTGGCTGAGGTCATGGGCTCAGTTTGTGATCAAGATCAAGGGCTTAGTCTATAATTGGGACCCACAAAGAATATCTGGGGTTTTGGCCTCATCAACCTCATGACCAGACCAACTGAGACCACAGGTAACTGGCCATCCATTTTACATAAATTCATCATATTAATTAATACTGTGCTGGGTGGGGTAGTATAAATATTTCCATGACCTCCAGTCTACTCTGGTCAGGTAAAGGTGATCTGGAAGAGAGGCAGGAGGTGGGGGACGGAAGTCCCTGAGAGAAGAGTATAATGACAGCAGGACTCTTGGAAGAGGCAAAGGTTATATCCTGCAGGGATATTTGACAAGATTTAGCAACTGTATGACTATATGGGATGAATAGTCAGGTGCCACTCTGAGAAAGGCAGCCATGATTCCAGGTTGGATGACTGGCACATGGCTTGCAGATGATTAGGGAAGAGGAGATCCCTTCTAGATATCCCCTCAAATCACTCTGGAACAGCTGCCTACACATCCTCCTCCTGTTTGTGGTCATGAGCTGTATGTCCAAAGACAAAGACGTCTAAATCAGAAATTTATATTTCTTAATAATAATTGCCTGGCACATTGTCGTGGTCATCATCATCATCATCATCATCACCACCATAATCATCATCATCATCACCATCATCATCATCATCATCATCATCATCATCACCGTCATCATCATCATTATCATCATCATCATCATCATCAGTGCTTTTCCATTTATTCCTTCCCAAATCACATTCTTTCACATACATTATCTCAAGTTGATCTTTTGCCACAGCATTGGGAAGTAGGAAGGACAGGCAGGATTATTTCTATTTTACCAAGGAATAAAATGAGGTCAGGAAGTTGTGGTTTGTCCAAGATGACAGATCACATGACTAATAGTGGCAGAGTCAGGTTTGAAACCCAGATCTATAGGCTTGTCTATTACTTGTCTGTTACTGGTAGCCCTCTTGAACTCTGAACTTCCAACGGGTAGAAACTTTTCCAGGGTATTTGCCAGGTAGAACAGAATGCAGGATATAAAAAAGAATGTGAATCATTTCCAGTTTTATCTCATATCACATCTATCCTAATTATATTATGCTCCTACCAAACTGCCCACCTCTATGGTCCACTACCATCCAATGTGATTTCCCACCTCTGTGTGTTTTCTTATGTCTGTACCGCCCTCCACCCGTATCTTTGTCTGTTGAATTCCTTCATATCTTTCAAAGATCAATTCAAATAGAAGTAGTCATCAATGGTTGTGTGTCAACCTAGAAGGCTATCTTTGGTGGAGTGCCCCAGAGATGTCTTCTGTGCTCAGCCCTGTGCTGTTTAACAATTTGTCAATGACTTAGCCAAAGCTATCCTTATCACATTTCTAAATGACACAAAATTGGGAAAGATAACTAATATGTTAGATGACTGAATTAGGACGTAACAATCTTTCACCAGGCTACAAAGTTGGGCCAAATTTAATGAGATAAAACTTAATTGAGAGAAATAGGGTTTAAAAAACAAATTTCTCAAGGACAAAATGACTAACTAAAATTTTGTCTGAAAAAATCTGGGGGTTCTAGTGGACAAGCTCAACATGAGCCACTAGTGTAAGATGGCAATTCAAAAAAGCTAATATAACCATAGACTGCATCAAGAGGTATTGTGGCCAGGATTAGGGAGATGACAGTTCCATTATTCTACTGTGGTCAGGCTACCTCTTTGGTTTTAGGCTCTCTGTTTTAACAAGGACATTGATAATCTGGGGAGTACCCAGAGGAGAGCAAGCAGGATAGTAAAGGGATTCAAGTCTGTGCTGTATGAGGATGTATTGGAGAAATTGGAGATATTTAGCCTTGGGAAGAGAAGATGGGAGAGGGGTCTTATTTTTTAATTTAAATTTAATTTTTTCAATTAATAAGCATTTCCTTTTCCCCTCATTCTCACATATCCCCTTCCCCCAGTTTATAAAGAAAAAGAAAACCCTCACAAACAAAAATTCATAACCAAGCAAAACCAATTCTCATATTGGCCATACTCAAAAATATATATCTCAATCTGCATCTTAAGTTCATCCCCTCTCTCCAGGAGATGGGTAGCATCTTTCATCAGTTCTATGGTATCATGATTGGCCACTGCACTGATTAGGCATGTTAAATCTTTTGAAGCTGGTTATCTTTAAAGTGTTGTTGTTATAGAAATTGTTTTGATTTTGTTTACTTCACTCTGCATCAGTTCATATAAGTCTTTCCAGTTTCTCTGAGACCATTGTGGGAGAAAGATCACTCAAGATAAATGTCTTAATGTATTTAAAGGGCTGTGACATTGAAGAGAGATTAGGTTTGCTTTAGTTGGCCCGGGGGAAGAATTAAGAGCATGGAGTGAGAGTTGCAGAAAGGAAAATTTAGCCTTATTAGGAAAACTTTCCTAACAATTAGAGCTGATCGCAGAGTGGAATGGACTGCCTCATGAAGGAATAATTTTCCCATCACTGGAGGTCTTCAAGACTTGTCTGGTCTATGGTAGAAAATTTCTTTTCAGGTCTGGGTTGAAAACTATCTGGCTTCTGAGTCTCCTCCACCTCTGAAATTTTATGAAATGCCACTTTCTCCTTGAAGCCTTCTGTGATCTGCCTTGATTGGTCACAGCCTTCCTGGAGTCTTATGTAGCACTTTGTAACTTGCTAGGGAACTTCTCAGGTAATGCCGTGTTTTATGGGCGGCTCTGTTGGCATCTCTCTCCCCACTCCATGATCTCCATCCCTTAGTATAACACAAGTTTGATGAAAAGCAAGGACAATGTCTTATTTCCACTTGTCTCCACTTCTACTCTTTCAGTATCCAGAATAGGCAAATACTGTGCCTACCCTCAAAGTTTTTAGATTCTGAGAAGGTTTTGGGGAAACCAGTAAGGTCGTATTTACAGAGCAAAGTAGGGATGTGTGAATAAGTAACTATAAATAATGAATCCTTTGGTCTTCAGATAGCATCAAATAGGGTAATTAACAGATGGTTAATGGAGGGGGCACAATCAGGATAGGCTGCTTAGAGATGGCGGCATTTGAATCCAATTTTGATGGAGGTAAGGGGCTTCAATTTATGAGGAAGGAAAAACGAGAGGACCGGTCAGTATGGAAAATGTATTGGACTAAGAATTGAGAGATCTGGGTTCTAATCCCAGCTCTGAGGTTAACTTGTAATATGGGCTTTGGGAAATCACATTTCCTCTCTGGGTCTCAGTTTCTTCATTTATAAACTGAGGGAATTGGACTAGAAGGTTTTTATGGTCTCTTTCAGTGTTGACTTCTAATTGTGATTTTTCTATGTGTCTCGGGCAGATTTCTTTCCTCTCTGATTCTCAGTTTCCCTGTATGACAAATTACAGGGTTGGACTATTTGGTCTCTAAGGTCCCTTTCAGTTCCCAGTCCCATGGATCAAAGATGCTCTCCAGAGAGGCAATAGGGTATCATTGGTAGTGAGCTCATTTCAGAACTAAGAAGTCCTATCTCTGACACATGCTGGTTGTGTGACTCTGGTCCAGTCACTTACCTATTCAAGGTCTCAGGCAACTCTCTAAGACTATATATTACAAATGCCTACCTGTCTTGGCATAGGTAGTTTTCTCATCCTAAGAATTCCCTATTCCAGTGAAATCTGAGGTTCAGTTTACCTCTAATTAATGAAATAAATTTTAGAAATATCCAAATGTTTACTATGTGCTAATTATTATGCTAAAAGCTAGGGCTACAAATAGGAAAAAGAGACAGTTCCTGCTCTCAAGGGGCTCACTCTCTAATCGGGGTAAGTGAAAAAGCACAGAAGCTTAAGAGCAAAGGGGCAGATGGCAAGGTCCAGGGATCTTGAGAGGGTCAGTATATCAGATGAGAGTACCAGGGTTCTGCAGAATATGTAGAGAGAGCACATGGCAAGGCCAAGAGGGTCTTAGGATGCATTGGCAGGGCCAGTGACAAGGTGTGATGGTCCTTTATCTCACTGGAAGGACTTCCATCTCATCCTAGCTGTGCCAGCAGCTACCTGGATGGGTTCTGAGATGGCTCAGGCCATGGGGTAGGGAAGAAAGAGGTTAGTATGGAGGAAGGGCACCCATGGCTTACTTTGGGGAGTTTGTTCTACCTCAACAGAGCTCCATTTGTCTCTATTCTCATCAATACCATTACTCTCTCTTAAGCAGGGACCATGAAGAAAGGGAACAGAACAGCCCCAGTAGAATTTGTCTTCTTGGGAATCACAGAAGACACTACTTGGGAGGGTCCCCTTTTTGGTATATTCCTTGTTATTTATTCAATTACTGTGATGGGGAACCTGGGTTTGATCACCCTGATTCAGATCAACCCCCGCCTCCACACTCCCATGTACTTCTTCCTCACCAACCTATCTTTCCTTGACTTCTGTTATTCCTCCGTCACAGTCCCAAAGATGCTGGCTGACTTCTTGTCAGAGTGCAAGGTCATTGGCTTCTCAGCATGTGTGGCCCAAATGAGCCTCTTTGTCATTTTTGCCTCAGCCGAGTGCTACCTCTTGGCCTCTATGGCATATGACTGTTATGTTGCCATCTGCAGTCCCTTGCTGTATTCTGTCACGGTTTCCCTGAAGATCTGTATCCTCTTGGTGACTGCATGCTATATGGCTGGGGTGGTCAACTCAGTGACCTTGACCACCTCAACTTTCCTTCTTGACTTCTGTGACTCTAACATCATAAATAGCTTCTTCTGTGACATTCCCCCACTGTTAGCCTTGTCCTGCTCTGATACCTATGTCAGTGAACTCCTAGTCTTTGCCTTTGGAGGTTTCATCCAGATGAGTTCCCTGTGCATCATCATGGTCTCCTATCTGTTTATCATCATTGCCATCCTGAGAATCCGATCAACCGAGGGCAAACGCAAAGCCTTCTCCACTTGTGCCTCCCATCTGACTGCTGTAAGTCTGTTCTATGGGACCATTATCTTCATGTACTTACGGCCCACATCTAGTTACTCCCTGAACCAGGACCGCGTAGTCTCTGTCCTCTACACTGTAATTATCCCCATGTTGAACCCCATTATCTATAGTCTGAGGAACAAGGAGGTAAAGGATACCCTGTGGAAAGTTTTACTTTCTGGCTTGACTCAGCTCTAGGAAGACCTGGGCTCCATGCTTTTTTTGTTCAGATACCTGTTGTCAAGAATAGATTTCTAATAAGCAAATGTTGTCGTTTTGTGGTTAATTTTGTCTATATAAAGCAGAAGTTCTCAAACCTTTTAGGTGTGGGGGGCAAAAGTCCTCATAGACCACTTACTAAATCCTGTCCCATTTGCCACAGCAAAGAAAATTCATCAAAATTAATAAGGACATACAAATTGCTTCAGACAAATGAGGTGATATTTAGTTTGTGATAATATTATTTGTTTTAATTCCCTAACCTAATTTTTATCCAGCCCTAATCCAAAAAGGCATCCTCTGCTACCTTGTCATGGTATGGAGGTGGTCTTAGGTAAAGCTGAAGGCTAGGCTAGTGCAGATTAAGCTCTGAAAGTCAGTTTGTTACAGGGGAAAGAACATGGGTTCTAGAGTCAGAGGATTTGGGTTCAAATTTGACCTCAGACACTTACTATGTGATCTTGGACAGGTCACTTTGCCTCCCTGTGCCTCAGTTTCCTCTTCTGTAAAATTAAGGAGTTAGACTAAATGACCTCTGAGGTCTTTTTAAGCTCTAAATCTATTATTCTATGACAGATAATTGATGGTGGAAATGCTTCAAGTACAACTCTGGCAGTAAATTGTTTGTTATCATAGACCTACTTCTTAATACTGGCAGTCACTGTTGTGATTAATCTCACTACATGAAATTTAGATCTAATTGCATCCTCCTGGCACTCAATTTTCCCTTGTGAAGATTATAGAGAGTTCACTAATTTGCCATTCAAAGATCTAATCAGAGTGTTTTCATCATTGCTCCCCAATACCAGTATTATTGCATAAGGGAGACATTAAGATTCAGACTCCCCAGGGGAATTATGGGAATATGACAGTGTGTTAGGACTTAGAGGAGCCCAGATCCCCCACAAACACTTCAATAAAGTGCTTAAAATGTTCCAGAAGAAACAATTATCAAGAAAAGCAAAGAGAATTAGCTGTAAACTCTTCTACATAATTCACGTCTTCTCAAAAGACTGCCAGAATCCTGTGGAGGCACGGAAGGGAGATAAACTAGGGTAGATGGAAGGCAAAATACACAACATCTTGGTTTCTTAACAAGAGATAGGGCCAGAGCAGCACTCAGAACAGAGTGATCCAAGGACCCAATCTGCAGCAGGAAAGAGGCTAGAGCAGTGCTCAGCATAAGGCAATCCAGAGACCTCATTCTCAGCAGGAAACAAGGCTAGTCTAGTATCTACACAGCTCATGTAATGAAACAGCCCTGACCAAACCTAGTATCTAGCCCAAATCACAAGAGACAAGACCAAACAATACCTGCAGAAGGCAAGGCCTAGTCTTCCTCCAAACTCAGGCTTCAAGCAGAGCCTAGGTCCACTAGCCAGGAATAGTGGAATAGAATGTAACCTAAGCTCTGAGCTGAAAAACTAGAGATATGAGTAAACAGAAGAAAATACCAAACACAATGAAGAAATGCCTTGAATGGAGTGAAGACCAGGGATTAGTCAAAAAATAAATTTTAAAAACAATAATTTCATTGGGGATAATGAAACAACATACCAAAATTTATGGGATGTGGACAAAGCAAGTCCTTAGGGAAAAATTTATATCTCTCAACACATTCATCAACAAAAAAGAAAAAAAGAACAAACTGATGAATTGGATATACAAATTTTAAAAAACTAGGAAAGTTATCAAAAGACTCTCCCAAATCATTACCAAATAGAAATTCTGAAAAGCAAAAAGGAGATTTTAAAAATAAGTTGAAAGCAAAATAAAGTCCTAAAAAAATCACCCACATTATATTGATAAGTAAAATGAAGAGATTTTGAGGAGGGTGAGAATAAAATAGATAAACAGCTAGTCTGTTAGGGGGAAGGGAACCAAATTATTTCTATTCATGACAGAGGAAATAAAAGAAACTGTCAGATTATTTTGTCAAATAATTAAACTGATAACTGAGATGAAGTGGCTGAATATTTACCAAAATATAAAATATCCACATTAACACAACACACTGAACTCTCAAAGAAAAAAAACTTCAGGACCAGAAAGATTTGCAAATGAATTATATCAAACATTTGAAGAAATAAAATGAGTTCTAATATTACACAAACTGTTCCCAAAACTAGGATAAGAAAGGACCCTTCCAAACTCTTTCTGTGATACAAATAGGGTCTTGATACCTGAACAAGGAAGAGAAAGCAGAGAAAGAAAACCTTAGATCAATATTACTAATGAATATTGAAGCAAAATATTAAATAAAATATTAGCAAACAGGGTAAAATATGAAAATATTATACACTATTAGTAAGTTGGATTACATAGGAATTCAGGAATTGGAATATACAGGAATTCAGGGTTAGTTCAATATAAGAAAAATTCTAAACATAGTAACAAAAAATAATAAAAACCACATATTATAGCAATAAATACTGAAAAGACTTTTTACAAAATTCAATGCCTGCTATTGTTCTAAAAACACTAGAAAGAAGAATAAATGGACTACCAAAAGTCATATGAAAAGCATTCCAAATGTCTAGCCAAATTAGAAAATGCAAATTAAAGCAAGTCTGAAGTTCTATCCCATTGTCAAAGATGAAAGAAAAAGTAAATGACAATTATTAGAACTACGGGCTAACAGGTATAGTAACATACTGTTTGTGGAGCTGTGAATTGGTCCAGACATCCTCAAAAGCAAAATGTAACTAGGCCTCAAAAGTCACTGTACTGTGCACATACCCCTTCAACCAGCACTATCACTACTAGGCTTATATCCTCAAAGAGATCAAAGAAAGAAGAATGAATCCAAATATGCAAATATTTATAGCAATTCTTTTTATAGTAGCAAAGAACTAGAAACTAAGAGAGCATCCATCTCTTGGGAAATGGATAAACAAATTGTGATATGTGAAAACAATGGAATACTATTGCCCATTTAGAAATGATGAAATGGATAGTTTCAGAGAAAGGTGGGAAGACCTGTATGAACTGATACTGAGTGAAGTGAGCAGAACCAGGAGAACAATATATACAAGTTGTAAAGAAAACAACTTTGAAAGACTTGGGAAATATGATCAAGGAAATGATCAACTGCAGTTCTAAAAGTCTGATGATAGAACATTCTACCACCTTTTGGCAGAGAGGTAATGGACTCAAAAACTAAATGAAACATAAATTTTCAGATACAACCAACATGGAAATTTGTTTTGCTTGACTATGTATATAAGTTCAAAAGGCTTTGTTTTTTCTTTTTTCTTTTTGGTTTCCAATAGCAGGAGTGGGACAGTGGGGAAGGGTATAAGTATAGGTAATGAATGAAAGAAAAGAGAGTCCCTGGGGCATCTTTTCAATAAATTCAGAGAAGAGAACAAAAGGAAGATGCAAAAACAAGCAAGACAGCTTTGACAACTTTTAAGTTGAATTTATTATACACTTACAAAGTAAAGAAAGCTATACACAAGAAACACCTACAATTTCATGTACAGTCTTCCTTTTTATTTTATACTGTGTATATGGAAATGCCCATTTCATTTGGCATTTAAGTTCAGAATAAAAATGAAATTAAAAAGACAGACTCTCACATGCAGCATCTCTAGCTTTGTGCCCAGACAGCAAAACTCTGGTTTTTCCCTTACATCTACTCAAATTCACCCTCCACTTCTCATTTGCAGAATCAATGTGCAGGCCCCAATTTTCCCAACACCACCTGGCAAGAGCCTTGGATTGAGAGCTGGAAGATGCGTATTTGTTTCTTGGTTCAGCCACTTCTTTGCTATGTGACTTTGGGCAAGTCATCTACTGTTTCTGGGATTTCTCACCTAGAAAATGAAGAAGCATAAGCTTATGCATATATATGACTGATTAGCTGGTACCTGTCTGTTGTAAACTAGTACAATCATAGAATCATAGATTTAGACCAAGGAACCACATAATCTGCCCTTATGGTTTTACAACAAAATATGTATCATGTTGGAGTTGTTTAAATCCTAGTAAGAGAAAGTTAACTGTCAGGTTTGAGGATGTGGTGATGGTGGTGGTTCAAGATTGAAGAATCTGTCCCAATCTACCCAGATAAAGAAGAGTGTACCCTACCTGCTCCCCCTGCCTTGCAGAGGTGTCATCAGAATAAAAGAGGTGCAACAAATGTAAATGTGTCGAAGGGAGGTTGCTGTTATTTTCTCAGGATTCTATATAATAAAAAAAATACAAGTCTTCAGCATATAACTCTGGACAAGTCACTTCATCTCTATGTTTTCTTTCTGTTTAGTTTTTCTCCTCTGTAAAATGGGTATAAAGATACTTGCACTCCCTACTTCACATAGGTGATACGAAAAAAGTACTTTGTAAAACTTAAGATGCTATTTAAATGTTAAAAAATGATTGTCGTTATTGATGTTGTTTTGAATAATAAAGATGTTTGTTAATGATGTTATATTGCAAACCTTTCCATTAACTCCCAAGATCCCCTCAGGGAGGATGGATCCTTGGGTATTAAATGATGCATACCAGAGCTGGCCATTAATTATCACTCACATATTCATTAAGGGACCAAGCCCATTCTGAATCCTTGTCAACAGACTCAGCTGAGAAGACACTAAGAAACTTCAGTCCTTTTAAAAGTAGAATCAAGAGGAATTGTTTATCAGATCTTTTAGAGTTTCCTCTATAGTGTAACTGGTTAAGAATTTTTTTTACCTATCCATAGTGGGAAAAAATAGAACTGATTTTCATCTTTTAAAAATGGTATACTTTTTTACACGTAGATTGTTATTCCATATGGACTTTGCCAGTGTGCGCTATAATATGCTGAACTAAATTCATTTTCTACCAAACTGCTATATTGTTTCAGCAGCATCACTTCTACACACCACAGATACATACAACCCATTTTCCCTTCCTTAACAACCCCAAAGAGAAACCTACTTTTACCAATGCATTCTCTAAATTTTACTGCCTTTCCCCTAATTCCAGGTAGTATAATTTAAGAATCACCTTTCTTTCTCTATCCTCACTCCACTATTAGTTTAACATTACTCTGGGGCAAGTATAATTTTTCTTCAAGGTCTCAGTTCTACTCTTGTATGTCCCCCTTTTATTGCACTTTCCATCGATTTCTGGCCATTGTTTTCTCAAATTCCTTCTTCCAGCTGGGACAGCAAATATGTAATAGCTTTTCTATTCATAGCACGCATGCACTATAGATCCTCGCTTACTCATTTTTTGATCAGATTTTTGTGTACCTATTTAAGCTTCTGCTTGACAGTCAGTATGAATGTCCGAAGCCTTGCCCACAGCTGGCTTCATTTATAAGAAATTTGGGAAGTTTTTGTATTAAAACTCTATGTTTTCTTGAGAAGGAATGAGTTCAGCTTTCTAGATAAATGATTTGGAGTTAATAGCCAAGTTCTCTTGCTTTTTAAAATTTTTATTTTTATTATAAATTAGGCACCAAAAAATGAGCACTGCCGTGATCCCAGAAGAATATAAAAGTGGATTGCATTTAAAATCATGAATCTCCATTTATCACTTGCTTTAAAAATATATGTGCATATACATGCACATATATGCACACATATGGATATATACATACATATATGTACATATATGTGTATATATGTGTGTACACACACATTATATTCCACACATTGCTTTAAAAGATGTCTTGTTTCTACTTTGTTCTGAACTTCCTTCTGTTCTCTCTTGTGCATTAAAAAATACTTCAATGGCCCTTTTTTCATCATTAATGCTAACTACTTTCTCCTTAACCACCAGCCCTATCCCCCTCCCCCAATTAAAGACTGAGAGAGAAAAAAGATTCTTGTAAATAAGTGTAGTCAGGCGAAATTAATCCACACAATGGCCCTGTCCACAAATGTATGTCTTTTTCTGCGTCTTGTGTTCATCACCTCTCTGTGAGGAAGGTGGGAAGCATCACAGATCCTCTGGAGACAAAGCCAATCATTGAATTGATCAGAATTCCTAAGTCTTTCAAAGTTGTTTTTCTTTACAATATTTTTTTGTCTAAATATATTTCATTCTCTTAGTTCTGCTAGATTCCTCCACTCTGCATCAATGTAAACTAACCAAGATATCTTGAAATAATCTTTCATCACTTCCTGTCATACAATAATATCTAATTACATTCATATACCACTACTTATTCAGCCATTTCCTAGTTGATGGGCACTTTCTTTTAGTTTGTTGTTTTCTTTTTTGCTTTTTAACCTCCACCTCCCCCCTTCAGGATCAGGAAGTTTGTTTTGTCATTAGTCCCTCCTCAGTATTATCTTCCCTCTTACTTCTATTCTTCCTTGCATTCTTTCCTGTTGAGTTGGATGTATTTTGGTACCTATTCATGTGTATGTCCAACCTTCCTTTGCCTTTTTCATATCAAAATGAAATTGATCTGATGCCCATTACTCTAACCTCTTCCTTCTGTGCATGCTCTTCCTCTCATGTACCCCATTTTTGAGCAATAACAAGTTCTATGCCCCTCTCCCTCCTTTCTACACTAGTGTCTTCCTCTTTTTGCATTCTCTTTTATTTCCCCTCTTCAAACACTCAAAACAAAACCTATCTACCTCCAGGTCCTTTGTTTTTCTTACTTAACTCCTTCAATACCATATAAAGACATTAAGGTTCTGAGGAAACACTTCAGAGGTTCTTCTCCCTCTAGGAGAAAGGTAGTACTTCATCATCATATCACTCCTTCCAATTGCTCAAATAAATTTGCCTTTCTGGATTCTTGTTTTTCAAGGTTCCTACTCAGCTCTGGTCTTTTAATCAGACACAATTAAAAGTCCTCAATTCCATTAAAGGTTCAATTTTCCCTCTATAGGACTGTTTTAATTTTTGCAGAATAGGTTCTTCATGGTGGAAAGCCTGTACTTTTTCTTTTTGGAATAGCGTATTTCATGATCTCTTCTCATTTTCATAGAATCTTCCAGTTCTTGTATGAACCTTAGTATGGATCCTTGCTACTTAAAATAATTCTTTATATATGCTTGCAGTAAATTCTTTTTCATGTGGAAGCTCTTAATTCCCCCTGACCCCTTTTAAAGAAAGTGAATAGTGGAATCATTTTATTTTGACTTTATCCTTTGGATGGATCTGGGCATGTATCCATTATTTATTTTTTAATATAATGTCCAGACTTTATTTTTTGAGCATGGTTCCAGAGAATCCAAGGATTCTTAAATTCTGTTTTCCAAGTCAGTTTTTAAAATACAAATTATCTTACATTTTTCTCCCGTATTTTCAATGTTTTGATTTTGTTTTAATATTCCTTGTTGTCTCATGGAGCCATTGGTACTATTTGGTCTATTGGGTAATGTCTACTACTTGTGTAATTACTTGAGTAATGTTCACTACTTTCTCTTCTAAGCTGGAATCCATTCTCCTTAAAATTCTTCTCTTCCGAGCTTTTATTTGATTTTGTTATCTCTTAGTTAATTTCTTCTAGATAGCCATGCTTTCTTTGTGGAAATTTTTTTCCCTTTGAGCCTCTGTATTCCTGCCTTCTAGGCACCTCTCAATCTGTAGCCATTTCTTTCCACTTGTTAGGGTCTTCTTCAGTTTACTTATCTCACCAGCCTTGTTTCATGGATTTGGGCTTTGTTACAGGCTCAGGCTCTGCTCCCTAGTTCATTTTTGAGTGGAGTATTTGGTCCTCCTTGTTCTTCCCTTGGGTCACCTCAATTCCTGCACTGACCTCCCAGGATCACTCTCCCTTCTTTCCTCCTCGCCTGGTTCGCTTTTTTTTGAGGCTTAGAGTGCTGGATATTCAGAAACTTCTATGTTTCCTCAGGAAATAATGCCAGAGATCTTGGAGCCTCTGGGCTTCTGAGCTGTCCTGGTCTGAGCACTGCCATAATCCACTGGTTTCTGCCACTCCTGCTCTCTTCCAATGATCCCACTGCATTTCCAACCATTCTGGAGCTTTCTCAGGGGAACTCTCTGCTCTTATTTCCTCCAGACACAGAGGCGGAAAGACTACACACATCTCTGACTGGTATGTCTGGCCAAGCCAGGAGGCTTTGACATTGTCTGCTCAGATGCTGGCTTTATTGGTGCCCCTTTTCTTTCTGAAGTTTTTGGCAGTTCTGGATTTGAATAAATCACTTACTGTAGCCTTCCCATTGGATTTCTTGATCATTATTTGGTCTGTAGTGAATTTCAGGTTTTTGTTGCTAGAGTAGGTATATGGTTAGGAACAATTAGGTGGAGCAGTGGAGAGACTACCAAACCTGATGTCAGGAAGATCTGAGTTCAAATGTGGCCTCAGACACTTAACACTTACTGACCGAGTGACCGCGGGCAAGTCACTTAACCCCAATTGCCCTGCTTTCTCCCCTCCCAAAAGCAAAAAATAAATAAAAAGAAAACTTCACGGACAAATCCACTGGGCCACAAAGAGTCAGATCTGACTGAATAACCAAATAGCAAGATATGTGGTAGCTGGCTACTTGCCTCTATTAAGGCAGCATCTTGGACAGAAGTCCCTTCCCTTGCTTTTTCTTGTGAAGATTTAATTCCTTTACCTTTCTTTGTTGTTTGCTTAGTTTATTTGGTGTGTCTGTTGTTTTGAGATGATGAAGGAAAGGTAGTCTTAATCATAACCACTCAATCATCTTGCTGTAAGGCCAGCTCAGCTTAATATTTACCCCTGGTATTTACATAGCTTTGTTGTATACTCAGATACTTCAAAGATCTGCAATTTCCTTATTTGTGAGGCTCACCCCCTTCCCTCAATGCAAAGGGTCCACCCCTTAGTAAACTATCCTTGTGAGTTTCTCTAGCCAAAAATTAATAACCCAGATCTTTGGTGATAAGTTTCTCTAAACTTACCTGGACTAGTCCTCAGATAATAGATACACAGTCCTTTGCTGGGTCCATACTCAAAACCTTCATAGTTTTGAAGCAGTTGCTTGGGCTTGTGGTCCATCAGCATAGTAAGAATCTAGGTCACTTCCATGCCACAAGGATTTTAATGTAGAATATCTCTCATTTACTAATAATTAGGAGCTTGAATGATTTTGTCCCCTCCAGAGAGTTATGAATATTGGACTCTAAGTCATTTGCTTTGCTCCGTTTTCTTCTGATCCTTGTTAATTAACAAGCAGATGTTTCAATAGAGCTCTGACCATTACACATCTACTGTAATAGTTTGTCATTATTTCACGTGCATGTGCCCATGTAATATGTCTATAGTCTTACCATTTTAAGAGATTTATAGTGCTCAATTCTTTCATTATGCCAGAGTTTGCTTAGCCACTGCCATTAGGAACTGATTCCAATTTTTCATGATTATATATAGTTAATAAGTACTGCACTAGGACTTAAGGTTCTTGACTCTAAGCCTTAGCTCTTTTACTAATTCATTAGTGACCTTGACCAAGGCACCTCTTTTCTCTATGCCTCAGTTTCTCCATGTGCAAAATGAGAGGGCTATACTAAACTCTAAGCATCCTTTTTTCCAATCCAACAAGCATTTATTAAGCACTTTCTTTTTTTTAATCTATTTTTTATTTGTTTTCGTTTACATTATTCATTTTCATTACATTTTTGAATTACACATTTTCTCCCTGTCTTGCCCCTGCCCCAATCCTAAAACAGCAATCCCACTGTAAAGCCCCTCCCCTGCTCTGCTCTCTTACTTTCTGGTAGGGCAGGGAGGGTCTCCCTATCCCAGCCCTGTATATCTTAATTCCTAGTTGCAGGTATTGGAGAACTTTGAATTCTAGATTCTTTTGGTTCCTCCCTTGTCACCCACCCCCAC